>CM060367.1:183249611-183925028 GCA_030545235.1 Helianthus tuberosus | reverse complement strand
CATTTCTGCAGGTGCCAAACGGTAAGGTGCTTTGGCAATCGGTGCTGTTCCTGGTATTAAATGGATTCTGAATTCAACTTCTCTATCCGGAGGTTGCCCTGGCAATTCTTCTGGAAATACATCTGAAAACTGAGATACTACTGGAATATCTTTTAAATCCTTTCCTTTAGTGTTAGTGATTATGGAAATCAAATACACTACAGAACCTTTTCTCATAGAACTTGCAGTTTTCATCACAGAGATAAATTTAGTGGACCTAGAAGGTTTATCTCCTTTAATTTTGATCGCTTTACCTTTTGGTGAATTTACTTGGATTGACTTTTGATCACATAAAATACTGGCTTTATTGGCTATTAACCAATCCATTCCTAAAACAACATCGAATCCTGCCAGATTCATTGGATAAAGATTTGCAATAAATTTCTAATTTAAAATTTCTATTCTTGCTCCCTGCAAGATTTCAGATATCCTAACGGTTTCTCCATTGGATGTCTCTACTAAGAATTCTAGTGGTAGTTTAGTTAATGACTGATTTAAAGTTTTGCAAAACGATGTATTAATAAAACTATGGTTTGCACCAGATTCAAATAGAGTAAATTGCCATTTTAGTCCATGAGTTTTGTCCAAATTTGCCACTTTGATCCAAATAGTTTTTTTTGTGCCTCTGGGTCCATGACTTTTACATTTTGTTGCCATTTTGATCATTTTGTCTAACTCAATCCAAAAACCCAGTTTGTAACAGGGGTATTTTGGGGATTTCCTTAAAAAATGTTTTCAGTTGCCATTTTGATCCAATTCCAAAAAATCAAAAAAATTCCAAAAAATCAAAAAAATTCCAAAAAAATCTAAAAATAAAAAAAATTCTAAAAAATTCAAAAAAATATAAAAATAAAAAAAATTCTAAAAAATCATAAAAATTCTAAAAAATCCGAAAATCATTAAATGTTTCGGCATGAACCGTTTCGACCCGTACCGTTTCGAACCGTACCGTTTCGACGCGAACCGTTTCGAACCGAACCGTTTCGACCCGTACCGTATCGAACCGAACCGTTTCGACGAGAACCGTTTCGAGCCGAACCGTTTCGACCCGTACCGTTTCGAACCCGAGCCGTTTCGATCCGAACCGTTTCGACGCGAAGCGTTTCGACCAGTACCGTTTCGAATCGTTTCGACGCGAAGCGTTTCGATCCGTATCGTTTCGAACCGTACCGTTTCGACGCGAACCGTTTCGAACCGAACCGTTTCGACGCGAACCGTTTCGAACCCGTACCGTATCGAACCGTACCGTTTCGACCCGTACCGTTTCGACCCGTACCGTATCGAACCGAACCGTTTCGACCCGTACCATCGTACCGTTTCGAACCGTACCGTTTCGACGCGAACCGTTTCGAACCGAACCGTTTCGACGCGAACCGTTTCGAACCGAACCGTTTCGACCCGTACCGTATCGAACCGAACCGTTTCGACGAGAACCGTTTCAAGCCGAACCGTTTCGACCCGTACCGTTTCGAACCCGAACCGTTTCGATCCGAACCGTTTCGACGCGAAGCGTTTCGACCAGTACCGTTTCGAATCGTTTCGACGCGAAGCGTTTCGATCCGTATCGTTTCGAACCGTACCGTTTCGACGCGAACCGTTTCGAACCGAACCGTTTCGACGCGAACCGTTTCGAACCGAACCGTTTCGACGCGAACCGTTTCGAATCCGTACCGTATCGAACCGTACCGTTTCGACCTGTACCGTTTCGACCCGTACCGTATCGAACCGAACCGTTTCGACCCGTACCATTTCGACCCGAACCGAACCGTTTCGACGCGAACTGTTTCGAACCGAACCGTTTCGACCCGTACCGTATCGAACCGTACCGTTTCGACCCGTACCGTTTCGAACCCGAACCGTATCGACGCGAAGCGTTTCGACCCATACCGTTTCGAACCGTACCGTTTCGACGCGAACCGTTTCGAACCGAACCGTTTTGATGCGAACCGTTTCGAACCGTACCGTATCGAACCGAACCGTTTCGACGCGAACCGTTTCGAGCCCGTACCATATCGAACCCGAACCGTTTCGAGCCGAACCATTTCGACGCGAACCGTTTCGAACCGTATCGTATCGAAACGTTTCGGCTCGAAACGGTTCGGGTTCGAAACGGTACGGGTCGAAACGGTACGGTTCGATACGGTACGGGTTCGAAACGGTTCGCGTCGAAACGGTTCGGTTCGATACGGTACGGGTCGAAACGGTTCGGTTCGAAACAGTACGGGTTGAAACGGTTCGTGCCGAAACATTTAATGATTTTTGGATTTTTTAGAATTTTTATGATTTTTTGGAATTTTTTTTATTTTTAGATTTTTTTTGAATTTTTTATAATTTTTATGATTTTTTAGAACTTTTTTGATTTTTTTGAATTTTTTGGATTTTTTTTTATTTTTTGGAATTGGATCAAAATGGCAACTGAAAACATTAGTGATTAAGTACAAACTGAGTTTTTGGATGGAGTTAGACAAAATGATCAAAATCGCAACAAAATGTAAAAGTCAGGGACCCAGAAGCACAAAAAAACTATTTGGATCAAAGTGGTAAATTTGGACAAAACTCAGGGACTAAAATGGCAATTTATTCGATTCAAATAATACTTTAGCAAAGATATCATTAACTAAAAACGTACCAGCTATGACATCTGGAATAATCTTGGCTTCATCTGCAGTCAGAACAAATGCTCTAGCATTTTTAGTATTCTTGTTGTCTAGAGCTGGAGCTAATTTCGGACAATTTAGCTTGATATGACCTTGTTCTCCGCAATTGTAACATACCCGGTTGTTAGCTTTCTTCCTGCAGTTTTCTTCCTTGTGTCCCGATATTTTGCAAAAGTTACAGTATATGGAGCATCTTCCTGAATGCTTTGTTTTGCAATACCTACAGTAGGGTGCAGAGGTAGAACCTATATTTTTCCCACGATTAGAATTTCCAGAACGAAATTCTTGTGTCAACTTCTGGGTTAGGTTCCTCCTTTGATCCTCTTCTCGGGTACGAACTAATTCATCTATCAAGGTATTTTCTAGTTCTACAACTTCTTCTATGGTTTGAGGTCTAGCTGCCTTGACTACGTGTCTTATCTATCAAGGTATTTTCTAGTTCTACAACTTCTTCTATGGTTTGTGGATGATAAGCCGTGCTTAACTTTAACTTGGTTCCCATTGCCTTTTGGAAACTTGACCAAAAATGAGAGGTAAATCGATTATCCCTATCAGAAACAATTGATAAAGGAATGCCATGTAAAGAAACAATTTCATTTACATATAGTTTAGCTAATTGTTCCATACTAGTTGTTTCCTTCATTGGTAGGAAATGAGCTGACTTGGTTAGCCTATCTACAATCACCCAGATTGTATTATTACCTTTCTTGGTTTTAGGTAATTTAGTAACAAAATCCATTGTTATCAATTTCCATTTCCACACTGGCATTTCTAATTGCTGTAACAAACCTGAGGGTTTCTGGTGTTCAGCTTTAACTTGTGAACAAGTTAAACATTTAGAAACATAGGCTGCTATGTCCTTTTTCATTCCTATCCACCAGAAATTTTTCCTTAAATCCTGGTACATTTTATCACTTCCTGGATGCATCGTATACTTAGATTTATGAGCTTCTTCTAATATATGATTACGCAGGTTTCCTAATTTAGGTATCCACATTCTCTTTTTATGGAATCTCCAATTTCCATCTGTTCCTTGTTCCAATTCTTTTAGCATACCTTTTAATTTTTCAGAATCATCCTTGATTACTGATTCTTGTGCTTCTCTTATCTTATCATTTAAATCTACTTGCAGATTTAACTTAAGAGAACGTACCCTTTTTGGCTTTTCATGATATTTTCGGCTTAAAGCATCTGCCACTATATTGGCTTTTCCTTCATGATTCTGGATATCACAATCATAATCACTAAGCATCTCCATCCAGCGTCTTTGTCTCATATTCAACTCTTTTTGCTTGAAGATATATTTTAAACTCTTATGATCAGTGAATATGGTAAACTTACTACCATAAAGATAATGTCTCCAAATCTTAAGAGCAAAAATTATAGCTCCTAATTCTAAATCATGAGTTGAATAATTCTCTTCATGATTCTTAAGTTGTCTAGATGCGTAAGCTATAATTTTTTGGCGTTGCATCAATACACATCCATAACCTAACTTAGAAGCATCACAATAGACTACAAAATCTTCAGTTCCTTCTGGTAATGCTAGTATGGGTGTATGGGTTAATCTTTGCTTAAGAATTCTAAAGGCTTCTTCTTGTTTTACTCCCCATTCGAACTTAACAGATTTACAGGTTAGCTTAGTTAAGGGAATGGCTATTCTAGAAAAATCTCGAATAAATCTTCTATAATAACCGGCCAATCCTAAGAAACTTCTAACCTCGGGTGGTGATTTAGAGGTTTTCCATTTAGTAATCGCCTCGATCTTTGTTGGATCTACACGAATTCCTTCATGATTAACCAAATGTCCAAGAAATTGTACCTGTTCTAACCAAAATTCGAACTTAGAGAATTTAGCATAAAGCTTTTCCTTTCTTAATAAACTTAAAAGTGCGTGCAAATGCTTTGCATGATCTTCTTTATTCTTAGAATAAATTAGAATATCATCTATGAAGACAATTGTGAATTTATCCAAATATGACTTACATATTCGGTTCATCATGTCCATAAATGCAGCTGGGGCATTGGTTAAACCAAATGGCATGACAATAAATTCATATTGACCATACCTTGTTCTAAAATAGGTCTTAGGAATGTCCTTTTCCGGTACCTTTAATTGATGATATCCTGACCTTAAATCAATTTTTGAGAAAAATCGAGCTCCTTGTAGTTGATCAAACAGATCATCGATTCTCGGTAATGGGTACCGATTTTTAATCGTAACCTTGTTTAATTCACGGTAGTCAATGCACATACGCATTGATCCGTCCTTCTTTTTAACGAATAGTATCGGCACTCCCCATGGCGATGAACTTGGCTGTATGAATCCTTTTTCTAACAATTCGTCTAATTGTTTCTTTAATTCCTGCATTTCTGCAGGTGCCAAACGGTAAGGTGCTTTGGCAATCGGTGCTGTTCCTGGTATTAAATGGATTCTGAATTCAACTTCTCTATCCGGAGGTTGCCCTGGCAATTCTTCTGGAAATACATCTGAAAACTGAGATACTACTGGAATATCTTTTAAATCTTTTCCTTTAGTGTTCGTGATTATGGAAATCAAATACACTACAGAACCTTTTCTCATAGAACTTGCAGTTTTCATCACTGAGATAAATTTAGTGGACCTAGAAGGTTTATCTCCTTTAATTTTGATCGCTTTACCTTTTGGTGAATTTGCTTGGATTGACTTTTGATCACATAAAATACTGGCTTTATTGGCTATTAACCAATCCATTCCTAAAACAACATCGAATCCTGCCAGATTCATTGGATAAAGATTTGCAATAAATTTCTGATTTAAAATTTCTATTCTTGCTCCCTGCATTCTAGTGGTAGTTTAGTTAATGACTGATTTAAAATTTTGCAAAACGATGTATTAATAAAACTATGGTTTGCACCAGATTCAAATAATACTTTAGCAAAGATATCATTAACTAAAAACGTACCAGCTATGACATCTGGAATCATCTTGGCTTCATCTGCAGTCAGAAAAAATGCTCTAGCATTTTTAGTATTCTTGTTGTCTAGAGCTGGAGCTAATTTCGGACAATTTAGCTTGATATGACCTTGTTCTCCGCAATTGTAACATACCCGGTTGTTAGCTTTCTTCCTGCAGTTTTCTTCCTTGTGTCCCGATATTTTGCAAAAGTTACAGTATATGGAGCATCTTCCTGAATGCTTTGTTTTGCAATACCTTCAGTAGGGTGCAGAAGTAGAACCTATATTTTTCCCACGATTAGAATTTCCAGAACGAAATTCTTGTGTCAACTTCTGGGTTAGGTTCCTCCTTTGATCCTCTTCTCGGGTACGAACTAATTCATCTATCAAGGTATTTTCTAGTTCTACAACTTCTTCTATGGTTTGAGGTCTAGCTGCCTTGACTACGTGTCTTACAATTTCGTCTTGATTCACGATCATAGCTTTTTCCGGTTTATTCTCAATTTGTAGCCTTTGAACAGTTGACTGTTGATTTGGTCGGTGATAAATTGCTTGTCTGTAGTAGTCCTTGGTGAACGGGTTTTGATGATTGTTTACTTCACGATTGGGGCATTCTCGTTTAAAGTGACCACGTTCTTTACATTTAAAACAAGTAACTTTCGACTTATCGAATCCTAACTTCTGATCGGGGCCTGATAAACTGTTCCGGCCTGTAATTTCCATAAAACGTTGAGCCCTCCTCACCAGACTAGCCATGCCCCATTTGATGTCAATCAGTTCAAGTTCTTCGGGATCGATTTGGTCGTAATCCTCCTTCGTCATGTCAGGATTACCGATTCTCCCTGCTACTAAGCCATCATAAGCCTCAAGAACGGATGCAAGCACTGCTATGTGCTGTTTTGCGGCTGTTTCCGTGATCTCGTTTCCATTCTTTATGTTTACCGCAATATTGCACTGAACCCCAGAAACGTACGCCTGATGATTTGATCCTGTTGAGCTTTGAGGTGAATGCTGTTTCTGAGCTTTGACATTTGGTTCAAAGTTCGCGAATGGTGAAAAATTGCCAGATTGAGGAGTGTTTGAAGAAACACTTGAGGTGTTATCAGCAATGAACCCTGTCTGTATTTTTGGGCTTTGATTGGTTGAAACTGAAGGGTTGCCTTTGTAATACAGAGACACATCTTACTGCACACTTGCAAAGTTCATTTTCTTGATTTTTAGCAATTCCAGCTCGTGAGCTTCAATTTTTTCTATGAAACCACTAAGATTCAGATTACCAAAGCCTGGAGTGTTTTTCAACATCATCAAGTAAGTACCCCACTCATCATATGGCAATGCATCTGCCAATTTGTCGATTAATTCTTCATTTGTCTTGATAATTTCCAATCTCTTCAACTCCAATACTAAATGGCAATACCTATCAATCAAACTTTTTGTGGTTTCACCTTTCATGTAAGTGAAAATGTCGAATTCTTTCTTTAACAACGCCTTTTTGTTCTTGAGCATGGATGCACTTCCTTTAAATTTTAATTTCAATGCCTCCCAAATAGAATAAGCATTATCATCGTGTTGCAGCAACACCAAAATATCTTCCTTGATTGCTTGCTCAAGAATGCTAATCATCTTTTTCTCTGCTTTGAAATCATTCTGCTCTGTTTGCGTCAAACTTCCAATCAATTTTGGTTGATTTCGAGCATCTACCGGTGGAACATATGGTGCCTCAACCTTCATCCAACTTTCAAAATGATTAGCCTGAACCCAGTTTCTAAATCTTCCAGACCAACCTGAGAATTCATCTAAGTTCATCAATTTGGGTGGTTTCTGCATTGTTCCCAATTCATTTTCCATATTAACATTCTGAATAATGCTTGCTGAACTCTGCGTAGCCGTCAAACCACTTCCCGCAAACAAGTTATAAAAATATTGATGTTCCATTTTTAAAACTTTACCATATAGATTTTAAGTTTTTGACGACCGAGTGAGTCAATTTGAGTCAATACACGACAGTTTGAGTGGCGGAAACAATCAAACTGTTTTGAATCAGAAAGAAATGAGTAGAAACAGAAGATATTTCACGTTAAACTACACTTCTCATTCATATATGACTTGACAAACCAGCAGCAGTTCGGTACAAGAACAATGGGACTGTTACAAATGAGAAGACATGAACAGCCTATATATAGGCATGACCTTTCGCTTGAACCATAGATTAACATTTCAAGCGAACCCTCATCATATACTTTCAAGCGAAACCTCACAAAAACAATAAAATAATCCTATTTTGTTTACTGTTTCGTGTTTTGTGTGATGTTGTAATTACATGATGTCATATTGTGATGTCATCTCTATGATGTCATCATTTAATATGATGACATCATTCTTGTTCAGAAACGAAACGAATCCAGGACTCGATATAAGACGGAGTCAACAGACATATGCACTAACAGTCTCCCCCTTGGATGTTGACGGAGTCTTCAGTACGAGACGTTAGTATGTCAAAACTTCAGTCTTAATCACTCTTCACACTCTCTCTTCAATCACCCTATTGCTAACAGACTCCCCCTTACGTTGTTCTGGGATCGTAATCTGATATAGCACTCTCTATTTTCTTAGCATTAGCAGCTTTCACAGATTCAGGACCATCTCCTGGCTCTCCGTAGCAACAAGATCAGGAACCTGGCTTTTACGTCTACAGACTCCCCCTTTCGACAAGCTGGGATCGCAGTCTGGAATTCACTAGCTACATACCTTCTTCCACTTCTTCCTCAGTCTGTCTTTCTGCCCTTGTGAAAGCTTAACTTTCTTTTCTTGAACTTTAGGTTCTTGAACTTTCTGTTCTTTGGGCTTGATACTAACTGATTTCTTTGTCATTTTCTGAGATTCAGCCCTCGATCTTTCCTTTGATCTCATTGGGCAATCTCTTGCAATATGTCCTTTGATTTGGCATTATAGCATCTCCTCGTCTCAAACCACTGATTCTGGCAGTTAACAGCAATGTGTCCTTGAACACCACAAGTGTAGCACACTCTGTTATCGTACCATTCACTATTTTCACACCAAATGCTCAGATCATAACATTGTCTGGCTTTGTGATAATCCTCACTCCTCCTGATAGCTGGATTTATCTTTGAAGCACTGTGGTCAAACATGCACCACATATCACCAACTTTTTGTGAGTTTTGGTTTTTCAATTTTTGTGGTTTTTTATATTGATTGGATGATTGAACTGATGAGCTTTTATTGTTGTTTTGAAAATTTTTCAAATTTTTCAAATTTTTCAAATTTTGTTTTTGTTCTACATTCTTCTTAATAGGTTTTTGCTTTGAGCATTCACCTATTACAGTAGAATGTAAAACAGTTTCTTTAAATTTTTCTTTTAATTCCAAGAATATTTTCTTTTTCTCTTTTTCATCATCAGCTTTATCATCACAATCTTTAATTATGACTTTGTCATAATTTGTGACATTGTCACTTATTGGAACAGAATTGATCGGTTTTGGACATGGATAATCTGGTGTTGATGACGAAGTCTCAAAACCTTTCAATTTTTCTTCAAGCTCTTTGATTTTAATCCGAGCTTTTTCAGCTTCATTTTCAAGCCGAATGATTTTCTGAAGATGAGAGTTTATTTCAATCTGTTTTTCAAGATTATTTTTAAAAATAGCAGATTTCTCATCTTCTAAAATCTTTATTTGACTTTGAAAATCTTTTTCAATTTTCAATTTTTCAATTTCAAAATATTTTTCCTTTTCTTTCAAAATTTTGTTTTCCAATGTCAAACTGTCCAAATCAATTAACAGTTTAACATTTTCATATTTCAATTTCTCATAATTTTCCTGCAGTTCAAGAATCTGTTTATCATCAGATTTCTTCTCATCATTCAAATTCTTGATTTCCAATGTCAAACTCTCTATATTCTTCAAGAGTTTGGCATTGTCTGCTTTGAATTCATCACATTTTGAGCACACTGGTTCAGAACTTGAAGCTTCATTTTTTTCGGATTCTTCTTTTTTCGACACTACCTCTGTCTCTGTCTTGTATGTGCCTGCACAAAAAATTTTAACAAAATCAAGAGGATTCAGATTTTCATCAATGTAACAACCCCTCTTAATATCATATTTCATAACATTTTTTGCTGCAAGACACATATATACTCTTCTTCTCATTTCAAAGATCACATCCAAACTTATTTTTTCAAAATTCTTTTCTATTTCATTTAACACACCTTTCTTTTTCTTATCATTTTCATACTTGTGTGTTTTAAACTTATTGATGAATTCTTTTGGATAAAATTCTGAAAATCTAGAATCCTTTTTTATTTCAATCAAAAATTCATTCCACTCTGCAGGTAACGCGTCTGCAAATTTTGATATATGTTCAGCATTCGTCATTCTTATCTCATACTCTTTTAAATTTTCAATTAAGCTTTCATACCGGTTTACCAAGTCATCCAACGTTTCATTCTTTTTACACAAAAAATATTCAAGTCTATTAACCCAAACATTCTTATTCCCGTTTTCATTACTGTTATACCAAAACCAATTATTTAAACTTTCAAGACTAGCGTTTTTCTCTTCGTCAAACATTTTAACCACACTTTCTTCGTTAAACGACATGGTTCAAAAATTGTTTTTAGTTCAAAGTCCACAATGTTTCAACTTCTCAGTATTTGCACCATGTAAATCACCTCTAATCACCTGCAAACAAAACAAACAAACGATCAGTTTTAAACGAACTGAATACGTGAAATTGTGTGTCAATGGAAGTGATATAGGACTCGTGTCGAAGATTCACGGACACGTTTCAATATTGTTCAATTAAAATCATTGACTGAATGGGCCGATCGATCAATGAACAGTATTGGGCCGAGATATTATATTGTATCACATGGGTTGTTCCTACTTTCTAGCTTCTCATGTAAACTGATCAACAAAATGAATGCGATCTGATTGGACCTCTCTTATCACTTACATGCAAACCTTTAACACTAGCTGATTGGGCCGATACCTTGAACAAATATATTCATCACATGGGCAACAAATATTTATCTGTTATCACATGCAAACACTATGATTTACCGATTTAGAAGTGGCCGACACCTTTTAATTTTTTCAACACAATCCTATTGGGCAGCTGATATTATGTAATAAATGGATTCAGAATTTACATGATTACAGCTAGTTTAATGACCGACAACTTATCACATGCAACCCTTATCACTCCAATTTACGAGACCTGGAACTTTTCAAACGAAAAAATAATATCACATGCACTGACAACACTTTGTTAATTGTTCAACAAACTTTAGTTTTTAAATGCAGTTTATTATATGAAGATAATATGACATGCAAACTTAAAAGAGCCGACAACTTTCATATATTCACATGCATTCTCGATTTTTCATGCACTATAATCTTCACATGCAATCCTTGGGCAGTGCAAATATGAACCGACAAACTTTAATGTGTTTCAAATTCTATTGGGCCGTTGAATTAGAGAACTTTATTATACATGAATTCATCAAATTTCAATGTTATCGATACTCAAAAAATCACATGCAAACATTTAAGAGTACTGGCAATCTTGTTTGATGTGTCAAACAATAGAACTATTTTCAAGCGAAACCAGATTTATCAAGCGAAAGCCTGTGTTTCGCTTCAAACAGCACCACTTTTTCAAGCGAAACCCAACTGTTCGTTCAAGCGAAACCAGGTTTTCAGGCCATTTTTACAAGTTTTACTTCGAATTTTAAGCTGATATTCTCAAGGGTTTGTTAAAACTCAGTTTTACACACACTGTTTAAAATTCAGTCCATTTTGTCCGTGTAAAAGTCCAGAAATCAGAATTTGTGTAGAAAAAGACGTTGATTCAGGTGTTTTTACTCATGACTGGCTCTGATACCAATTGTAGGATCGTATTGATGATCAATTGAGTCAATCTGAGTGAAAACTCCACTGTTTATAAGGCGGAAACAGATAAACAGCTTGAATCAAAGAAAAATGAGTAGAAAAGCACTGAAAGACACTTTAAACACTGGTTCTCATATAAATCTGACACGAAAATCCGGCAGCGGTTCAGTACATCAATCTGCAGAACTGTTACAAATGAGAGACCAACTCACCTATTTATAGGCTTACGGGTTCGCTTGAACAAGTCTCAAGCGAGACCTTATCATGACCCTTTCGCTTGAACATGACACAACACATGTTCAAGCGAAACCCTTATACATATAATATTAAAGTTATAATTCAGCCCCCTGATTTATACATTAATGACATATTAGACCCTAGACTAAGACGTAGGCTTTAGACATCGTGTACCAACAACGGCCGTAGGAAACCCTTAGAATTCCAGGTCGTGGACCAGGTTCTACTAAAAGTCTCACCTTGGAAAGGTCTGGTACGTTTTGGCAAAAGGGGCAAGCTTAATTCGTGTTATGTCGGACCTTTCGAAATTACCGATAGACTCGGTAAGGTAGCTTAAAGACTGAATATGCCTGAAGAGCTGAGTGCGGTACACAACGTTTTTCACGTGTCTAATCTGAAGAAGTGTAGGTCAGATGAAACACTCATTGTTCCTGTTGGTGCATATGTCTGTCGACTTCGTCTTGTATCGAGTCTTGTATGTATTTAGATAGATCAGGGCACGAAAAACGAGAAAAGTATATTCGTGGGCATTTCGCACGAAATGACATAGTCATTTCGTACGAAATGAACAAGTTATTTCGTTTGTGTTGTTTTGTGCGAAATCACTATTTCGTATGAACCATTTCGTACAAAACCAGCTTGCCTATAAATACCTGATGTGCCTAGTCATTTGTAACTTTCCGGTTTCAGAGTCGAACTACTGCCGAAGTGTCTACTTGCTGTAAAACATTGTCACATCAATCAAAAGACAGTTTAAAGTGAATTGCATGCTGAATCACCTCAATACGTTTGTTTCCGCCTCTCGTATTGAGCGAAAACTTTTCTGAACGACTCGTTAAGGTCGCACTACGATCCTACAAGTGGTATCAGAGCTCAGGAGGAAGAGTTCTTACCATTTCAGCTGCAAAATCTGATTTCTACACGTTCTTTTCAAAATCAAACTTGTTTTCACGGTCAAAATGGTCTAATTTTCTCATATTATACGCGAAACTGTGTTTTAACAAAGCCTTGAAAGAATCAGACTTAAAATCGGACAAAAACCTGATCAATTTGATAAAAACATGGCCGAGATGATGACATCAGCAGCATTTCGCATGAAGTGAGTATTTCATTTCGCACGAAATCAAAATGTTTTAGTTTTTATTTCGTATGAAATAACATCAGATTCATCCATTTCGCACGAAATCATCTCATTTCGTACGAAATCTGCCCATTTCGCACCAAGTTGGCATTTCGTTTGACTATCGAAATCACCTATTTCGCTTGTAAGTCCAGTTATTTCGCACGAAATCAGTTATTTCGCACGAAATCAGTTATTTCGCATCAGATTGGTTATTTCGTTTGAACATGTCATTTTGTGTGAAGAAGTTCATTCCTCACTAAAACTCATTTCGTTTGAAGTTGTCTTGCAGTTTATTTCATTTGAACAGGGTATTTCGTTTGAAAGTCAAAAGTTTGTGAAAATTGTTTAAAATCAAATCATGGAAGAAGAGTTTTACAACGTCTTTGCTACTCCGATTACTATTGCACAGAACACGATGTTAGAAAATGAAACAGGCACCATACAAAAACCGCCAAAGCTTATGAATATTGAGGAATATAAAGGATGGGAAGAGCAATTCAAAAATTGGGTGCAAGCAAATTATTTGGACGCTTGGGAATGTGTTGAAACAAAATATGGTAGACCGGTGAATGATGATTGTGACATCTGCGCCTCCACGGCCATCGAACAAATACCAAATCAATGAAATGTTGTGCTTCATACTTGGGATTTGTATAAATATGTGTATCGTTTGCACATATCAACTCTTGTTCGATTTCGGGCTCTAAATCGCTTTCTGGAAGGTTATACGCGCACTAATGCGTAAATATAACTGTTTTTCCAAGATCAATATGCGTTCTGGGTATCACCAACTTCATGTTCTCGAAGGAGATATTCACAAAACTGCCTTCCGCACAAGATATGGGCATTACGAGTTCAATGTCATGCCTTTTGGTTTGACGAATGCCCCAGCTATCTTCATGGACTTAATGAATAGGGTCTGTAAACCTTATTTAGATGAGTTCATTATTGTGTTCATCGACGATATCCTTGTTTATTCAATGTCTCGAGCAGATCACGAGCAACACCTTCGTTTGACTTTGGAACTCCTGAAGAAGGAACAACTTTTTGCTAAATTCTCCAAGTGTGAATTCTGGCTTAAAAAAGTTCAGTTTTTGGGTTATATAGTCAATAAGCAGGGTATTCATGTGGATCCATCCAAGTTTGCTGCAATTAAGGATTGGAATACACCAGCGACACCTACAGAAATTCTTTCTTTTCTTGGTCTCGCTAGTTATTATCGTCGTTTTATTTCAAACTTCTCAAAGATCGCGGTGCCACTCACTGCTTTGACTCAGAAGAATAAGCCTTTGGAGTGGGGATATAAACAAGAAGAAGTGTTCCAAACACTGAAACGGAAGCTATGTGATGCTCCTGTTTTGTCCTTGCCCTATGGAAACAATGATTTCGTTGTCTTTTATAATGCATCGAATCTAGGCCTTGGTTATGTTCTTATGCAATGAGGTAAAGTCACAGCATATACGTCAAGACAGTTGAAACTTCACGAAAAGAACTACACAACTCATGATCTTGAGTTAGGTGTTGTGGTATTTGCTCTCAAAATATGGAGACACTACCTCTATGGAACGAAGTGTGTGGTTTTCACAAGACCACAAAAGTCTCCAGCACATTCTTAATCAGAAGGAGCTGAACATGAGGCAGCGACAATGGGTTGAACTCTTGAACGATTACGATTGCGTGATTCGCTACCTTCCTTGTAAGGCGAATATCGTAGCCGATGCGCTTAGTTGAAAGGAGCGAGTCAAGCTTCATTCTGTTCAAACTCTATCTGATATTCAATCTCGTGTCCTTCAAGCACAACGATCTTGTGTAAACGAAGGCTTATTGAAATATGACCTACCACTTCAACTCGAGCTTAAACTCGAAACGAAAGGGGCAATGGGTTGCTCTATTTTAAGAATCCATGTGGATGATTATCGCTCAAATCGGAGTCCTTAATTGAATCATTGTATGCATTAATACGTACATTACGATTCAATAAGGACAAAACTGAATTCCTTTTAAGATCTTCCTATCTTCATAGTTAGATTCTTGAAAATATTTAAAGTGCCAAATGAAATCCACAGATTGGATTCCTGGTATGCTTTAAATACCCGTGTCCAAAGATAACAAATTAAAGGTCAAGTTAAACAATTATGCGATTATGTGATTATGTGTTTATGTGTTCTCCTTTATGTTTTTGTGTGATTCGATTTTCGTTATCCAAATCCTCATAGAATCTTCCATATCTTCATATGAGGGATTCATAGTAGGATATTCAAAAGGTACTACCCTAAATCCTTAATGGGCTTCTACATGGTAGTTAAGACCCTTGGAATATATAGTACCATTTCATGATTCGAAGGAGACCCCTTGAGTGGTCTTGTTAAAAGATTGATTCAGAATCTGGTTAAGAATGGCATGTGATGATATAGCTGAAAGGACCCTAAGGTGGTCCAGTCACACTCATCACAGGTTCGTTCATTTGGTTTTCCCCTACACATTATCAAATGCATTGTGTGGACTATGCAAGGAATTACGTAATTATGGGCGCGTACGTAATTATGAAATTCAGTGCACAGGAACCCGAGTAAGGTTTATCATGTGTAAGAACCGATAGTGACAACAATAACGAAACGTGAACAATGTAATGGAGGTACGGTGGACGCACCAATGGCGCTTCATATACTTGTATATAGGTGTCCCTCTTACATTGCAAGCATGATGTTATTTAAAGTTACTAGTGTTGGACTCTGTATGCCCCAGACACATATTAAATTGATGTGGCTAGTACGTTATGATCCAAGTCGATTCATACCCAATAACAAGCTAGACAAACACTTATATTATTTATTTGTGATATGATCAAACAAATAAATATTAACACTTACAATATTTAGAAATTGGTTTTCTAAATAATTGCACTTGACAAACCAATAAATTATATGGATAATTTATTTTGAGAGAATATTTTATTTTGTTATTTAATGGGTTAAATAACATTTTAAAAGGTTGTATAAAGTCTTGCATTTATGAAGTATTATATTTATAAAAGTTATAAATATATAAACCAAGACTTAAAATTTTATAAAAGAAATTTAATTTTATAAAATAAAGCTAGGCCGCCACCCCCCCCCCCCTTGGTATTCTTCCCAAACTTTTATCTCCAATCACATGACATGCAATTGTCATAAGTTAGAGAAGATTTGATTGGGTGGTCTAACCAAGACCATTTTGGTCCAATAAGGTTTCATGCACTTGCATGTGTAAGTTGGCACATGATTGGTCAAGGTGGGTGGCAATTCTCTCTCATGGTTCTGTAAATACCAATATGTCAAATGCAAGAACTTGAATGACTTGTGAACTTGATTTTGCTCTAAGAATTTCGGCCAAGAGATGGTTGATTCAAGAGTTTCAAGTTTGTAAAAATCAAGTGCAAGAACTCTTATTACTCCTCTACAATTTTCGGCCATGGTATGGTTAATCAAGAGGGGATTTTAGAGAGTTCTTAAGTGTAGAAATCCTAGCTAAACTAAGGTGTTTGTTGGAAGGCTTGGGGTATACAAGCTTGAGGTCTTCTACACTTGAAGGCAACCGTTCAAGAAGCATCATCATCTTCTTCATATCCTTTACTCCTTGGAAGGTAGTATTCTAAACACTCTATGGTTGTGTTTTATTTTGATAGCATGCATGTTCGTATATGGATCCGGGATTGGGTTTTACATATAAAATGAGTTTTATATCTTGTAAGTAACATGTTTTAAATAATTATTTCCGCTGCCTTTTTATTTTATATGGATAAAATACTTTGATAAACATGTGAAAAAACCCAACAGTGGCATCAGAGCCGCTTATATGAGTGCATGCTTCATAGGATATGAAATTTTCTGGTTTCGGGTTTGGGTAAAACCCTATGGACGAAATTTTCACCATGGTTATCCCTTTGTTTTTCAAGATTATATTCCTACATGCGTAAATGAATCTTGAAAAATTATTTCATTTGGATGATTATTTTGTTTGGACAAAAACCCACATTTTTCGGTTTTTCATTCTTGACCGAAAAATTGTAGGTTGTAAAAGGGAACCATTTTGTTTCTTGAATTTTATATATTTGGATATATATATTTTTTTGGTGTTCATAACCTAGCCATGACCTTGAGTGAATTTGTTGAATGATTGTGTTTGTGATTTGTATTTAATTATTTCAAAGGGTTGTAATAATAATTATTTTTGTTCTTCCATGTGTAAAAAATATGTAATTTATTTATTTTCATTTGGTATGTAAAATAAATAGATTAGGTGCATTTTATTTTACTACAAAAATGTATTAGGATATTTTTTTTTGTAAAAGAAGATGCACACAAAAATGCGGTTTTGGTTTTGGCCAATTTCGGGCCTAAAGGACTTCATAGTTCTTAATGGGATTTTAGCCCTATAACCAAAACACATTTACGGAGCCCAAAGGAGTTTGGAGCTGAATTAAAGTACATTTTGGAAGCTCAAAGAAAGTGGGGAAATCACAACACAAAAGGGAGACTTGAAGCATTTAGATGCGGGATCAAGTGGGAATTCAATGACACATTATTTGTGTTAATATTCACCCCTTAGGAAGGACCTTTTGGCACACTTGTTTCGGCTAACAAGTGTTGTCAAAAATAGTTGGCTATAGTTATGCACCTAATGATATGTGTGTTGTGCTTGTGTGGTTGTTTATTTTGTTGTTTGATGATATTTGGATATGCATGCTTAACAAACTAATAATCAACAACAAGCTTAAAATTGGTTCTTTAAAGATCATTAAAATTGGTTAATAAAAGGTTATTAAAAATTAATGATTTTTATAATAAAATGGGTTTTATTAAAAAGAACCTTGAAAATTTATTTTCACAAAAGTACCAAGGATTTGAATGCATGCAAATGTATGGTACATGGAGTTTTCTAAACTAAAATTTTGAAAACTAAAAATCCCTTTTATAAAACAAGTCAAACACCATCCTTTTATACAACACTCGAATCACTTGGAAACTCTTATTGTGGGATAAAGGTCACCTAACCACATTTGAGGGAACTTGTATGTTCGAGGTGGGTTTACCATGTTTGTGGGATAAAGGTCACCTAACCACTTATGTGAATAAACTCACACGTGTGTGTAAGTTGGACGACTTGATTTGGAAACCATGAACTAAGGGTCACCGAAGCATGGGGAACAAAAGGTGTTGATGGGATTAAACATGCCAACTAAACATAAAGATGTTTAACCGATCCCATATGGCTAGAAGTTGCAAAGGGTTGCAATTGTCAAACGTTGACTACCTTGTTAATTTAAATAAAGGGATAAAGGTCACCTAACCGATATTTAAATGTAACGTTGGATTCTAGATTTTAATTATTAATTGTCTTTAAGACATAAAAGGGTATTAATAATTAAAATATAATAATATCGAAGATACTAAAATTGAACCTTGTTAAATTTTGTAGATGGCCGCTAACAATATTACCCAAACCGTCCGTAACCTATCACTAAAAACAATCCTTAAAAAGGATCGTTTCAATCAAAACACTTTATGGATTAATATCCAAACATAAGAATCGTTCTAAAGTAAGAAAAGATATCCTATGTGTTGAACGATCCTAATCCCGATGAACATCTTATGGAAGATAAGGATGCCTATAACGATTGGATTAAGTATATCGAGGATACTACGCAAGCCTCATGCCTCATGTTAGGAATAAGGATTCCCGAGATTCAAAAGGTTTTGAACATCATGAGCATACGACATGATTACCCAATTGTAGGAAATGTTCCTAAGGGTAGAACGCTTCGAAATGGTTCGAGCGCTTCATGCATGTCGAATGGAGGAAACCCAATCGGACTCATCATATTTCTTTAAGATGAAAAGCCACATTGATCACCTCGAAAGGCTCAATATGAGGGTTTTATCCATTCTAACGATCAATGAGGGTGGCAACTAGAAAGGGCATCACCCCGACACCAAAGCAAATGTTGCCAAAAGAAAGGGGAACATCAAAGGGAAAGAAAAAGAAAGACTAAAAGCGGAACCAACGAAACCAAAATATAAGAAGGCAAAGGTTGCCATGAACGATCCATGCTTTAAGTGTGGAGATATAGGGCATTTAAATAGGAATTGTCTAACCTATCTCAAAGAGTTGAAAAACAAGAGGGATGCTAGGCAAACCTCAGGTACAATCTTAATGATACATATTGACCTTAATGTTATTTCTTCTAACACATGGGTATTAGATACCAGATGTGGGACTCATGTTTGCAATTCGTTGCAAAAGGTTCAAAAGAAATAAACATTACAAGAAAGGAGACTATGTTTTGAAACTTCCAAATGGTTTGGAAATTGTTTTAAAATGTCTTGAATGCTCCTAGTGTCACACCCCGAAATTATCAGAGCATTGGCGTGACTGGACTGGTATCTTCATTGCACAGCGGAAGCAAATAAGCTAAGTCTTTTAGTAATTGAACGCCCACTAAGTACTCGACTCTTCATGGTTTTCCTATTCCAACCGTGCCTTGTCTTAGAAAAGTAACCTGAGAAAGAAACATGCGAAAAATCAACATAAAGTTGAGCGAGTTCATAGTTTGTTTGTAAAAGATTTGAAATAAATCTCTTTGAATAACCGGTTTTTGAAGTATTGTTGAGAAAACGAATTAAAATCATTTTCTTGTCATGTTATACAGAAACTTTGTATGAAAACATGGTATGTATCTTGTATAAATCAAGTTTTCATATATAAATCAAGTATTCATGTGTACACCACGTACTTATGTATAATTCAGGTTTTTCTTGAGTACCCCACGTACACAAGTATAATTCCCGTTTTCTTGAGTACCCCACGTACTTCAAGTTATAAATCAAGTTTTTCTATGGTATGCATTTTATGTAAATAAAGTATTCCTGTAAGTATCAGGATTGTTAATGGGTTGCAAGGCCATTAACATGTGACACGACAAAGGAAGTCACCAAACCATAGGCATTTTTCTATAGTCGATTCACGACTGAGACACAAAAACACTACTTGGTTCTAGTTGTCACCAAGAGTGGGGCTGCCCTGACACCCGTTAGATCTAACCTTTTGTTCTGCGGTCTAAGTATGTACACGATTAATGGTGCTTATGGTACCCTATTCGTGACACTATTTCTCGTATCATTCCTCAAACGCATCCTACTTGGTACTAGTTATCACCAAGGGCGCTTCTTGTTTTTGTATTCATCATATCAAGTATCAATTTTTCAGTTCTTGTATTCTTTATATCAAGTATCAATTCTCATGTGTTTGTATACTCTTGTATTTTTATTTTCTCGTAGTTTAGAAAACTAGAATTCGTGTGTAAACGCTTGTTTGAAAAACCGGTATAAAACATAAGCTTTTCGTAAACCATTTGTGTCATTTAATCTTGCTTGTAAAATGGTTTAGAAATATGTAATTCTTGTATGCTTTGAAAAAAGTGCATGTCTTTCCACCCCGAAAACATTTATAAAATGTAAAACAGTGAAAAGGTGTGGTTATGAACTCACCTGAATATTCCTGTGCAAAGCTGGCTAATTACGACTTCGCGATGTCGTTTCCAAGACTTGACTTGCTAGCGTGCATTCTACAATATTCCTAACACGGAATTTCATATAAGTTTCTAAATCATGCGGTAACTAATCTACGTGTTACCGAGCTCTACCGAATCGTTAGTCGAACGATTTGACGGTAAATAGTTAACTTAATGAAAATGACTAAGTTAAACTGCCGCGAGAAGTCGTTTGAGTATGTAGGAATATTCGTATGAAAGTATTATATAATAAACTTGTATTATATATATATCGCGTCTTGTATATATTTTGCCAAAAATATATGTATATGCCGTCTAGGCGTATAAAATAAATATAACAGTTATATTTATTTGTAAAAGAATCGTCGACTTGTATTGGAAAATAAATATATAACTATATTTATTGTATAAAACGAAACCACGTCGTTTGATATCTGAAATAAATATATAAATCATATTTATTTTAGAAAAAGAATTCATAGTGTTTGATACTCGAAAGAATTGTCGAGAATAATAGAGAATTGAAAATATTATATCACCTTTTATTTTATAAAAGATTTGCCAAAAATATAATATCCGAATCGTTGTTTTCGTGATGTTGCAAGTTGTTGTCGTACATAATGTCTTGTTCGTTTGAAAAACGCGTTTTGTTTTTAGATTTTCTCGAAAAAAAACGGGCAGAGTTTCCTCTGTTTTTGGACGCCCCCGACAACACAAGTTGTCGTTTTATTTTTAAAAAAATTCAACACAATTTAATCAATATTAATTCAACAATTAATCAATCAAATTGTATAACTTTCGCCAAGTACGTCAAATTATAAATCATTATTTTAATTGATCGGTTCAAGCTCGTTTCTCACGTATTTAATAAAATTATGAAATAACGGAATAAAACGCGCCGTTAATCTTTACCATCTTCTTGTGTCGAAACGTCGAACCACTTGACCGAGTTGCCCAGCTGAGTTGACCGAGTCAACCGGGTTAACCGAAATTAACCGAGTTAACTGAGTCAACCGGGTTTGACCCGAGTTGACCGAGCTAAAACTGTCCAAGATGACCTGAACCGAGCCACATTTGACCCGAACCAATCCGTGGACCCGTTGGCTGCCTTTGACTTGTGTTGACCAGCTTTGACCCACTTGGAACCGCACCCAAACCTGAACCGAAACATATGAGCCCAGAACCGTCATCTGAACTGAACCAACGCTCCCGAGTCGCCCAAAACTGACCCGTGTCGAAACCATCTAACCGGAAATTTGTCGGACAAAAACGAAAACCGTCGGGCCGAGACAAGGACCGCCGGTCCGAGTCTCGGACCGCCGGTGACCACCACCGCCACCTAAAACGACACCGAACAGGCCAGAAAGACCGGGATCTGGTCGGATCTAAAAGAAAACGAGAAGGAAAGGGTCGTGGCTTACCGGAAAAATTAACGGATAAAGGCGAAGACCGCTGGTCCGAGGCTCCGACCGACGGTCCGCCGGTTCTCTCTCTCTCCTCTCCGCAGTTCTCTCTCTCTTCTCCGCAGCTCTCTCTCTCTCTTCGTTCCTTCCTGTTGCAGCCGCCACACGCCACCACCATCTGGTGGTGGCTGCCGATAAGCAGAAGACAGAAGGGGGGGTGTCTCGCCCGTCGGAGAGAACCACCGGCAGCGCCGGTTCTCTGTGGTTGTCGGAAATATCTCCGATCGTCGGAGTTGGAGAGGCAAGAGGGAGAGATGGCTTGGATTTGATTTTTCATTTGTGTGTGTGGTTTCTCTGTGTGTGTGTTCTTAGCAGAGATCGAGAGAGGGAGAGTATGAAGATGAGTCTTCATGTTTGTGTGTTGTTTTCTGAGATCAAAAGGTGAAGGGGTTTTATAATAACTCAAGTGGGTATAGACTAATGTTCTTTTCTTTTGTCTTGTGTGTTAAGATCTATAGAGATCTTATGTAATCTTGTTGAGATTTTAAGCAGATTTTGCAAAGATCTTGTAGGGATTGCCTATTATGTGTAGGTTTAGGCTTGTGGGTTTCGGGCTTGGGCCCAGGGCCCACAATCCCGTCTTATGCGTAAGCGGCCCGTAGTTCCTACGAGACCCGATATCGCAACCCAAACTCTATGAGCATAAAATATTCATGTAACATCCATATTTGTCGGCGTCGTCAGTATTTCGTACGGTATCAGTCCGTTGTCGCGTAATATTCAGCAGCTTTTCCGTAAATCACCACACGCGCACTGTATAGCTGAACAAACGTTTCTGGGCACTCTAAGGGCCTGTTTAAGTTAATTAGCATCGTAAGCACTATTTATTATCGCGTTAATCGCCAGTTAATTACGTAATTAAGGGTGTAAATTACCGGTTGTCACATTCTCCCCCTGTTAATTAAATTTCGTCCTCGAAATTTAGACTACGCCAACTCCTTAGAGTTACGTTATGCGTATAAAATACGAATAGTACCAAAGAGAATGATCATGAAATCGAATAAAGACTTATTCGAATGATGTGAATTCAAGGACGTATCACAATATGCAAATGAATTCTAACAATGATTGCATCCAATAAATGAATTTAGATTTCAACAAGCTCAAATGTAATAGTTTGCATGAAACGCTCGATCATGATCAGCCCAAGCTGCAAGTTCTACTGACGCACAAGGTGTCGTAGTGAATTAGACAATTCAAATATAGCGGTGATCAAACAAGTATCGCCTGTGTTTTGCATAAAATGCTCAATCATGATTAGCCCAAGCTACAAGTTTGTACTGACACCACAAGGTGCCGTAGTTAACAAACGACTTAACGGAGTCGTAGACCAAACAAATCTACTACGACTCGGAACAATGAAACGCTTGTTAAAACGAATTCGAATATGATGTCTTCAATACATCATATGGTGTCTTGAATTGAATATGTGTAATGAACAAGTTCAAACAATTGAATTTGACTTTGGCGCAAACCGACAATAATTACATGTATCGACAAGAAAACTTTCAGCATGGTCACAACGAAAACCATGTATGTAACTTGAAAAGAAAATAAATTTCAAGAAAATGTGTTGACTTGATAACAAAGAAGCCAACAATTCCAATAATGCGAGTCATTCGAATCACAAGCGAAATAATATTTGAACTTTGATGAAACGCTTTATTCGAAACAAAACTACATGCGTAACAAACGATGCATGCGTAACATATGAATTTTCAAGAAATGAAGCAAATGAATATTCGCTATACTGAAAGAAATGATCGTGACACAATGACCATTAAGAGGAGTAGAGATACGAAAATTCTACTCAGTAAATGTGAAAGTCGAAATTTCAATAAAAGAAATTTAAGGACTTTACCTGGGGTTGCATGTGATAACCAGTTATTAGGTGACAATACCATAGCGTATTCGTTGTTAATAAGATAGGGGGATACGGTGACTTGCGTCTTTTCCTTAGCATGACTCGTGTCGTTTGCAGGACCGCGTGCCAACTGCCGCTTCCTGATCGATAGTCGCGTGTGACGTACTTCAACCTCCGTTGATGTATAGCTTAAGTCTTTCGTATGCCTGTGCGCTAGCGTTTCGTTTTGCGTAGAATGTGATGCACTCCGACATCTGTTGACGTAAAATTTGAGTTCTATGTATTCTCGTGCACTAGCGTTTCGTTATGCGTAGGTTGCCTGCTCGGGAAGTTAAATCATCATAGACAATATGTATAATTGTGTGTGCCCGAATTAGTATTTGCAGTTCCTACGTGATGACCTTTAATGAACTTTAACATAAGTTTCCGAAGGTCTTAAATGCATGTTTCCTAAACTCTCAGAGTTTTGTGTACTGTATGCGACTGTTTTGTGTACCGTGTGTAAAACACCACTTTAGCATATGTTTGAAAACAAAATCTTGACTTTTTGTTTTTCGGCAACGGTTGGAGGCCATATTCGAGTACTATGCGTTCTGTATGTATTCAACGTTTTAATAATCTAAGTCCCCAGAGAAATATGAGGTTAGAGCCTAGGTATCTCTACAGAGAACCTATTCGCTGTAACCTATAGCTCTGATACCAATCTGTCACACCCCGAAATTATCAGAGCATTGGCGTGACTGGACTGGTATCTTCATTGCACAGCGGAAGCAAATAAGCTAAGTCTTTTAGTAATTGAACGCCCACTAAGTACTCGACTCTTCATGGTTTTCCTATTCCAACCGTGCCTTGTCTTAGAAAAGTAACCTGAGAAAGAAACATGCGAAAAATCAACATAAAGTTGAGCGAGTTCATAGTTTGTTTGTAAAAGATTTGAAATAAATCTCTTTGAATAACCGGTTTTTGAAGTATTGTTGAGAAAACGAATTAAAATCATTTTCTTGTCATGTTATACAGAAACTTTGTATGAAAACATGGTATGTATCTTGTATAAATCAAGTTTTCATATATAAATCAAGTATTCATGTGTACACCACGTACTTATGTATAATTCAGGTTTTTCTTGAGTACCCCACGTAGTCAAGTATAATTCCCGTTTTCTTGAGTACCCCACGTACTTCAAGTTATAAATCAAGTTTTTCTATGACATGAATTTTATGTAAATAAAGTATTCCTGTAAGTATCAGGATTGTTAATGGGTTGCAAGGCCATTAACATGTGACACGACATAGGAAGTCACCAAACCATAGGCATTTTTCTATAGTCGATTCACGACTGAGACACAAAAACACTACTTGGTTCTAGTTGTCACCAAGAGTGGGGCTGCCCTGACACCCGTTAGATCTAACCTTTTGTTCTGCGGTCTAAGTATGTACACGATTAATGGTGCTTATGGTACCCTATTCGTGACACTATTTCTCGTATCATTCCTCAAACGCATCCTACTTGGTACTAGTTATCACCAAGGGCGCTTCTTGTTTTTGTATTCATCATATCAAGTATCAATTTTTCAGTTCTTGTATTCTTTATATCAAGTATCAATTCTCATGTGTTTGTATACTCTTGTATTTGTATTTTCTCGTAGTTTAGAAAACTAGAATTCATGTGTAAACGCTTGTTTGAAAAACCGGTATAAAACATAAGCTTTTCGTAAACCATTTGTGTCATTTAATCTTGCTTGTAAAATGGTTTAGAAATATGTAATTCTTGTATGATTTGCAAAAAGTGCATGTCTTTCCACCCCGAAAACATTTATAAAATGTAAAACAGTGAAAAGGTGGGGTTATGAACTCACCTGAATATTCATGTGCAAAGCTAGCTAATTACGACTTCGCGATGTCGTTTCCAAGACTTGACTTGCTAGCGTGCATTCTACAATATTCCTAACACGGAATTTCATATAAGTTTCTAAATCATGCGGTAACTAATCTACGTGTTACCGAGCTCTACCGAATCGTTAGTCGAACGATTTGACGGTAAATAGTTAACTTAATGAAAATGACTAAGTTAAACTGCCGCGAGAAGTCATTTGAGTATGTAGGAATATTCGTATGAAAGTATTATATAATAAACTTGTATTATATATATATCGCGTCTTGTGTATATTTTGCCAAAAATATATGTATATGCCGTCTAGGCGTATAAAATAAATATAACAGTTATATTTATTTTGTAAAAGAATCGTCGACTTGTATTGGAAAATAAATATATAACTATATTTATTGTATCAAACGAAACCACGTCGTTTGATATCTGAAATAAATATATAAATCATATTTATTTTAGAAAAAGAATTCATAGTGTTTGATACTCGAAAGAATTGTCGAGAATAATAGAGAATTGAAAATATTATATCACCTTTTATTTTATAAAAGATTTGCCAAAAATATAATATCCGAATCGTTGTTTTCGTGATGTTGCAAGTTGTTGTCGTACATAATGTCTTGTTCGTTTGAAAAACGCGTTTTGTTTTTAGATTTTCTAAAAAAAAAACGGGCAGAGTTTCCTCTGTTTTTGGACGCCCCCGACAACACAAGTTGTCGTTTTATTTTTAAAAAAAATCAACACAATTTAATCAATATTAATTCAACAATTAATCAATCAAATTGTATAACTTTCGCCAAGTACGTCAAATTATAAATCATTATTTTAATTGATCGGTTCAAGCTCGTTTCTCACGTATTTAATAAAATTATGAAATAACGGAATAAAACGCGCCGTTAATCTTTACCATCTTCTTGTGTCGAAACGTCGAACCACTTGACCGAGTTGCGCAGCTGAGTTGACCGAGTCAACCGGGTTAACCGAAATTAACCGAGTTAACTGAGTCAACCGGGTTTGACCCGAGTTGACCGAGCTAAAACTGTCCAAGATGACCTGAACCGAGCCACATTTGACCCGAACCAATCCGTGGACCCGTTGGCTGCCTTTGACTTGTGTTGACCAGCTTTGACCCACTTGGAACCGCACCCAAACCTGAACCGAAACATATGAGCCCAGAACCGTCATCTGAACTGAACCAACGCTCCCGAGTCGCCCAAAACTGACCCGTGTCGAAACCATCTAACCGGAAATTTGTCGGACAAAAACGAAAACCGTCGGGCCGAGACAAGGACCGCCGGTCCGAGTCTCGGACCGCCGGTGACCACCACCGCCACCTAAAACGACACCGAACAGGCCAGAAAGACCGGGATCTGGTCGGATCTAAAAGAAAACGAGAAGGAAAGGGTCGTGGCTTACCGGAAAAATTAACGGATAAAGGCGAAGACCGCTGGTCCGAGGCTCCGACCGACGGTCCGCCGGTTCTCTCTCTCTCCTCTCCGCAGTTCTCTCTCTCTTCTCCGCAGCTCTCTCTCTCTCTTCGTTCCTTCCTGTTGCAGCCGCCACACGCCACCACCATCTGGTGGTGGCTGCCGATAAGCAGAAGACAGAAGGGGGGGTGTCTCGCCCGTCGGAGAGAACCACCGGCAGCGCCGGTTCTCTGTGGTTGTCGGAAATATCTCCGATCGTCGGAGTTGGAGAGGCAAGAGGGAGAGATGGCTTGGATTTGATTTTTCATTTGTGTGTGTGGTTTCTCTGTGTGTGTGTTCTTAGCAGAGATCGAGAGAGGGAGAGTATGAAGATGAGTCTTCATGTTTGTGTGTTGTTTTATGAGATCAAAAGGTGAAGGGGTTTTATAATAACTCAAGTGGGTATAGACTAATGTTCTTTTCTTTTGTCTTGTGTGTTAAGATCTATAGAGATCTTATGTAATCTTGTTGAGATTTTAAGCAGATTTTGCAAAGATCTTGTAGGGATTGCCTATTATGTGTAGGTTTAGGCTTGTGGGTTTCGGGCTTGGGCCCAGGGCCCACAATCCCGTCTTATGCGTAAGCGGCCCGTAGTTCCTACGAGACCCGATATCGCAACCCAAACTCTATGAGCATAAAATATTCATGTAACATCCATATTTGTCGGCGTCGTCAGTATTTCGTACGGTATCAGTCCGTTGTCGCGTAATATTCAGCAGCTTTTCCGTAAATCACCACACGCGCACTGTATAGCTGAACAAACGTTTCTGGGCACTCTAAGGGCCTGTTTAAGTTAATTAGCATCGTAAGCACTATTTATTATCGCGTTAATCGCCAGTTAATTACGTAATTAAGGGTGTAAATTACCGGTTGTCACATTCTCCCCCTGTTAATTAAATTTCGTCCTCGAAATTTAGACTACGCCAACTCCTTAGAGTTACGTTATGCGTATAAAATACGAATAGTACCAAAGAGAATGATCATGAAATCGAATAAAGACTTATTCGAATGATGTGAATTCAAGGACGTATCACAATATGCAAATGAATTCTAACAATGATTGCATCCAATAAATGAATTTAGATTTCAACAAGCTCAAATGTAATAGTTTGCATGAAACGCTCGATCATGATCAGCCCAAGCTGCAAGTTCTACTGACGCACAAGGTGTCGTAGTGAATTAGACAATTCAAATATAGCGGTGATCAAACAAGTATCGCCTGTGTTTTGCATAAAATGCTCAATCATGATTAGCCCAAGCTACAAGTTTGTACTGACACCACAAGGTGCCGTAGTTAACAAACGACTTAACGGAGTCGTAGACCAAACAAATCTACTACGACTCGGAACAATGAAACGCTTGTTAAAACGAATTCGAATATGATGTCTTCAATACATCATATGGTGTCTTGAATTGAATATGTGTAATGAACAAGTTCAAACAATTGAATTTGACTTTGGCGCAAACCGACAATAATTACATGTATCGACAAGAAAACTTTCAGCATGGTCACAACGAAAACCATGTATGTAACTTGAAAAGAAAATAAATTTCAAGAAAATGTGTTGACTTGATAACAAAGAAGCCAACAATTCCAATAATGCGAGTCATTCGAATCACAAGCGAAATAATATTTGAACTTTGATGAAACGCTTTATTCGAAACAAAACTACATGCGTAACAAACGATGCATGCGTAACATATGAATTTTCAAGAAATGAAGCAAATGAATATTCGCTATACTGAAAGAAATGATCGTGACACAATGACCATTAAGAGGAGTAGAGATACGAAAATTCTACTCAGTAAATGTGAAAGTCGAAATTTCAATAAAAGAAATTTAAGGACTTTACCTGGGGTTGCATGTGATAACCAGTTATTAGGTGACAATACCATAGCGTATTCGTTGTTAATAAGATAGGGGGATACGGTGACTTGCGTCTTTTCCTTAGCATGACTCGTGTCGTTTGCAGGACCGCGTGCCAACTGCCGCTTCCTGATCGATAGTCGCGTGTGACGTACTTCAACCTCCGTTGATGTATAGCTTAAGTCTTTCGTATGCCTGTGCGCTAGCGTTTCGTTTTGCGTAGAATGTGATGCACTCCGACATCTGTTGACGTAAAATTTGAGTTCTATGTATTCTCGTGCACTAGCGTTTCGTTATGCGTAGGTTGCCTGCTCGGGAAGTTAAATCATCATAGACAATATGTATAATTGTGTGTGCCCGAATTAGTATTTGCAGTTCCTACGTGATGACCTTTAATGAACTTTAACATAAGTTTCCGAAGGTCTTAAATGCATGTTTCCTAAACTCTCAGAGTTTTGTGTACTGTATGCGACTGTTTTGTGTACCGTGTGTAAAACACCACTTTAGCATATGTTTGAAAACAAAATCTTGACTTTTTGTTTTTCGGCAACGGTTGGAGGCCATATTCGAGTACTATGCGTTCTGTATGTATTCAACGTTTTAATAATCTAAGTCCCCAGAGAAATATGAGGTTAGAGCCTAGGTATCTCTACAGAGAACCTATTCGCTGTAACCTATAGCTCTGATACCAATCTGTCACACCCCGAAATTATCAGAGCATTGGCGTGACTGGACTGGTATCTTCATTGCACAGCGGAAGCAAATAAGCTAAGTCTTTTAGTAATTGAACGCCCACTAAGTACTCGACTCTTCATGGTTTTCCTATTCCAACCGTGCCTTGTCTTAGAAAAGTAACCTGAGAAAGAAACATGCGAAAAATCAACATAAAGTTGAGCGAGTTCATAGTTTGTTTGTAAAAGATTTGAAATAAATCTCTTTGAATAACCGGTTTTTGAAGTATTGTTGAGAAAACGAATTAAAATCATTTTCTTGTCATGTTATACAGAAACTTTGTATGAAAACATGGTATGTATCTTGTATAAATCAAGTTTTCATATATAAATCAAGTATTCATGTGTACACCACGTACTTATGTATAATTCAGGTTTTTCTTGAGTACCCCACGTAGTCAAGTATAATTCCCGTTTTCTTGAGTACCCCACGTACTTCAAGTTATAAATCAAGTTTTTCTATGACATGAATTTTATGTAAATAAAGTATTCCTGTAAGTATCAGGATTGTTAATGGGTTGCAAGGCCATTAACATGTGACACGACATAGGAAGTCACCAAACCATAGGCATTTTTCTATAGTCGATTCACGACTGAGACACAAAAACACTACTTGGTTCTAGTTGTCACCAAGAGTGGGGCTGCCCTGACACCCGTTAGATCTAACCTTTTGTTCTGCGGTCTAAGTATGTACACGATTAATGGTGCTTATGGTACCCTATTCGTGACACTATTTCTCGTATCATTCCTCAAACGCATCCTACTTGGTACTAGTTATCACCAAGGGCGCTTCTTGTTTTTGTATTCATCATATCAAGTATCAATTTTTCAGTTCTTGTATTCTTTATATCAAGTATCAATTCTCATGTGTTTGTATACTCTTGTATTTGTATTTTCTCGTAGTTTAGAAAACTAGAATTCATGTGTAAACGCTTGTTTGAAAAACCGGTATAAAACATAAGCTTTTCGTAAACCATTTGTGTCATTTAATCTTGCTTGTAAAATGGTTTAGAAATATGTAATTCTTGTATGATTTGAAAAAAGTGCATGTCTTTCCACCCCGAAAACATTTATAAAATGTAAAACAGTGAAAAGGTGGGGTTATGAACTCACCTGAATATTCCTGTGCAAAGCTAGCTAATTACGACTTCGCGATGTCGTTTCCAAGACTTGACTTGCTAGCGTGCATTCTACAATATTCCTAACACGGAATTTCATATAAGTTTCTAAATCATGCGGTAACTAATCTACGTGTTACCGAGCTCTACCGAATCGTTAGTCGAACGATTTGACGGTAAATAGTTAACTTAATGAAAATGACTAAGTTAAACTGCCGCGAGAAGTCATTTGAGTATGTAGGAATATTCGTATGAAAGTATTATATAATAAACTTGTATTATATATATATCGCGTCTTGTGTATATTTTGCCAAAAATATATGTATATGCCGTCTAGGCGTATAAAATAAATATAACAGTTATATTTATTTTGTAAAAGAATCGTCGACTTGTATTGGAAAATAAATATATAACTATATTTATTGTATAAAACGAAACCACGTCGTTTGATATCTGAAATAAATATATAAATCATATTTATTTTAGAAAAAGAATTCATAGTGTTTGATACTCGAAAGAATTGTCGAGAATAATAGAGAATTGAAAATATTATATCACCTTTTATTTTATAAAAGATTTGCCAAAAATATAATATCCGAATCGTTGTTTTCGTGATGTTGCAAGTTGTTGTCGTACATAATGTCTTGTTCGTTTGAAAAACGCGTTTTGTTTTTAGATTTTCTCGAAAAAAAAACGGGCAGAGTTTCCTCTGTTTTTGGACGCCCCCGACAACACAAGTTGTCGTTTTATTTTTAAAAAAATTCAACACAATTTAATCAATATTAATTCAACAATTAATCAATCAAATTATATAACTTTCGCCAAGTACGTCAAATTATAAATCATTATTTTAATTGATCGGTTCAAGCTCGTTTCTCACGTATTTAATAAAATTATGAAATAACGGAATAAAACGCGCCGTTAATCTTTACCATCTTCTTGTGTCGAAACGTCGAACCACTTGACCGAGTTGCGCAGCTGAGTTGACCGAGTCAACCGGGTTAACCGAAATTAACCGAGTTAACTGAGTCAACCGGGTTTGACCCGAGTTGACCGAGCTAAAACTGTCCAAGATGACCTGAACCGAGCCACATTTGACCCGAACCAATCCGTGGACCCGTTGGCTGCCTTTGACTTGTGTTGACCAGCTTTGACCCACTTGGAACCGCACCCAAACCTGAACCGAAACATATGAGCCCAAAACCGTCATCTGAACTGAACCAACGCTCCCGAGTCGCCCAAAACTGACCCGTGTCGAAACCATCTAACCGGAAATTTGTCGGACAAAAACGAAAACCGTCGGGCCGAGACAAGGACCGCCGGTCCGAGTCTCGGACCGCCGGTGACCACCACCGCCACCTAAAACGACACCGAACAGGCCAGAAAGACCGGGATCTGGTCGGATCTAAAAGAAAACGAGAAGGAAAGGGTCGTGGCTTACCGGAAAAATTAACGGATAAAGGCGAAGACCGCTGGTCCGAGGCTCCGACCGACGGTCCGCCGGTTCTCTCTCTCTCCTCTCCGCAGTTCTCTCTCTCTTCTCCGCAGCTCTCTCTCTCTCTTCGTTCCTTCCTGTTGCAGCCGCCACACGCCACCACCATCTGGTGGTGGCTGCCGATAAGCAGAAGACAGAAGGGGGGGGTGTCTCGCCCGTCGGAGTGAACCACCGGCAGCGCCGGTTCTCTGTGGTTGTCGGAAATATCTCCGATCGTCGGAGTTGGAGAGGCAAGAGGGAGAGATGGCTTGGATTTGATTTTTCATTTGTGTGTGTGGTTTCTCTGTGTGTGTGTTCTTAGCAGAGATCGAGAGAGGGAGAGTATGAAGATGAGTCTTCATGTTTGTGTGTTGTTTTCTGAGATCAAAAGGTGAAGGGGTTTTATAATAACTCAAGTGGGTATAGACTAATGTTCTTTTCTTTTGTCTTGTGTGTTAAGATCTATAGAGATCTTATGTAATCTTGTTGAGATTTTAAGCAGATTTTGCAAAGATCTTGTAGGGATTGCCTATTATGTGTAGGTTTAGGCTTGTGGGTTTCGGGCTTGGGCCCAGGGCCCACAATCCCGTCTTATGCGTAAGCGGCCCGTAGTTCCTACGAGACCCGATATCGCAACCCAAACTCTATGAGCATAAAATATTCATGTAACATCCATATTTGTCGGCGTCGTCAGTATTTCGTACGGTATCAGTCCGTTGTCGCGTAATATTCAGCAGCTTTTCCGTAAATCACCACACGCGCACTGTATAGCTGAACAAACGTTTCTGGGCACTCTAAGGGCCTGTTTAAGTTAATTAGCATCGTAAGCACTATTTATTATCGCGTTAATCGCCAGTTAATTACGTAATTAAGGGTGTAAATTACCGGTTGTCACATTCTCCCCCTGTTAATTAAATTTCGTCCTCGAAATTTAGACTACGCCAACTCCTTAGAGTTACGTTATGCGTATAAAATACGAATAGTACCAAAGAGAATGATCATGAAATCGAATAAAGACTTATTCGAATGATGTGAATTCAAGGACGTATCACAATATGCAAATGAATTCTAACAATGATTGCATCCAATAAATGAATTTAGATTTCAACAAGCTCAAATGTAATAGTTTGCATGAAACGCTCGATCATGATCAGCCCAAGCTGCAAGTTCTACTGACGCACAAGGTGTCGTAGTGAATTAGACAATTCAAATATAGCGGTGATCAAACAAGTATCGCCTGTGTTTTGCATAAAATGCTCAATCATGATTAGCCCAAGCTACAAGTTTGTACTGACACCACAAGGTGCCGTAGTTAACAAACGACTTAATGGAGTCGTAGACCAAACAAATCTACTACGACTCGGAACAATGAAACGCTTGTTAAAACGAATTCGAATATGATGTCTTCAATACATCATATGGTGTCTTGAATTGAATATGTGTAATGAACAAGTTCAAACAATTGAATTTGACTTTGGCGCAAACCGACAATAATTACATGTATCGACAAGAAAACTTTCAGCATGGTCACAACGAAAACCATGTATGTAACTTGAAAAGAAAATAAATTTCAAGAAAATGTGTTGACTTGATAACAAAGAAGCCAACAATTCCAATAATGCGAGTCATTCGAATCACAAGCGAAATAATATTTGAACTTTGATGAAACGCTTTATTCGAAACAAAACTACATGCGTAACAAACGATGCATGCGTAACATATGAATTTTCAAGAAATGAAGCAAATGAATATTCGCTATACTGAAAGAAATGATCGTGACACAATGACCATTAAGAGGAGTAGAGATACGAAAATTCTACTCAGTAAATGTGAAAGTCGAAATTTCAATAAAAGAAATTTAAGGACTTTACCTGGGGTTGCATGTGATAACCAGTTATTAGGTGACAATACCATAGCGTATTCGTTGTTAATAAGATAGGGGGATACGGTGACTTGCGTCTTTTCCTTAGCATGACTCGTGTCGTTTGCAGGACCGCGTGCCAACTGCCGCTTCCTGATCGATAGTCGCGTGTGACGTACTTCAACCTCCGTTGATGTATAGCTTAAGTCTCTCGTATGCCTGTGCGCTAGCGTTTCGTTTTGCGTAGAATGTGATGCACTCCGACATCTGTTGACGTAAAATTTGAGTTCTATGTATTCTCGTGCACTAGCGTTTCGTTATGCGTAGGTTGCCTGCTCGGGAAGTTAAATCATCATAGACAATATGTATAATTGTGTGTGCCCGAATTAGTATTTGCAGTTCCTACGTGATGACCTTTAATGAACTTTAACATAAGTTTCCGAAGGTCTTAAATGCATGTTTCCTAAACTCTCAGAGTTTTGTGTACTGTATGCGACTGTTTTGTGTACCGTGTGTAAAACACCACTTTAGCATATGTTTGAAAACAAAATCTTGACTTTTTGTTTTTCGGCAACGGTTGGAGGCCATATTCGAGTACTATGCGTTCTGTATGTATTCAACGTTTTAATAATCTAAGTCCCCAGAGAAATATGAGGTTAGAGCCTAGGTATCTCTACAGAGAACCTATTCGCTGTAACCTATAGCTCTGATACCAATCTGTCACACCCCGAAATTATCAGAGCATTGGCGTGACTGGACTGGTATCTTCATTGCACAGCGGAAGCAAATAAGCTAAGTCTTTTAGTAATTGAACGCCCACTAAGTACTCGACTCTTCATGGTTTTCCTATTCCAACCGTGCCTTGTCTTAGAAAAGTAACCTGAGAAAGAAACATGCGAAAAATCAACATAAAGTTGAGCGAGTTCATAGTTTGTTTGTAAAAGATTTGAAATAAATCTCTTTGAATAACCGGTTTTTGAAGTATTGTTGAGAAAACGAATTAAAATCATTTTCTTGTCATGTTATACAGAAACTTTGTATGAAAACATGGTATGTATCTTGTATAAATCAAGTTTTCATATATAAATCAAGTATTCATGTGTACACCACGTACTTATGTATAATTCAGGTTTTTCTTGAGTACCCCACGTAGTCAAGTATAATTCCCGTTTTCTTGAGTACCCCACGTACTTCAAGTTATAAATCAAGTTTTTCTATGACATGAATTTTATGTAAATAAAGTATTCCTGTAAGTATCAGGATTGTTAATGTGTTGCAAGGCCATTAACATGTGACACGACATAGGAAGTCACCAAACCATAGGCATTTTTCTATAGTCGATTCACGACTGAGACACAAAAACACTACTTGGTTCTAGTTGTCACCAAGAGTGGGGCTGCCCTGACACCCGTTAGATCTAACCTTTTGTTCTGCGGTCTAAGTATGTACACGATTAATGGTGCTTATGGTACCCTATTCGTGACACTATTTCTCGTATCATTCCTCAAACGCATCCTACTTGGTACTAGTTATCACCAAGGGCGCTTCTTGTTTTTGTATTCATCATATCAAGTATCAATTTTTCAGTTCTTGTATTCTTTATATCAAGTATCAATTCTCATGTGTTTGTATACTCTTGTATTTGTATTTTCTCGTAGTTTAGAAAACTAGAATTCATGTGTAAACGCTTGTTTGAAAAACCGGTATAAAACATAAGCTTTTCGTAAACCATTTGTGTCATTTAATCTTGCTTGTAAAATGGTTTAGAAATATGTAATTCTTGTATGATTTGCAAAAAGTGCATGTCTTTCCACCCCGAAAACATTTATAAAATGTAAAACAGTGAAAAGGTGGGGTTATGAACTCACCTGAATATTCCTGTGCAAAGCTAGCTAATTACGACTTCGCGATGTCGTTTCCAAGACTTGACTTGCTAGCGTGCATTCTACAATATTCCTAACACGGAATTTCATATAAGTTTCTAAATCATGCGGTAACTAATCTACGTGTTACCGAGCTCTACCGAATCGTTAGTCGAACGATTTGACGGTAAATAGTTAACTTAATGAAAATGACTAAGTTAAACTGCCGCGAGAAGTCATTTGAGTATGTAGGAATATTCGTATGAAAGTATTATATAATAAACTTGTATTATATATATATCGCGTCTTGTGTATATTTTGCCAAAAATATATGTATATGCCGTCTAGGCGTATAAAATAAATATAACAGTTATATTTATTTTGTAAAAGAATCGTCGACTTGTATTGGAAAATAAATATATAACTATATTTATTGTATAAAACGAAACCACGTCGTTTGATATCTGAAATAAATATATAAATCATATTTATTTTAGAAAAAGAATTCATAGTGTTTGATACTCGAAAGAATTGTCGAGAATAATAGAGAATTGAAAATATTATATCACCTTTTATTTTATAAAAGATTTGCCAAAAATATAATATCCGAATCGTTGTTTTCGTGATGTTGCAAGTTGTTGTCATACATAATGTCTTGTTCGTTTGAAAAACGCGTTTTGTTTTTAGATTTTCTCGAAAAAAAATGGGCAGAGTTTCCTCTGTTTTTGGACGCCCCCAACAACACAAGTTGTCGTTTTATTTTTAAAAAAATTCAACACAATTTAATCAATATTAATTCAACAATTAATCAATCAAATTCTATAACTTTCGCCAAGTACGTCAAATTATAAATCATTATTTTAATTGATCGGTTCAAGCTCGTTTCTCACGTATTTAATAAAATTATGAAATAACGGAATAAAACGCGCCGTTAATCTTTACCATCTTCTTGTGTCGAAACGTCGAACCACTTGACCGAGTTGCCCGGCTGAGTTGACCGAGTCAACCGGGTTAACCGAAATTAACCGAGTTAACTGAGTCAACCGGGTTTGACCCGAGTTGACCGAGCTAAAACTGTCCAAGATGACCTGAACCGAGCCACATTTGACCCGAACCAATCCGTGGACCCGTTGGCTTCCTTTGACTTGTGTTGACCAGCTTTGACCCACTTGGAACCGCACCCAAACCTGAACCGAAACATATGAGCCCAGAACCGTTATCTGAACTGAACCAACGCTCCCGAGTCGCCCAAAACTGACCCGTGTCGAAACCATCTAACCGGAAATTTGTCGGACAAAAACGAAAACCGTCGGGCCTAGACAAGGACCGCCGGTCCGAGTCTCGGACCGCCGCTGACCACCACCGCCACCTGAAACGACACCAAACAGGCTAGAAAGACCGGGATCTGGTCGGATCTAAAAGAAAACGAGAAGGAAAGGGTCGTGGCTTACCGGAAAAATTAACAGATAAAGGCGAAGACCGCTGGTCCGAGACTTCGACCGACGGTCCGCCGGTTCTCTCTCTCTCCTCTCCGCAGTTCTCTCTCTCTTCTCCGCAGCTCTCTCTCTCTTCGTTCCTTCCTGTTGCAGCTGCCACACGCCACCACCATCTGGTGGTGGCTGCCGATAAGCAGAAGACAGAAGGGGGGGGTGTCTCGCCCGTCGGAGAGAACCACCGGCAGCGCCAGTTCTCTGTGGTTGTCGGAAATATCTCCGATCGTCGGAGTTGGAGAGGCAAGAGGGCGAGATGGCTTGGATTTGATTTTTCATTTGTGTGTGTGGTTTCTCTGTGTGTGTGTTCTTAGCAGAGATCGAGAGAGGGAGAGTATGAAGATGAGTCTTCATGTTTGTGTGTTGTTTTCTGAGATCAAAAGGTGAAGGGGTTTTATAATAACTCAAGTGGGTATAGACTAATGTTCTTTTCTTTTGTCTTGTGTGTTAAGATCTATAGAGATCTTATGTAATCTTGTTGAGATTTTAAGCAGATTTTGCAAAGATCTTGTAGGGATTGCCTATTATGTGTAGGTTTAGGCTTGTGGGTTTTGGGCTTGGGCCCAGGGGCCACAATCCCGTCTTATGCGTAAGCGGCCCGTAGTTCCTACGAGACCCGGTATCGCAACCCAAACTCTATGAGCATAAAATATTTATGTAACATCCATATTTGTCGGCGTCGTCAGTATTTCGTACGGTATCAGTCCGTTGTCGCGTAATATTCAGCAGCTTTTCCGTAAATCACCACACGCGCACTGTATAGCTGAACAAACGTTTCTGGGCACTCTAAGGGCCTGTTTAAGTTAATTAGCGTCGTAAGCACTATTTATTCTCGCGTTAATCGCCAGTTAATTACGTAATTAAGGGTGTAAATTACCGGTTGTCACACCTAGTTTGACTAGGAACATTATTCAAGTTTCCCTTATAAGACAATATGGTTTTGACTTAAAGTTTGCAAACATTGACATTTATATCGATGAATGACATGTTTTACTTTAAACCTATGCCTTCAATTGGTATTTATGAATGGGTTCATAATAAAACATCACTTGATAGTTTAATGTACCAATCAATCACCAAGAAACTCAAAATGGATTTGAGTAAGACCTATCCTTGGCATTATCGCCTTGGTCATATAAACAGATGTCGCATGTAAACACTTCGAAAGAATTATCTTTTGGAAACAAATGAAATTGGTTCATTTGATACATGCGAATCTTATTTACAAGGTAAAATGACCAAGTAATCCCTTAGTGGGAAAGGGCAAAAGATTTATTAGGTATCCTACATTTGAATGTATGTGATCCTTTTAAGCCAATGACTAGGAATGGTGAAAGATACTTCATTACTTTTACCGACAACTATAGTAGTTAAGGTTATGTGTACTTGACACAAAGAAGAAGTTTTGAAACATTCAGAATCTTCAAAAGTGAAGTACAAAATCAACTCTTTTAAAGTTCTTCGTTTCGATAGAGGAGGAGTCGGACTCTATTAGATATGGTTCGATCTATGATGGCTAGGAGCGCCTTATCTCTATCACTTTGGGGTTACGCTTTGCTCTCCGTGGCCCGTATGGTCTAACTAAGAAAGTGGATAAGACACCTTTTGAAATATGGCATGGAAGGGTTCCATCATTATCCTATTTAAAGGTATGGGTTGTGAAGCTTCTATGAAGCAATACACCCCAAATAAAAGTACAATCCACTAAGTGTATCTTTTGTAGGATATCCTAAAGATGGTATAGGATATTATTTCTACGATCCAACAGAGCAAAAGTTCCTTGTGGAAGGAATTATTAGAACAAGTGGAACTTGATAAGGATCAAGAACCACAAGCCGATACACGTTTGGTTAAAACTAGCACTCAACAAAAGGTTGTTGAAAAACGATCAAGTGGTTGATCAACACACACAAAGCGTTCGCAGATCTGGTAGAATTAGTAGTCCACCTGAAAGATATGGATTTTTCATAGATGAATGCTACGTGGTAGATTCAGGTGAATCAACCACCTACCATGATGCAATGTCAAAATTCGATTGTGACAAATGGCTTGAAGCCATGAACGTAAAGATGCAGTCTATGTATAACAACCAAGTATGAGAATTGGTTGTAGCACCTCTTAACTCCAAAGTAGTTGGAAGTAAGTGGGTTTTCAGGAAGGAAACCGATATGCATGGTAACTTGGATACTTGTAAAGCGAGACTTGTAGCAAAAGGTTTCACTCAAACTCAAAGGGTTGATTATGATGAGACCTTCTCGCCCGTGGTGATGCTAAAGTCAACTAGGATATCATTTGCCATACTTGCACAATATGATTATGAGATTTGGCAAATGGATGCCAAAACGACTTTCCTTATTAGATATCTTGAGGAAGATGTCTATATAGTTAAGCCTAAAGGTTTTGTCGATCCAAAACATCCTGACAAAGTATGCAAGTTAAAGAAATCAATCTAAGGATTGAAACAAGCATCTAGAAGTTGGAATCACCGTTTTGATGAAGAGATTAGGGAATATGGATTCATCAAGAACGTCGATGAAGCTTGTGTGTATAAGATGGCTAGTGGGAGCATCATTACTTTCTTAGTATGATATGTCGATAACTATTTGGAAATAACATTCCAACCTTGGAATGTGTAAAAGCCTGGCTTGAAAGTTCTTTTTCAATTAAGGATCTTCGTGAAGTCGCCTATATTTTGGGAATAAGGAATCTATAAGGATAGATCAAGGCGCACGATAGGTTTAAACTAAAGTGCATACATTGACAAAGTCTTGAAAAGGTTCAAGATAAAGAACTCTATGAAAGGTTTGGTACATATTCAAGAGAGGACAATATTGAGTGCGTCTCAATGTCCAAGCTCAAAGGATGAGCAAGAAAGAATGAAAGGAATCCCATATGCGTCAGCTATAGGATTCATTATGTACGTAATGATATGCACTAGACCGGACAAGTTATGCGCTTTAAGCATAACGAGAAGATACCAGCGAGAAACGGTCATTGAGTGACTGTTATAAATATATATTGAAATACCTCAGAAGGACTAAGGATACATTTCTAATATATAGATCTGGTAAAAAAGAACTTGTTGTAAAAGGTTACAGGGATGCGAGTTTCGGAATTCATTGTAAAGGGTTACATGGATACGAGTTTCCAAACTGATCAAGATGGTTCTCGATCATAATTAGGGTAGCATTGTCCACTACAGAATCAGAATACATCGACGCTTCATTGATTGAGATAATTCATATGGATTTTTCACTTGAATTATTGCCGATCTAGGGGTAGTCCCTACCATTCAGGACCCTAGAGATCTTTGTGATAACGATGGTGCGATTGCTCAAATCAAGGAACCTCGTGCACATCAAAAGACTAAGCACATTGAGCGGAATTTCAACTACATAAGGGATGAAGTTGAAAAAGGGAAAGATATGTATTCGAAAAGTTCACACTGATCAAAATATTGCGGATCCACTCACGAAGCTCCTTGAATGGGCAAAGCATGAAAGGGTCATACTTGTGCCTTAGGACTTCGATATTCTAGTGAATGGATTTGATCTACATTATATTTGGATATTGGAACAATTATTATTATAACTCTTTATGGTATGTTGAGTTATGTTCCTTTTAGTATGTTTAAATCCGTGAATAAGTTACTTATTCTAAATGTCCGTAGTCGATCATACTTGTGGGAACAGATATGAATGTAAGACTATTATGAACTAGGATTGGAGCAAAGTGTTGCTGCCAAAGTTCATAGATATTTGTGGGATACAAATACTGGACTGACTCGCTCTCGAATATTACTGCATGGAATCATTTGTGATTGATCATAAGTAAATTTGAGTAAAGGAGAATATCATAGTATCCTCAGACCTGAGATACATATTAGGTCTTGATATTCACCAAATATTGTACCTTGACTTATTTCTTCGCTGTTAGTAATATGACAGTACATAAGGCTAAGCTCAGGTGTGGTACAAGGTGATTGTGAGAGACGTATGTAGTCAAGATGGGATTTGTTCCTCTTATTCGTTGAGAGTAAGATGTCTAAGGCCTGCTAAAGTTAAATCAACAGAGAGTGATCACTCTATGTCTCTGGATTTGACATGACATCTGTAACGAAAGGATAAATGATAGATTCACCTAAATCATTTTCAAGTAAGGGACTTGAAGGGGATGATGTTATTGAATGGAACATATAGTCATACGTATTAGGGGTAGTAAACCGTAGTTAGGCGTTATTTACTGCTTACATCAATCTTCTATGTATCTTGTGCAAGTGGGAGATTGTTGGACTCTGTATGCCCAAGACACATATTAAATTGATGTGGCTAGTACGTTATGATCCAAGTCGAGTCATACCCAATAACAAGCTAGACAAACACTTATATTATTTATTTGTGATATGATCAAACAAATAAATATTAACACTTACAATATTTAGAAATTGGTTTTCTAAATAATTGCACTTGACAAACCAATAAATTATATTGATAATTTATTTTGAGAGAATATTTTATTTTGTTATTTAATGGGTTAAATAACATTTTAAAAGGTTGTATAAAGTCTTGCATTTATGAAGTATTATATTTATAAAAGTTATAAATATATAAACCAAGACATAAAATTTTATAAAAGAAATTTAATTTTATAAAATAAAATAAAGCTAGGCCGCCACCCCCCCCCCCCCCTTTGGTGTTCTTCCCAAACTTTTATCTCCAATCACATGACATGCAATTGTCATAAGTTAGAGAAGATTTGATTGGGTGGTCTAACCAAGACCATTTTGGTCCAATAAGGTTTCATGCACTTGCATGTGTAAGTTGGCACATGATTGGTCAAGGTGGGTGGCAATTCTCTCTCATGGTTCTATAAATACCAAGATGTCAAATGCAAGAACTTGAATGACTTGTGAACTTGATTTTGCTCTAAGAATTTTGGCCAAGAGATGGTTGATTCAAGAGTTTCAAGTTTGTAAAAATCAAGTGCAAGAACTCTTATTACTCCTCTACAATTTTCGGCCATGGTATGGTTAATCAAGAGGGGATTTTAGAGAGTTCTTAAGTGTAGAAATCCTAGCTAAACTAAGGTGTTTGTTGGAAGGCTTGGGGTATACAAGCTTGAGGTCTTCTACACTTGAAGCAACCGTTCAAGAAGCATCATCATCTTCTTCATGTCTTTTACTCCTTGGAAGGTAGTATTCTAAACACTCTATGGTTGTATTTTATTTTGATAGCATGCATGTTCGTATATGGCTCCGGGATTGGGTATTACATATAAAATGAGTTTTATATCTTGTAAGTAACATGTTTTAAATAATTATTTCCGCTGCGTTTTTATTTTATATGGATAAAATACTTTGATAAACATGTGAAAAACCCAACAACTAGAAGTTCAGAACTCTAACCAGTGTTGTTTTATCTTTTCGACTTCGTGTTTCAAGCTCTCACAAGTTTCCTCTAAATAAATTTCGGGACGAAATTTCCTTAAGTAGGGGAGACTGTGACATCTGTGCCTCCACGGCCATCAAAAAAATACCAAATCAATTAAATGTTGTGTTTCATACTTGGTATTTGTATAAATATGTGTATCGTTTGCACATATCAACTCTTGTTCGATTTCGGGCTCTAAATCGCTTTCTGGAAGGTTATACACGCACTAATGCGTAAATATAACTAGTTTAATGCAACAAACACTCCAGAACAGTGGCATAGGCTTAACATACCTTAAATAACCTTTACATAACTTAGAAATAAGTTTTGGAAGGTTTGGTGTGTCGAAATCAAGTTTATTCGCTTACAAGGACTAATATTGACAAACTGCGAAAGTATGTCGATTTGTACTGTAACGAACATTCCGGAACATGACCATAAGTTAAACATACCCTAAATATCCTTTACATAGCTTAGAAATAGGCTTTGAGGGGTTCGGTGTGCTAAAATAAACTTTTTGGTCATTCAGGGACTAAAAGCGTCAAAAGTGCATAATTTTGCATTTTCGCGCATATCTTTCGTTCTGAATACATCCGGACATCCAAAACTTTATGTAATCGTTAAAATATTTTATTTTAGTGATTGGCATGATAAAATTCCATTCGTCGCGTAATTTGGATCGTTTTTGCGTTCGTTACGACTTCCGTCGTAATTAACCGAACAACGCAACTGTACGACCAAACGAACCGACATCCGAGATATTTTTGAGCATTTTTTGAGTTCCCTATACTTTAACTTCATTTTAGAGCCTTGAAATGTGGTTAACGGGGCTTAAACATGTCAAAAATGAGCCGAAATGCAAGATTCTGAAGTTTAGGGACCAAAATTGTCATTCTGCCATAGTTATCTTAGGATGGGACCAAAATGAAAAATCTAAATTCCAGCTTGTTCTAGCAGTTCCTCTCATTTTCACATGGTTTTAATGAAATTATGGGCTCCCATGGTTTCACAAAACCATGGGCACATGTGTACGGATGAGATCGAAGCTCGTTTTACGATGAACGGTCCTAACGGTTCTAGATTTCCTATATATACCCACCTCCTTTCACTTGCAAAACCCACAATGATCTGATTTTGGCTCTCTAAGTTGAATTTTATGCTTCATACGTGAGAGTAAATCGGATCAAAGCTTGCGGGGACCTTTTGTAAGTATTCAATCGTTCTTTTATCGCTTTTCGAGTCTGAAAGTCAAACTGCGTTTGACTTTCTGCATTGACCAGTTTATGGTCAATGCGAAGTTCGTTTGAACTTCATAACGTGAGCATAATCACGATGGTTATAGTCCCTAGTGACTATACCTACTGATTACCACGTTATCTAGGTGTAGTGACGAGTCGTAGTTTCGGCCAAAATGCGCATTCTTGCGTATTTTGTAACCAAACTACTTATAAGTATCAGAACCGTTTGTTTTGATACCAAATCTATTTTCTAAATTCATTAAACATGTTTTAACATGTTTAACTCGTCACTTTTTAGATTAGTGCCTGTGTAGAGTTGTAAGTCAAGTGGACTAAACACCCGCTTAGACTTTCGAACACGACCCGTTTGGTCGATCATTAGGATCCGACCAAACATGTTTAGTGACGATAGTTGCATAGGGAATAACCTTCCGAGGTTATACCTTATGGTCACTTAGGTTTAATTAGTTGTATGATAGGTAGTTTATATGCCTTAGTTAAATTACCAAAATGCCCTTTTCATGCATAATTGGTAATTAAGCATATGTAACACAAACTTTTGTCACTTAATTGATTATGCGACATATTTAATCATGTTTAGGCATATAATACTTGTCATAGGACTAGTTAGACGTCTCGAACGCGCTTTTGCGCGAACGACACGTTAAAGTAGCTTAAGCTACCTTAATGGGTCACAATGGGTCAAAAGCACTTAGGTTAGGTTTCGATTTAGAATGTAGACTTTGTTAAACCATGTTATATGAGTTACAATACTCATTTGGTTCACAAAACCTCATCCTATCTGATCTTTCGACTTAGGTCCAGTTTATTTATATAGTTATTAGGTTGCTGATTGATTCTGTGCTCCCTCTAGCTTTGCTTGGTACATAGTTCCCCTATTTTACTATTTTCAATTGTTTTGGGGTGATTCATGCGTGCTAAATGTTTTCGAGGTTTTAACGATGGTTTTCAAAACGATTTTTCGATATTATAATAATGGTTTCAAAAACGATTAAAATGGTTTATATTAAATCAATAACGATTTCGATTAAGTAATCAAACTTGTTGGTTGTATTTACATAACGAATTATATCCATTAGTTTTGGCCGAACCGACCAGTATTAGGTTATGGTACCATAGGATCTGACAAATCCCGTTATCAGACTGCACCAATGGTTATGTGTGGGTTAGGTGCGGAACGACTGAATCTGTGATTGTTAATTTACCCTTTAGTGGGTTATTAATGCGAGAAGCGATAGGCGAGATAGTCGAGTCACGAAGGTTTGGATGTTATTAGCGAGAAAATCAAAAGTAGTTTCACGATTTAAAACGAGAATGATTTAAACGACTAAAGCGTATAAGTTTAAGTCTCTAAAACATTAATATTGGGATCTGGATACGGGAGTATATTCTGAGATGGGACACGCATATAAGTTTAAGTCTCTAAAACATTAATATCGTATCTCGAAACAGTTGATCTTTGTGTGAAGATTTAAGTGGATCAATATACTGACAATCTAAGTGAATCGTTTAGAACTTAAAATAATTAAAGCTTAACGGTGTTAGTGATTTGTCTCATAAACTGATATGATCCTCTTACACAAACTCACAAAAAAATTGTTTGTAAATATTTCTTTACTATATTTTCTTTCAAGTTCAAAAATCCAAAAAGTTTTTAATGTGTTTTAGCTTAAAATTTTGAAAAATACAAAAAGATTTTCGACAACTGATGTTGAAAAACTGATTTTCAAATTTCCAAGTGCTAAACATGATGAACAAAAGGTTTGGGAGAGTTTGTTTGAGATGTATGAGATAAAAATTGTTTGAAAAGAAAAATGGTATTTCTACAAGTGGTTCATCAGAGATTAACATGGTAAAATCATTTATTGATTGATTAATACTTGCAAGTGGTATATAAATTTGTCAAATTTTAAATTTGTGAAATTTATTGTGAGGTAGAGATGTGTGCAGGTTAGCCAGATTTCTGATCCTGAGCAGATAGTGAATCAGGTTACAATCTTGGTACTGTCAATGCTGATGAACTTAAGAAATCAAGGGATCTGATCAAGAGAATTAGAAAGATCGAGATTCAGATTCAAAGATTTGTGAATATGATAGATCAACCTCCAAGGGGGAGATTAGTTGATAGAGAGAAGAAAGAGGATTGAGGATGCTTTACAATGTTAGATACTTCGGAGAGAACAAGAAGACATATAAAGACTGAAGATTAAAGACTCGACACTGAAGACTTCGTCAACATCCAAGGGGAAGTCTGTTGGTGCATATGTCTGTCGACTTCGTCTTGTATCGAGTCTTGTATGTATTTAGATAGATCAGGGCGCGAAAAACGAGAAAAGTATATTTGTGGGCATTTCGCACGAAATGACATAGTCATTTCATACGAAATGAACAAGTCATTTCGTTTGTGTTGTTTCGTGCGAAATCACTATTTCGTATGAACCATTTCGTACGAAACCAGCTTGCCTATAAATACCTGATGTTCCTAGTCATTTGTAACTTTCCGGTTTCAAAGTCGAACTGCTGCCGAAGTGTCTACTCACTGTAAAACGTTGTTATATCAATCAAAAGACAGTTTAAAGTGAATTGCATGCTGAATCACCTCAATATGTTTGTTTCCGCCTCTCGTATTGAGTGAAAACTCTTCTGAATGACTCGTTAAGGTTGCACGACGATCCTACAGTTCCTTTTAAGGAACTCATGATCGACGATCAGCTACGCTTCGTTGAGGAACCAGTTGAAATCATGGATCGAGAAATCAAAACCCTCAAACGTAGCAAGATACCTATCGTTCGAGTTCGTTGGAACTTGCGCCATGGCCTAGAGTTTACCTGGGAACGGGAAGACCAGATGATGCGCAAGTATCCCCAGTTGTTAAACAATACTTCCAGCACTGAAACTACTACTGAATTTTGGGATGAAATTCCAAACCAACAGGGGGATGATGTAACAACCCGCGAAAACGTTTAAACACACTAGCTTGTCAGTGGCTGCGCGCTAAATTTCGAGACAAAAGTTTTTTGAACGTGGGGATAATGTGACACTTCGGGTTTTTTCTGCACGTCTTATTTTTTGTTGGAACTATGAAAAGTTACTTATGTGAATATAATGATTGGAATTATAATAAAAATTGTTGATTAATATATATATGTATGTATATGTAAGTATAAGTGTGCGGCAAATGAAATGCCAGCCACACACAACTCCCACCTCGTACACTCTCCCACTTGTATGCATGGCCCAAGTCCACACATCTTTTGCATACATGGCCCAAGTCCACACATGTAACACCTCGTAAAAATCATACCCAATAAAATAAGGACACGTGTCATGTAATACAAACGTGTTATGAAAAACGGATCCAGATAAAGATGTACGGTAGGATTTAAAAGCGTCGATATGTTAATTTATACCTCTGAACGACCTAGTAATAAATCCCTAACCATGATATACTTAATCAACATCTAAATGATGTAAATAAATCTGGTTGTCCTAAATAATAAATTGATTATAACCTAAAACATGGATCCAATGTGAATTCTCGGTATTTTCGACATTTTTAAAACCTCCCACAAGATCCAAAATGTGTAAGTGCATGCAAAGCATGCAAAGTCTGAGCACTTGGTCCCTCTACTGAAAAGGAAAGCATAAGATTCGGACTTGTAAGAAATGCATGGTCAAAGCTTGGAAGTTTGCAAATTTGTGGATTCTGGTCATCGGTTACGGACCGTATGGCCTTAGGCTTACGGTCCGCAAGCCCAGCAACTGGGAAATTTAAGCGAGGGTCGGTTACGAACCGCATCCGTTTAAGCATACGGTCCGTAAGCCTGTCGCTGGCAGCAGAAATTGGACAACTGCCTGTTAAACAAGTTACACCGCCTTATAAGAGAGGTATTCGATAATCAGGGGCCCTATAACTGGTTTTAGCATCATAGGGACACCTGGGAACATCTTACTACAATTGTAGACTGATTTGGAGTGATCTTGATGCATCAAAGTTGCTATATAAGAGAACCTCTTGTTGCAACATTTGGTCTTTCATTTGCAACTCACTTCAAACTGGTCTCTGGAGCTCCTCTGGTCAGAAAGCAAGTTCCCTTAAGTTTCAAATCATACTTAGGACCTTTGTAAGTGTCCTTAATCCTTTTTGATTCTGTTTAGCTTAGTTAATTAGCTAAAAGTCAAACCGTCGTAATTAAGGTTTGACTTCGAGATTAATCAATAATTGTCCAGTCAAATCTCGAATTAAAAGTACCTACAAGTTGGTATTTATGTGGGCAATAAACCCTTAAAGGGGTACTCTCTAATTCCCACTCTAACTAGGTCAATTGTCGGGTCAAAGTTAACTTTAAAAAGTCAACAGAAAGCTTAATATAAAATTAATGCATAATTAGCAATGTAGAAGCTATGCAACCTGTTTTATCATTAATATAACTTAGTAATTAATGTAAGAACATGTCTAAACATGTTCAACCCGACAATTTTCAGTTTAGGTTCGGTTCGGAACCGCAAGTCGCATAGTTTGACTTTCGCTTTGACCTTCAATTCTGACCCAATGTAGCATGTTTTAGAAATGCCTTAGAGCCTTATTTGGACCGGGTTTCATATTAGTATAACCCTCTGTGATTATACAACTTGGTCCAATAGTTATCCAATTCATATGCAAGTTTCCGTTAAATGCTTAAATGTTGACTATTATGCCCATATGACCTTAAAACATGAATTTTGAAAATGTAAAAGAATAGAAAACTTAGTTACTGATTATTAGATTTGTCCCTAAAATTTGACATCAATTTGAGGTCAAGATTAGGAGTTATGCTCATTAGCGTAATTAGAAAGCTTTTTAGTAATTAAATGGCGTAATTAGCATATAGCCCATCTAAACCCGATTTTTGATACCAAAATTTTTACCCACTGATATAAAATAATATTTTGGGATTTTTGGAGATTTTTATTTATTTCTAGGCTAAACATAACCTAGAGTTCTAAGCTTATTTCGGTTGTTGCCGGTTTTACCCTTTTAGGCTATAAAATGAGTTTTACAAATTCTTTTGACCCCAAACCTTTTGCTACTGATTCTAAATGATAAATAGAATATTTTAAGCCTCCTGGAAATATAAAAATATCAGCTTTCCTTTAAAAACTCGGAAATAGCTCAAAATCGCCTTTTTTAAGCATTTTTAACACCTAGTATGTATTAAAACTATTTTAAACATGTAAGGTTTGATACCTACTGATATTCTAATTAGATTATTATATTTTAACAGTAAGCAAAAGTTTTAAACTCAGGTTTCCAGTTTTGACCTTTTTAGCCTAAGTGAAATTACCAAAATGCCCCTGCGGTGCATAGTATGGTTAGAAATGATAAATTTCACATATAGGTTATACCCTACTGATATAACTTAGTAAATTAAGTTTTTTACTGATTACATCAGACCTGAAATTCAGAATTATATTTAAACTCTCTTATAACCTTTAAAATGACCAAAATGCCCTTATGGGGCATAGTTTGGGTTTAAATCCATTTTGGGCATAATAGAAGATATCTTACTGATGTCTCAACATATTTAAGGCATATTAACTTAGGAAACCTGTATATGACTCATATGGTTACCCGTCACGCATTATTCGCGTTCGGTACGGTTTATGTAACTAGTTTACATAGATTAGCCGAAACGGGTCAAACCTTATCATTTTTATCTCAAAATCCAGAATGTGTTTAGTTTACCCATATTATACAAGTCTTCAAACTTTTCGGGTCTAAATCACATTCTATTCTGGTCTTCGCTTAATCGTGCATTTGAACCGTATCTTCCTTTAAAACTATCCGGTCTAAGTTTAGGCTTAATTAAAGACCCGTTAGAAATCTAATAGGTTATTAAAAACCTTTGTTTCAGAATAGGAGACCCGGTAAAAGCTACATGAACTTGCTATTTGTGATTTATACTTGCAAAGGTAAATACTTTTAACTTATTTTCCCTTATACGGGCTTGGGGTACGGTATATAAATTACCGCTTGGTCGGGCATTGAATCTTTAATTATATGAAGGTTAAATCATTGAAATGTCCCGTTTGAAAATTTTTGTTTGCTTAAAACCTTTGGGGGGTTAATGACCATGTCCCGGATATCCTTGGCATCATTCAAAGAAATGGCCACGACCTTAACACACGGATGTAGGCGTACACCCGTTAGTGTATTTATAAATAATAAGGTATAACCGCTGGTTTCGGGAATAAACCACCGCGGGACTATATCATGTGGTGTGTCAATTAATCTTTAACCCAGTATTCAATCCGGGCTACTGAACGTAATAGAAACATGTAATCCTTTGACAAGATTATATATATAAATAGTTATCCCAAGTTATAAAAGTTTTATGCCACGTGCATTCAAATCAATTTTTTTAAACCTTTTCAAAATGAGTCAGTTAATTGTATTTATCAGTGTAAACTGACGTATTTTCCCAAAAAGATTAAGTGCAGGTACTAAGCGTAATTGGCTGGCCTCTCCTTAGCATCATTAAGAGTCTCGCAAGCTTGGATGCATTAAGTCTGATGAACTATGTTTTCCTTTTTATTTGATCCGTCTGTGGATCTGTTTCAACTACATTGTGATACTTATTATTACAATTTTATTCAGTTGAAATAAATCTATCTTTTCCTTCCGCTGTGCATTTAAAATTGTGTTGTTTGACTATGATGATATCAACTACGTCACGATACTCCCCACCGGACCCACCGGTAATACGTGGAAATATCGGGGTGTGACAGGTTGGTATCAGAGCCAACACTGAGTGAATTAAACACTAGCCTTTTGTGTTTAATCTCAGTTACACAGTTGCACATTCCTCGAACCTTCGAGTCTAGACAAAGAACATAGGACAAATCCTGATTTCGTTTTATTTTTGTCTATTATTTTTTTCCTTGTTGTTATCTTTGATTATGTTGACAGGTTCGAATATGCCGCCAAGATTCCTTAGGAGAAAGGGAAAGTCACCTGTAGCAGGCCACGACCCGGAGGCCGGGCCTTCTCAAAGAAGAACCTCCCCCATCAACATGCGTACAAGTCCCCAGGGGGACGGGAGGACGTATCTGCAGCCAGCGAGACGGTCAGTCTCGTTAAGCTCATCACCGTCTTACCTTCACTCTTTTGGACCCCATTCAGAAAATGAGCCCGAAAACCCACAGCCGTCATTTATCCCTCTCCAGAGGTCCAACTCTCGTCATTCCTTTGATAACCCGTCACATATCTTTCGAAGCCGGTTCAACCCGGAAAATTACCTCGAAGAACCAGTGGGTGTTATCCCATTGGGACCCGAAGATCACTTTTCTAGAGATCACGCCATGGATATGGATGAGGATACTGACCCTACCGAACCACCGACCGGTACCCCCACACATCCCATAGAAATTTCTGATGGGTCATCTTTTCATGGATCACCCTACCGTGGTCCTGACAGTTACCAAGCTAGGTTCAACCAGTTTGAGTGGTATTTCACACCCTCTTACCATTCAACGCCTCATTAGCAGCAGCGGGATCCTTCCGGGGATTCACGTTTCGTGGCAGTTACCCCGCCACCACCACCACCTCAGCAGCAGCCTCCTGAGCCACCAAGGCAAAGGAGATCGAACGCACGGATGTCCGTGCGAGGAGGAGTGCATATCAGCACCCCTCAACCATCGAGTGGCAGCCACTACCCGCCGCTCCGAGAAGACCAGAAGATGGGGGGACCTTCAAACCCCAACCCGGAAGTGAACTCTGCACCTGTCATGCCACCACCAATGGGCTTTGACAACTCAATTCCCACGTACGCTGGCCCAGCAGCATATAATCCCTTTAAGCAGCCGGCTCACACCAGCTTCAATTATGCTGAAATCGACCCATACCTAGCGGCGTGGAACTACAATGCTCTTAACCCCGAAGGGCCCTATGGAACTCCTTGGGGAGTTGGATACCCAGCATATGGATACCAACAACAGCCGTCTCTTCGACCTCCACATCAGCCGCAACCGCAGCCGCAAGTTCCACGGTTTTCCCCACCAGAACAGGAGGAAATTCTCCAAAGATTGGACCAAGTTGAGCGGGAAGTTCACAGAGATCGCAGGGAACGACAAGGCTTCTTTAAGGGGTTGGCAAGTTTAATAAAAGGGAAGAGCAAGCAGGACCATTGAATCCTTTAATTGTTGGCTGTATTACCTTGTTTTCAGTTGAGCCCCTGCGTGGGCCTGTTTTTTTTCTGTTTTGACCCCTGCGTGGGTATATCTTTTTGTATTATGCCCCTGCGTGGGCATGTTTTTCTGTTGACCCCTGCGTGGGTATGGTTGTTGTTTAAGCCCCTGCGTGGGCATGTTACTTTAGTAGAAGTCCCTTTTAGGGCAACATTGTACTTGTTAAATTTTTGGAATGGTTAATTTTAAATCTTCATTTTATTAATTATGTGCATAAAATGTGAAATAAATAAAATAACATTGCCACTAAAAGATCTACCATTATAATAAAATGGCAAAATCTAAAAAGGACAAGACCTAGCCACATGTCACCTTAAGACAGGGCCAAGATGCTAGTTCCTCAATTAGATTCAGATCCTTATTAACCTCTCAATTTAGGGTTGTTCTGCGTTAAATATTAACAAGAATCTTAAAGGTAAAACCTAGCCTAAATGTTGTTACAGACATGGCCAAGATGGTAAAACCTATTCAAAAGATTCAAAACCTTAACATCTGAAAGCATATTAACATGCTTGACAAATGTGATTCGATAAAATCACATAAGTCATTCTTAAACTGGGTTATTCTAAATTCCCTTAATTATATAATCATCCCTTAAGGATGAAGTGCCCACGGGCTATAATTAACGTCCTCTGGGACTAAAGGCAGTGGTAGCCTACAACTCCTTGTCAAGAAAAGGTAATGAACTTTGATTCAAACCTTAATGCCTCGATTTCATAAAACCTGGGCTTATAAATTAAACTCGTCTACGTGACTAGGCCTTTTGTGCTATTACTAACTTATAATTTAGGATTATGATTAAGATCCTGAATAATTATATATTTAGCAAATTAACTAAAATTGCTATTAAAAACCATGGTTAATAAATTGTCAAAAACAATAAGACTGTATAAGCTTCTATATAAACCTTGCCCTTATTTGATTTTATGTAGCAATTAAAGCTACATTGCTAGGTCAGAAGAGGTAAACAGTCATTCGGTGGAAAACCATGAAAATACTAAGATACATGTGACCGGTGCGGAATTGCAAGCATTAGTAGATAATGTTGTTACAAAAGCTATAGAACGGCAAGATAATGAATCTAGCGGGACTCGAAGTAGGACCCTATCCACACCGCACTCCAAGCCTAAGACTCATTCGGAGGCTCATAGCAAGCCACCCTCTAAGAAATATGAGCCAAAGAAAGATGATGATCGACATTCATCTAATCAAAACAGTGTTCCATCAAAAAGGATAGTGTTTGATGATAAACCACGTACCAAGTCCTGTACCTATAAGTACTTTGTTTCCTGCAAACCCCGGGTTTTCACTGGGGAGAAAGGGGCAATTGATTGTATGACCTGGTTGGATGAGATGGACAGAGTAGTTGACATCAGCGGTTGTGCTGAGAGGGATGTAGTGAAGTATGTATCCCAATCCTTCAAGGGAGAGGCACTGGCATGGTGGAAGTCTCTCATTCAAGCTGCTGGAAAGATCCCACTCTACAACTTGTCATGGGACCAGTTCGTTGCTCTCATTAAGGAGAATTATTGCCCGCAGCATGAGGTTGAAAGAATTGAATCAGATTTCTTACCGTTGGTTATGAAGAATTTAGAGTGTCAAGCTTACCTCACCAGTTTCAATACCCTGTCTAGACTGGTTCCGTATCTCGTAACCCCGGAACCCAAAATGATTGCTCGCTTCATTGGGGTTTTAGCCCCAGAAATCAAAGCCAGTGTTAAGGCGTCTAGACCTGCTACTTTTAGATCAGCAGCTGATCTATCTCTGTCTCTTACATTGGACGCGGTCAGGCTAAGATCGCTAAGAAACACTGATGCTGAGAAAAGGAAGCGTAAGGATGATAACTCACGATGATCAGATAAGAGACATAAGGGAAACAATGGCCACAAGAAGGGTTCTGGATCCAAGAAAGATGGTCATCAATCGGGAGATAAGCCCAAATGTAAAATCTGCAAGAAACAACATTTCGGGAAATGTAGATATGAGTCGAAATCCCAGTCACAGCCAAGGGCATGTGGGATTTGCAAGTCTTCTGAGCACAAGACCTTAGACTGTAAGAAAATCAAGGATGCTACGTGCTATAGCTGCAATGAAAAAGGGCATATCAGATCCAACTGTCCAAAACTTGCAAAGAAGACTGAGGATAGGAAGAAGACCAATGCAAGGGTCTTCCGAATGGACGCAAAGGAAGCTATTCAGGACGACAATGTGATCACAGGTACCTTCCTCAAAAATGATGTCTATGCAGGAGTACTTTTTAATTCAGGAGCTGATAAGTCATTTGTAGATAATAAGTTTTGCAAATTGCTGAATTTACCTGTTAAAACCCTAAGTGTGAAATATGAGGTAGAACTAGCTGATGGTACCTTAGAAACCGCGTCAACCGTGTTAGATGGATGTTGCATATCCATTAGGAACCACTCTTTCCCATTGTCCCTACTTCCTTTGAAGTTAGCCGGTTGTGACATAGTTATAGGTATGGATTGGTTATCTCATAACCAAGCCCAGATAGTGTGCAACAAGAAACAAGTGGTGATCAAGACTTCGTCTAGTGAGCTGATAAGTGGTAAAATGAAGGAAAAACAAGAAATATGGAAATATTTGTCCCGTGTAGATTATATAATTTTTGTATAGTTTTATTTATTTTTATTTAGTTTTTAGTTTGTATTATTTTATTTTGTGTTGGGCCAGGTCCTGGTGCAAATGAAGGAAAAACGAGAAATATGGAAATGACCAGCCAGTTGGGCGGAGTAGAACGCCAGTGACTGACTTAAACTTGTCGCTATTTTCCTTGATTGGGCCGAGCCTACTTATCTCTACTACCCATCATAATTATTGTTATTGATTTGGAGTTGGATGCCCACTTTCGCAAAAGACAAAACCTAGGAGATAGTGGAAGGTGGTTATTGGGCCGCCACTTTTGTTATATGTCTACGTAATAATCAATGGGGCCATGTGAAGTGTTATGTATTGGACCATACATCTGACAAAATTAAATTGGCTGCATGAATTAAATTGGATGGATCCAATGTCTCGGCCCAATCACTATCCGATTCCATGTGGGCCTTCTAAACAGGCCATTTATGTTGGCTGCATATATCATATATCATCAACAAGAGACAAAAAGGGATTTTTGGACATTGGGCCGTGAGAGAGTAAATATTGCACCGACTTTGAAACAGCAACGGCTATTATTTTACTTGGAAAGAAAGTAACTTCATAACATAATATAACATTAGACGCACGGAATCAGCCGAAGACAGCTGAACAATTACGAATTTTGGAGTTCTTGAAGGTGGTTGAAGGCTGTTGAAGCATCTGGAAGCATTCGGAAGGCTAGGAATCATCGGGTAACGACCGGGAGCACTCAGGATCGAAGCATTAGGGTTTATTCTTCCCGTTATCTTCTTTGTTCGTTTGTTTTCAATTGTTTTATGATGAATTCAGATCTGATTACATTGATTATTATGCTTTTGGACATGTTTAGCGGCTAAATTTTATAAACTACCTAGGTTAAGACAATGGTTTAAATAAAGTTTGGATTTTTATTCGGTTTTTGGCGTGGTTTATGGATTTTTCTTGTATTGTAAAAGCTATGGAATTTTAACTTGGAGTATATGCATGCTTGATAATTGTTTTATCACTGTTTATTGCTTCGTATAATCCTTGGTGACGGTCTTTATCACATAATAGGGTTGTGCTAGGGTTCTTGATTTAGGTGAGTGTCTATATCACGTAATAGATCATTAATCCTTTAGGGTGAAAATGCGTAAGTAACCTTAGAAGTAATATTCGGTAAATTAATAAAATCAAGTGTTCTGCTAATCTTGTCGCTGTGAGGCTTGAGGTTATTAATAGGTCTCGGTTTGGTTTATAGCTAGGTCTAAGAGCTGGTCTAGTCCTTAAACATTCCATTGTCTATTACACCAAGATTAAAATCCGTAGTTGCTTTAGACTTTCGCGCTGTGAGGTAGATCGTCTTATATAGGCACTTTCAAGAAACTAGAGGACTGTGAGGAAATCTAGAAAACCGGTAATCGTAACAGCCTAGGTAGTGCCACAAGAATCGCCTTGAGAGTGTTTGAGGGGCTTAGTGGTGTCTTAATAGGTTTAGTATCCAAAGATCCCGGTTCCATACCACAAAATCATCGAATAGAAATCCATTCTAAGTTAAACTTGCGTCTAGCCTAGGTAGTCTTCATCGCCACTGGTTCAAGTCTTCGTCCAAGTTCGTGTCTAGTTATTTAGCATTATTTTAATATTTTCTTTAGGATTTTTAGAAACCCCCCCCCCCAATCAATAAACAATTAGTTAAGTTGTCTCAGTCCTAGTCTAAATAGAGTCTTAGCGTAATCCTTAGAGTCTCGTGGGTTTGATACTCAGACTTACTGTAGCTATACTACATTGATCGGTACACTTGCCAGTCGTGTGGTTTAGTTTTAAATCGAGTCTTAGTTTTATAAATTTAAAGCTTAGAGAGTCTAGTTTAGGGTTTAATTTAGTTAATTTAGTTAAACCACTTTTAGCACATCATGAGCCACTCACCCTTCAGGGAGACACCCAGTATGGACTGCCTGAGCAAGTGTCTATGCTCAAGGCATCTAGATGTTTGAAGAAGGGTTGTGTCATTTATATGGCACAGGTAACTATTGATGAGCAGAAACCCAAGATTGAAGTTATTCCAGTCATTTCTGAGTACCCTGAAGTTTTTCCTGAAGAACTACCTGGTTTACCCCCAGATAGGCAAGTAGAGTTCAGAATTGACATCATCCCTGGAGTAGCACCTGTTGCGAGAGCACCTTATAGGTTGGCACCAACAGAGATGAGGAATTGAGGACACAACTAGATGAATTGATAGCCAAAGGTTTCATTAGACCTAGTTCGTCTCCTTGGGGAGCGCCAATACTATTTGTAAAGAAGAAGGACGGATCAATGCGTCTGTGCATCGATTACCGTGAGCTTAATAAGGTTACTATCAAGAATAGGTATCCTTTGCCCAGGATCGACGATCTGTTCGATCAATTGCAAGTGGCAAGCTACTTCTCTAAGATCGACTTGAGGTCAGGCTATCATCAACTGAAGGTTAAAGACGAAGATGTTCTCAAGACTGCATTTAGGACTCGTTATGGTCATTACGAGTTCTTAGTAATGCCTTTTGGGCTCACTAGTGCACCTACCGCATTCATGGATCTCATGAATCGTGTCTGCAAGCCTTACTTGGATAAATTTTTCATCGTTTTCATCGATGACATTCTCATCTACTCGAAAAGCCAAGCTGGCCATGAGAAACATCTCCGTTGCATTCTTAAGCTACTTCAACAAGAAAAGCTCTATGCCAAATTTTCAAAGTGTGAATTATGGCTTCGAGAAGTCCAATTCCTTGGACATGTTGTTAGTGAGCGTGGTATCCAAGTGGATCCCGCTAAAATTGAAGCTATTATGAACTGGCAAGAGCCAAAGATGCCTACAGAAATTCGCAGCTTTCTAGGACTGGCAGGATACTATAGGCGATTTATTGAAAACTTTTCAAGGATTGTTGCGCCCCTAACTTCGTTGACGCGTAAGAATATTAAGTTTGATTGGGACCCTAAGCAGCAGGAATCCTTTGACATCCTTAAGCAAAAGTTGAGCAACGCTCCAGTGCTAACGTTGCCTGATGGAATAGAAGAATTCGTGGTATATTGTGATGCATCGCACACAGGTATGGGATGTGTGCTTATGCAGAAAGGCAAAGTTATTGCCTATGCTTCTCGACAGTTAAAGGTGCACGAGAAGAATTACACCACCCATGACTTGGAGTTGGGTGCTGTTGTATTTGCATTAAAACTATGGAGACATTATTTGTATGGAACCAAATGTGTGATCTACTCTGATCACAAGAGCCTTCAACATTTGTTCAATCAGAAGGACTTAAACATGAGGCAGCGATGGTGGATGGAAACTTTGAATGATTATGATTGTGAGATTCGATACCATCTAGGATGGCAAATGTGGTTGCCGATTCCTTAAGTAGAAAGGAAGGAGTAAAGCCCATAAGAATCAATGCCAAGACCATTGAGATAAAGAATAGTTTGAATGAAAGGTTGTTAGCTGCACAGAAGGAAGCTGTATTGGAAGCTAACTATCCTGATGAAAAGCTGGGAGTAACTGAAGAACAGTTATCCTATTGCAAGGATGGAATCTTGAGATTAAATGGACAAATATAGGTTCCAGTTTATGGAGGACTTCGGGATGTTATCCTCCAAGAAGCCCATAGTTCAAAATATTCTGTTCATCCTGGAGCTGATAAGATGTACCAGGATCTGAAGGCAAACTATTGGTGGATAGGCTTGAAGAAGTCTATAGCTGCTTATGTAGCTAAATGTTTGACGTGTGCGCAAGTCAAAGCTAAACATCAGAAGCCGTCAGGTTTACTACAACAGCCTGAACTTCCCACCTGGAAGTGGGAGATGGTGACAATGGATTTCATCACCAAGTTGCCAAAGACAAGGAAAGGAAATGATACTATATAGGTAACAGTAGATAGACTGACTAAGTCAGCACATTTCCTACCCATTAAGGAGACTTATAGCTCCGACATGTTAGCCCAATTGTACGTAGATAAGATTGTATCTATGCATGGTGTACCAGTGTCAGTAATCTCTGACAGAGATACCAGATACACATCACATTTTTGGAAAAGTTTCCAACAGTCTTTGGGCACGCGCTTAAATTTTAGTACGGCTTACCATCCACAGACAGATGGGCAAAGTGAGCGTACAATCCAAACTTTGGAAGACATGCTGTGCATGTGTGATTGATTTAGATGGTAGTTGGGATAACCACCTGCCATTGATCGAGTTCTCCTATAACAATAGCTACCATACAAGCATTCAGGTTGCGCCTTTTGAGGCATTATATGGTAGGAAATGTAGAACGCCTATTTGTTGGGCAGAAGTAGGGGAAACTCAATTATCAGGACCTGACATAGTCTTTGAAATGACGGACAAGATTGTCCAGATTCGTGACCGCCTGAAAGCTGCCAGGGATAGGCAGAAAAGTTATGCTAATAAAAGGTGAAAACCTCTAAAGTTCGAGGTTGGTGATAAGGTTCTGCTTAAAGTATCACCCTGGAAGGGAGTGATGCGATTTGGTAAGAAAGGTAAGTTAAGCCCAAGGTATATAGGACCATTCGAGATTATCGAATGTTTAGGGTCAGTGGCTTATAAGTTGAACTTGCCTGAAGAGCTCAGTAGTATTCACAATGTATTCCACATCTGCAATCTGAAGAAATGTCTAGCAGATGAATCGCTAGTCATACCACATACAGATGTGCACATAGATGAGAGCTTAAAATTTGTGGAAAAACCTTTGTCGATCGAGGATCGACAGGTTAAGAAGCTTCGAAGGAAGCATGTACCTATCGTAAAGGTCAAATGGGATGCCCGCAGAGGTCCCGAATACACGTGGGAGGTAGAGTCTACCATGAAAGAAAAGTACCCTCAATTGTTCCAGTAAATCTCGAGGTCGAGATTTCTTTTAAGGGGGTGAGGATGTAACACCTCGTAAAAACCATACCCAATAAAATAAGTGTCACACCCCGACCACGTATAACATACAAAACGTGGCGGAAAACGTCGGGGAGTGTTGTAACATAATTAATGTTTCATAACCATGGCATTCAAAGTTGTATTTTATTTATCAACATAAGAGTTACATTGTCTTAAACAGGAAACAAAGAGTACAAAACATAATTAAACTAAGTCTATCTTCGTTTTATGTCTCTAAGGCACAGGTCCGCCCTAGTGTCACGATCATTGTCCTAAGCAACAGCTCCTGAAAACACATGTGAAAATAGGTACGTCAGCATAAAAATGCCTGTGAGATACATAGGTTTTGTGAAAATAGGATTCATGACTTGTAAGTTTAAGAAAATGTTTAATAAAGTTTAGTCATGAACCTAGTAAATTGATTTGTGTTGTAAATCGTTTGAAAAACAATAAGATCAGATGATATGTATAAGTAAATGTAAGGTTAAATGAATAACCATGTAAGATGAGTTTGTTTGTAAAACAATGTCTCGTGAAAAGTATGTTATTTGTATAAAATGTTATATGTCTTAAATTGAAATGATTTAAATAACGCTACGATATGTAATATTATACAAACACTTATATATAGAAAGTACCTACGACAGATCCACCATGTTTGTATCATATTACACACGCCTCGTTACTCAAACCATTTACCCAAACCAACCACCAATGTAAATTGTTCATGTATAAATCACTTGTCAAGTGTTATTGTGTAAACCATATCAAAATGTCCATGTCTAATGTGAATGACCAAATTTGTATATCAATGTCAAAATGTTTATGTTTAATGTAAATCGTATAATGTGTATCCAAAAATATCATGTATGGCATGTGAAATATATCAACTAGACCATAGGTAAAATGCACAAAAACAAGGTATTGAATTAAACATAGTTTAAGTCAAAGTTATGTTCTGTGGAACAAATGCATGCTATACTGATACAAACATCTATACGGTATTGTGAAAATGCATACATCCAAGCCTTGTGACTGTGGTGATAGACCCTTAAACAAATTAAAGGTCTATCTGTGTTATTGTTTATCGAATTCGGTCATTCCTTCCACCCAAACAAACCTAGGGTTCAGGAACGGGAGTTGTCAAGTCCTATGGTACCACTACCTACTAACGAACGACGTGATCAATGTCAATGAATGTATATTGTCCCATTTGAACAAACCAAATATCATACAAAAATGTAAGCATGTGATGAATAACAAATGTAATGTAAAACAATGTACTAAATATGCACATAATGGGCATTCATAGCATGAAATGTAATGTAAAACAATGTGCTAAGTATGCACACAATGGGCATACATAGCATGAAATGTAATGTAAAACAATGTACTAAATATGCACACAATGGGCATACATAGCATGAAATGTAATCTAAAACAATGTACTAAGTACGCACACAATGGGCATACATAGCATGAACACAATGAAATCATATACTATAAGTGTACTATTGAACATAATAAGCATATGATGTGAAAGCAGGAAAGCATGAAAGTAACAAGTAGGCACATGTGTTTCACCCCAAAACAGTTTGGAAAACAGTAAAAGTGGGGTCTATGTACTCACTTGAGATTGCTTAGAAGTCCTAAGATAACCACCAAGCAATGCTAGAGATCACGGAATCAAACGGCACCTAATATAGATAACTATGTTAATGAACCGGACCTATATCGGAGGATCGGATAGAATGAGGGCTCGTAAGCCAAATGAGTATGGGAACTCATGTAGTATGGTTTAACAAAGCCTACATACTAAATGAAACCTAACCTAAGTGCTTACGACCCATTACGACCCGTTTAGGTAGCTTATGCTACTTTAACGCGTCGTTTGCGTGAAACGCGTTCGGACCGCTTAACTAGTCCTATGACAAGTAATATATGCCTTAACATGTCTAATATTGTTGTCAACTCAGTTTAGATGTCAAAAGTTACGTTACATATGTTTAAAATGAATTTTGTCGTCAAAGGGGTATTTTGGTAATTTACCTAAGGCATATAAACTACCTATCATACAACTAACTAAACGTCGTGACCATAAGGTATAACCTCGGAAGGTTATTCCCTATATACTATGGTCACCTAATGTGTTTGGTCGGATCCTAAGGATCGACCAAACGGGTCGGGTTCGAAAGTATAAGCGATTGTTTAGATCGCTTACCTTACGACCCTATATAAGCACTAAACTAAAAGTGACGAGCTAAGCATGTTAAAACATGCTTACCTAAGTTTAGAAAACAGGTTTGGTATCAAAACAAATGGTTTTGATACCTAAGAGTAGTTTGGTTACAAAATACGCAAGAATGCGCATTTTGGCCGAAACTATGACTCCTCACTGAGCCTAGATAATGTGGTAATCAGTAGGTATAGTCACTAGGGACTATAACCATCGTGATTACGCTCACGTTATGAAGTTACGAACATCGCATTGACCATAAACTGGTCAATGCAGAAAGTCAAAGAAAGTTTGACTTTAACGCTAAAACAATAAAAGAACGAAGGAACACTTACAAAGGGTCCCCGAAAGCTAGTCTTGATCCAAGTAGCTCAGGTATGAAACAATGGTTTCAACTTAGAGCTTCTCAAATCAGATTCTTGTGGGTTTTGAAATGAATGGGGTTGGGTATTTATTGAATTCTTCGAACCGTTAAGATCGTTTCTTGAATAACGTGATCGAATCTCATCCGTACAAGTGTTGGAATGTTATGGTAACTCATTTTGCCCCCACCACAAGAGTTTGACATATGGCATTGGCCTTTGGGGGGTTGAAAGGCTGTTAACAAGTGATTTAACAACTTTTTCTGTTCTGAAGGGGCCTCGCGTGACGCCAAGGGGGCTAGGTGTCACGCTAAGGTCCCCTTGATCAGCAACAGTTTCCAAAGTCTCCATTTCAGTCCCCGTTGTGTATTAAGGCTATTTCCGACATGTTTAAGGCTCGTTAAGCCAATGTTATGGCCCTAAAATGATTCCTAAACATTTTGGGCATGAAACATGCTCAAAAATATGCCGGATGTCGGTTCGTTTGGTCGTACGATCGCGATGTTCGCTTAATTACGACGGAATGCGCATATGCGCGAAAAACGATCCAAATTGCGTGACGAATGGATTTTTCTTATACCAAACACTAAAATAAAATATTTTAGTGCTTACATAAATTTTTGGATGTCCGAAGGTATTCAGAACGTAAGTTATGCGCGAAAATGCAAACTTGTGCACTTTTTGACGCTTTTAGTCCTTGAATGACCCAAAAGTTTATTTTAACACACCGAACCCCTCAAATCCTATTTCTTAGCTATATAAAGGATATTTAAGGTGTGTTTAACTTATGGTCATGTTCCGGAATGTTCATTACAGTTCAAATTGGCATACTTTCGTAGTTTGTCAAGTTTGGTCCCTGTAAGCGAATTAACTTGTTTTTGCCATACCAAAGACTTCAAAACTTATTTCTAAGTTATGTAAAGGTTATTTAAGGTATGTAAAGTATATTTTGATGTTCCGGAGTATTTGTCGCATTAAACTGATTATGTTTACGCACTAGTTTGCGTATAACTCTCCAGAAAGCGATATAGAGTTTAAAATTGGACAAAAGTCAAAACATGAAAAATGTAAAACATAACCAAACAAACATTGGGATCAAATAACATTGTTTTATTGATAATTGAATTGTTTACAATGATTTCAAACACAGATGTTACAGTCTCCCCTACTTGTGGAAATTTCGTCCCGAAATTTATTTAGAGGAAACTCGTGGGAAAAGATGCGGATATTTCGCCTTCATTTGATCTTCGCGTTCCCAAGTAAACTCAGGTCCATGTTTAGATTCCCAGCGAACCTTGACCAAAGGAATGTGCTTGCGTTTGAGCCACTTGACTTCACGTTCCATGATTTCCACTGGCTTCTCAACAAATTTCAGTGTTTTATCAACACGAATTTTGTCAAGTGGTATGTGGAGGTTCTCATCAGCTAAACACCTCTTGAGATTGGACACGTGAAAGGTTGGATGAACATTTCCAAGTTCAGGAGGTAACTCCAGTCTATAGGCTACCTTACCGATTCTTTCGACGATCTTTAATGGTCCAACGTATCTAGGTGCAAGTTTTCCTTTCTTTCCAAATCTGATCACACCTTTCCAAGGGGAGACCTTAAGTAATACACGATCACCGACTTGAAAATCCAAGGGCTTGCGTTTTGGGTCCGCGTAACTCTTTTGACGGCTTCTAGCTGTCTGAAGGTTATCACGAACTTTCTTAATCTTATCAGTTGTCTCTAAAATGAGGGCAGGTCCAGTAAGCTGAGCCTCGCCGATCTCATTCCAGCAGACTGGTGAACGACATTTTCGACCATAGAGAGCTTCGAAAGGAGCCATTTTGATGCTGGCGTGATAACTGTTGTTGTAGGAGAATTCAATTAACGGAAGGTGTGAATCCCAACTACCACCAAAATCGATCACACAAGCTCTAAGCATATCCTCCAGAGTCTGGATTGTTCTTTCAGATTGACCATCCGTTTGCGGATGATAAGCTGCGCTCAGATTAAGTTGGGTCCCCATAGCAGATTGCATGGTTCTCCAAAAATGAGAAGTGAAACGAGCATCTCTGTCAGAAATGATGTTCAAAGGAACACCATGTCGAGCTGGGAGTAACTGAAGAACAGTTATCCTATTGCAAGGATGGAATCTTGAGATTAAATGGACAAATATAGGTTCCAGTTTATGGAGGACTTCGGGATGTTATCCTCCAAGAAGCCCATAGTTCAAAATATTCTGTTCATCCTGGAGCTGATAAGATGTACCAGGATCTGAAGGCAAACTATTGGTGGATAGGCTTGAAGAAGTCTATAGCTGCTTATGTAGCTAAATGTTTGACGTGTGCGCAAGTCAAAGCTAAACATCAGAAGCTGTCAGGTTTACTACAACAGCCTGAACTTCCCACCTGGAAGTGGGAGATGGTGACAATGGATTTCATCACCAAGTTGCCAAAGACAAGGAAAGGAAATGATACTATATAGGTAACAGTAGATAGACTGACTAAGTCAGCACATTTCCTACCCATTAAGGAGACTTATAGCTCCGACATGTTAGCCCAATTGTACGTAGATAAGATTGTATCTATGCATGGTGTACCAGTGTCAGTAATCTCTGACAGAGATACCAGATACACATCACATTTTTGGAAAAGTTTCCAACAGTCTTTGGGCACGCGCTTAAATTTTAGTACGGCTTACCATCCACAGACAGATGGGCAAAGTGAGCGTACAATCCAAACTTTGGAAGACATGCTGTGCATGTGTGATTGATTTAGATGGTAGTTGGGATAACCACCTGCCATTGATCGAGTTCTCCTATAACAATAGCTACCATACAAGCATTCAGGTTGCGCCTTTTGAGGCATTATATGGTAGGAAATGTAGAACGCCTATTTGTTGGGCAGAAGTAGGGGAAACTCAATTATCAGGACCTGACATAGTCTTTGAAATGACGGACAAGATTGTCCAGATTCGTGACCGCCTGAAAGCTGCCAGGGATAGGCAGAAAAGTTATGCTAATAAAAGGTGAAAACCTCTAAAGTTCGAGGTTGGTGATAAGGTTCTGCTTAAAGTATCACCCTGGAAGGGAGTGATGCGATTTGGTAAGAAAGGTAAGTTAAGCCCAAGGTATATAGGACCATTCGAGATTATCGAATGTTTAGGGTCAGTGGCTTATAAGTTGAACTTGCCTGAAGAGCTCAGTAGTATTCACAATGTATTCCACATCTGCAATCTGAAGAAATGTCTAGCAGATGAATCGCTAGTCATACCACATACAGATGTGCACATAGATGAGAGCTTAAAATTTGTGGAAAAACCTTTGTCGATCGAGGATCGACAGGTTAAGAAGCTTCGAAGGAAGCATGTACCTATCGTAAAGGTCAAATGGGATGCCCGCAGAGGTCCCGAATACACGTGGGAGGTAGAGTCTACCATGAAAGAAAAGTACCCTCAATTGTTCCAGTAAATCTCGAGGTCGAGATTTCTTTTAAGGGGGTGAGGATGTAACACCTCGTAAAAACCATACCCAATAAAATAAGTGTCACACCCCGACCACGTATAACATACAAAACGTGGCGGAAAACGTCGGGGAGTGTTGTAACATAATTAATGTTTCATAACCATGGCATTCAAAGTTGTATTTTATTTATCAACATAAGAGTTACATTGTCTTAAACAGGAAACAAAGAGTACAAAACATAATTAAACTAAGTCTATCTTCGTTTTATGTCTCTAAGGCACAGGTCCGCCCTAGTGTCACGATCATTGTCCTAAGCAACAGCTCCTGAAAACACATGTGAAAATAGGTACGTCAGCATAAAAATGCCTGTGAGATACATAGGTTTTGTGAAAATAGGATTCATGACTTGTAAGTTTAAGAAAATGTTTAATAAAGTTTAGTCATGAACCTAGTAAATTGATTTGTGTTGTAAATCGTTTGAAAAACAATAAGATCAGATGATATGTATAAGTAAATGTAAGGTTAAATGAATAACCATGTAAGATGAGTTTGTTTGTAAAACAATGTCTCGTGAAAAGTATGTTATTTGTATAAAATGTTATATGTCTTAAATTGAAATGATTTAAATAACGCTACGATATGTAATATTATACAAACACTTATATATAGAAAGTACCTACGACAGATCCACCATGTTTGTATCATATTACACACGCCTCGTTACTCAAACCATTTACCCAAACCAACCACCAATGTAAATTGTTCATGTATAAATCACTTGTCAAGTGTTATTGTGTAAACCATATCAAAATGTCCATGTCTAATGTGAATGACCAAATTTGTATATCAATGTCAAAATGTTTATGTTTAATGTAAATCGTATAATGTGTATCCAAAAATATCATGTATGGCATGTGAAATATATCAACTAGACCATAGGTAAAATGCACAAAAACAAGGTATTGAATTAAACATAGTTTAAGTCAAAGTTATGTTCTGTGGAACAAATGCATGCTATACTGATACAAACATCTATACGGTATTGTGAAAATGCATACATCCAAGCCTTGTGACTGTGGTGATAGACCCTTAAACAAATTAAAGGTCTATCTGTGTTATTGTTTATCGAATTCGGTCATTCCTTCCACCCAAACAAACCTAGGGTTCAGGAACGGGAGTTGTCAAGTCCTATGGTACCACTACCTACTAACGAACGACGTGATCAATGTCAATGAATGTATATTGTCCCATTTGAACAAACCAAATATCATACAAAAATGTAAGCATGTGATGAATAACAAATGTAATGTAAAACAATGTACTAAATATGCATATAATGGGCATTCATAGCATGAAATGTAATGTAAAACAATGTGCTAAGTATGCACACAATGGGCATACATAGCATGAAATGTAATGTAAAACAATGTACTAAATATGCACACAATGGGCATACATAGCATGAAATGTAATCTAAAACAATGTACTAAGTACGCACACAATGGGCATACATAGCATGAACACAATGAAATCATATACTATAAGTGTACTATTGAACATAATAAGCATATGATGTGAAAGCAGGAAAGCATGAAAGTAACAAGTAGGCACATGTGTTTCACCCCAAAACAGTTTGGAAAACAGTAAAAGTGGGGTCTATGTACTCACTTGAGATTGCTTAGAAGTCCTAAGATAACCACCAAGCAATGCTAGAGATCACGGAATCAAACGGCACCTAATATAGATAACTATGTTAATGAACCGGACCTATATCGGAGGATCGGATAGAATGAGGGCTCGTAAGCCAAATGAGTATGGGAACTCATGTAGTATGGTTTAACAAAGCCTACATACTAAATGAAACCTAACCTAAGTGCTTACGACCCATTACGACCCGTTTAGGTAGCTTATGCTACTTTAACGCGTCGTTTGCGTGAAACGCGTTCGGACCGCTTAACTAGTCCTATGACAAGTAATATATGCCTTAACATGTCTAATATTGTTGTCAACTCAGTTTAGATGTCAAAAGTTACGTTACATATGTTTAAAATGAATTTTGTCGTCAAAGGGGTATTTTGGTAATTTACCTAAGGCATATAAACTACCTATCATACAACTAACTAAACGTCGTGACCATAAGGTATAACCTCGGAAGGTTATTCCCTATATACTATGGTCACCTAATGTGTTTGGTCGGATCCTAAGGATCGACCAAACGGGTCGGGTTCGAAAGTATAAGCGATTGTTTAGATCGCTTACCTTACGACCCTATATAAGCACTAAACTAAAAGTGACGAGCTAAGCATGTTAAAACATGCTTACCTAAGTTTAGAAAACAGGTTTGGTATCAAAACAAATGGTTTTGATACCTAAGAGTAGTTTGGTTACAAAATACGCAAGAATGCGCATTTTGGCCGAAACTATGACTCCTCACTGAGCCTAGATAATGTGGTAATCAGTAGGTATAGTCACTAGGGACTATAACCATCGTGATTACGCTCACGTTATGAAGTTACGAACATCGCATTGACCATAAACTGGTCAATGCAGAAAGTCAAAGAAAGTTTGACTTTAACGCTAAAACAATAAAAGAACGAAGGAACACTTACAAAGGGTCCCCGAAAGCTAGTCTTGATCCAAGTAGCTCAGGTATGAAACAATGGTTTCAACTTAGAGCTTCTCAAATCAGATTCTTGTGGGTTTTGAAATGAATGGGGTTGGGTATTTATTGAATTCTTCGAACCGTTAAGATCGTTTCTTGAATAACGTGATCGAATCTCATCCGTACAAGTGTTGGAATGTTATGGTAACTCATTTTGCCCCCACCACAAGAGTTTGACATATGGCATTGGCCTTTGGGGGGTTGAAAGGCTGTTAACAAGTGATTTAACAACTTTTTCTGTTCTGAAGGGGCCTCGCGTGACGCCAAGGGGGCTAGGTGTCACGCTAAGGTCCCCTTGATCAGCAACAGTTTCCAAAGTCTCCATTTCAGTCCCCGTTGTGTATTAAGGCTATTTCCGACATGTTTAAGGCTCGTTAAGCCAATGTTATGGCCCTAAAATGATTCCTAAACATTTTGGGCATGAAACATGCTCAAAAATATGCCGGATGTCGGTTCGTTTGGTCGTACGATCGCGATGTTCGCTTAATTACGACGGAATGCGCATATGCGCGAAAAACGATCCAAATTGCGTGACGAATGGATTTTTCTTATACCAAACACTAAAATAAAATATTTTAGTGCTTACATAAATTTTTGGATGTCCGGAGGTATTCAGAACGTAAGTTATGCGCGAAAATGCAAACTTGTGCACTTTTTGACGCTTTTAGTCCTTGAATGACCCAAAAGTTTATTTTAACACACCGAACCCCTCAAATCCTATTTCTTAGCTATATAAAGGATATTTAAGGTGTGTTTAACTTATGGTCATGTTCCGGAATGTTCATTACAGTTCAAATTGGCATACTTTCGTAGTTTGTCAAGTTTGGTCCCTGTAAGCGAATTAACTTGTTTTTGCCATACCAAAGACTTCAAAACTTATTTCTAAGTTATGTAAAGGTTATTTAAGGTATGTAAAGTATATTTTGATGTTCCGGAGTATTTTTCGCATTAAACTGATTACGTTTACGCACTAGTTTGCGTATAACTCTCCAGAAAGCGATATAGAGTTTAAAATTGGACAAAAGTCAAAACATGAAAAATGTAAAACATAACCAAACAAACATTGGGATCAAATAACATTGTTTTATTGATAATTGAATTGTTTACAATGATTTCAAACACAGATGTTACAGTCTCCCCTACTTGTGGAAATTTCGTCCCGAAATTTATTTAGAGGAAACTCGTGGGAAAAGATGCGGATATTTCGCCTTCATTTGATCTTCGCGTTCCCAAGTAAACTCAGGTCCATGTTTAGATTCCCAGCGAACCTTGACCAAAGGAATGTGCTTGCGTTTGAGCCACTTGACTTCACGTTCCATGATTTCCACTGGCTTCTCAACAAATTTCAGTGTTTTATCAACACGAATTTTGTCAAGTGGTATGTGGAGGTTCTCATCAGCTAAACACCTCTTGAGATTGGACACGTGAAAGGTTGGATGAACATTTCCAAGTTCAGGAGGTAACTCCAGTCTATAGGCTACCTTACCGATTCTTTCGACGATCTTTAATGGTCCAACGTATCTAGGTGCAAGTTTTCCTTTCTTTCCAAATCTGATCACACCTTTCCAAGGGGAGACCTTAAGTAATACATGATCACCGACTTGAAAATCCAAGGGCTTGCGTTTTGGGTCCGCGTAACTCTTTTGACGGCTTCTAGCTGTCTGAAGGTTATCACGAACTTTCTTAATCTTATCAGTTGTCTCTAAAATGAGGGCAGGTCCAGTAAGCTGAGCCTCGCCGATCTCATTCCAGCAGACTGGTGAACGACATTTTCGACCATAGAGAGCTTCGAAAGGAGCCATTTTGATGCTGGCGTGATAACTGTTGTTGTAGGAGAATTCAATTAACGGAAGGTGTGAATCCCAACTACCACCAAAATCGATCACACAAGCTCTAAGCATATCCTCCAGAGTCTGGATTGTTCTTTCAGATTGACCATCCGTTTGCGGATGATAAGCTGCGCTCAGATTAAGTTGGGTCCCCATAGCAGATTGCATGGTTCTCCAAAAATGAGAAGTGAAACGAGCATCTCTGTCAGAAATGATGTTCAAAGGAACACCATGTCGAGCTACAATTTCATCCACATAGATTTTAGCAAGTTTGTGAGTAGGAAAATCCTCACGGATTGGCAAGAAATGCGCTGACTTAATAAGACGATCAACAACTACCCAGATGGCATCATGACCTTTCTTTGTGCGCGGAAGTTTAGTAATGAGATCCATAGTAATGTTTTCCCATTTCCAAACTGGTATCTCTGGTTGCACCAATAAACCAGAAGGACGCTGATGTTCAGCCTTAACCTTAAGACAAGTAAGGCATTTTGATACAAATAAGGCAATGTATTTCTTCATACCAGGCCACCAATACTGAATACGAAGGTCCTTATACATCTTATCTGAACCAGGATGAACAGAATAACGAGACTTATGGGCTTCATCCATAAGCAAGGTGCGAAGGTTATCTTGGCTTGGCACCCACAAACGGTCCATGAAGTAATACGATCCATAGTCCTTCAGTTCTAGATCAGGTGTTATGTTATAGGGAAATTCCTTATCCATCAAACCTTGTGAAACACAAGACTGTTGAGCCTGAGAAATGCGTGCCTGGATATCGGATCGATCTTGGATAACAGATTGAACACGAACACAATGAAGCTTAGTACGTTCCTTACGACTCAATGCATCGGCTACGACATTCGCCTTACCAGGATGGTAGCGAATTTCGCAGTCATAGTCGTTTAGAAGCTCGACCCAACGTCGTTGCCTCATGTTGAGTTCTTTCTGATTGAAGATATGTTGAAGACTTTTGTGGTCCGTGAAAACTACACATTTTGTTCCATATAAATAGTGTCTCCAGATCTTAAGAGCGAAGATAACTGCACCTAACTCAAGATCATGAGTGGTGTAGTTTTTCTCGTGTATCTTCAACTGCCTCGATGCATATGCTATGACTTTGTTCCTTTGCATTAGAACACAGCCAAGACCCAATTTAGATGCATCACAATAAAAGACGAAATGGCCTCAGGCAAAGTCAGAACAGGCGCGTCGCAAAGGTTTTGTTTCAAGTTTTGAAAAGCTTCCTCTTGTTTGAATCCCTAATCAAAGGGCTTGTTCTTCTGAGTTAGAGCAGTTAGAGGAACTGCAATCTTCGAGAAGTTTTCAATGAAGCGGCGGTAATAACCCGCAAGTCCAAGAAAAGAACGAACCTCAGTAGGAGTAGTAGGCGTATCCCAATCCTTAATCGCACTAATCGTGGAGGGATCTACATGAATACCTTGTTCGTTGACTATATGTCCTAAAAATTGAACTTCTTTAAGCCAGAATTCACACTTGGAGAATTTGGCGAAAAGTTGCTCTTTCTTTAGGAGTTCCAGAGTAAGACGAAGATGTTGCTCATGATCAGCTCGCGTCTTAGAGTATATCAAGATGTCGTCAATAAAAACAATGACGAACTGATCCAAATAAGGCTTGCAGACCCTATTCATTAAGTCCATAAAAACAGCAGGAGCATTAGTCAAACCGAATGGCATGACTGTGAACTCATAATGCCCATAACGAGTGCGGAACGCTGTCTTGGGAATATCATCTTCATGCACGTGAAGATGGTGATATCCAGATCGCAGATCAATCTTTGAAAGATAAGAAGCGCCCTATAACTGATCAAAGAGATCATCGATGCGAGGTAGGGGATATCGATTCTTGATGGTGAGCTTGTTAAGCTCACGATAATCGATACACATCCTAAAAGATCCATCCTTTTTCTTGACAAAAAGAACGGGAGCACCCCAAGGTGAAAAGCTAGGATGGATAAAACCTTTGTCAGAGAGCTCCTGAAGCTGCTTAGACAACTCTTGCATCTCAGACGGTGCAAGACGATATGGAGCTCTGGCAATGGGGTTTGCACCAGGTACGAGATCAATACGGAACTCGACTTGGCGTGCTGGAGGTAGACCAGGTAAATCTTCAGGAAATACTTAAGGATAATCCCGAACAACAGGAATATCTTGAATAGATTTACCTTTGCCTTTATCTGCTGTGACATGTGCCAAGAAGGCCACATAATTCTTTCGTAGATACTTCCGAGCCTTAAAGCAAGACATGAATTTGAGACCACCAGCAGGTTTCTCACCATGAACTTGTAGGATCTCGCATGTCAAAAGTGGCACACGAACAATCTTCTCAAAAAAAACTACCTCTGCGCGATGCTTGGATAACCAATCCATACCTACTATAACGTCGAAGCTTCCAAGTTGCATAGGCGTGAGGTTAATAGGAAAAAGATGGTCGTTGAGGTTCAACTGGCAGTTGCGAAGAACAGAATCAAGAACAATGGGTTCACCATTAGCAACCTCTACTGTCAAAGGTTTACCTAGTTTCGATCTAGACACGCGAAGCAATGGCTTAAAAGATAATGACACAAAACTCTTATCGGCACCCGAATCAAAAAGAATAGATGCAGGCTGATTATTAATAAAGAACGTACCGTTCACCACTTCATTGTCTGCTTGTGCCTCTTGTGCATTCATGTTGAAGACTCGACCTCGAGCCTGAGCCTGATTCTGATTTGCATTCACCAATCTTGGGCACTGGTTACGGTAGTAAGTCAGATCCCCACAATTGTAATAAGAACCTGGCGGGTAGTGTGGTCATGCGGCTTGACCCTGTTGCTGAGCAGGAGGCTGAGCAACTCATTGAGCCGGGTTCTGAACTGCCTGATTCTGAGCAAAACGACAAACATCATCAAGATGACCCGACTTCCCACCGTTAGTACAGAAACGGCACGGAAGTTGCGGCTGATGGTGTCTGTTGCATCTATTGCACAAAGGTGCATTTCCTACATAAGTCTTCTTTGCTGGAGGCTGTGCGGGTTGGTTGGGAGTTGCCTGGTTAACTTGGGCAGTGACAGCAAAATTTTGGGAAGCCTTTCGCTTCCTAGACCCTCTTGAGGAACAAGAATCTGTTCCCTTCTTGTTTTGACCTTTCTTGCTATCTTCTTTACCACATGCCTGCTTCTTACCCTTGTCACCCTTTTTGTGCAGTTTTCCCTTTGGAACCTGCGACTCAGTCAATGTCGCTGCTAACTCGATCGCCTGACGGAGTGTGGTAGGGTTACTACCAGTAATGATGTCTTGTACTGAGTCAGATAGACCATCGATGTACCTTTCAATAGCCATGTCGAGTGGGGTAACCATTGTTGGGCAAAGCAGACTCAACTCCTCAAACCTATCAGTATACGCCCGATGCTCACCACTATCTTGTATATAAGTATATAAGTATCCCTCTTACATTGCAAGCATGATGTTATTAAAGTTACTAGAAGTTCAGAACCCTAACCAAGGTTGTTCAATCTTTTCAACTTCATGTTTTCAAGCTCTCACAAGTTTCCTCTAAATAAATTTCGGGACGAAATTTCCTAAAGTATGGGAGACTGTAACACCTGTGCCTCCATGGCCATCAAACAAATACCGAACCAATGAAATATTATATTTCATACTTGGGATTTGTTAAAATATGTGTATCATTTGCACATATCAATTTTTGTTCAATTCCAAACTCTAAATCGCTTTCTGGAAGGTTATACGCGCACCGATGCGTAAATATAACCAGTTTAATGCAACAAACACTCCGGAATAGTGAAATAGGCTTAACATACCTTAAATAACCTTTACATAACTTAGAAATAAGTTTTGAAGGCTTTGGTATGGCAAAAACAAGTTAATTCGCTTATAGGGACTAAACTTGACAAACTGCGAAAGTATGCCAATTTGAACTGTAACAGACTTTCCGGAACATGACCATAAGTTAAACATACCATAAATATCCTTTACATAGCTTAGAAATAGGCTTTGAGGGGCTCGGTATGCTAAAATAAACTTTTGAGTCATTCAGGGACTAAAAGTGTCAAAAAGTGCACAAGTTTGCACTTTCGCGCATAACTCACGTTCTGAATACATCCGGACATCCAAAAATTTATGTAAGCATGACTATATTATGCTTTAGTGTTTGGCTTGCCAAAAATCCATTCGTTGCGTCATTTGGATTGTCTTTCGCGCTTATGCGCATTCCGTCGTAATTAAGCGAACATCGCGTTCGTACGACCAAACGAACCAACATCCGACATATTTTTGAGCATGTTTCATGTCCACAATGTTTAGGCATCATTTTAGGGCCTTAAAGTTGGCTTTACGGGCCTTAGAAGTGTCGGAAATGGCGTTAAACACGTGCAGGGACCAAAACTGTCATTTCTGAAACTTATTGCTGATCTGCAACTCCCAGGCGGCCCGCCTGAGTTTTGGTAGATCCTGAAGCGGGCCGCGTCCGAATTCCTGACCAGATTAACTTCATCTAACAGCAGATCACAGCTGTTTAATCCACAACCACACACTCACACATGCTTAGTCAGCTGATAAGGATCATTTTTAGGCACCATAACTTTCCGACACTTGTACGGATGCGATTAAGGCACGATATTCGACAAACGATCTTAACGGTTACCCGAAAACTATAAATAGCCATCCACCCCCATTGCTAAACCCACTAGAATTTTGATCTTAGAAACTCTAAGTTGAAACCATTGTTTCATACCTGAGATTCTCGGATCGAGATTAGCATTCGGGGACCCTTCGTAAGTATTCTTTCGTTCTTTTATTGCTTTTCGAGTCTTTCGAGTCTGAAAGTCAAACTTTGTTTGACTTTCTGCGTTGACCAGTAATGGTCAATGCGAAGTTCGTTTGAACTTCGCAACGTGAGTGTAATCACGTTGGTTATAGTCCCTTGGGACTATGCCTACTGATTACCACGTTGTCTAGGGTCGTAGGGTAAGCGATCTGATAAATCGCTTATACCTTCGAACCCGACCCATTTGGTCGATCATTAGGATCTGACCAAACACATTAGGTGACCATAGTATATAGGGAATAACCTTCCGAGGTTATACCTTATGGTCGCTTCGTTTAAGTAGTTGTATGATAGGTAGTTTATATGCCTTAGGTAAATTACCAGAATACCCTTTTCATGTATAATTGGTAATTAAGCATATGTAACCTAAACGTTTGTCACATAACTGATTATGTAACATGTTTAGGCATATAACACTTGTCATAGGACTAGTTAGGCGGTCCGAACGCGTTTCACGCGAACGACGCGTTAAAGTAGCATAAGCTACCTAAACGGGTCGTAATGGGTCGTAAACAATTATGTTAGGTTTCAATTAGTATGTAGGCTTTGTTAAACCAAATGACACGAGTCTCTACACTCGTTTGGTTTACGAACCCTCATGCTACCCGATCTTCCGATTTAGGTCCGGTTAATTAACATAGTTACCTATATTAGGTGCCGTTTGATTCCGAGATCCCTAGCATTACTTGGTGGTTATCTTTAGACATCTGAGCAATCTCAAGTGAGTACATAGACCTCTCTTTTACTGTTTTCCAAACTGTTTTGGGGTGGAACACATGTGCCTACTTGTTACTTTCGTGCTTTCCTATTTTTCACATCATATACCTGCTATGTTCGTTAGTACATTATAGTACATGATTTTATTACATTTCATGCTAGGTGTGCCCATTGTGTGCATTACTTAGTACATCGTTTTACATTACATTTCATGCTATGTATGTCCATTGCGTGCATACTTAGTACATCGTTTTACATTTACATTTTATGCTATGTATGTCCATTGCGTGCATACTTAGTACATCGTTTTCATCACATGCTTACATTTTGTTATGACATTTGGGTTGTTTACAATGGAACAATACATTCATTAACATTAGCTACGCCGTTCGTTAGTAGGTAGTGGTACCATAGGAATTGACAACTCCCGTTCCGGACACCCTGGGTATGGGGATGAAAGGAATGACCGAATTCGATATACATAATTGAGATAAACCTTTAAGTTGTTTAAGGGTTTATCGCCGCAGTCTCAAGGCTTGGATGTATGCATTTTCACAACACCGCATAGATGTTCATATCAGTATAGCATGCATTTCCACAAAACATAGCTTTGATTTAAACCGAGTTTTACTTCGATACTTTGTTCTTGTGCATATGGTTTAGTTGATACATTTCACTAGCCATACATATCATTTTGTTTACATATTACATGATTTACATTGATCATGCATTTCCACAAAACATAGCTTTGATTTAAACCGAGTTTTACTTCAATACTTTGTTCTTGTGCATATGGTTTAGTTGATACATTTCACTAGCCATACATATCATTTTGTTTATATATTACATGATTTACATTGATCATGCATTTCCACAAAACATAGCTTTGATTTAAACCGAGTTTTACTTCGATACTTTGTTCTTGTGCATATGGTTTAGTTGATACATTTCACTAGCCATACATATCATTTTGTTTACATATTACATGGTTTACATTTGACACATAAACACTTTTGACATTGGTTATACATTACATGATTTACATTTTGACATAAACATTTTAACATATTATTTCAATACATTTGGAAGTTGGTTTAAACATAGACATCTTACATTGTTGGTTTGGTTTGAATAAGTGATTAAGTAACGAGGCGTGTGTAATATGATACAAACATGGTGGATACGCCGCTGGTACTTCCTATATATAAGTGTTTGTATGGTATTACATATCATAGCGTTATTTGAATCATTTCAGTTTATGACATATAACATTTTATACAAATAACATACTTTTCAAAATACATTGTTTTACAAACAACTTAACTGATACAAACTCATTTTACATGGTTATTCATTTAACCATGCATTATTCTCTTATTTATACGTATCATCTGAACTTATTGTTTTTCAAATGATTTACAAAGACTAAGCAAATTACAAGGTTCATGACTAAACATTTTCTTAAACAGAAGTCATGAATCTTATTTTCACAAAACCTATGTACTCGCCGGCATTTTTATGCTGACGTACCTATTTTCACATGTGTTTCAGGAAATGAAGCATATGATTGATCAAGATACACTTAGGCGGACATGGGCCTTAGTGACAATAAAAAGATGCAGACTAGTTATTTATGTTATGTTTCTTTGATTATCAAGACATTGTAACTCTTTTATTCAATAAAATAGTATTTCAATTTCCATGTGTTATGAAACAATGATTCTGTTACAACACTCCCCGATGTTTCCGCCATGTTTTGTTGTTTTACGTGGTCGGGGTGTGACAGAAAACATGTACGTGTCCATGGGCGAAGCTTTTAAGGGGCGGGAGGGGGGCGGCCGACCCCCCAAACTTTTCGCTTAGTAGTGGAGAGTATGTAGTTTTCGTATAAAATTTTTTGGGTGTATACGTTTTCGACCCCCGGTTTTATAGAAATTTTTAGGTCCGGTGACTTCCGCCCCCTCGGTCGGAAATCTCAAGCTTCGCCAATGTACGTGTCCAACCTTAAAGTAGCGCTAGATTAGGTAGTTGGAATCCCCATCTCTTTTAATTAAGGAACACATAAAAGACTTGGTAAAATAAACAAAAGAGACGTTGGAGGAATGAACTACAATTCCCACGTGCATTTGCATGACTCCATTCAAGCTAGGAACGTAACACGTAGCCTACACCTAACAACACATTTCTATACTGATTTCACTTTCTTGCTAGCTCATTCACTCATTTTCGATTCCGTCTTTTGATATCGTTTCACCTTTTACCTAAGAACCATTAAAGACCATCAAAAGTAACAATATTCCATGTGGAACAATAATCAGAACCATTCAATTACCCATTTTAAACATGTAAAACTAACCGATCCGTCAGAGAGAATGTTAAAAGCCGCCTACGGCCTGCCAAGACCATATAATTATGTAATTTTTGTGATATTAAACAACTATTTTGTTCACGAAGAAATCGGAATTAAAATCTAACACTAATTTGGTAACTAAGAAAATGTATTGTAGGGGCAGAGTTTTATACTTAGTGATTCGAGAAGAAAGAGGGTAACAACAACTGTAGAACACAAATATCACATAAAACGACTCGAATACCCTTCTTTGCATAAATTGAAGGCTACATATGAAATAAATGGCAATTAGTACTAATTAAAACCAAATCCTTGATGTGATAATATGATGGCCAGAAAGTGTCCCATGGTGCCAGTGAGTTGAGCTGTGACTCAATTGACATTGGAGGGGGAGTGAATATTTGAATTTGCGGCCTAAGGTCTCAAGTTCAAATTGTATCCCAATCGGGTTTTATCGTAGTGGACTTTCGATGGTGGGTTTCTCTGAAACTGGTGATGGTGGGCTCGAGTTATGCAGCGTTGTCTACGGTTATAAGGTCGCCTTTTGACATTGAGTTATCAACGATAGGCAAGCATTTTTTTTTCGTTGACTGTAAAAAAAAGAAATTATGTCCCATGGTAATTAGTACGAACTAAATATTGATCCTTGATAACATAATAAATGGTAATTAGTACTGATTAAATATAAACCCTGACTTTCCTCAATGCATCATACTTGACGATGCACTTGGACTACGTGGCAAAATCAATTGCAAATGCTGAATTAGAGGAGCTTGGCATTTAGATAAGTGCGCGAATAGATGTGCGGAATGCATTTAGAGACTGTTTTGTATGGGGTATTGGAATTGATGAGGTAATGAAATGAACGAGTGAATGCAATGGTTCATTCCCATTTCACGTCTTGTTTGGTTATTATGAATAGAATGAATTATTATTGTGTATTACTTGGTAGGCAAGAAATACAAAGAATAAAATCAGCGGCGAATGGTGTTTGTGATTGTGGGTGGTTATAGGTGGGTGTGGTGGGTGGCGGCGAGTGGCGATGCGGCAGCGACTGGTGGCGGTGACAGGCTGGTGGCGACGCCCGTCTGTGGTGGTTGGTGGCGGCGGAGGTGGCAGCAAGTGGTGTTTGGTGGCGGTGGTGGTGGTGTCCACGGTGGTGGTGGGTGGCAGCGACGAGTGGCGTTGGCGGAAGTGGTGGTTGGTCGTGGCGGTGCGTGGCAACAGTGGCGGGTGGGTGGCAGCGGCGGTGGTGGCTGTCGGGGTGGCGATGGAGGGTTGCGGCTGACGGCGGCGATGGCGATGGCGGGTTGCGGCTGGCGGCGGCGATGGCGGCGGCTATAGCGTCAGTGGTAGGTGGTTGTGCTGGTTATGGGTGGAGACGCAGGTGGTGGGTTGTTGATGAATGGTGCAAGAGGGTATGTAATGAAAAAAAAATGTGAGTTGGATGTAATGATTTTGAGTGAATGGAAAGTCGTCTTATGGAATGGGTGATTCTATTCCATTTAACCAAACACCCTTTTTCTCATTCCCTCGTAATGATCCATTCAATTCCGCGTCCATTCTTTCATACCAAATTCTAGTGAGGCCTGCTTGCTATTAAATAAAAAAAATGTTTTCTAATTTTTCCAAAATAAAAGAAACTATGTGTTTAGAAAAAAATGTTTCTTTTATCACAGAAACATCGAATCATAAAAAAAAATATTTTTCTTTTCCTTGTATATAAGTAAAAAAAATAAAGTATAATTCATACTAAACCTTCTCAATACTAAGAAAGTAAAAAACAAATTAATAATAAGAAATTCAACAATAGAAAAAGGTTTAAGTAGGTTTTATTATTTCATTATATTTAGTTAATTAACTAATACTTTTAGTAATACAATAATAGAAAATGGATTAATTATAAAAATTGTATGAATATTAAAAATAAAATGTAAAATGTGATGATGATGATGTAAAATGTAACCACTGATAAGGATACTTGTAGGATTAGAGAGAAAAGACTTGTTTTTTAATGCATTTATAGAAATATAACGTAACCGACCGAATGTGTTTGTAGATGCATTTAGCAGTTTGTATTGGTGATCATCAATTAAACACATCAAAGGTTGCAATTTTAAACACCTTTTGTTTGTTATTTTTGGTTTACGTTACTTTATACTAATGGATCCTTAGCGGAAGATTTCAAAAGTAATTAAAATCATTGGATGCCTTATGCCGCATCATCTTTTTTTTTTTTTGAACTGCAAGGAACGATGTGCCAACCACCATAACACCAGATGATGTGGCCAAGGTCGACTACTCGACCGCCGCCAGCTCCTTGGCTCTCCTAGATGCGCGAAAAAAAACTAGGATATAAATCTCAACAAACCCTACAAGTCTCACATAAATGTGTAAATGCTCATTTTATGCCCTTAGAATTATCATGAGTCAACAAGCTCTACAAGTCTCACATAAATGTGTAAATGCTCATTTAAGCCCTTAGAATTATCATGAGTCAACAAACCCTACAAGTCTCATATAAATGTGTAAATGCTCATTTAAGCCCTTAGAATTATCGTCCTGTTGAGGAATTGTCTTTTCCTTCTATTCATAAATGTGTGACCAAAGCTAAAATGGTATATTTCAATGTGCAACTAGCATATGTGTAACTATGTCAGAAAATGATTCTAATTCTACCCTTGTGGTCGGATCTGTAAATTACATACAAAATTTATGAGTTACTTAGATAATGTAAAATAGAGGTACCATCATTGCCTATGAGATTTTATTCTTCAATCACATGGTCATGATACCAAATGCTTGCTAACAAAGAAAGGTAATTGGGTTAAATTCAATTTTACCCCCTAGTGTTTTACCCTGCAAACAATCTTACCCCCTAAAATGAAAATCTTGCTGCCCTACCCTCGGACAAATCCCACATGCCTCAATCTTACCCCTGCTGTTAAATGACTTAACAAATTTGTTAGTTGTCATGCGAAATGACCATTTTACCCTTTCAATCTTGCTCCATGTTCTTTGTAACAAGAAAACATCTTACCCTCTACACAACTCTTTAACAAGAAAACATTTGCAGGCTTTGAATTAGAAATAGGAATTGCAGGCTTTGACTTTGCCTGGTCAACCAATTTAAGGTGTTGAGTCAAAAAAGATTAGGCGGAAATGGTAAAGAATTGTAGAGGATAAGATGTTTCCTTGTTACAAAGAACCAGGAGTAAGATTGAAAGGGTAAAATGGTCCTTTCGCATGACAACTAACAGATCTGTTAAGTCATTTAACAGCAGGGGTAAGATTGAGGCATGTGGGATTTGTCAGGGGGTACGGCAACAAGATTTTCGTTTTAGGGGGTAAGAATATCAGCGGGGTAAAACACCATGGGGTAAAATTGAATTTAACTCAAGGTGATTTATTGTTGATGCTTTATACAAAAAAAGGGGAAATAGCCAAAATAGTCATTGAGTAGTCAAAATATCAAAAATAGACAACTGAAACGGCTCCACGAGCTTTTTCATGAGTTCCGACATGGCTCTAAGAACTTTCCTCAGCAACCACTCACCTTTTACCATGTGGCGACACCCTTTCTCTCTCCTTTTTTTGTCATAAATGCAGAGACCCCTTCTCTCTCTCTTTGTCAAAAACCAGCATCTTTCTTCTCTTTCTCTTTCTCTTTCTCTTTCTCTTTCTCTGTCTTCTCTTTGAAGAGAACCCTCCACCTCCATCACCACCACCATCACCAGCACCACCAACACTGTCACACCTCCACTTCGAAACTCTGACGAGAGTCTTCTAAACCTTCTCCGGAAACGAAAAACCAACATTAACCATTTAGGGACGGAATTGGTGCGGGCAAGGAGATCGAAATGTTCGAGGATGCGGGAGATGGCTTTGAAGAGACTGATGGCTCTGGTTTTAACGGATTCTAAGTTAAGTTGTTGCTGTACGGCAGTTCAAATCTACGGTTTCCTCATCTGGGTTTTGTGAAATATGAATAAAAGATCTCAGATTATAGTTTATAATCCAAAAACTGATCTGGGTCTTAGTTAATGATCCACAAAGAGTTGAAAGATACCCTTTTGAGTTTTTTCAAGAACACTGATTTTTTTTTATTAAATGAATAGATTTTGTTATAAAGATTTGTTTGCTGTTATAAATTCTTGATTTTGGCTTATGGGTTGATGAGAAAGAAAAAGGATCTGCACGAGAGATAAATTCACTATACATACAAAAAGGATCCGTGGTGGTGAGGGAGATGCACGGAGAGAGAATCTGCATTTCACTGCAATTCTTGAGCCGCGTGGGAATTCGTGACTAGAAAACTGCATTTATGACAAAAAAAAGAGGAGAGAGAAAGGGGTGTCGCCACTTGGCAAAATGTGAGTGGTAGGTTCTTGGAGCCGTGTCGGAACTCATGAAAAGGCTCGTGGAGTCGTTTCAATTGGCTATTTTTGATATTTTGACTAGTCAATGGCTATTTTGGCTATTTCCCCAAAAAGTCAATGTCTTTAGAATATTCATATTTTAAACAATCATCACCAATCTCATTTTATGAACCACCTAAAAAAAGTCCTAGCTAAATTAGCATTAATGCTTTTGGCCATCTTTTTCTCTTCAAAGAGGAGTGTTTGAGGAGCTGACAGGAAGAAAAAGTTATACAAAGTCACATCAAGTGCTATTCACATATTTTTCATCAATAAAAAAAGCAAGTCAGTATTACACACTCAAAAAGTCATTTCGCAAAATATAATTAAAATTAATAAATTAACAAACGCGTTGTATGAGAAAATGCTTTTGGATTGCTTTATAAAATACATGGCAAGTTCCTTCTCTTTTAAGGTCAAAACTTTATTTATGACCTTGTTTAGATTGTTAAAATTGAGAGAAATTAAATAACTCTTTTGATTCAGTTTTTTATAATATAGGTTTAAGTACTTTTGTTAATTTTTTTTATCACAGCCTGCAAATTTAGAATACATTTTAGAGATGATCACATATTCAAGATATCGTGATAGTTAGAAATTGATAAGTTATACCATGGATGCAGATTGTCTCGTCTGTCTCTCTGTGTATACAACTATACATTAAATTTTTAGCCGTTACATTTGTTGATAAAAAAATCATGGTTGTGATGTATGGTTTTTAACACTATAATAGTAAAATCGACTTTCAAAAGTATTTTCTTTTCTCCATAACATATTGAACCACAGATTAATAGATTAGAATTCTACCTTCCTCTACAACGACTTAGAATGGATAAACTGAATCCAAATCAAACGAACGAGAGCAAAATTATCAGAAAATGAATGAGCATAAAATCAATGCAGATGATAAAATTAAATTAGATATTAAAAGACCTCTTTTTTTTTTGAACGGCCAACGAAACTTTTATTCAAAGCGCTAACAAGATGCTAGCAAAACTGTCCGGGAAAAAAAAAACCAACCAGAAAAACAAAAAACACAACCCGACATACAATTGGAACCCAACAAAAAACAAAACAAACCCCAAAACCTACCCCATCTTATGCGTATCGAATCTTCCCCACGCATCCCATGTCATATTTAACATCTTCCCGCGGTTTGTAATCCACAAGTAGCTCATAATCTTGACCTCTTCGAAAATATTCCGGACCACCACCGCCTTTTGATTATGAATGAGATCATTCCTTGCTTTCCATAGGCTCCAAAAAGTCGTTACCACCACCGCATAAAAAGCTTTCTTTGCACGAGCGCTTGTTTTCGCAATCTTGTGATATCTTAACAAATCCCGAACATGGAAAATAAACACATTAGGAACTTGACACCACGAAAAAACCGCCTGCCAAACTTCCATTGCAATGGGACAACCCGTAAACAAATGTTCAGCCGACTCCACGTTATTATCACACAAGCGACAAAAAGGTGTATCAACAAAAATATTCCTCCGAGCCAACGCCTCAGCGGTTGGAAGCCGATCTAGAAATGCTCGCCAAGCCACTATGGACACCGTGCGTGGAACCCAATTACACCAATCATAAACCTCCTCCGGCACTGCACATGTTGCCTCAACAATACACTTCTTAACTGAGCCGACTGAGAAAAATCCCGACCCACCAATCTGTGCAGCCCATAGGTCTGCACCGGCTGTTATTGCTGACCCTGATAGTAAAATCAGCAATTCAGCAAACTGCTGTTGTTCATTGACTGCAGATATAGCCCGACGCCAAACCCAATTAAACCCGATTGTCTGCTGCCCAGAATATAACCTGTCTGAAACAAAACACGCCTTATTCTTCTCCAAAGCAAACAGCAGAGGGAACTTTCGCTGCAGAACATCATCCGATATCCACCAATCAAGCCAAAAATGAATACCCGTTCCATCACGAAGGTTTCCTTTTATCATCTTATAAGGATCCAGATTTAATGTACCCAGCAAACTTGGAATGCTAGCTATTTGTTTCCACGTCCCAGTCATCGATAATTTAATCGGTAAAAAATTCCACCCCCTACCATTACCATGAATAGACCAAATAACCTTTCGCCAAAGATTGTTTTGATGAATTTTGAATCGCCACCACCATTTACTTAAAAGGCTCAAATTTGTGTCTCTAAGGGAACCCAATCCGACCCCACCGTATTTTATCGGAGACACCACTTTTTCCCACGCCAACCAACTTAACTTATCCACCTCATCCGATCCTCCCCAAAAAAACTTCCTGTGAATCCTCTCAAGGCTTTCAATCACTTGCAAAGGAGCCCGGAATAACGAAAAGAAGTAGAGTGGAAGCAAACTTAAAACCGACTTAAGTAACGTAATCCTTCCACCATAAGATAAGCACTTTGACTTCCAAGTCGACAACTTTTTCTTTACCTTCTCTATAACCGGGTCCCAACTCTTTACTAAATTCGTATTCATAGCTATCGGCACTCCAAGATGAAAGAATGGAAATCGACCATGAGAACAGTGAATGGCCGTAGCTAAATTCACCACCTCATTTTCATCCACACCAATCCCATAAACACAACTTTTATTGGTGCTAATTCTCAAACCCGAAACCAAATAAAAGCCCCGCAATAGACGCCTTAAATTTTTCGCATTAGCAATAGACCATTCCCCACAAAATACCACATCATCCGCGTAAATAAAATGCGAAATCAAAGGGCCATTACCTCCCACTTGGATACCATGGAAAATGCCTAGATGACACGCCCTCCTCATGATCCAGGTTAGAGCCTCCATGGCGATAATAAATAAAAAAGGGGAGATTGGATCCCCTTGTCGAAAACCCCTTTGGCAAATAAATTCGGTTGTGGGAGACCCGTTCACCAAAACTGAAGCTCTAGAATTCCGAACAATGGACATAATCCAACCTCGCCACTTAGAAGAGAAGTTCATTTGGACCAAAATATCTTCTAAAAAATCCCATCTTAACGAGTCATAGGCCTTCTCGATATCAACTTTTAGGAACAACCCTTTAAGCTTTGCGTTCTTCAACCAAGCTATAGTCTCGTTCAAGATAAGAGACCCGTCAAGAATATTCCGTTCACTTATGAAAGCGGTTTGCTCCTCTGAAACAAGGCGTGGCATAACATTTTTTAATCTCAACATCAAAAACTTTGATAAAACCTTATTTAAAACTCTCACCAAACTGATGGGGCGATAGTCCGCAAGAGTAGGTTGATCACGTCCCTTAGGATTCAATGCAATAAAAGCCGAAAAACACCCTTCCCGAATATATCCATTAACATAGAATTCCTCGAACATCTTCATAAAATCACCTTTTAGAACCGGCCAAAACTTCCGAATGAATGTGAAATTCAAACCATCGGGCCCAGGGGCCTTTCCACCATCACAATCGAACACCGCACTTGTAATTTCTTCAATAGTAAACGGGGCATCCAATGATTGAACCTCATCAACTGTAAGGTGTATAATATCCGGGCAAATAAAACCCGGCTTAGGCCCTGCAACAAAACTAAATTTGTTAGAAAAAAAAGGATGCAATGTTATCCTTGACCACATTTGGGTCGGACAACCAAACTCCATCACACCGAAACCCATGAATCCGATTGGTAGCCGAGTTCATCTTTATGACACCATGAAAATATTTTGAGTTCTCGTCCCCATCTATAGCCCATCTCGTTCTAGATTTTTGTTTTGCATCCAAAGACTTCAATCTCTCCTCTTCGAAAACCACCTTTCTCGCTTCCGCTCTAGCTTCCAACTCAAGATCGGACAATAGTCTACTATCCGCAATCTTCTCTAAATCCACCACCACATTTCTACACTGATTATATTTTTCCTCTCTATGCTTTCGATTTGCATTCACCCAAAGACGGATTCTGCCCTTAAGCCACTTGAGTTTTGCCGCCAAAGCAATATCCGCGGGACCATCAAAAACAAACTTATTAGCAATATTATTTACAAAATCCACAAATCCCGGTATTTGGAGCCATGAATTATAAAATCGGACTGGAATGTGACCATAATCCGTATTCTTTGTTGTAAGCAAAAGCGGACAATGGTCAGAAAGATGCCGAGACAAAGCCGTCAACACCGCATTCGGCCAAGTAGACATAAACTCATAACACACCAAACACCTGTCCAACTTACTCAACTTTCCGCCATCCCCCGACATGTATGTATATTTGTGACCACACATATTATACTCATACAAATCCGCTTCTGAAACAAAAGAATTAAAAAATAGCGCATTTTGAGCCAAAAACTCAGAATTCACCCTTTCATCACTGTACCTCACCTCATTAAAATCCCCCAAGAACATCCATAGGCCACTCAAAGATCGCCTATAGAATAACAGCTCATTCCAAAAATTACGTCTAGCAGCCGCGTCGTTTGGAGCATGCACATTTGCAATGTTAATATGAAAACCCGTATGAACCATATCCCCTAAAACAATCAAAACATGGCGTGACCTAATAATTCCCGTTTGACGGAAGCACAAAGGATCCCACCAACATATAAGACCCCCCGCAATCCCTTCAGAATTTACACAGTCAAAATTAAACGCCGAGGTACCCCAACATTGTGCCAGTAACCAACCAGATGGATCAGAAATTTTCGACTCCTGCATCGCCAAAAAATCAACACCATAAGCCGATCTTAACCCCTTAACCCAACCCACCTTTCCATTTGTTCTAACCCTACGAATATTCAGTGAAAGGAAGTTCATTGATCAACGACAATTCCAACTTCCGTAACAATCTCTCCTGCAACCGCACCTTCAAAATTATTAAGATTAATACCGACCAGACTACTGAGCCTAACCGTCGCATCTACTTCCTCATTAATTTCACCTGCCTCATTCATTATCTCAATCGAAACAAAAGACTGTACATCAATACCCGTAGGCTGAGGAACATAATTACCTGGATCTCCCAACTGTTGAGCCGAAATATGCGTCCCCGAAGGAGTACCAATAGCCTGTGAAGACTGCACTCCATTCGGAGTCTCCATGTCACCCGAAGCATTATTTAGGTCCGGTACCGATAGATAATCTTCCTGAACAGACGAAGCTCTAAAAGCAACAGAACAGCTAGTATCCTCATGGGAGTTGTGAAACCCAAAGCCACATCATGTTCAGTCCTAATAGGAGTAGAAAAAAAAAAGAATGGCCCACATTAACCTTATCCACTTGCACCTCCTCCTGATGGCCCACATTATTCAAAATATTGGCACTATTGACCACATTCTCTACAATAGGAAGGTCAACAGTCTCATTAACATTCCCCATATTATGTGCCTGAGATTTCGGTGATGCATTAACTGCGGCATATCCGTCAATATTCTCCGGTACACCATCACGTATTTCGCCTTCCTCCATATCGTCAACATTATCATTGACATTTACATCATCGAACTTGGGAATCCAAGTCGATTGTTCTTCGACAACCCACACATTATATCCAGTACCTTTCCAAAACACAGTCACCTCTTCATCAATTCTAGCCGAAATCTAAGTAAGAACATGAGCTAAACCCAAAGAATTATCCACTCCGGACCAAGAGAAATCCGACGGCCAAACTACCTTTCCAAACAAACTACCCACCTTATCAAATCCAACACTATCTCGGATCGAAACAGGCATCCCCACGACCTTTAAAACTGCAATACGCTCAAAAGGTAACGCTTGGCCAGTCCAAGGAGTCACCGAAATCAACGCCTCTTCCCAAACATGTTGTTTATCGACCATGAACTCTTTCATCTCTCCATTATCCAGGAACGAGATAAGCACCGTAAGGCCCCCTAAATACGACACCGCAGCGTCAATAAACCCAGCAGAAGCCAACACCCTCTTCACCGAATGCAACCGGCCAATAGAGTCCGATATCCCAATGACAGCCCTGCCCATGCAATAGGAAGGATACGGCGCCTCACCATCTACAATAGAGAGTGATTTCTTCGACCCGGACGACCCGCAATAAACAGACTTTAGAGCCGGGAACTCATCAGCCACAATGTTCTTCTCTTTTGGAACCCATGTCTTCTTACCCGGATCATCCACAACATAGGAGATCTTATTGTGTAATCGATCAAACATAGCCAAAGACACTGAGATCCTATTTTCCATGATGGTAATCTCATTAAGATTCTGTAAAATCGGAAAAGGATCTTTAATCTTTTGACACCGGACAAAGCCAAAGACCCTCCCTTTGCTAGACTTCCTCCTCGGAACCCAAGCATCTGTAACATGAACAAAAGATCGAAATGCCTCCCTAAGCTTCAAACCTGTAACCCGATCCGATATATTAGTGACGTAAAAAGTAGTTCTAGTAGCCGGATCATCAGAATCCGACGTAGGATTTGATGTCCGACGGCTGCCTTAATCATGTAGTATGTAGAAATTTTAATTAAAAAAATCTATAGCGATACTTTACCCAAATTAAAAAGAAAAAATATTCGTTTTTATGGTTTAATTTTATTATATAAATGTTTGTTAGTGCAGTAATGTCTATCGCCTCCGTCAATACGATTCGTAGCAAGAAACTGGCTTTTAGTGTTATATTTAGAGTAAAAGGCAAGGTGGCATTTATTTAATTAATGAGAACTTTCATTAAGCCCCTTGGCCTATAAATAGAACCCTTAGGGTTAGCTTTAGGGACTTTTTGTTCATTTGGATCTTTGGAGAGCTTGGTGCTTAAAGAGAGAAAGTAGAGAGAAAAAGTAGAGAGAGAAAGTGCTCTAGGTGATTCATGTGACTTTGTACGTTTTCATATTATCAATCGAATCACAGATTTAGTACGTTCTTGTGTTCGGTCTACGCACGTGTACGGATTCCGCACGTCACACGTGTCGATACGCAATCGTTACGGAGTCGAAAACCGATCCTACAAGTGGTATCGGAGCAGGAGCTCGATTGCACAGATCAATCACACAGATTCGTACATGATTTCATCAGATTCATATCCAAATTTCATCCAGATTTGTCAAATTTCTTCATTTTTCTATCTTCTACACTTTTTGTCCGAAAAACTCAAAATTAACATGGCTTTTACGGTTAAATTGGCTTATTTTTGGATATTATATGCGAAAATCATTGATCTATAAGCCTACAAAATTTCAGATCAAAACTCCAAGTAATTTGAAAGATATTAAGATTTTTCTGTCCGATCTGTTAAACATGTTCTTCACTCTTACTGTTGATGTTCAAGAAGGTGTTCACCGATCGGATGGCCATCCGATCCATCAACCTCACTCGATCGAGTCACTTGGTCAAACTTGTTTAAACAGTTTTGTCAGTCAAAAAAGTCAGCTTTAATGTTTGCATGTGAAGGATCGTTGAAAAATGATATGTTGTCTGCCCAATACTAATCGGTCCAATTAGAATTAGTCTATTATCAAATTTGTCAGGATCTCACGTGATCTAGTCGGCCAAGATATTAAAGAATTGCATGTGTTAAAGTGATATGTATGTGAGCATTTAATAATTGTCGGAGATTAATTCATCAGTTTGCATGAGATATGTAATGATGTTGTCGGCCAATCTAAATTGAAGGTCCTATAAGATACATAGTCTATTAATGAAAAGTTATTATATCACGTGACTGTGTTAAAGGTGACACTTCGATCGAACTGTGACTCGATCCACAACGTTTTGTTAAAGTGTTCAATCATCGAGTGGCAATCCGTACGGATTGCCATCCGATTCGCTGCAAGTTATTAAAAATCATTGTGTGGCTCAATCATCGAACGACCACTCGATCGAGTGGCCACCCGATCCAAAGCATCTAAATTGATTGTTGTTTTGTTGCAGTTGACGAACCTTCATTATGTGATGAACTCTTCATTCGACGAACCCTTATAAAACTTGCATGTGAATTCATAGTCTAGATAATATCAATCTGTGTAATAGTTTGTCAGAAATATGCATGTGAAGTATTGTGTGGCTCATAAAGTTGTTGTCAAATTACATGTGCTTTGTTTGAAATTCATATTACATTTAGTGTCAATTATCGAGTGGTGACTCGATCGGATCATCATCCGATTCATTTCACACTTTCACATATTCACTTGTTGTGCAAATCATCGAACGGCAATCCGAACGAATTGCCATCCGATCCTAATCACTTCATTTGTTTTTGTTTCAGGTCAAAGTAACGGATACCCAGTCGATCGGATCCCCACCCGATCCTTAACATAAGAGGTTCAAGTATCGGATACCCACTCGATCGGGTCACCGTCCGATCCTCAACATATATTGTTCAAGTAACGGATCTCCACTCGATCGGATCTCCACTCGATCGGATCACCATCCGATAGTTGGTTGGTGTTACTCGATCGGATCACCACCTGATCCAAGGCACACCATCACTCAATCGGATCACCACCCGATCCAAGGCACACCGTCACTCGATCGGATCACCACCCGATCCAGAGCACATTGTCAAGTATCGAATCGTCACTCGATCAGATCACCATCCAATCCGTAGTCATCCGATCATTGTTATCTGTTGACCATCGTTGACCTCACTCGATCGGATACCCATCCGATTTAGCTTTTTGATATTTGTTTTAAACGGATTGTGTTTGTTTGTGATTCAGTTGATTCTATGTGACAACCCGAACCCTCAAGGTTAGTAGCGTTGAATCTTGTGACCTTAACTCTTTATTATCCCAATTCTTCGCGTAAATGTTCTGTTCTGTGATAACTCCGTTAAATCTAGACGTTTATGATAACTCGGATAAATAACATGCGTCGGGCCGCATGTGTATACATGAAATCACATCAGACTTATGATTTGGCCTAGAGCCCAACTGGGCCTTAGAATTGAGCCCACTCTTCTTGGGCTTTGCATGTGTTTATAGGGCACTTTGTATCCTTGTTACCCTAGGCCCGGTCTGCCCACTCAACTAAACCGAGACCCATTCTCTTAATATCGAGCCCATTGGATAAGTGTAGTTGAATGATTGCAAACCCTAACCTCTTCACCTCACCCCTATTCGTGACGGCAGGAGACCCCCCCCCCCTCGAGACATTACATTATTGGATCAAGCTTGTTGGGTTAGTGATTTCTCATGTTTGATTTGTATTAATAATCGTGTTTTTGTATGACCTTGATCGCATGAATGTGATGTAATACTAATATGGTAATTATGATGATTATAGTTCAGTAACTGTTAGAATGTGGATTGAGTGCAAAGGTGTTTTGATTATAATGAGAATTATTAGGATCCATGTTGATCAGTAATATTGCTATGAAAACCTCAGCTATTGTATAATTGTGAATTGGCATGATAAATGGTTGTTATTTTGATCAATCTAATAGTTCTGTCGATGTTGGGGATGACGTAGTCATTATGTGTTGTTTTTGGGCCTGTTCCGTTGGGCCGCACAGTTTAATTGGTTTATGTAATGACTTGTTAAGTGTTAGTGTGAGACGCGACGAATTATGTGAAATATATGTGACTCAAATATATAATACGTGACTATGTGATATTATGATGTATGCCGCTGATTTCATTGAATGGTCAACGGTTATAGTACGTATGATAATATGTGTGCTACATGTGCATGAAATATCTAGTGTATGTGCATTCAAATCTGATTGTTGTCGGTAACTGTGTTAGGACGTTTATGACTGACTGTTAAACAAGTAATTAGTCTTACCGAGCAAACCAAAGGTGAGTTCATCTCTTTTGAGCATGCGTCCCGGGGGTTGGGACAGTCAGTGGGTATCCCGGGGAGGGATAAATCTTTTAGGTAAAACTGGGATGTTGGATAATATTCTCACTCTCTATCTCTTAAGTCCCATCTTTTGCTATTGTGGGTGGTAGCGGCGTATTAGTTGGTAGCGCAACTTAGGTTTGGCACCCTCACCACGTTCCTGAGAGAGGGCGGGTGTGAACTAAAGACCCAGTCGGGCCCAGTGCTTTGATAGGAGCACTGGGGAACGGGCAAAACATACATCAGGAGCCGTCTTGTTCAATATCGAGATATTATCAACTTTACTTTCGGAATTTAATTCAATGGATTAAACTAAACACTTGGTAACCACCATTTTCGTAAAACTATGAACTCACCAGCCTTGTTTGATACACTTGTTGCATGCTCGCAGGTCGTTAGATATCTTGGATTTGGGAACTTGCTGTTTGGAGTAGCTGGTGTGGTCATGGGTAGACTGGAGAGATTCATGTGATTGAACTATTGATATCATACTTTGGTTTTTGAAACAGTTTAACATTGGTTTACTATTTGCTTCCGTTGAACATGTTGGTTTTCATTTAAACTTGTTAATGGTATTTCTCATTAATAATAGAGGATTTTTTTTTGAAACTTGTATGGGTTCAAGGTAATTAGTGGCTCGTCGTTGGTACGTCACACGCCTAACAGGGACATTCCCTAGGTGGTATTTTGGGGGTGTGACAGTTTGGTATCAGAGCCATTGATTATAGTGAACTTGGTTTTAAAAAGGGGAAAACGTTTTTTTATAAAACCAGACTATAACTGAACAGACCCGAAATCAACCATGACACTCAGCTCCAGATTGCAAGGTTCGTCTTTTACACCTGTTTCATACATTGCATAACTAGTACACATTTGTTTATGATGCAACATGCGAACACACATACTCGTCACTATAGCATGATGGCATGGGTTGTTTGCTTACATTATGATACGTGGATAGCATGTCATAGTCCATAGATTCTTGTGATCTACCGTTTGGATAACCTCTGTTTGGCATTCGAATTGGGGGACCATTTGACATGAGTTAGGAGGAACTGAGATGAGCATGCAAATCACAATATTATTGTGGGTGCACACATAATAATAATTTGGGGTGCATGCGAGTCCCAGTGAGACTTAACATGTGAAAAAGGGGTTCCGTTCCGTTATTTGATCGATGTGAAACATAATAAACCTATAGGGGTCATAGTAGTGATTGTCCCCTACTCGAACGTGAACTTCTCATTCCTCTCTGGATCCTTTTGAACCTCGATGCCATCGAGTATTACCTGAACACCCATCTGAACACCTAGCGAATTGTGTAGAATGATAGGTGATTGTACGAACATCCCCGAGTTGGATGTTGCAACGACAATGATTGGTCTATATCTTTCTCACCTTTCTTCGTTTGCTGGAAACTTAACGTACGCCTTAGATCCTGAAGTACGATCACTTCTGCAACACTCTCGTAACATATCGTGTATTACTCAGTCAACTTGCAAGAACGATGTACTTCAGCATTTGAACGACCCTAGTTACCAACAATGAACATCAGCGATTTGACTCCTATCGAATCCTTAACCCCAGCCAGCGACTCATGGGGGTCAACTTTTACGAATTAATCAGGACATAAGCAATGACAACTGGCTGTAGAATGGAATGTGAAACTCCCCGCACAGTGAGTAGTGCCTTAGCACGTACCATGGAATGTGAAGAGGTGGACCCTGTCGGTAAAAGATCGTAGAGCTCCGTTTCAAGAAACGTGTCGCAACTCCCGATCCCTTATCTGTCCCGGGAACGGGCGGACGCGAGCTCAGAGTTTAGTGGTATCAGTTATTTAATCTTGCAGCGGAATTTACATCAGGACCGTAGTTAGGAAATGTTTATCAGAGTAAAACCACCATAGTTGATATTAGTAATCACATGGGTAAAACCCAAGTTTCTTATTACAATACATTTATAGGGACAAACCCCATTTTATTGAATTTAAAACATCGTTTATTAGGTAACTTTTATAGCCACATTTTTCCCAAGCCTTCAGTGCTCTCCAGCTGGCTTTTCACTAATTGGCTGTTCACATTGTGTTACCTGTAACGCGTTTTAAAAACATTTGTCAGTCGGAAATACTGGTGAGTGAATCCCAGTTTAATCAAGAAACATTTTATTAATTAAGACAGTATTGAGAGCGATCACATTGTTTATTTCTACACAATTACTCATTCAGTACTTGTCACTCGACCAGATCTATGGCTATGGTCAAATTACACATTGGCTAACTCGTTGTCCAATTGTAATGTACTGTCGTTCCCGACTTACTACTACTCGTAGTAATAAATTTTGTATACAAAACCCCATAATACCGACAGTAATTGAAGAACTACAAAGACTCAATCACCGCTTAATCGCATTGTAAAACATTTAAGGTTTTGTAAAACATTACAAAAAGGTTAACAAAAAGAGGATAAACTCACATTGCTGTCTTAGGCTTCTCGTAAGGGTTTCCTGGATATAATCTATAATTTATACAAGTGTACATTGGTTAGTATCATAACCCTTTGAAAATATTAATGATACCCTCCCTGAGACGACATTCCAACAACTACGTCGGGCAGAACCATGACAGTTGTTACGGAACCCTAAATCAATCGGGCAGCGTAACTATTATGAAACCGGGGTTATAATACTTACAACGGAGCAAAACTTCGCTAATTAGGGGTATAATACCCGACTATAATGCTTCTAATTCAGAAAGGGAGATTGAGAATTGAGAAATGAACAAACTGAAATGAAACCTGAGGCCTCCTTTATATAGTTGCTGATATTGACTCTCAGGCAGCCCGCGTAAAGCACAGGCCAGGGTTACACGGCCCGCGTCAACCCTGGTCAACTCTATAGCTTGTCCGGCTCACCAAGTAGACCCGCCACGATGTCGACACGCGTCAGCTTAGGGTTGCGCCACCATTCAGGACTCTCGCGGCCCGCGTCAACTTAAACGGGGTCGTACGCGGCCCGTTTAAACTAAAAGAATCAACGATATCAGGCTCCAACCCTGTTACCGCCTGCGTGAATGGTTTGGGTGGGTCTACGCGGCCCGCCTCAACTCAATATCTATTGTTTTTATTTATTTTATATGCTATAACGTATTTGGGGCTTGTTTTTCACAAACGGGGTGTATTATAAGACATATTGGGACATTCTATAATATATTAGAGTGTCAGAAATTTTATGAGGGCGTTGGTTTTACCGAGGGTTGTTACATTCTCCCCACCTTGTTTTAGAGCTCGTCCTCGAGATCTACTGAAATAAGTGCGGATACTTTCTTTTCATTTCTGATTCAAGCTCCCATGTATACTCAGGTCCTCTTTTGGAGTCCCACTTCACTTTGACTAGAACTAGTCTCTTGTGTTTGAGATTCTTGACTTTCCTGTTTTCAATCTGTAGAGGCCTTTCTACAAATTTGAGTTGTTTATTTACCTCTATATCCTTAAGAGGTACTATTAATGATTCATCAGCTAAACACTTTTTGAGATTAGATACATGAAACACATCATGAATTCCTGCCATTTCCTCTGGCAGTTGTAGCTGATAGGCTACAAGTCCTATTCTTCTAATAATCTCAAAAGGTCCAACATACCTGGGACTTAGCTTTCCCCATTTGATGAATCTTACCACTCCTTTCCAAGGAGAGACTTTCAATAATACTTTATCTCCCACTCGAAATTCCAATGGTTTTCGTCTGTTATCAGCATAGCTCTTTTGTCGATCATGTGCTGTTTTCGGTCGTTCCTTGACTTGAATGATCTTGTCGGTTGTTTCTTGTACAATCTCAGGTCCAGATGGTTTCTTTACCCCAATTTCTGCCCAACAGACTGGGGTTCGGCACTTTCGTCCATAAAGTGCTTCGAATGGTGCCGCATTGATACTTGTGTGATAGCTATTATTATAAGAAAATTCTATTAAAGGTAGGTGATCGTCCCAATTACCTCCAAAATCAATTACACAACCTCTAAGCATGTCCTCCATTGTCTGAATCGTCCTTTCACTTTGTCCGTCCGTTTGTGGATGATAAGCCGTGCTTAACTTTAACTTGGTTCCCATTGCCTTTTGGAAACTTGACCAAAAATGAGAGGTAAATCGACTATCCCTATCAGAAACAATTGATAAAGGAATGCCATGTAAAGAAACAATTTCATTTACATATAGTTTAGCTAATTGTTCCATACTAGTTGTTTCCTTCATTGGTAGGAAATGAGCTGACTTGGTTAGCCTATCTACAATCACCCAGATTGTATTATTACCTTTCTTGGTTTTAGGTAATTTAGTAACAAAATCAATTGTTATCAATTCCCATTTCCACACTGGCATTTCTAATTGCTGTAACAAACCTGAGGGTTTCTGGTGTTCAGCTTTAACTTGTGAACAAGTTAAACATTTAGAAACATAGGCTGCTATGTCCTTTTTCATTCCTATCCACCAGAAATTTTTCCTTAAATCCTGGTACATTTTATCACTTCCTGGATGCATCGTATACTTAGATTTATGAGCTTCTTCTAATATATGATTACGCAGGTTTCCTAATTTAGGTATCCACATTCTCTTTTTATGGAATCTCCAATTTCCATCTGTTCCTTGTTCCAATTCTTTTAGCATACCTTTTAATTTTTCAGAATCATCCTTGATTACTGATTCTTGTGCTTCTCTTATCTGATCATTTAAATCTACTTGCAGATTTAACTTAAGAGAACGTACCCTTTTTGGCTTTTCATGATATTTTCGGCTTAAAGCATCTGCCACTATATTGGCTTTTCTTTCATGATACTGGATATCACAATCATAATCACTAAGCATCTCCATCCAGCGTCTTTGTCTCATATTCAACTCTTTTTGCTTGAAGATACATTTTAAACTCTTATGATCAGTGAATATGGTAAGCTTACTACCATAAAGATAATGTCTCCAAATCTTAAGAGCAAAAATTATAGCTCCTAATTCTAAATCATGAGTTGAATAATTCTCTTCATGATTCTTAAGTTGTCTAGATGCGTAAGCTATAATTTTTTGGCGTTGCATCAATACACATCCATAACCTAACTTAGAAGCATCACAATAGACTACAAAATCTTCAGTTCCTTCTGGTAATGCTAGTATGGGTGTATGGGTTAATCTTTGCTTAAGAATTCTAAAGGCTTCTTCTTGTTTTACTCCCCATTCGAACTTAACAGATTTACAGGTTAGCTTAGTTAAGGGAATGGCTATTCTAGAAAAATCTCGAATAAATCTTCTATAATAACCGGCCAATCCTAAGAAACTTCTAACCTCGGGTGGTGATTTAGGGGTTTTCCATTTAGTAATCGCCTCGATCTTTGTTGGATCTACACAAATTCCTTCATGATTAACTAAATGTCCAAGAAATTGTACCTGTTCAAACCAAAATTCGCACTTAGAGAATTTAGCATAAAGCTTTTCCTTTCTTAATAAACTTAAAAGTGCGTGCAAATGCTTTGCATGATCTTCTTTATTCTTAGAATAAATTAGAATATCATCTATGAAGACAATTATGAATTTATCCAAATATGGCTTACATATTCGGTTCATCATGTCCATAAATGCAGCTGGGGCATTGGTTAAACCAAATAGCATGACAATAAATTCATATTGACCATACCTTGTTCTAAAATAGGTCTTAGGAATGTCCTTTTCCGGTACCTTTAATTGATGATATCCTGACCTTAAATCAATTTTTGAGAAAAATTGAGCTCCTTGTAGTTGATCAAACAGATCATCGATTCTCGGTAATGGGTACCGATTTTTAATCGTAACCTTGTTTAATTCACGGTAGTCAATGCACATACGCATTGATCCGTCCTTCTTTTTAACGAATAGTATCGGCACTCCCCATGGCGATGAACTTGGCTGTATGAATCCTTTTTCTAACAATTCGTCTAATTGTTTCTTTAATTCCTGCATTTCTGCAGGTGCCAAACGGTAAGGTGCTTTGGCAATCGGTGCTGTTCCTGGTATTAAATGGATTCTGAATTCAACTTCTCTATCCGGAGGTTGCCCTGGCAATTCTTCTGGAAATACATCTGAAAACTGAGATACTACTGGAATATCTTTTAAATCCTTTCCTTTAGTGTTAGTGATTATGGAAATCAAATACACTACAGAACCTTTTCTCATAGAACTTGCAGTTTTCATCACAGAGATAAATTTAGTGGACCTAGAAGGTTTATCTCCTTTAATTTTGATCGCTTTACCTTTTGGTGAATTTACTTGGATTGACTTTTGATCACATAAAATACTGGCTTTATTGGCTATTAACCAATCCATTCCTAAAACAACATCAAATCCTGCCAGATTCATTGGATAAAGATTTGCAATAAATTTCTGATTTAAAATTTCTATTCTTGCTCCCTACAAGATTTCAGATATCCTAACGGTTTCTCCATTGGCTGTCTCTACTAAGCATTTTAGTGGTAGTTTAGTTAATGACTGGTTTAAAATTTTGCAAAATGATGTATTAATAAAACTATGGTTTGCACCAGATTCAAATAATACTTTAGCAAAGATATCATTAACTAAAAACGTACCAGCTATGACATCTGGAATCATCTTGGCTTCATCTGCAGTCAGAACAAATGCTCTAGCATTTTTAGTATTCTTGTTGTCTAGAGCTGGAGCTAATTTCGGACAATTTAGCTTGATATGACCTTGTTCTCCGCAATTGTAACATACCCGGTTGTTAGCTTTCTTCCTGCAGTTTTCTTCCTTGTGTCCCGATATTTTGCAAAAGTTACAGTATATGGAGCATCTTCCTGAATGCTTTGTTTTGCAATACCTACAGTAGGGTGCAGAGGTAGAACCTATATTTTTCCCACGATTAGAATTTCCAGAACGAAATTCTTGTGTCAACTTCTGGGTTAGGTTCCTCCTTTGATCCTCTTCTCGGGTACGAACTAATTCATCTATCAAGGTATTTTCTAGTTCTACAACTTCTTCTATGGTTTGAGGTCTAGCTGCCTTGACTACGTGTCTTATCTCTCCAATTAATCCCCAAATATAACGGGAGATTAACACTGGTTCTGGTGAAGCAAGGGTTGGCACTATTCTGGCATATTCGAAGAATATTTTAGTATATCCCTTACTATCCACACCAGTCATCCTAAGGTTGAGGAATTTTTTTGCTATTTGTTCCTTTTAATTGGGTGGGCAGAATTTCCTTTCTACCTTGTCCTTAAATTCTTCCCATTCCATATTGTAGGTTCTATCACTTCCTTTTGTTTGGAGGATTGTGTTCCACCATTCTAGTGCTGCACTCTTAAACAAATTAGAAGCAAACAATATCTTGTCTTCTTCAGCACGCTTAGTTATTCTTAAGACTGCCTGTAAGTCCCCTATTCGTATGGATCTTTCATAGAATTGTCTTTCCAATCAAGAGTGCGGAATCCTCTTGATCAGAATATCACAGAAACAAGTAGAAGAACAAAACGTGTAGGAAACAACAATTCAATCAAACCGGGTTTCTATTGATTATCCAAACAAACGTTTTACAATCAATCAAACCCTAACCAACTATCAAATTCGTCCAAGCTGTAGGAGCTCTCACGAAATTCTCACACAAACTGTTTTGGCTGATTAACCTAAACCCTAAAGCCTAACCTTGTTTATATAACACAAGGTCACTACTTGGGCCAAGGTTAAACATCATGGACTGCGAATTGGACAGGCCCAATTCGCCTCCATCACCCAATATGGGTTTGGTTAGCCCAAACATTACAACTCACTAATACAAAGCTAAACCCGCTAACTGTTTATCGTTTAACTAATTACAAGATATCCAAAGACCAAATCTAAGCTGTTGTCACAAACATGCACCAACAAACTCCCCCTTGACAATAGCTTCATAAAATAACTTTGTCTTCAGTCGTCTTGCAATCTTCATGTAGTCTTGCACTGTCTTTGGTCTTTGGATAGCGTCAGCTTCAATAGCTTCTGTCAGCAACAGACTCCCCCTAAGCTGATGCATCCAATCACCAAAGCTTCAAAACTTTAGCGTTTGAGTAAACTCCAGTTCAGCATATGTATAGCAATCTTCAAACTCTTCACTTTGTCTGCAATGTAGAAAGGAGGTTCTACCATGCATCCAATCAAACTCTCATCTTCACAGCAACTCAACACTTTAACTTCTCAGCAACATACTGCTTCAATCTGTATACTATAAAACAAACATCTCGAGAAACCATAAGAATTTTTCAACAAAGTTAAATAAATTATTATTTTCCAAGAGATTTGTTAAACTGTATAACAGATTAAGCATTTTCCAATTTTTCACCAACACGCAAAACTTTTTAATCACACACCCTATAACCCGCATATTTTTAAATTTTGAACTCACTTTCCAACACCGTCTTCCCTTATCAGTAACAATTCCTCCAAGAATAACAGTTTTCCGTACGTTAAGAATTTTGAAACAGAAAAAAAAACACTATTTTTGGATTTTTATATTTTCTGAAAGCAAGTAAATAACAAAAGCAATAAACACTCTATTTTTGTGAGAATCACTGGTAAGAAGATCATATCAGCACAATCAACCTGTTTCACACTATTAGATAATTCTTTATTTAATTTTTCGTGAAAAGCAGTTCAAGACGATTACCAGTATGTTTGTCCACTTAAACAAAATGCATGAACATTTCAAGTACCATTACCGTATGATACGTTAAGGTAATATTAATTACTGATATACTAGTGTGTCCCACTTCAGGATATACCCCTACGATCAAGGTATGCACAAAGATTCATCGTAGTAGGTGAGTATACTGAATTCATCCTTTAAGATATCCTGACAATGTCTAGGTCTGCATATAATATGGTTTATCATGTTTTGATTGCTTAACAATGAACACCCAAATAAATACTAATCAAATCCTGGAAATATAAACAACACACTCTATCATGCAAGTATCTTCCCTACCACATATTTCACAAGTCCAATCTAGATTTCTGAAATCTTAACTGGGAATAGGTTGAGAAGAGAACAGAATAGATCTTTAGGAGAGATGGTATAATATACAGATCAAATGAGTTTTTCTCAGTTTGATATAGGTTTATTGGGTTTCTTTTGGGCACCTGAGGGCCTCTTTCGGGTGTATTAGATCTATAGCGCGACAACATACAGCTAGGTCAGCATGTATCTGGATGCAGCAGAAGCTGTCGTTGCCTAGCACCTCCAGGTCAAAATATATCAGGATGCAGCAGAGGAGGTACACGAATTTTTTCAGAGAAGATTTCAGAATCAGATCAAAATTGTGTGTATCGGGACAACATACAGACATTCAAATAGAAATGAGCTAATTCCAAGTGACTTTCTTTCCTGGGGTCATGTACAATTTTAGTTCTGAACAGAAAGACAGTCAAGATATCCCCAGATGAAATAACAGTATAAAGACCCAAAACTTCAGATTTTGGCAATCTATCAACGCAAGATTTAAGGTCATTAAACCATACACCACTGATGTGTTCCCCACTCATATTCACTTTATTTAGGTTTATATCACATTGGTAAGTTGATTATTTCATGCTTTTTGCCTACGGGTACATCATATGATGAAGCTGCTATCACACTTAAGCAATTTAATTTCATTTCAGTGTGACAGTCTAACTTGCTGATGTACTATCATTTCTCCTTTTTCACACAGTGATAACTCATTTTTGTTTTTCTATTTTTTTTATGTTTTAATTTTTCAATTTTTTTTATTTTTGATTTTTAAGAAAAACAGTAAACTATTTACAAAAATTCTTATGAAAAACCAGTTAGTCAGGATTCCTCATCCCGTTGAGTTCGACTAAGTGTTCAAAGCGAGCCCTGTCAAAAGCTTTAGTATAAAGATCTGCCAGGTTATCTTCGGTGTCAACTCGATGTAATTCAATTAGTCGTTTTTCAGCACAATCCCGTATAAAATGATGACGTATGTCAATATGTTTTGTGCGACTGTGTTTCACGGGATTATTAGTTATAGAAATTGTGGCATTATTGTCTATGATAATAGGAGTACGAGTGAAATCCAAACCGTAATCGCGCATCTGCTGTTGTATCCAGAGAACCTGAGAACAGCAGCTACCCGCAGCAATATATTCCGCTTCACACGTAGATGTAGACACACGGGATTGCTTCTTGCATTGCCAAGACACGATCCTGCCTCCTAAGAACTGACAACCACCTGTTGTAGACTTTCTGTTCGACTTGCATCCTCCAAAGTCTGAGTCAGTGTAAGCGACAAAATTCAGATCACTATCAGCTGGATACCACAACCCAAGTTTAGGTTTCCCCTTCAAGTAACGAAGAATACGCTTCACTGCTTTCATGTGTGATTCTTTTGGATTTGCCTGATATCTAGCACACAAGCATACTGCAAACATAATGTCAGGTCTTGAAGCAGTCAAGTACATTAGAGAACCAATCATCGCCCTGTATTGAGTAGGATCAACGTCTTCAGTACTTTCATGATCTGGGCCAAGATTGTGATTTTCACAAATAGGTGTGTTGAAAGTAGAGCAATCATTCATTTTGAACCGACTCAAAATGTCATACACATACTTTGTTTGATGAATAAACATCCCATCCTCCTTCTGTTCAACTTGTAATCTCAGAAAGTAAGACAGCTCACCCATAGCACTCATTTCGAACTTGCTCTTCATCACCTGCTTGAACTCTTTACACATATCTTCATTAGATGACCCAAAGATGATGTCATCCACGTACACCTGTACTAGCAGAAAATCTTCCTTCTTCCTCTTGATGAACAGTGTACTGTCAATCTGACCTCTTTCAAAACCATTCTTGATCAGATGTGTAGACAGTGTCTCGTACCACGCCCTGGGAGCTTGATGTAATCCATACAAAGCCTTATCAAGTTTGTACACTCGATCTGGATAATCTGGATCAACGAACCCATCTGGTTGTGAGACATACACCACTTCTTGGACTTTCCCGTAAAGAAATGCACTCTTCACGTCTAGTTGGTAAACTTTGAAGCCCTTGAATGTTGCGAAGGCTAGAAACAAACGAATTGCCTCCAACCTTGCCACTGGTGCAAACACCTCATTGTAATCAATCCCTTCTTGCTGATTGAAACCTTTTACCACCAATCGAGCCTTGTTTCGCGTCACTATCCCTCTGTCATCCTTCTTACACTTAAACACCCATTTAGTGCCTATCTCTCTTTCACCTTTAGGAAGGTCAACCAACTCCCAAACCTTCAACTTAGCAAAGTGGGCCAATTCCTCTTGCATAGCTTCAACCCATGAATTATCTTTAAGAGCCATGTGAATGTTTTTAGGCTCCTCTTGGGAAATAAAGCAACTATACAAGCATTCGTTCACAATCCCAGTCTTCTCAATCGACACAAATAAGCCAGAATTCGCTGCTATGCTTCTTCTCGTCTGAACACCTGTATTAGGATCTCCAAGTATCATGTCAACTGGATGATCTCTATTTGCTCGTGTAGTAGCAACAACATCAACTTCTAAATTATCACCCAGGTTTGATCCAACTTCCCCTTGAATGTTCTGATCCGCAAATGGATTAATGAACTCCTCCCCCTCAATGGGTTCAGAGTCACTATCGCTTGAATCAGGATCAGCAGCACCTTGAGGAGTTTCCGCAGCATCTGTCATATCAACATTCGATCTAGGCATGAACTCGCCTTCATCGTCTCCACCAATCATTGTCTGAATCAACTGAGAATCATCTGCATTTGGAAACTCAGGAATATTAAATGATTTAAAAGTGCTTTCATAATCATATAATATAGCAGGACCACTCGTTGATTGTTGAGGTTTGTATGTAGTAATTTCAACATTGTAAACAACCTCAATTTTACCAGTTTTTAGATTAAAAACCCTTTTATTCGGTGCACCAGGAACGTAACCTAGAAAGTAGCCTTCGTCAGCCACCTCACCGAATTTTTGTTTATCTTTATTGCGCACAATGGTGCAGGGTAATCCAAATGGTTCAAAGCCTTCTAAGTTTGGTTTCTTGTTAAACATTAATTCATGACATGTTTTGTTAAAACGTTTAACAGTTAAAACTTTGTTTAGGACGTAGCAAGCTGTATTCACAGCTTCTCCCCAGAAAAGAACTGGTAGCTTTGAATCTGAAAGCATCGTCCTAGCGGCTTCAATCAACGTCCTGTTTTTCCTCTCAGCAACTCCATTTTGTTGAGGTGTATAAGGAGCAGAATATTGATGTTCAATTCCTTTTCGAAGATAGTAGAGATCCAGAACTCGATTCTTGAACTCTGTGCCATTATCACTCCTTATCCTCTTGATCTTTGCATCATGGACGTTTTCCAATTTCGTAAAAAGATCTATCAGCATCTCCGCCGTCTCATCTTTTGTACCTAAAAAGAAAACCCATGAATAACGTGAGTAATCATCAGTGACAACTAAACAATAGTACTTTCCACCTATGCTCCTCACGTTCACTGGACCGAATAAATCCATGTGAAGTAATTCATAAGGGGCATCTATGGAATTTACTGTTTTAGACTTATGAGGTTTCTTATGTTGTTTTCCCTTTTGACATGGAAGACATATATCTTCCACGTGAAACCTCTGCATTGGAACCCCTTTCACTAGCTCATTTTTAACAAGGTAATTCATTTTTCGATAGTGAATATGGGCCATGCGTCTGTGCCACAACATCGATTCAGCTTCAGATGCTTTTGATAGTAAACACGCCACCACAGCAGTTGGATCCTTAACACCCATGTCCATGACATAAGTGTCATTTCTCCTTGGCGCTCGCATCACTATCCAATCGTCCGGAATCTTCAAACCTGGTTTCAACACTAATGCTTCATTCTTGGTAAAATGGGCCGAGTGACCCTTGTCGCAGACTTGTGACACGCTCATCAGATTGTGTTTAAGCTGCTCCACATAGTTCACTTTGTCCAGTGTGATCTTCCCATTGGTCACCTTTCCTCTTCCTGTAATTCTACCACCTTTAGCACCCGCAAAATTCACTTTTCCACCATCATAATCTTCAAATTCAGTTAACAATCTCGCATCCCCCGTCATGTGCCTGGAGCATCCACTATCAACATACCACAAGTTGATAATCCTCCTTAGCAGCTCCTGCACACACCAACCAAGAAATTAGTTAGATTGGGGGACCCAAGCCTTAATGGTCTTGGGTCGTCCAAATTCACCAACTACCGGAACATCCATCCAATATCCATTACTCCTAACTGGAGTCTTGGATCTTAGACCCGTTGATGGAATTTGATTTTGATTTCCACTAGGTCTTTGGTCCTGAGGGTTCCTATACGTGTTTGGACTATTTGACCTTTGGAAATTTTGATTTGGGTATCTTGAATTTTGATTCCAAGAAGCATTATTGTTGTAATTTCTAAAGCCATTGTTATAAAATGTTCGACCACCATTATTTTGGTATCGATTTTGATATTGACCTTGACTTCTGAAATTATTAGAATTAAAATTGTTCATTCTTGGTGAACTGCTTCTAGGTCTGTCAAATCTGCCTGGTGGAGATCTAGGCTGAAATCTAGGTTGATTTCTTTGAAAACGAGGAACTTGTGGAGTTCCTTTTTCAGCCTTATCTTCACCAACAGCAACATTCTCTGGTTGCTTAGCAGCAGATTTCTTTGGATAATTTGCAACTTTCTCCTGTTTATCACCACTATTCTCTGGTGACTTCTCTCTCTTCTCCTCACTCACTTGTGCTTCACTCTTTTTGTTAGGACAGCAACTAGCTACATGTCCCTTGGTGTGACATTTGAAGCACGATTTCCTTTTCGAAGACTTCTTTTCTGAAGCCTTTGAACTAGATTCGGGTTTTTCTTCTGATGATGCCTTAGAAGGATTTGGTGCTGTTTGCTTAGTTTCAGAATTTTCTATGTTCTTGTTTTTAGCAAACTCTATATTAGATTCATTTTCAATAACAGCGGTTTCGTTTTTCATGTCACTTCCTTGAACAAAATTAACCTTTTTAACAAAAGTTGGATTGTTATTTTTAGGATGTGATGTATTCTTTTTCAAAACAGGTTTGCTGTTATTATCCTTCTTAGCATCAGCATTCTCAAAAACATTTCCTTGACGTGATGTGGAACTACTTGGTGATGTTGACCCAAAGTCCATGAGATCATCTTCATCAGGCAAGAAAGAATAGTCATGACTAACAGGAGGTGGAACTTCATTAAAACCATGAAATCCCACACTGGTTTTGTCATTACTTTTCTTCAAGCCAACCATCATGTGTTTCATAACAAAAGTAGAGTCCCTGAATTGACCTAATTTCTTTTCAAGTTCAACAATTCTTAGTTGTGCATCTGACAACTCTTTGCATTTATCAGAAATCTCTTTTGTTTTCTCAGCCATCATGTCATGAGCTAAGTTTATGACTTGAAGTTTTTCATTTAGTTTACAGGTTACAGCTTCAATTTTAGTTTCATAACCTTGTATTTTCTTCAAGTATGACGATTCGTTTCTTTTAGCAAAAAAGTTTGCTTCTTTTATGGTAGACATCTCGCCCACCAGACTTTGGTTTTGTGTGGACAACTTATCAACTTCACCCTGTAATTCACGACATTTTAAACACACAGAATTAGACTTTACCTCTCCTGTTTGTTTATCAAGGTTGGCCATGAGAGCTGCAAGCTGATCTTTCACTCTTTTGTATTCAGCTTCCTTTTCTTCAGCTTCCCATTCCTGGTCAGACTTTTGCTTTTTCTCCTCAGCATCTGATGTCTGATCAGCCTTCTTTTCTTCAGCTTTATTCTCTATCTTCACCTCTGCCTCAGCATCACTTTTCTTCTCAACTTTAACATCATCTACTGTAGCTTCACCATCATCAATTTGCGTTATCTCTGCCATGAACGCCTGACTGACATTGTCATCATTCTCCAAGTGAACACTCCAGTCATATGAACCTTCTCTAGCAGTAGAGATCAGCGCTCTCGAGTTAGAGTTGTTTGAAGCATTTCTATTGTTTGAACTCTGACTCGAAGTATCCTGCTTTTGTTTTTGACATTCCCTGGCGAAATGCCCATAACTTTGACAGTTGAAGCATCTCACTTTGGTCTTATCAAAACCAACAGTCTTTCCTATAAACTTTCTTCCAGTTCGGTTCATAAACCTCTTCACTCTTCTAGTAATCATGGCCATTTGCCACTGCAAATCCATATCTTCAAGATCATCAGGGTCAATCTGATCGTAATCTTCATCTAAAGTGGCAGGATCAGATATCTTCCCCTGAATGTAGTTTTCATATGAAGCAACAAATGAAGCAAGTAGAGCAAGATGCTCTTCAACAGACTTCACACTCATTGGCATCGACTTAACACCACTACTCTGCTTAGAACCAGATGTTCTCTTAGCTCCTGTTGATCCACCTGAAGCAGCTACAAAACACACATCACCATCATCATTTACTGTGACCTGCTCATTTTCATGCGAGAGAAAAGCAGTGGCTGAGTCGCTAGAAGCATCATGAGATGAAGAAGATGCAAGCCCATTGTAAATCGTTGGATCTTGAACCTGATCATATCCAGTGTCTTTCTTCTTCATACTGAGCTCATAAGCTCTCAGCTTGCCAACTACTTCTTCCAGTTCCTTTGTTTCATAATCAGCTTCTCCCTTTATCATAAGAGTGTAGATATCCCATTTAGTAGGAAGAGCATCAAGTAGCTTGTCATTTTTCTCTATGTCAGTGTAGCAATCTATATCATAATTGTCCAATTCTGACATCAGATGGTAATATCGAGTGATGACGTCTTCAAGTGACTCATTTTTCATGTACTTGAACACAGCAAACTGCTTCTTCAGTAGATCAACTTTGTTCTTCTTGACATCAGGATTACCCTCATATCTCTTCTCTAGTGCATCCCACATTTCCTTTGAAGTAGTGTACTTCTTAAAGGTATGCTTGATGCCATCAGGTAAAGACATTTTAATGGCTGCCAAGGCTCTCTTTTCAGCCTCATACATTTTCTTCTGTTCAGCATCCATATCAACATAAGCAGTAACACGTTGTCTTCCCTCAAAGTCATGAGTTGGGTTCGCATACCCATCGTCTATACATATCCACATACGAGTGTCCTGGTACTCAATAAAGGATTGAAACCGATCCTTCCATGTCAAGTAGTTCTCCACCTTCATCATCTTAGGTGGTTTGTTCGTTGTGCCTACCTCATGTTCCATTCTTAAGAGTTCGTTCAATTTAGACATGTTCGACATTTTAACTTAATCAGACTGTTAAAACCGTACAAAAATTTTTCGAAGACAGTGGTTACCAAATTACACCGTTAGAATCGTCTCGAAAAGACGAGTCCAATGATATCTAATGTCAAAAACCGAAATCGGGATTTTCCAGTTAGGATCAATTTCTATTTGCAAAACACTGAAATTTTATCGACGCTTGCCAACGAAAATTCCACCACTTAAACTAATTTCGCTGGTTTAATTTCGCTAGCCTGTTAATTTCGCTGGTTATTCCTCTGATACGATTAATTTCGCTGCTTATTATGCTGTCAGGTCAATTTCGCTCAACAGTTCAATTTCGCTGGTCAATTTCGCTATTACGACGACCTGCAAAATCTCCGAAAACCGTGATAATTTCGCTGTGGATAATTACACGGTTACCAAAGTCGCCTTTGGATTTACTTCGCCAATACGTATGCTGATACAGTTAATTTCGCACAGTCCAGACAAAATCGCTGGTCACAGATGTATCAGGTCACAAATTCGCTGATCAGTAAACTTGGAAACTTAATCTTTTCGAACTTTTGAAGATTTCCAGATCTTTCCTAACAGAATCCTGCAAAATCGAAACACCTAAATCAGCAAAATAATTTTGAAAACTATGAAAAACAGATCGATAAACACGAAGAACAGTCTTCGAATCTTCAAGTCTATCACCCGAAAACTTTTCTAAAATCAATGAAATCTTTCCTGAAATCCTGCGAATCAGCAATCAAACAAAACAGAATATCAAAACAGCCAAAAATTCGAAAATTTTATCAAACCAGAAAAATTCGAAAATTTTAAAAACCCTAATTTTTCAAAAATTTCGAAAACTCCCTGTTTCTGCCAAGAACAATTCTGAACCGAGCCTTCAAGAGCCTAATGCTCTGATACCAATTGTAAGTCCCTATTCGTATGGATCTTTCACAGAATTGTCTTTCCAATCAAGAGTGCGGAATCCTCTTGATCAGAATATCACAGAAACAAGTAGAAGAACAAAACGTGTAGGAAACAACAATTCAATCAAACCGGGTTTCTATTGATTATCCAAACAAACGTTTTACAATCAATCAAACCCTAACCAACTATCAAATTCGTCCAAGCTGTAGGAGCTCTCACGAAATTCTCACACAAACTGTTTTGGCTGATTAACCTAAACCCTAAAGCCTAACCTTGTTTATATAACACAAGGTCACTACTTGGGCCAAGGTTAAACATCATGGACTGCGAATTGGACAGGCCCAATTCGCCTCCATCACCCAATATGGGTTTGGTTAGCCCAAACATTACAACTCACTAATACAAAGCTAAACCCGCTAACTGTTTATCGTTTAACTAATTACAAGATATCCAAAGACCAAATCTAAGCTGTTGTCACAAACATGCACCAACACTGCCTCAGTCTTTTCTATCCAGTGTAGAGTTGCAATGGCCCCTTCGTTGCCCGAGAATTCCATTGGTTTACAAGACCAGAATTCTTTGTAAGAACAACCATAATGCATGGTTCTTCTTCTTTTGGGAATGGGCATTTGAAGTACAGGTCCATTGTTCACGCTGTTTTCTGGTTCACTTGGTCGCTTACTGCTATGTTTACTTTTATTATCAGCATCCTTAACAGTTTGAAGAATAAATGGCATAGCATCTATAATTCCCTGTGCTACTATGTGTTGGATAGCATTATTATCCACTTGATTGTTATTGTTATTGATGCTTGGATTCTCATTAACCACTTTAATGTTACTCTGGTTATCGTTATTCAGATTTCCTTGATTTCCTTCGTCGGCCATCTGAATTTTAAACTTTTACCCCTTATTAATATCACAAGATAATAGGTTATATAGTTAATCACATGACACGTAATCTAGCCAAAAACGTCGATCATTGCGACTTGTACTCTATTTTCATATACTATGCGTCTATTACACATTAGTACAGAAATAAAGATTACAATACCAACAGAAAGAAAATTACACTAATAGTAATATGCATCCGTACACACATATTTTATTTTATTTTTATTATAATATTATTACTACTACTACCATTTCCTCCATTCTCACATTCATGGATATGGATTTATCCAAAAATCCATATTGCGCTCATCGTATTTCCATACAAGACGCTCTCCCACCTGACGCATTCTCTCACTGCTTTCTAAAATTTCCTCCCCTAAAGTCCTAAGTTCTTGAACGTTTTCTGCACTCATTGGGGGTGCAGGTTCTCAGACTGGGTTTGGAATCTGGGGTGCGGGTTCCTGATATGGGGGTGAAAGTTCCTAAAATTGGTAAGGATCCTCTAAGATTTCCCTAATGTAGTTATCATGGTAATAGGGATCTAAAGGGTCCATACCTGGATAGGCTTCTATGTTCTGTATGGGTGGGTATTCCTGGATAGGGTAACGTTGCACAAAGTCCCTATTATCGTCCCACCAGGGGTCGTAATTTGGGTCGAGGGGGTTTGGTGCAGGTACCCTAGGGATTTCTTCTAGGTTAAAGTCATGCATCTCCATTTGGTTTTCGGGATTTTCTATTTCCATGGGTTGCTCTGGGTTTTGTGGTTGTGGGGCTACTAGTTGTTCCAGACTTGGGTCAGCAGCAGTTGTGGCTAGGATATGGAAATTAGCTAGGCTTCTATTAAGCATATCCTGTGTATGGGCATCTGTTCTACATTTAGCGGCTGCTAAAACTCTTTGCTGTTGCAACTTTCGCATTCTCTTCCTACGAGCAAAGGCTTCCTTACTGAACCATCCTCGTTTCTTATGAGGGAATGGCTCTTCTGACTGAGCTTTAAAAGCAAACACTCCTTCTTCCTGATCAGCAGAATACCCAGAAAGGGCAGGCTGTGAAGAAGTACCTTCACTCTTAGGTGAATCAGACAACTGACGACTCATGTCTGAGGGTCCTTGATCACTCATACTGTAAACTAACAAATAGTCAAATAACACATAACAAATAAATACAGTTATGCACGTATTTCCATAATTTATTTCCTAACAAAATATAGAATTTAAGTGTCAGCAGAACACTTCTTTGGCTCAGACCAGTGGCTAGGCTCTGATACCACCTTCTGTCGCAACCCCCGATCCCTTATCTGTCCCGGGAACGGGCAGACGCGAGCTCAGAGTTTGGTGGTATCATTTATTTAATCTTGCAGTGCAATTTAAATCAGGACCGTAGTTAGGAAACGTTTATCAGATTAAAACCACCATAGTTGATATTAGTAATCACATGGGTAAAACCCAAGTTTCTTATTACAATACATTTATAGGGACAAACCCCATTTTATTGAATTTAAAACATCGTTTATTAGGTAACTTTTATTGCCACATTTTTCCCAAGCCTTCAGTGCTCTCCAGCTGGCTTTTCACTAATTGGCTGTTCACATTGTGTTACCTGTAACGCGTTTTAAAAACATTTGTCGGTCGGAAATACTGGTGAGTGAATCCCAGTTTAATCAAGAAACATTTTATTAATTAAGACAGTATTGAGAGCAATCACATTGTTTATTTCTACACAATTACTCATTCAGTACTTGCCACTCGACCGGATCTATGGCTATGGTCAAATTACACATTGGCTAACTCGTTGTCCAATTGTAATGTAGTGTCGTTCCCGACTTACTACTACTCGTAGTAATAAATTTTGTATACAAAACCCCATAATACCGGCAGTAATTGAAGAACTACAAAGACTCAATCACCGCTTAATTGCATTGTAAAACATTTAAGGTTTTGTAAAACATTACAAAAAGGTTAACAAAAAGAGGATAAACTCACATTGCTGTCTTAGGCTTCTCGTAAGGGTTTCCTGGATATAATCTATAATTTATACAAATGTACATTGGTTAGTATCATAACCCTTTGAAAATATTAATGATACCCTCCCTGAGACGACATTCCAATAACTACGTCGGGCAGAACCACGACAGTTGTTACGGAACCATAAATCAATCGGGCAGCGTAACTATTATGAAACCGGGGTTATAATACTTACAACGGAGCAGAACTTCGCTAATTAGGGGTATAATACCCGTCTATAATGCTTCTAATTCAGTAAGTGAGATTGAGAATTGAGAAATGAACGAACTGAAATGAAACCCGAGGCCTCCTTTATATAGTTGCTGATATTGACTCTCAGGCGGCCCGCGTAAAGCACAGGCTAGGGTTACGCGGCCCGCGTCAACCCTGGTCAAATCTATAGCTTGTCCGGCTCACCAAGTAGACCCGCCACGATGTCGACACGTGTCAGCTCAGGGCTGCGCCACCATTCAGGACTCTCGCGGCCCGCGTCAACTTAAACGGGGTCTTACGCGGCCCGTTTGAACTAAAGGAATCAACGATATCAGGCTCCAACCCTGATACCGCCCGCGTGAATGGTTGGGGTGGGTCTACGCGGCCCGCCTCAACTCAATATCTATTGTTTTTATTTATTTTATATGCTATAATTTATTTCGGGCTTGGTTTTCACATACGGGGTGTATTATAAGACATATTGGGACATTCTATAATATGTTAGAGTGTCAGAAATATTATGAGGGCGTTGGTTTTACCGAGGGTTGTTACAAAACGGCCATGGAGTCAACAGTCACGACAACATCAAGGTATTTGTAATGGTAACCAACAGTATGGAAAGTGAAGGTGCCTACGACATGGAGTGGCCGTTGTTAAATAAAAACGACAACAACTAAGGAAACGACGGCCATACTAGAAATCCTCGCAACAAGTATAGTCCCACGGGAAATGATGCTCATGGAGGGGCATTTAGGATTGGCGTGGGCGACGTCAGGATTGTAATAACATGGTGGCATACACGTTTTTGGTAACGAATCACTTCGTCTCTGTTCTCTATAACCCTGACGCTTCTTGAAACCGAACCTGTTGTGGAATCAACTGGGGGCAAGTCAAATGAAACCTTGTATGTCCGTTAGGATGTAAACACGACCTTGTGGGACAAGTGTTCGACGTCGGCCTTCTTTCTGCCATCCTTGATAGTTCAATGCAGTAGTTAGTATGGACTGGTCATCCAGATGTCGCGCAGTTATTCGTGGCGTGAAGGTTAGCATCATATCAGCAATGAAAGCGAGAAAACATCTACGGAGGGACTACCCAGCTATGTTGGCAACCGTTACCAATGTTTGGGCTAAGAAAGAGGATCAAGGATCCACCAATTGTTCGTGATTCCACTCAGCATGCTACGGGAGGAACTGTCAGGTTTACTTCCACAACTATTAGACAGACTCTCAGTTTGATCTCACGCTAGAGGCAGGCCTGATTCTTCATATTTCTTACCTTCTTGCACCAGGAGGGTTGCGAGAGTTGTCAAATTAACAACAAGGACTGTTGGACAGGAGTTTTATCGGACCTAGTTTTTTTCTTTGGGGAGCCCCAGTTTTATCCAGGAAGGTAGGTTGTATCGTTGGATATGTGTACTGATTATTGAGAACCTAACAAGGTAACAGTTAAGAACCGCTTGCCTCGACCATGTATTGAAGACCTATCGACCAATTGCGAGGGACAAGCTTCCATTTGAGGATTGACTAACGAACGAACTACCATCAGATGGAAGTCCAAGGGGAGAATGCTCTTAGAACGGCATATCAAACGCGATGCGGCCATTTCGACTTTGTACACCAAGATCATTTAGTTGATCAACACACTAGCAGCTTTATGGACCACAAGAGTCAACCGTGTTTGTTGGTGATGTTTTGAATCATTGCCAGGAGGAAGGAACAACATGGGCGGCATATGTATCCTATTCTAGAGCTCCTGGGGAAGGAGTCACGCCGTGCGAAGTTTTATTATAAGGTAACTTCTAGATTCAAGAGGTACATATTGGTCATAAAAACAACGAAGTGGGAATACACGTCAATCTCGCTAAGATCCATTTGGTTAGAAACTGATCGACACCAAAGATCCCTCCAAGGATACAACAATTTCTTGGCCACACTAGGCACTATCACAGATTCATCACAAGATTTTCGAAGATCGTGCAACCTAAATCTCTTTAGCACAGCAGGGTGTTGGGTTCATGGAAGACATAACAGGAGGACGTCTTTTTAGCTTTCGAATCCCAACTCTGCAATGCACCGAGCATCGTCTTTACACGAAGGCGCGGGTGATTCAGTGGTATATCCTTATGGTTCGAATCAGAGTCCCAGTTACACGTCGACGCAACACGAGAGAGTGATGACTTACGTAATGGAGTTACAAGGAGGAACTGCACAACACACAACCGGCGGTGGAAACCGTGGCCTTTGGATTTAAGTTGGAGGCATTACTTGGACGATACCGAATGCACTACTTAGACCGATCACAAGGGCCTCCCATGTACCCTGGTTTCGGAATAGCTAAAACAGTTAATGGCATCGCTAGATGGAACTTTTGGATGATTACGAATGTGAAACTTGAATGTGCACGAGCTTTGCAGCTCACTATCGACTCTAACTTACCTGATCAGACTCACTCTGTTCAAACTGGAGAACTGACGGAAGAGGATTTTCAAGTTGAACCCATTCGGGGCATGGAGAAGCAACCTTGGCAGGTCAGACGATATTCACCACCTCATGGAACGAGTGTGGATCTCATTATACAGTAACTGTAGGAAATTTATGTTAAGCAAAGCACACCGGCCTCGATATTCTAGTCTTCTGGGTTTTGACGAGAGACATTTGGTGATCGGGCATGAAGGCCTACCTAGTTAGGTATGTGAATGATGGTTTGACTTGTGGGAAGTCAAGGTGAAGTATCAGCAACCAGCAATACCCACATGGAAATGAGAACAGACTGGCATGGATTTGGTCATTAGTCTACTTACAACTCGAAACGGAAATAATATCACCTGGATGATCGTTGATTGTCTCACGTAACCAACACACTTTCTAGCCACCAAGGAAACGGATAAGTCTTCTACCCTCACCGTCATCTACCTGAAAGAAGTGGTTGCTAGGCACGAGGTGCCAACCTCCATTATCTCTGATCGCGACCCATGATTTGCATCTGATTTGTGGCAAGTGATGCATAAAATCCTTTGGCTCACGTCTTGACATGAGCACAGTATATCATCCACAGACGGATGGGCAGACTGAACGCACCATCCAAACTCTTGAAGACATGCTTCGAGCATGTGTAATCGACTTTGGTAACGGCTGGGAGCGACATCTACCTTTAGTGGAGTTTTCATATAACAACATTTAATACACCAGCATCCAGGCTGCTCCGTTCAAGGCATTGTACGGACGGAAGTGCCAATCACCTCTGTGTTGGGCAGAGGATGTCGACAACCAAATCACTCGCCCAAAGCTCGTGGTAGACACAACAGAGAAGATTGCGCAATACGACAACGAATGGCGGCAGCTCGTGACCGTCAGAAAAGCTACGCTAATAAGCGCAGGAAACCACTCGAGTTCCAGGTTGGGAATCGAGTATTTCTTAAAGTCTCACCTTGGGAAGGTGTAGTCCATTTTGGTAAATGAGACAAACTCAACCTGCGATATGTTGGACCTTTCGGAATCACGGAGAGAATTGGCAAGGTGGCCTACATGTTGAATCTACCCGAAGAACTCAGTGGAGTTCACAACGTATTCCATATGTCGAATCTGAAGAAGTGTCTGTCAGATGAAACCCTCACAGTTCCTTTCAAGGAGCTCACCATCGGCGATCAGTTGCGATTTTTCGAAGAACCAGTGGAAATCTTGGACCGGGAGGTCAAGATTCTCAAACGCACAAGGATACCTATTGTTTGAGTTTGTTGGAACTCCCGTCATGGCCCAAAGTTTACCTGGGAACGAGAAGACCAAATGAAACACAAATATCCCCAGTTGTTCGAGAACAATAAAACCACTACTGAGGATGAAGCTACTGCGGAATTTCGGGACGAAATTCCAAACCAACGGGGGGATGATGTGACACCCCAGTAAAACCGGGAAAACCATGCAACCTAACTAGCTTCCTCAGTAACTACGTGCTAAATTTCGTGATGAAATTTCATTCAAGTTGGGGATGATGTGACAACCCGAACCCTCAAGGTTAGTAGCGTTGAATCTTGTGACCTTAACTCTTTATTATCCCTCTTTTTCGCGTAAATGTTCTGTTCTGTGATAACTCCGTTAAATCTAGACGTTTATGATAACTCGGATAAATAACATGGGTCGGGCCGCATGTGTATACATGAAATCACATCAGAATTATGATTGGGCCAAGAGCCCAACTGGACCTTAGAATTGAGCCCACTCCTCTTGGGCTTTGCATGTGTTTATTGGGCACTTTGTATCCTTGTTACCCTAGGCCCGGTCTGCCCACTCAACTAAACCGAGCCCCATTCTCTTAATATCAAGCCCATCTTCTTAAGCCCATCTTCATAATATTTAGTTTACGTACAATTGGATAAGTGTAGTTGAATGATTGCAAACCCTAACCTCTTCACCTCACCCCTATTCGTGACGGCAGGAGACCCCCCTCGAGACATTACATTATTGGATCAAGCTTGTTGGGTTAGTGATTTATCATGTTTGATTTGTATTAATAATCGTGTTTTTGTATGACCTTGATCGCATGAATGTGATGTACATGATGATTAGGATTGCAATGAATGAGTAGGATGGCATGCATACTAGGTTCGGATAGTGTGAATATGATATGCATTGTTGTATCGGTTATTATGATTGATTATGTTGTATTTGATGTCACGTATTGACTATGTTGTATTGATGTCATGCGTGTTAGTCAATCTATGATCTTGTTTCACACGTGAACTATGTCTTGATAGGGTTGTATTAGGAGACTGTTTGCTAGTCTTACGTTATGAGGATAATATTTATGTGACACGGAATTGATACGCTGGAAGAATACTTGTAATTGTATGTTAGATAAGTGATGTGATGATATATGATAACCGATCTATGGTGCCATGCTTTTGAATTTGGTGTGAGGACTGTGTAGATTTATGATTTATGATATATTATATTTTATTGTTATGACTTATACATACATGATTAACCTGAAACCGTGTGGAACATTAGAAGAAATAATTATGATAATAAGTTGATGTGTAAAAGGGAGTTTGAAGTCTCTATCAAATCAAAACATGTGCAAATTATTATATGGTTGTCAGATAGTGGATTAGTATTTCAAGTTGGCATGTGATAATCATTATCAATAGTTTGCATGTATTGAAGCTTTATCTGTGATATATGTCGGCCATGATTATTAGAAATCATCATATTTCATTTGATTGTGATTTGTTCCTTCATGATATCAATTCATGACATCAGACTCATGTGTGGTTGTAACTAGTGTGTCGGCCACTATTCTGATTCAAATAAATTCATACTCATCTTTAGGAAAACTTATTTGGGCCGCACACTTAATATAGGTATTAGTCTTGGGCTGAACGGAGGACTTGGGCCCATGTGTAAGCTGGCGAAGTGGGCTGGTGGTTGGGGCCACACACAGGACTGTACCAGATTTTCTGGATTGGGTTTCCATTGGGCCTTGTATGTCTGTTGGGCCCAAGTGGTCGTTACATTTGTAATACTAATATGATAATTATGATTGTTATAGTTCAGTAACTGTTAGAATGTGGATTGAGTGCAAAGGTGTTTTGATTATATTGAGAATTATTAGGATCCATGTTGATCAGTAATATTGCTATGAAAACCTCAGTTATTGTATAATTGTGAATTGGCATGATAAATGGTTGTTATTTTGATCAATCTAATAGTTCTGTCGATATTGGGGATGACGTAGTCATTATGTGTTGTTTTTGGGCCTGTTCCGTTGGGCCGCACAGTTTAATTGGTTTATGTAACGACTTGTTAAGTGTTAGTGTGAGACGCGACGAATTATGTGAAATATATGTGACTCAAATATATAATACGTGACTATGTGATATTATGATGTATGCCGCTGATTTCATTGAATGGTCAACGGTTACAGTACGTATGATAATATGTGTGCTACATGTGCATGAAATATCTAGTGTATGTGCATTCAAAACTGATTGTTGTCGGTAACTGTGTTAGGACGTTTATGACTGACTATTAAGCAAGTAATTAGTCTTACCGAGCAAACCAAAGGTGAGTTCATCTCTTTTGAGCATGCGTCCCGGTGGTTGGGACAGTCAGTGGGTATCCCGGGGAGGGATAAATCTTTTGGGTAAAACTGGGATGTTGGATAATATTCTCACTCTCTATCTCTTAAGTCCCATCTTTTGCTATCGTGGGTGGTAGCGGGGTATTAGTTGGTAGCGCTACTTAGGTTTGGCACCCTCACCCCGTTCCTGAGAGAGGGCAGGTGTGAACTAATGACCCAGTCGGGCCCAGTGCTTTGATAGGAGCACTGGGGAACGGGCAAAACATACATCAGGAGCCGTCTTGTTCAGTATCGAGATATTATCAACATTACTTTCGGAATTTAATTCAATGGATTAAACTAAACACTTGGTAACCAACGTTTTCGTAAAACTATGAACTCACAAGCCTTGTCTGATACACTTGTTGCATGCTCGCAGGTCGTTAGATATCTTGGATTTGGGAACTTGCTGTCTGGAGTAGCTGGAGTGGTCATGGGTCGACTGGAGAGATTCATGTGATTGAACTATTGATATCATACTTTGGTTTTTGAAACAGTTTAACATTGGTTTACTATTTGCTTCCGCTGAACATGTTGGTTTTCATTTAAACTTGTTAATGGTATTTCTCATTAATAATAGAGGATTTTATTTTGAAACTTGTATGGGTTCAAGGTAATTAGTGGCTCGTCGTTGGTACGTTACACGCCTAACAGGGACATTCCCTAGGTGGTATTTTGGGGGTGTGACATTCTAGGTGATAAACGAGAAACATGGTTGAAGAGTTTTACAACACGTTCTACAAAGCTTTTACATCAGAATCTTCAGAAACTCAAACTGTTACACCTAAAACAAAAACAAAAGCAATTAATGATAACATCCAACATGATAACTTCTATAGAACTTATTCAAAACCGCCTAAGCTTGATAGTATTGAGGACTACACATGGTGGAAAGAACGTTTTATCAACTGGGCCAAAGCTTACGCACATGAAAGCTGGTTTTGCATTGAGTTTGGATATGATAGACCTGTCAATGACAAAGGAGAAGAAATCCCACTCAAAATTTTATCCGTTGAAGACAAAAAGAACTTCTCATATGAACAAAGAATGATTGCTCTAATCCAACAGTCGATTAGAAATGATATTTTTGCATTACTTAATCATGACGGCTCATCCAAATCGGTTTGGGCAGCTTTAAGGGTTAAAGCTGAGGCTGGTAAACAGATCAAAAAGAATAAAATTATTTTATTAAAAAAGGAATTTGATTTGTTTGATAGTCTTAAAGGAGAGTCGGTGAGACGAATGATCGAGAGGTTTTGTCATCTAAAATTGAGCTTGATAGGTTTGAGATAGTAAAAACTCGAGAGGAAATCATAGACAAAATCATTGAAGCATTACCAGGAGCTGATCAGTGGCAAACGTTTGTTTTTATTTTAAAAAATGATGTTTTTTATGAAACAATTACTCTTGATGTGTTGATTTAAAAGATTGAAACTCATGAGCTTGAACTGCAGAAACAGAACAAGATGAGTAGCTCTTCACATCAACAGAATGTCGGTCTTTACTACAAAGGTAACATACCTCCGGTGACTGTTGGTGATTCACCAAAGACGGCATATAGTGTTGAGAAGTCAAAAGAACCTCAGAAAAGCTCATCAAGTTATAATCCGGGATATCATTCATCTTCTGCAAAAGCAAATCCTGAAAAATCAGAAGAAATTCTTTGCAACATCGCTCTAAAGTTGAAAAATTCTCCTGCATTGAGCATCAACTCTGCTAAACAGCAAATGAGCTTCCTTGCATCTGTCTTGGAATCATATGAAGGGCTGGTAGCTGGAAAAATTGGAAACTCAGAGTTAACCAAAGAAGACTACGACCAGATCGATCCGGAAGAGATGGAACTCATTGACATATGTTGGTGTTTGGCAAGCTGTATTTGAAGAGCTCAAAGATACATGGAGATTACTGGCAAACAGTCAATCGGTGGTCCATCAACGAAGCTGGGATTTGATAAATCCAAAGTTTCCTGCTTCAAGTGTAAGCAAAAAGGTCATTTCAAAAGAGAATGCACCAATTCTGCAGTTGATGGAAATCAAAATGCGTTCAAAGATGATTATTATCAGAAAGAAATATACCACCGCAGTAAAGAAGAGCTGCCAAATCTGAAACAACTTGAAAACAATACGAAAGAGAAGTCAAGAGCATGTGCAGTTATTCAAGATGACGAAGGGTTTGACTGGAGCAAATTCCTTCCAGAAGATGATTTTGTTGATGATCGTCTCACAGCTCATGGCAGAACTATATCAAAGAGAAAACATTGTGCTTTTGTTGCTGAGATAAAAAAGAAAATGAGAGAAGAGATTCTGAATGAGAACACTTACAGAGAAAGATGTATTGTTGGATATCGGATTGAAGATACGGAGAAAGAGTATGAAGAAGCAAGAAGCAATAAAAGATGGGACAAGAAGCGAGAATGTTATGTCAACAGGGAAGTTGAACCAGTTGTTCATCCAAAAGAAGTGGTTTTGATGATGTTCTTGCAGTAATCCCTCTATCCGGCGAGTACTACTCAAATGTTGAAAAAGACAAACATTATAAGAAAAAGCTGGATAAAATCATCAGAGATGCCATGACAGCAAGTCTGAAGAAAAGGGATGAAGAAAGAATGAAGAAAAATGTTGATGAGTTGGTGAATGATTTGAAGAAGGTTGCTGAGGAACAGAGGAATGTTGAGAATCCGGTGAAATAAGAGAAGGAACGTGCTGAAGAAAAAGAAGCTGTTACTGAAGAACAGCAGGTGGGTGAAGAAGAAATGAAGAAGAAAGAGGTAGAAGAAGTGAAGATGGAAAGTTCGATTAAAGTGGGTGATACTGATGATGTTGGTGTTGGTAAGGATGAGAAAAAAGAAGAAGCCGATTAGATAGAGACAGCAGAAAAATCCGTGGTGCCAATCACTAAGGTAAAAACTGATTCCGAAATCTTAAAAACTGTTGAAAAGTGCAAGAAATGCATGGAAACATGCAGTGCTTGTAGTGAAAAAGATGAAAAATTTAGAACAAGAGATCTTGAATTCACGAAAATCGAAGAAGTTTTCAAAAATAAATGCAAAGAGATGGTAGAAAACGAAAAATGTTTAAAAGATAATGATGAAAAGCTCACACAAAAATGCAAGAATTTAGAAAAAGAAAATGAGATTTTGAAAGAAAAGGTTTAAAAAATGACATAAGAATGTTTACAAAAAGAAAATGAATTTCAAGAAATGAAAAAAGAATACGATTCAATAAAACTTGCATATCATATCACAAAAGGATCATATGAAGACGTGAAAAGTCAAATGAAACTTGTTCAATCCAAATTGAAATGTTGTTCTGAAACAACTGATACGCTTAAGCGACAATATTAGATAAAGCAACAAGTTGTAAACTCTTATATTGAGGATGTTGCTAAGCTAAAACGTTAAATAGCTGATTTAGAACAAGATAACAACAAGTTACACAGCTATCATGCTTCATCATATGTGCTTGAACGTATTTTCAATCTAAAACTGGATGGTAAAGATTCTGAGCAAAACAAGAAAGGAAATAGCTCAGTGTAGGACCGGTTTTGACTCCGAAACGATTACGAAACGAACGTGTGACGTGCAAAAACCGTACACGAACGTGACCTAACACACAAGACATAATATAAACGTGACTCTATTAGAAATATGACAAGTACAAGCACCTTGAATCACTTTCTCTCTCTAGAATCTCTCTCTAGATCTAGAGCTCTCTAAATGTCAAATGAGCATAAAGTTTCTAACATAAGGCATAAGCCTCCTATTTATAGACCAAGGCTTTTAATGAGATTTCTCATTAATTACAATATTGCCACCTTGCCTTTTCTCTACTAATTACAACATAAAGCTTGTTATCTTCAGTTTCTCGCTACGGCTCGGATTGACGAAGGCAATAAACATAAATGTACTAACACTCAGAGTATCATCAGGTTCCACCACCGTTTGAGGAAAAATTCACGTTCTATGATGACGAGAAGGTGGAAAAAGATTTCAACATGGTTGATCAGTTGCTAGAAAACATTGATATAACCTATTCCAAATCTGATGATTCTAGTGATTCAGAGGTGGTAGGTAAGGTCGTTGAAAGTGTCTTGAAAGAAGAGTCGGTTGAAACAGGTAAATCTGAATCACAGGATGAAAATAAAGGTAGTTTTCATGAAGGTTATTTGAAAAACTCAAAATCTGAGAAAAAGGCGAATGATGATTCAAAAGGATTGGTATATACCATGATTGGATCGGACAAATTATTCTCAGATCTTGAAGTCCCGATTCAGAATGTGTTTTCAGAAAAGATTGACAAAGTTTTCAAAATGATTGAAATTGAAAAGTCTGAGATTCCAAAATTTGCTGGATAGAGTCACAAAACGTTTTATAACAAACCTGGTTTCAGAAAGAAAAACATGAAGGCTGGGTTGGGTTAGTAAAAGAAACAGAATTGGAAGAAAAATGAAACACCAAATTATCAGACGAAAATGAATTTTGTTCACGGAACAAGTTCCGAAGAAGAGAAAGAACTCCAATTTAGGCGTCAGTCTAATGACGAGTTCTATGCTCAGAAAAAACAACAACAGGTCAAAGATGTGTCAAAGAGAACATGTTTCAAATGTGATCAAACTGGACATCTTGCTCGTAATTGTCCAAATCTAAAACCTGTTGGTGTTGAAACGAAAAAGAAGTCTGATGTTGTGAATCAGAAATCAACCAAGTTTGATTCAAAACAAACTTGGAAGCCAAAAATGTCAAAGGCTGACTCACAACAAACATGGAAATCAGAGACACCCAGACATAAAACAACACAAAGTTGGAAAACAACTGTTGATGCAACAAAACCAAATCAGTTTTGGAAAACAAAAGTTGTTGAAAATCAAAATGTTCAAAAGGAATCACATTTTTACAAAAGAGGTGCTCCAAAAGGTCAAACATGGACAATTAAGAAACAAATGACTTCAGTAAATGAGGAAAAAGATGATGTCAAAATTGAAAAAGTCTTTGTACAAAATGACAAAGATTTTCCGAACTTGAATGAAACATATTGTGTTGAAATGCCTAAGGTCAAGCAGACCTGGGCTAACTTGTTCAAGTGATTGAATTAAGTTGAATGTGCAGGTGCTTCCAAAGAAAACTGAATGTCATCAAGAGGAGTGTCGGAGCAGCCTGACACGAGAAGAGAAGGCTGCTGGTCCCTGCGTTGGTTAAACAAGGAGTTTATTTGATTTCTGTACATAAATAAACAATATTTCAAAAACACAAAAATTGAAAAATTTTAAAAAAATCAAAAATATGTTTGTTTTTAAATTTTGTCAAAAATTCAAAAATTTCAAAATTATGTTGAGTGAATACGTCGAAACCCTCATGGCTGAACAAACATGATTAATTTCACAAGATTGAAAAACGGTTTTCAAACTGTAAAAATATCAATGTGTTGCAAATCATGGGGGTACATTATGCGTTACATGGTATATTTTCTGCAAAACAGAGCATGAGATGCAGAAAATGTATGGCGAGACAAAGCTATCTACATCGGGTTGTCAAATTTTCTTTCAATGTTTTGAATTTTAGGGGGAGTAAGAAAATTTCAGAAAATCCAAAAACATTAGAAAATTTGAAAAAGCCAAAAACATGATAAAATTCAAAAATGAGTTTTGTGTAAAAAGAAGAAATGATGGTACATCAGTAGACAATCACAGTACGCTAAATAAATGGAATGTTAAATTTGATAAACGGTATCACTAATGATATGCCAGTAGGTTTTTACACGCTTAGTAGATTGATTTCGAGATATAAACCTAAATATCAAATACTTACTTATCTCGTGGGGAACATCTCTCGGATATATGGGTAACCCCCGGAATCTTGTTTGAGAGATTGCCTGATTCTGAGATACTAGGTCTTTATACTGTTTGATATCTGGGGTATTATACCTGGTCTTCTGATATTGCGGAAGCAATGGCCTAGACCTCGTATAATACTTTACGCGCTTTTAAAGCTTACCCTCTGCATAAAAATTGAAAAATATCGAAAGATATGAATCAATTGCAGTTGAAGAAAAGATTCTCTAAAGGGAACACACCTAAAGTCGAGCCTTCATCTCTTTGACTGAACAAAACTTCATACCTGAGCTCTCAAGGTCTCGCACTAACCCAGATACATATATCAGATTGGTATACTCACCTGTAAGACTAAATCTAGGGAATTTTGATACGAGAGTATATTCTGAGGTGGGACACGCGAATAAGTTTAAGTCCTTAAAACATTAAATCTCGTATCTCGAATCAATTGAACTTTTTGTGAAAATTTAAGTGGATCAGTATACTGACAATCTAAGTGAATCATTTAGAACTTAAAGTGTTTAAAGCTCAACGGTACTAGTGATTTGTCAAAAACTGATATGATCCTCTGACGCGAACTCCAACAAAAATATTGTCTGAAAATATGTTTGTAAATATTTCTTTACTGCTTTATGTTTCAGAAAACTACAAAAAGATTTTCATTCCATTTTATTTTCGACAACCGATGTCTGAAAGCTGAGTTTCAAAATCTAAGTATGCTGATCGTGTTTCTGAAAAATAAACAAGTTCATTAATTTGAAACTTGAAGTTTTTAATCAAAAATCAAAAACAGTTTGTGTGTAGGATCGGGATTCGATCAAATGAGTCGATCAGAAGAGTTCTTGATCAATATGAAAGGCAGAATCAGACGTATTGATGTTATAGCAGCTAGATTTGCACGTAGAATCACTTTAAATGTCGATTGTATTGATTTGACAAAGTTACACGAGCTGGTGACACTTCGGCAGAGCTTCGCTACCGGAATCCAAAAGTTCTCCAAATGAATACCCAAGACCACATATATATAGGAGAGCCAGACCCCATGAACCAGTCCACATGAGCTGGCCCAGGTCGCACGACCTGCCCAGACCCCATGAACTTGGTCACCTCGTGCGAGGTGGCCTAGCCACTTCGTGTGAGGTGGCTGGTTCAGGTCTGTTTCCCGTTTCTCTCGTACAACGTGTCCTGGTCTATCTATTCTAGTTACATACTCGATACAAGATGAAGTCAACAGACATATGCACTAACAAACTCCCCCTTGGATGATGACGAGTCTTCAGTGTATCGAGTCTTCAGTCTTGATCAGTCTTCTCGCTCTCACTAATGTATTCTCCATTGTACGCATCTTTATCAATCTCTCTCTTACTCTTCCAGAATCTCAACCTTACTCTTCGAACTTTCTAATTCTCTTGATCAGAACTTTTTGATTCATTAAGCTCTTCAGCATTAGCAGCTTCTATCTCGAACGCTATTCCAAGATCTGAATATGGCTCTTACGTCTTCAGACTCCCCCTTTCGATAAGCTGGGATCACAGTCTGGAATTCCCTATCTGCAGGCTTTGGATTGGAAACCTGGCTCTAATCTGCATACGCTTATGCGGAAAGTCCTCAGGAGTCGAAAACTAGCTCTTTCAAAGCTTTTTACCTGCACATACTCTACCCAAAACATAAGGTTTTTCATTTTAAAAACATTCATAGTCTAATCATCTAGACACCATTTGCAAGATAGACAATTTTGACATAGATGAACTCTGATTATTCACTTGTAAAAACAAATTTGGTTTCAAATTAATGAACCATTTAATCATTTCAAATTCATTTGTCATTTCAAACAAACTCTCCCAACCCTTATTGTTCATCATGTTCAGCACTTGTAATTTTGAAAATCAGTTTTCCAACATCAGTTATCGAAAATAAGATGAAATAAAATCTTTTTGAATTTTCAAAATTTTATGCTAAAACATACTGAAAATCTTTTTGGATTTTGGGAAATAAACTATATACAGACATCTTTTTGTGAGTTTGTGTAAGAGGATCATATCAGTTTTTGAGACTTATCACTAAAATCGTTGATCTTGATTTAACTTTAAATCTTAAACAAATTCACTTCTGATTGTTAGTATTGTTGTCCACTTAAACTTCTACACAAGTTTCAATGGATTCAAGATACGAGTTTAATGTTTTAAGGACATAAACTTATTCGCGTGTCCCACCTCAGAATATACTCCCGTATCCAGACTCCTATATTCAGTCTTACAGGTCAATGTACACTAATGATATCTGTAAATGGGTAATGCGAGACCATGAGCTCTCAAACAAAGAGATGATGGCTCGACTTTAGGTGTGTCCCGTTTGGGGATCTTTTCTTCAACAGCACATGATTAGCATTTTTCAATGTTTCATCATTTTTTATGCTAAGGGTGGGCTTTATGATTAAAGCAGTGCAGAGTATTATACGAGGACTAGGCTATTGCTCCCGCAAAATCAGAAGTCCTGGTATAATACCCCAGATATCATCACGCACAAAGACCTAGTATGTCAGAAATAGAAAGCCCTTCAAACAAGATTTTGGGGGTTACCCATATATCCGAGAGATGTTCCCCACGAGATAAGCAAGTATTTGATATTTAGGTTTATATCTCAAAAACAATCTACTAAGCGTGTAAAAACCTACTGGCATATCATCAGTGAGACCGCTTATCACATTTTAACTTTCTAATTCTTTAGCGTACTGTGATTGTCTACTAATGTACTATCATTTCCTCTTTTTCACAACAAAACTCATTTTGATTTTTCGATGTTTTTGTTTTTTAGATTTTATCATGTTTTTGGATTTTTCAAATTTTCAAAATTTCTAAATTTTTACTCCCCCTAAAATCAAAAATATGTTTCAATTTTTGATTTTCTGGGAAAACTTAGAATGTAAAAACAATAAACTATACAAATAAAATGACAAACTGATGTGAATTGCTTCAATTCTCCATTCTCTTGGCTTAAACAATCAGAACTCCCCCTGACAACTGACGGGTAGTCCGTAGGACAACCCTTAAGTGGTATAAACGGTATTAAAATCCCGCATTTAATCGGGTAATTGTCTAGAATTAGAAAACTATGGTTGCTTGTGTTTCAGGTACATTTGGGGCTTAAAAGAGTGGGAATGAAGTTTCGAATAGGCGCGACTGGATTGGAGATTGAAAGACGGAGAATAAATGAAAAAAATCAATTATTGGTATGGAAGAATTAAGAGGATAGCATTATAGAGGACGAAATTACGAGAACGTAGGCGAAAACGGTGAAGAAAACGGAGTTGAAACGAAAAAGTTATGCTGAAAACAAAATTGCATGCTGAAGCCTACCGTAATTTACGGTAGCTACCGTAAATTACGGTAGCCCCCAGCATTTTTTTTCCACCGTAAGGCAGTAGAGACCCACCGTAAGCTATTCCAAGCCACCGTAAGCTACGGTGGCCACCGTAGCTTACGGTGGAGGCCAGCGAGAAATGTGTAACTGCCCTAATTTATGATGTTTTATTGTGTCTTTTGAAATCCAATCATGTTATTCCTTTAGTAACTGATTAGGGGGCGATTTTGGGGTGTTCCAAGGTGTTCTTGAGTGGTCTAAACATGGAGACTTTGTTTTTGATTCCATTGGACAAAGGTTTGATTGTTATGCCGATTCACGACACTATGAGCGGCTAGGTTTGCTTGGTGATCGTCTTGAGTGTAAGGTTTTATTTGTGACAATTATGTTTATTCTTTAATTTCTAGAATATTAAACTATGCATGTGTTGTTAGTTTATTATGATGTTTGATTGGGTGTTTGTAAATTTTTGATGTATGTTTGATCATAGTTCTAAACCATAAGTTCTTGGTGTCGTTGGCAATCGAGATATCATGGGAGGGATTAGGGTTGGACATATGTTGATTGGTCATCGGGTAACAACCTCGCGTTCTAGGAATCCGAGTACTTAGTTCCCTTTCATCACAAACAATTGATCTTGCATGAGCTATGTCTATGTAGTTCTTTCCAGTTGAACATAAACCTTGATTGTCACTTAAAACCTGAAACTCGGGATGATCACTATCCTCTTATCTTGTTACAAAACTTAACCTTGATTTGTAATTTAATTTAGTTTAATCTAGTAATTAAAACCAATCGCCAAAATTCTGAATTTACATTTCTTGCAATTTAGTTTGCTTTAGTTAATTTAGACATACATCAAGATAGCACATATTCCACAAACTCCCTGTGTTCGATACCCACTTACCGCTAGCTAATTAGTTGTAATTGGATTAAATTTGCGTGAGACCACGACATCACGTCAAATTTTGGCGCCATTGCCGGGGAGTAGTGCGCAACGTGTGTTATCTTTTGTATTAGTTAACAAAAATAAAAAATTAAAAAAATTGAAAATCCCAAAAAGATTTCTTTTATGTTCGTGATTTACACTTGGTAGTTGAGTTGTGTTGTGCAGGATAACAGATCATTACACAAATTTCAGCTTTTCTACGTGTATATTGTGCGGAGGTCCACGTCATCCATGTATCGGTTGCCACGAGGCCCACTATATGGGGGCACATGGAAAACCGGTGTCTTATGTTTCACAGGTTCCACCTCCATCATACATTGATCATTATGAATTAGAAATGGAGGATGATTATTACTCGGATGGATATGATCGGGACAAGGATGTTTATTATGAGACAAGGACGGATGGTCTATGTTTTTGTTGCGGTCGCGATCACACTTATGATTATGATGTGTTCACGGTGTATTCAGAAAACCCAAAATATTGGAATAAAAAAATGATGGATGCACACATCTTAAGACCATATCAGGGATATCGACAATATCATCCCGAAGAATATTCTGAGCCCGAGGGTGTTTATGCTTATCAGACCGAGGAGGAGAAAGAGCTTGCTATATTGGAAGTAATTGTGTACAAACTCGAGCAATATTTATCAGCACCCAACCTTTCCGATGAAGATCGAATCAGCTGTTTAGTTTCTAAATGTTAGAATTTAAAAATAAAGATAGAAATAGAACAACTCCTTTCACCAATACCTAATGATATTAGAGATTATTCTCACATGAAGGAGGAGGTTGTGGAGGATAATACCACACCAATGAGTCCTTTATCTGATGAAGAGTCACTGGTGGATCAGATGGTGTGTGCAGATGATGAGGCAGAACAGTCTGACGAGACGAATATGTATGCCGAACCTTTTCCTATATCAGGCATTCAAAATAACAAGTGTGGGGAAGAGGTTTCGAGGAAGAAGATGAGAAGGGTGAAACTACAAGACATTAAGGTATATATCATGCAGTGGATTAGCAAAGCCCGCAGGTGCAGTCTTAATATGCCAATTATGCTGACAAATCTATGGAGATGGCATGTAAATTTTCGGGCATTCGTTGGAAATGTTTTGGGTAAGTGTGCATTGAGACCACCGTAACGCTTATCAGGTATGGTCTGGCTGAAGACCTTTAAACATAGCGCTCTCGGGAGGCAGCCCGAGGATGTAGAGTATTGTATTCGTGTTTTGTTTTGTTTTGTTTTGTTTTGTTTTGTTTTGGTGTTGTGTTTGTGTTTTGGCAGGTTACTACGTTTCAATCCTCGCGGATGCAATGATTTTAGTGTGGGGATGTTTGGCAACATCCCCGCTGAGATATCATAGAATCCAAGAGATGCTTATGTTCCTGTCCGATCACCGCGGCTGCATCACTACCAACACTGTTGATTTATGGATCAGGTCGTGTTTTGTTCTCATTTTGTGCACCATTGTATATATTCATGTTTATGTTCATGGTTGGGTGGATGGGTGGTGTTTTGATATGTTTAGTGATGGGTTGTGAAAGTTGGTGGTGTTTTTAGTAATAAGAATAAAATAAAAACAAAAAGAAATTTGGGTTTGAGTGGAAAAGCTACAATTGATTTTGTAGTGGTTTAAGCGATCTTCCCTTCAAAACCATACATTGGGGACAATGTATCCCAAGTGTGGGGATGAGGGGAAATTTTGAAAAAGAATGTGAAATTTTTAAAAATCAAGCGAAAAGTGGTCCAAATTGAACAGTTGAGTATTAAATTGCATGACACACAGGCAACCCATATCCCTTTGTTCTTTCTTGGTGAGAGTTGAGCCACTACTTGAATTTATTAGAATATATTTTTTTCTTGATGAGAGTGGCAATGGGTGGTGGTGCATTAGAACTTGTGCTTGAATGCGGTTTGAGGCCTTAGCTTGATATGCATGTGAAAAGGATAAGGGCAATTAGGTAGCCTCGTCTTGGTGTGTGCGAGTGTGGGATTTGGGGGGTTGGGCCTCATAAGTTATATATATGAGCATGGTAGCGAGAGGGGCGGGGGTTTGGACTTTAGTAGCCCAGTTGAGCTTTGAGCCGATCTTTTGTTAATGCCTACTTTCTCTAAAAAAATTAACCCATATTTGACCCAGTCTATTAATATAATCATCTTCTTCCAGTATGCTTGTTTGTTATGTTTGTTAAATCGGAAGAAAAAAAAAGAAACAAAGAGATATGAAAAGAAAAGAAAAAAAAAAAGAAAAAGCAATGAAAAATGAAAAAAAAATGAATGATATAGTTTGTATATAGTTGTTTATGTTTTGTTTTAGTTAGAAATAAAATACAGGGTTGAATCGTTAGCTACTTCGCATATGTATTTCCATTTCCTACCCATTTGCCTTGCCACGTTACAACCTCTAAGTTCCTTTGATTCACGTGCATGTTTAGCAAATCATTTAGGCGAAGGACCGATTTAATAACAAGCTTATTGTCGTGCAACCACCCGTTTGCTTTAAGTGTGATCTAGCTTATCTTTGCTAGTTATTGCTTGTCGCCGAGAGGAGAGTTTTGTGAGGGGTGTGTCATGTGCGATTTTAAGAAAGAGTTAATAAATGTGGACATTTGTTTGCTTGGTTTGGGCTTGATCGCTTGAATAAATTGTGTTTTGTTGAACAAGTTGCTTGGGGCAAGCAACGATTAAGTGTGGGGATGTGACGGGTAGTCCGTAGGACAACCCTTAAGTGGTATAAACGATATTAAAATCCCACATTTAATCGCGTAATTGTCTAGAATTAGATAACTATGGTTGCTTGTGTTTCAGGTACATTTGGGGCTTAAAAGTGTGGGAATGAAGCTTCGAATAGGCGCAACTGGATTGGAGATTGAAAGACGGAGAATAAATGAAAAAAATTAATTATTTTTATGGATGAATTAATAGGATAGCATTATAGAGGACGAAATTACGAGAACGTAGGCAAAAACGGTGAAGAAAACGGAGTTGAAACGAAAAAGTTATGCTGAAAACAAAATTGCATGCTGAAGCCTACCGTAATTTACGGTAGCTACCGTAAATTACGGTAGCCCCCAGCATTTTTTTCCACCGTAAGGCAGTAGAGACCCACCGTAAGCTATTCCAAGCCACCGTAAGCTACGGTGGCCACCGTAGCTTACGGTGGAGGCCAGCGAGAAATGTGTAACTGCCCTAACTTATGATGTTTTATTGTGTCTTTTGAAATCCAATCATGTTATTCCTTTAGTAACTGATTAGGGGGCGATTTTGGGGTGTTCCAAGGTGTTCTTGAGTGGTCTAAACATGGAGACTTTGTTTTTGATTCCATTGGACAAAGGTTTGATTGTTATGACGATTCACGACACTATGAGCGGCTAGGTTTGCTTGGTGATCGTCTTGAGTGTAAGGTTTTATTTGTGACAATTATGTTTATTCTTTAATTTCTAGAATATTAAACTATGCATGTGTTGTTAGTTTATTATGATGTTTGATTGGGTGTTTGTAAATTGTTGATGTATGTTTGATCATAGTTCTAAACCATACGTTCTTGGTGCCGTTGGCAATCGAGATATCATGGGAGGGATTAGGGTTGGACATATGTTGATTGGTCATCGGGTAACAACCTCGCGTTCTAGGAATCCGAGTACTTAGTTCCCTTTCATCACAAACAATTGATCTTGCATGAGCTATGTCTATGTAGTTCTTTCCAGTTGAACATAAACCTTGATTGTCACTTAAAACCTGAAACTCGGGATGATCACTATCCTCTTATCTTGTTACAAAACTTAACCTTGATTTGTAACTTAATTTAGTTTAATCTAGTAATTAAAACCAATCGCCAAAATTCTGAATTTACATTTCTTGCAATTTAGTTTGCTTTAGTTAATTTAGACATACATCAAGATAGCACATATTCCACAAACTCCCTGTGTTCGATACCCACTTACCGCTAGCTAATTAGTTGTAATTGGATTAAATTTGCGTGAGACCACGACATCACGTCAACAACAAACTATTTTCCCATTATGATTTCAAAACACTTAAGTTTATTTTAATCAAAATGGTTTTTCCAGAAAATTAGTTTTGTTGATTTCACACATCATGGGGATTCATCACATTATTTTCAAATTACCACTTGTAAGTTCACTTTTCCTTTTCTTTAACCACATGTATGAAAGTTAAATCAAGTTCAACTTAATGACCTTGATTAACCACTTGTAGTTTCTAATCAACAATACTACTTTTAAGTCGAAATATCAAAGTTGTGAATTTCTCAAGAAAGATCCCGATTCCTACTCCCCAATTACCAACCTGGGAGTTCCGGCAAGTCAGGATTTTCAAGCAAAGAATACAGACACCTAAGCCTGACCAGCTTTGGGTGTAACCGGTTCAATTTCACTTGGTCTTTGAACATTCCTTTTTGATTCATAGAATTCTTTAACCCCTTTGGCCCTTCCATCAACCATCTTACAAAAGATATGTTTCACTTTGCCATTAAACGCTTTTTTGACATCAAGTTCTTTCTTTTCTGAATAGAATTGATTCGAAATCTCTACTTTTCCAACCTTTTGTTTTAAATTTTCAGTCCGCAATGGTGGAAAGTTTGCGTCATCCATTGGCGGAACTGAATTTTCTCTTTTTAGTTCAACTGGTGGCTCCTCTGACTTTGATGAGTCAGATTCATCGCCAGATTTAACCTCTGATTTCTTAGCAACCCACGTTTGGTTGTTAAGATTCACTCTTTTTTTTTTTTTTGTAAAACCTTTTAGAACACTCACCAACTTCATATGCTGAATTTTTAAACATTTTAAATTTTTCAGTTGGTGGTTCAGTTTTATCAACAACTTTTTCTTTGAGTTTAGAAGACACTCTGTATTGTGTGTTTGTTGCCTTTGGACAGTTCCAGGCGATGTGACCAACTTCTTTGCATCGGTAACAGGTTCTTGTCTCCTTTTTCTGATTAGCTTCATTCTTCTCACGTTTCTGTTTTTCTGCAAGAAACGCTTTGTTCGATTGCTTCCAGAATGAGCTCTTTTTCTCTTCTTCAGAACTTGCCCCTGAAACAAATACAGTTTTTGATTTAAAATCTTTAATATTTTGATTATTTTCAACATCAAAACCCAACCCCTTCTTTTTGAAATTGCTTTTATGATTCGATTTCTTTTGATGACCTGGACCGAAACCTTTCTTCTTGTTTAAACGTTGTTGAACTCTAGAAGTGTATTTAGGTTTTGAAAATCCCATTTTATCTTTTATTTCTGAAAACTTTATTTTTATCAATTTAAAAATTGTTTTAATATTTTCAATTTTCACATTTTTAATTGGAAATTCCTCATCAGAATATAATTTGTCTGAATCATTCAAAGTATATGCCACTTTGATTGGTTCATCATTCAAACTATTTTCTGTTTTCGGAATCTCTTTATTATCACTACTCTTGACCGATGATTTCGAACTGTCCACTGATGAACTTGAACTCTCAGATTCAGACTTTGACTCTGACTCCTCATCCTTATCCAACACCTGATCGACCACTTTCTTTATTAACTCAGACTCATGATTAGTGTCAGACGATGTGAATGTGACGTCAATGTTGTCTGGTAACTCATCAGTTGTTTCAGACTTTAACTTTATATTGACTGCCTTTTTGACTTGTTCCAAATTTGGTTTTCTGGGAGAATAACCTTCCCAGATCGGAGGTAGACACTTGTTATAATTTGCACTTTGTTTCTTACCAGTACCCATATCTTCCGACTTCTTATCTTGAAAGGCTTCAAAACCTGCTACTGTCAGATAGATTCTATCAATCAAGTAATCAGAACTTGAGTAACTCATTAGCAATCGTCTGATTCTTTCATTCTCAATCTTTTCAGTCTCTAATTCTTGCTTCAACTTTGCACACTCATCAATATAGTGATTGATGGCCTTCTGCTTAGACATCATTACTGCATTCATCATTGTCAAAGCATCTTCCCTTTCTGAGTTTGTCTTTTCCAACTGGTTGACTGTTCTGTTCAACACATCATAAGATTCTTTCACATACTTAACATCGAACAACAATTTTTCTTTCATCTTGTCTAGCTCACTAAACTTCTTAACTTTCTCTTCACAATGTTTGCATGGTTCCAAACATTTCAGACACGGTTTTGTGACCTCTACAATCTTTTCAATCTCAACAATCTTCTCAACAACTTTAACTTCTTCACTATGTTCATACTTCTCTTCCTCCTGAACAACATTCTCACATTTTACCTCTTTCTTTTCTTTTGCTGCTCGTTTCTCCTTTAGTTTCTCCAATTTATCTGCAAAATAAAATTTGAAACTTTCAGGAGATAAATGAATTTTACCAATGTTTATTTGTTTAATTTCTTCATCATCATCACTGCTATCAATTGGTGATTGATTAAAGACTGGTGTCTTTTCTGAACCATCTTCTGAAGAGACAGACTCCCCATCTTGACTTTTCTCATCATTTACAAACACATCCATCCATTCTTTCATCAACTCTGGCTCTTGAATGATCTGTGCAACAAATGCTCTAAACTTTGAGTTTCTTTCAGCCGAAATATATTTGTCCCAGCTAAATCCCTCTGGAAATCTTTCATCTTCTTGATCTGGAGGCATAGTAATACAAGCTTTCTTCTTTCCATCTTCAATCGGAATAGTACGGGATGATGACGGTTGTTGAGCTACCTGATGATATATTGCTTTCCGATAATATTCATTGTTCCCGAAAGGATTCTAAGCTCCACCTGCTTCTCGGTTGGTACATTCCCTCTTGAAATGTCCTTTTTCCCTGCACCGAAAACAAGTAACTTTAGACTTATCAAAACCCAAAGTAGAAACATTAGCATCACGTAAGTCATCTCTTCCAGTAATCTGCTTAAATTTCTAAGCTCTCCTTAACACGCTCGCTAAACACCACTTAATATCCATTAGCTCCATTTCCTCAGCATCAATCTGATTGTAATCCTCTTTTGTTAACATAGGATTTCCGATCCTTCCCGCAACCAAACTCTCATATGATTCTAACACGGTAACTAGTAATGCCATATGACCTTTAGCGACTTCTTCAGAGAAATTCTGACCATTCTGAAGATGCAACGCGATGTTGCATTGTAGCACATGACCATTACCATTGTTTGAGATTTGAGACTGATAATTTGAAGTTGAAACATTAGGATTAACACTCGGATATGAAGAAAATCCACTATTGTTGATTGAACTTTGATTGAGTGATCCAGATGAGTTTTCTGCGCTGAAAGCGGTCTGGATCTTTGGACTAGCTTCAACATTTTGAACATTACCTTTGAAATACATCTTGATATCTTGTTGACCACTTGAATTGTTCATTCTTGCGATCTTTTGTTGTTCAAGATCTCGTCCTTCAAGTTTTTCAATGAATTGAGCAATTGACAATCTATCATACTCTCCGGTATTCTTCAAAATCATTAGATATGTACCCCATTCATTTTGAGGTAAAGCATCGGCTAATTTTTCAACCCATTCCTCTCGATCTTTATTGATATCCAACCGGGTCATTGAACGCACTAAATGACAATATCTCTCAATAAGAGTTTTTGTAGTTTCACCCGGCAAACATGAAAACAATTCAAATTCTTTCTTTAATAATGATTTTTTATTCTTGATCATCTCCGTACTTCCTTCGAATTTTGTGCGAAGTGCTTCCCAAATCGAACGTGCACTACCATCATGTTGAAATAATACGAAAATGTCTTCTTTCACAGCTTGTTGTAGTAAACTAATCATCATTTTTTCTGCCATGTACATGTCTCTCTCTTTATCCGAAAACTCAGAAATAATTTTTATAACTCCCATATCAGAACGAGGTCGAACATACTTAGTTTCAATACAAACCCAGGACATTAGATGATTTGCTTGAACCCAGTTTTTGAACAGTTCTTGCCAACTGTAATATTCTTCAATGCTCATCAACTTTGGGGATTTCTGCAATGTTCCCGTTTCATTTTCCATGTTTACGTTCTAAGCAAGTGATCTTGCAGTAGCTGAGGTAGTACTGAACGCGTTATAGAATTCGTTTTCCATGTTTCGGTATCGAGAGTTCACAATAACAGAATTTTCAAACGATCTGAGGGTTTGGAATGAGCTGGAAGCCTCAAACCACACGACCTGGAAGAATTAGTTCAAAGGACCTGGAAATTGGCACAATCTGAATTTGGTGCGACCTGAGATTGGTACAACCTGGATTTGGTACGACCTGAACTCAAGCGATCTGGAAATTTTAAGCGATTTGACCACCCCGTACATTCTGGTTTTTCAAACCGTGCGACTTGGAGACACTTTCAAACGAGCTGAAAACTTTTCACACGATCTGGGTGTTTGTCAAACGGTTTGGGCAGATTTCAAACGTTCTGTTCTCAAAAATCAAACGGTTTGGAAAAAAATTCACCTCGTTTGAAAATTCTAAGTTCAATAGTTCATGATTTCGTCAAATTTTTATCAGTTTTTAGGTAGATTTACCGTCCAATTTGTTCACAGATTGTTTAAACCAATGTTTCACGTGTTATATGACGAAATCAGATCATTGTAACCGTAAAAACTCAGTAAATTTGATGAAAAAAGTGTAGAAAAGTGGGTAGAAATGAGTAGAAATCAGTTTTATTCGTGAAAACAAGCTGAAATGGTAAGAACTCTTCCTCCTGAGCTCTGATACCACTTGTAGGATCGGGATTCGATCAAATGAGTCGATCAGAAGAGTTCTTGATCAATACGAAAGGCGGAATCAGACGTATTGATGTTATAGCAGCTAGATTTGCACGTAGAAACACTTTAAATGTCAATTGTATTGATTTGACAAAGTTACACGAGCTGGTGACACTTCGGCAGAGCTTCGCTACCGGAATCCAAAAGTTCTCCAAATGAATACCCAAGACCACATATATATAGGAGAGCCAGACCCATGAACCAGTCCACATGAGCTGGCCCAGGTCGTATGACCTGGCCAAACCCCATGAACTTGGTCACCTCGTGCGAGGTGGCCTAGCCACTTCGTGTTAGGTGGTTGGTTCAGGTCTGTTTCCCGGTTCTCTCGTACAACATGTACTGGTCTATCTATTCTAGTTACATGACTAGATACAAGACGAAGTCAACAGACATAAAAACTAACATTGTGATATCTCCAAGGTCATTAATTTGGACTTGGATGATTAACTATGAGGGATTTGGATTCTTAAACTGTAAAAATCAGTTGTAAAGAGCTAGGTTTCGTTGTTGGATTCTTAATACTGCCAAACCTTTGAAGATTGATTGATAGGGGGAGAGAATCAAGTATTCCTGGATATATTCATACTATTATATTTTAGTGCCAGGATCTTGATTAAAAGTTTGTAAGAGCCAGGTCACGATTCCTGGACAATCGTAAAATCTTTCACTGTCGCATATTCAAAATATTTTAGCTTATGCTGAAAAAGCCAGGCAATCAATCCTGGATGTTCAAAATGTTTTTACTTATAAATGTTTGAGAATTGCAGATTCCAGACTATGATCCCGATAGCCGATTCTAAGGGGGAGTCTGAAGATGAGCTCAACGCAAGGGAGAGCATGCATTCAAGGAGCCAGGTAACTATCCTGGAGGAGCTTGTATCCAGAAAGCCAGGTGTTGATCCCAAATATTTCTTTAGTTTCTTGCTACGAATCGTATTGACGGAGGCTATGAGATTGACTGCGACAATATCCAAGGGGGAGTCTTTTAGAATTATTTTTAGAGTAAAAGGCAAGGTGACATTTATGTAATTAATGAGAACTTTCATTAAGCCCCTTGGCATATAAATAGAACCCTTAGGGTTAGCTTTAGGGACTTTTTGCTCAGTTGGATCTTTGGAGAGCTTGGTGCTTAGAGAGAGAAAGAAGAGAGACAAAGTGCTCTAGGTGATTCACGTGACTTTGTACGTTTTCATATTATCAATCGAATCACAGATTTAGTACGTTCTCGTGTTCGGTCCACGCACGTGTACAGATTCCGCACGTCACACGTGTCGATACGCAATCGTTACGGAGTCGAAAACCGATCCTACAATGTTAACGTATGAAAAGTTACAACTGTTTAAAATTTGTGAAGGAAGTTGGTGTGCAAGTCAATAATAGTAGATATTTTTATTGCCCTTTCACCGCTTCCATATGTACGTGATTGCTAGATTTTGCGACCACTTAATCTTAATCTAAACTATTGAATTTCCTAGATCAATGTTCCACATTCTTTCCGACATTGCGTACGTGATTTGGACTTTGTGCAAGAATTTTTACATATATATAGTGAAAGTGTAAAATACAATATCCCTTAACGTACAATACGTACGATATTGTGAAATCGCATGTTATAAAAAAAACATGCTGGAAATCGCATGTTGGTTTTTTTTATGAAATCGCATATTTTTTTTTGAAATCGCATGTTATTTTTTTAATAAAATCGCATGTTGGTTTTTCAGCACAAATCACATGTTCAAAATTGAATTCGTATCAGATCGGACGGCTAAGATGATCGCGTACATATTGTACGATAAGGGCATTTGTACGTTAACCTAACCCTATATATATAGGGGCAGGATCTAGGGAAAACGCCTAAAAGTGTGAAAACGGTGAGAACGCTCCTCATCCGTTGGATCAAAACAATCTATAGATTAGATTGGCGTGGTGGCGTTTTAGTAAATAACATTAACTTTATTACGTGGAATCGCTTTATTAAGGGTAAAAGGTCTTTATACTTCTCTACGCAAAACGCCAAACTCATGAGTAAACGTCATTAAAAATCTCGCCTTAAACTACAAAGTTATACACATCATCTTCATCTAAACTCCATTAATATAAAACGCCAAACTTTGTGTTTAATCGATAAAGCTGAACAAACAGTAACCGAAACGACGAAAGCTTTATTACTAGTTTTTATTATAATAAATTCCTACCTAAAATACGTGCCAAAAAAACCTCTTATATAAATAAACAACGTCTCAGACCTTCCATTGAACACACCAAAAACAAATGCCATATGTTAGTAAATTCTATTCAATTTATAATGGCCAAAATATTCAAAAACCACAAATTGCAAATGTCGTTTCTTGGAGATTCCATTTTGTTCTCAATAAAGTTTCACTAAATGTGATGTACAAAATTCTTAAGTGAGGATTTTGTCTCTCTCACTGAGCAAAATCTTATTGAGTTTATCATCACCTTCCATTGAACACACCAAAAACAAACGCCATATTTTACTAAATACCATTCAATTTATAAACGCCAAAATATTCAAAAAACATAGATTGCGATGTGTGCAAAATGCAACATATAAATTACATCAAATGGTGCATAAAACTAACCCTTTTTTAGTACTAATGTTGGAAAAAGTGTGTTTTTGTCTTCCTTTTGTATTTTCAGGATTAAATGAGCTCAAATGAACAAAAGAAGCAAAAAGACAGCTAAATCTAACAAAAATACAAGAAAAGAAATAAACGTGTCATGGCCGACCCCCCGACAGCATCTTCCCAAGAAAAAACAAGAGAACAGAAGGCTAAACACGCCTCGTGCTCAATGAGCACGAGGCGTGCCCAAGTGTCTGCAGAAAAGACGAAGTTGTAGAAGCTTCTATCACCCACCACAGGGGTGTGCCCAGCGGACACGGGGCCGTGGTCAACTCTAAGATTCGCAGAATCTGGGGAAATGTTGATAGTACAGATACGCTTCTGCACACGGGTTCGTGCCCAGCGGACACGGGGGTGTGGTCAACTAATGCAGACAAACTGCAATTAATGAAGAAAGAGAAGGAGGGTGGACACGTGGCCGTGCCCAATGGACACGGGGCCGTACCCGAGCTGCTGTTCAGGCTATAAATAGGGGTGCTTCGCTCATTTGCAAACCATCCCTTGGCACACCACCTGTCTCATACTTCACCCACCCTCCACCACCATCACAACACCATCATCCACCACCATCATCCATCATACATCACAGAGTGTGTGAGTCATCTCGGGATCCAAGATTGTTCGTAAGAGTTCTTGACAATCAAAGGCCATGTTTGCCTAAGTCTCTTACATCACTTGGTGAAGACAAGTGTCTAGTGTAATACTTTTTATTTTTAATATTTTCACACTTTTTATTTGGTTATGTATTAATGACTTTAATAACTAGTTTCTTATGTTGAAGGTGATTCTTCCTTATCGTTTGTCCGTGGTGTCTTGGCATTATTTTACTGTCTATATAAAATAAAATATTTTCACCATTCATATCTCCACGGTCTATATGGAGGTATGTTGGCTACCTGGTCGGGGGTTAAGGGAACGGTTTAGTAAGAGTCTTGCCTTATTCAGTATATAGATCCTGCAAGGACCTGGGTCAAATTTAGTAGGACCTCCTTCAATACCCACTGGTGTTGGATGGCGGGAGTCCAAACTCTTTGATCCCCTCATATGTAAGCTACTATTAAAACTTTAACCCGGCTACTTAGGACTGTATCCCTGCTGACTCTGACTACTTAGCCGAGGGTAACGTCACCTTTAAACACGAGTCGGATCCAAGTGATTCATCTTGTCTATCTGTTTTTATTTTGTTTTATTTTTCAGCATTTTACTTAGTTTTAATTTTTCTTGTTTAAAAACCTTTTTTTTTTCCAAACTTTTGATTTGATTAGACGTTGAGGATAAACCGGTATTAAAAGCTCTTGTGTCCTTGGACGACCTTGGTATCTTGCCAACACTATACTACGCTCATGATGGGTGCACTTGCCCATATGTGTTTAGTGTTAGTAAATATCGTGTTTTATAAATTTAAAACTTGACTAAAAAGTGTAAAAGGGCTTAAAATATACATTAAAAACCTATAACACACCGCACACATCAAGTTTTTGGCGCCGCTGCCGGGGACACATGGATTATAAGAAAGCTTAAAATCGACGGCCTAATCAGTTTTTCAAAACTTTTCAAAACGCGCGCACATTTTTCTCCATTTTAGTTTAGTTTTGCATTTACAGTAGGTTGAACACGGGCCGTGCTCACTGAACATGGGTCGTGCTGCATATTTTTTCATAAAACACCCAGATACAGATTTTGAACACGGGGTCGTGCTCATTGAACACGCCCCGTGCTCAACGAAACTAGTAACTTTTAATTAAAACGCCTAGATACAGATCCTGAGCACGGGGCCGTGTCTTATGAGTATTATGAAGAAAAAAATTACGACCCCTATCCATCATATACTTACAATGAAGGACAATGGTGTGAACCATCTACTTTATATGGGTCTTATGAGGAACAAAGGATCGAACATCCGGATTCAAGCTTTGAAAATCCTGATCCTTATTCTATCGCCGACGTAACCGATAGGATACTAGAACACCTTAAAACTATCGAGTGCTATATAAAAGAATCTCGCGCAAGGGAAGAGGAGTCCGACAACGTCAAAATTCAAGAAGAGTCTAATTTTGAAGAAATTAATCTCTTATCACCTTCCTTTGAAAATCATTGTTTAGTACCCACTCATGCTAAGTTTTTAAAAGAGTTAAACACTAACACTAAAATTGACGAAACGGTAAGCATTAAGTTAACTAATGATCAAACCTCACTAATAGAAGAAGACCCATTTGAAATCAACATTACACCGGTTCCATGTTTTTTTCAAAATTCATTTATTAGTAATGTCACAATTGATAAAGATCTTTGCGTTAACATAATGTCCAACTACATTTTCGAAAAATTAACTATTAGTGATTTTTCTCCACTTCAAATACCCATTTTTCTATTCAATCGGAAGGTAATAAAATCAATCGGTGTAGTTGAGGATGTCTTGATTCAAACAAATCAAATGGTAATCCCAACCGATTTTGTCATCCTCGATGACGCTCCTCTAGTGTTAGGATGATCTTTTGTAAAAACCCACGAAGCTTTGAAATCAATTAGGGGCATTTAAAAGAAGAATCGATATTGAGCATTCAATGAAATATCCTTTCGGCAATAATGACCCACTAATTGAAGATTAAGATGAACCACCCGATACAAGTGAAAAGATTGACCACTTTGTTGAAGAAGAGGTCGCCATAGAACAAACTTTCAAAGTTCTTGATCAAAATGAGCAACCAAATAAGGAGTCTCCTAAAGACCCACCTCTTGAGCTCAAAGAACTTTCGAAAGGTTTGGAATATGCTTTTCTAGACAAAGATGATAAATCACCTGTAATTATTTCGTCTAAATTAGGTAGTTTAGAAAAAGAAAAATAAATTAAACTTTTGAAAAAACACAAAAATGCAATCGCTTGGAAGCTTGTAGACATTAAAGGAATAAGTCCTTCCATGTGCACGCACAAAATTTTAATGAACGATGACTACAAATCGGTAATACAACCACAACGTCGAGTAAATCCAAATGTACAAGAAGTGGTTAAAAACGAAGTCATCAAACTACTTGACGCCTGACTTATTTACCCTATCTCCAATAGTCCTTAGGTAAGTCCCGTCCAAGTAGTTCCAAAGAAAGGAGGTATGACGGTAACAACTAACGAAAAGGATGAATTAATACCAACGAGAACCATCACTGGATGGAGGGTATGTATAGATTATAGACGATTAAATGAAGCAACAAGGAAAGATCACTTTCCTTTGCCCTTCATAGATCAAATGTTAGAATGATTATCCGGTCATAAATTTTATTGTTTCTTGGATGGTTTTTCAGGTTACTTTCAAATCCCGATAGCACCCGAAGACCAAGAAAAGACAACCTTCACATGTCCCTATGGAACTTTTGCTTATCGACGCATGTCATTCGGTCAATGCAATGCCCCCGCAACCTTTCAACGTTGCATGGTAGCCATCTTCCATGACATGATAGAAAAGACAATGGAAGTCTTCATGGACGACTTTTCTATCTTTGGGATTCATACGACCAATGCCTCGATAACCTTGAACGAATGCTATCCCAATGTGAGGAAACTAACATCGCCCTTAACTGGGAAAAATGCCATTTCATGGTAACAGAGGGAATAGTACTCGATCACAAAATCTCAAGCGAAGTGAAGGATCGAGAATCGATCTAAACGAGTCTATCAGAAGAGTTCTCATCAATACGAAAGGCGGAATTCAATCGTATCGAAGTTGTTTCAGCTGATTTGCACAAGAATCACTTTAAACTATCTCGTATATTGATAACAAAACGTTTTATAGGCTGGAGATACTTCGGCAGCACTTCGGCACCGGAATCAGATTCTTACAAATGAATTGAATCAAGACACTACATATAGGCCTAGCTATTTCGCATGGAATGGTTCAAATGAAATGACCACAGTCATTTCGTACGAAATGACATCTTCATTTCGTACGAAATGGAACTTTCTATTTCGTGCGAAATGGCCTTTCCTACACATTTCTCGTTCTTCGTGCCCTAATTAATCTAATCTAATACATGACTCGATACAAGACGAAGTCGACAGACATATGCACCAACAGACTCCCCCTTGGATGTCGACGAGTCTTCAGTACTGATCTTCAGAAAGTCGAGTCTTCAATCTTTATCAGTCTTCATGTGCTTTCCAATAGTATCTGACAGTGTAAACGTCCTCAATCTCTATATCTATCTATCATCAACTAACCTTCTTCTTGGATGTAGATCTAATCTTTAATGTCAAAATTTCAACCTAGCTTTCGAGCTTTCTAATTCTCTCGATCAGATCTCTTGATTCCTTACGTTCTTCAGCATCAGCAACTTGCATGAACTTTAGGATCAAACTTGATTCTTGCATCTTCAGACTCTCTCTTGATATCCTCAAACTCCCCCTTTCAATAAGCTGGGATCACAGTCTGAAATAATTCTTGTTCCAAGATCAAGACCTGGCTCTCATTTAGCTCAAGCTTTAAAACACGAGAATCTGCAAAATACTCTACCCAGAAATAACTTTCACAAATTTAAAATTTGATAAATTTAATCTCTACTTACCATTTGTAAAAACAAACTCAAACCAACACTTGTAAATTTTATCCAAAATGATTTAACATTAATAAAATTCTGATGACCACTTGTAAGAATAACATTTTCAAACACACTCTCCCAAACCTTTTCATCATGTTTAGCACTTGGAATTTTGAAAATCAGCTCTCCAACATCAGTTGTCGAAAATCTTTGTATTTTTCAAAATTTTATGCTAAAACACACTGAAAATCTTTTTGGATTTTTGATTCTAACGAAATGTAGTAAAAAAATATTTACAGACAATATTTTTGTGAGTTTGCGTAAGTGGATCATATCAGTTTATGAGACAAATCACCAACACCGTTAAGCTATAAACATTTTAAGTTCTAAACGATTCACTTATATTGTCAGTATACTGATCCATTTAAATTTTCACACAAAGTTCAACTGTTTCGAGATACGAGATTAATGTTTTAGAGACATAAACTTATTCGCATGTCCCACCTCAGAATATACTCCTGTATCCAGATCCCAATATTCAGTCTTACAGGTGAGTATACCTAGATGATATCTGTAAAGGGTTAAATGCGAGGGCCATGAGAGCTCAGGCTATTACTTCCGCAAAATCAGAGAGATGAAGGCTTCGACTTTAGGTGTGTTCCCTTTAGAGAATCTTTTCTTCAACAGCACATGATTAGCATTTTGCAATGTTTCATCATTTTTATGCTGAGGGTGGTGCTTTTATTTCAAGCAAGAAAAAAGTATTATACGGGGACTAGGCCATTGCTTCTGCAAAATCAGAAGTCCCGGGATAATACCCCAGATATCACTAAGCATAAAAACCTAGTATATCCGAGAGATGTTCCCCACGAAATAAGTAAGTTTAATATTTAGGTTTATATCTCGACACAATCTACTAAATGTGCAAAAACCTACTAGCATATCATCAGTGACCGTTTATCACATTTTGACTTTCCAATTCTTTAGCATGCTGTGATAGTCCACTGATGTACTATCATTTCCTCTTTTTCACAACAAAAACTCGTTTTTGATTTTATCATGTTTTTGACTTTTCAAATGTTTTTGGATTTTCTGAAAATTTTTACTCCCCCTAAAATGCAAAAGCATTTAAAAGAAATTTTGAAAACAAACTGTACACAAAAATGACAACTGTTGTGAATTGTTTCAAATCGCCATCCACTTGGCATAAACAATCAGAACTCCCCCTAAAAACAAAACATTTTCCTATTATGATTTCAAAACACTTAAGTTTGTTTTAATCAAATGGTTTTTCCGGAAAATAAGTTTTGTTGATTTTACCATTTGTAGGAATGGGGTTTAGATCATCACTTTGTTTTCTCAACCACTTGAAGGAAATTTAAATCAAGTTCAACTTAATGACCTTGATTAACCACTTGTAAGTGAAAACCTTCTTTAACCACTCGTAGGTTCTCATCACCAATATCAATTGTAACACAAAATATAACAATTTTCAAGAAAACTACCACTTGTATGTTTACCAAACAAACATTTTCAAGAATGATGCCGATTCCTGCTCCACGATTACTAACTTGGGAGCTCCGGCAAGTCCATAATTTAATCATGATAGGTTCTATCCGAGTTACCAACCTGGGATGACCCATCTTCACCTGGTTTCTTAGTTTTCTTCTCATAAAATTCCTTTACCCCTTTGACCTTCCAGTCAACCATTTTTCCAAAAATATTTTGAACTTTGAGGCTAAAGACTTTTTCAACTTCAAAATCTTTCTTTTCAGAAAAAAATTGATTTGAAATTTCAATTTTTCCAACTTTGTCTAAAATTTTCAGCCCTTAATGGTGGAAAATTTGCATCATCCATTGGTGGAACCGAATTTTCACCCTTTTTCTCAACCTGTGGCTCCTCTGATTTTATGGAATCAGATTCATCGCCAAAAAATAGCTTCTCTGATTTTATTGAATCAGAATCAGAATCATTGCTAGAACTATCATCAGATTTCTTAACAACCCACTTGTGGTTGTCAAGATTCACTTTTCTTTTGTAAAAACTTTTTGAACACTCACCAACTTCAAACTTTGAATTTTTGAAAACTTAAAATTGTTTAGTTGGTGGTTCATTCTCAACCATCTTTTCTTTCACTTTAAGAGAAACTCCCTATTTTGTTTGGATTGCCTTTGGATAATTCCTGGCAATATGACCAATTATTTTGCATTGAAAACAGGTTCTCGTTTCCTTTTTCTGAGCAACTTCCTTCTTCATTTCTTCTTGCTTTTTAGCAAGGAATTCTTTGTTTTTCTGCTTCCTGAACAATTGCCCTTTTTCTTCTTCAGATGATGTTCCTGAAACAAAAACAGTTTTTGGTTTATCAGTTTTCTCATTTTTATAATTTTTCGGTGGAATAAATCCAAGACCTTTCCTTTTGAAATTACCATTATGGTTTGGTTTCTTTTGAAAACCACAACCAGAACTGTAACATTTTTTCTTGTTTAACCTTTGTTGATCTCTTGAGGTGTATTTTTTAGGTTTTTCAGTAAGATTTACATCTTTTATTTTAGAAATATTAATTTCTGTTAGTTTGAAAACCTTTTTGATCATTTCAATTTTAACACCTCTTATTGGAAATTCTTCATCATAATATAATTTGTCAGAATCATTCAAAGTATAAGCTACTTTGAAAGTTTCATCACTCAAATTAGATTTTGATAATATAAACTCTTTATTGTAAACCCGTTTGCCCTTTTTGACTGTTGGACTTGACGTTTCAGACTTTGATTCTGAATTTAACTCCGACTTTGACTCCTTGGTTTCATCTTTATCCAACACCTGATCGACCACTTTCTTTATTAACTCAGACTCATGATCAGTATCAGACGAAGTAAAAGTGACATCATTGTTGTCTAGCAAATTATCTGAAGACTCAGATTCCCATTGTAAATTTGTTGCCTTTATGACTCTCTCTGAATTAGGATTTCATGGAGAATATCTATTTTCAAGTGGAGGTGGACACTTTGTATAACTGGCACTATGTTTCTTACCAGAATTCTTTTCTTCAGTATCCTCTTCTTCAAATGCCTTCATGCCTTCAACTGTTGGATAAATCCTATCAATAACATAAGAAGTACATGAGTAACTTTTTAACAACCTATTAACCCTTTCTGTTTCTATCCTCTGGATTTCCAGTTTATGTTCCAGCACAACACATTTCTCAATGTAATTATTGACGATTTTCTGCTTTGTCATGAAAGCTCCTTGAAGTGTCTTCATAGCTGTTGCTTGTTCACTGCTTGATTGATTGTATTGATTCATAGCTTTGTTCAGAATGTCATAGGATTCTTTCAATCTGTTCATGTTATGAATCAAAGTACTGTTTTGTTTCTTCACTGCTTCAGAGTTTTCACATTTCACGGGAATCTTTTGTGCATTAGCTTCTGCTTCAACCATGAAAGCTGGAACTTCTTTTACTTTTTTCTTTATCACACGAACTTCTTCATCATCACTATTAACTTGTTTTTTAACTTTCTTCTTTTTCACTCGAACTTTTCCATCATCACTATCACTCTCCTCTAGCATTCTTAAGTGCTCTTCCATTCTTTTTGCATAATAATCATCATTATCACTATCTTCAGCAACTTGAGCAACAAAAGCTTTATGATCTGAAGTTTTGTTAGGATCAAAATCATCCCAACTAAAACCTTTTGGAAGCCGTTCATCATCTTAATCTATCAAACATGCTTTACTATCAGCTGAAATATATTTGTCCCAGCTGAATTCTTTTGATGATCTCTCATTGACACAATAAGCTTTCTTTGATTCTTCAATTTCCTTCTTAGCATGTGCATTTTGTGACGATTTTTGTTGATGTGGATGTTGAGCAACTTGGTGATAAATTGCTTTTCGATAATAATCATTGTTGTTGAAAGGATTTTGAGCTCCACTTGCTTCGCCGTTTGTGCATTCTCGCTTGAAATGCCCTTTTTCCCTGCACCGAAAACAAGTAACTTTAGATTTATCGAAACCTAAAGTAGAAACATTTGCATCACAAAAGTCATCTCTTCGTGTGATCTGCTTGAATTTCTCAGCTCTTCTTAACACACTCGCCAAACACCACTTTATATCCATTAACTCCATTTCCTCAGCATCAATCTGATCGTAATCCTCGTTTGTCAACATTGGATTTCCGATCCTTCCTACAACTAAGCTCCCATAAGATTCTAACACCGTCACCAACAAAGACATATGACTTTTTACGACTTCCTCTGAATAATTTTGATCATTATCAAGATTTAGCGCAATGTTACATTGTAGAACTTTGCCACTCTTTGCTGCTGAAAACTTTGGATCGAATGATGGATATGAAGAAAATCCTGTTTTGCTATTTGATCCCTGAGATGCTCCTACAGAAGAACTCTTAGCGTTGAATGCAGTTTCGATCTTTGGTGACATGTTGGTCTTATCACTGATACCTCCTTTGTAATATAAACCAATATCTTGTTCACCATCAAAATCTTTCATTCTTGAGACCTTCCGTTGTTCCATCTCTTGAGCTTCAAGTTTTTCAATAAATTTTCCCAGTGTTAGACTGCCAAAATCTTTCTTATTTCTCAACATCATAAGGTACGTGCCCCAAACTTCATGTGGCAACGCATCAGCCAACTTTTCAATCAATTCTTCATTATTAACTATCAAATTGCAATATCTTTCTATGATCTGTTTGGTGCTTTCAGTTCTTAACCCACAAAATAGATCAAACTCTTTTTTCTAAAGTGATTTTTTGTTCTTGATCATTTCTTTACTTCCAACAAATTTCGATTTTAATGATTTCCAAATTGAATATGCACTTCCATTGTGTTGCAATAAAACCAAAATATCTTCTTTAACAGCTTGATGCAATAGACTAGTCATCATTTTTTCATCTTTGTATTTCTTTTTCTCTTCAGCACTTAGATTTTTAATAGCAATAACCTCTTCATCCTCATTCACCGGTCTAACATATTTTGTTTCAACACATTCCCAAGCATCTAAGTAGTTTGCTTGAACCCAATTTTCGAATCGCTCCTCCCATCCTTTATACTCCTCAATATTCAAGAGCTTCCAAACGAAATGAAAATCTTCACATGAAAAAAGATCACACTTCCCAAGCATCCAAGCGGTTTTTACATGGTGCCCATTTCATTTTCTAACATTGTGTTCTGTGCAATAGTCATCGGAGTAGCAAATGCGTTGTAAAACTCTTCTTCCATGTTTCGGTATCAAAATTTTCACAAGATCACACTTTCAAACAAAATGAAAATCTTCACATGAAATGAAACCTTCAAACAAAATACGTTTTCAAACAAAATGGACCTCTTTCGGGCGAAATGACTGATTTCGTAGGGAATGGAACAACTTTCAAACGAAATGACAACTGGCACGAAATGGGTGAATTCGTGCGAAATGGAACGTTGATTTCGTGCGAAATGAACTATGTTTTAAACGAAATGATCTTCTGAAACGAAATAAGTGATATCGTACGAAATAGGATGATCAATTCGTTCGAAATGCTGCTGAGGTCATAAATCCGAACATGTTTTCAAGCGAAATAGTCAAAATGAACAAGTTTTAGATTGATTTTAGGTCTAATTCTTTCAAGGTTTTGTTAAAACAGTATTTCGCTTATTATGTGAGAAAATCAATCCATTTTAACCAAGATTTCATGGTTAATTTTGAAAAGAAAGTGTAGAAGTGAGATTTTTAAAGAAAACAAGCTGAATTAGGTAAGAACTCTTCCTCCTGTGCTCTGATACCACTTGTAGGATCGAGAGTCAATCTAAACGAGTCTATCAGAAGAGTTCTCGTCAATATGAAAGGCGGAATTCAATCGTATCGAAGTTGTTTCAGATGATTTGCACAAGAATCACTTTAAACTATCTCGTATATTGATAACAAAACATTTTACAGGCTGGAGATACTTCGGCAGCACTTCGGCACCGGAATCAGATTCTTACAAATGAATTGAATCAAGACACTATATATAGGCCTAGCTATTTCGCATGGAATGGTTCAAACGAAATGACCACAGTCATTTCGTACGAAATGACATCTTTATTTCGTACGAAATGGAACTTTCTATTTCGTGCGAAATGGCCTCTCCTACACATTTCTCGTTCTTCGTGCCCAGATTAATCTAATCTAATACATGACTCGATACAAGACAAAGTCGACAGACATATGCACCAACACGAAGGAATGGAGGTTGATCGAGCCAAAATAGACACTATTTCTCGATTACCACCCCCATCCTCCGTTAGAGCTATCAGAAGTTTCTTAGGGCATGCCGGATTTTATAGGTGGTTTATCAAAGACTTTTCTAAAATCTCAAAGCCTCTAACAAAATTACTTGAAAAAGATGCCCCTTTCATCTTTGACAAGGACTGCAATCAAGCATTCCTAACCCTAAAGGAAATGCTAGTCAATGCGCCTATCATGATAGCGCCTGATTGGAAATTTCCTTTCGAAATCATGTGTGATGCAAGTGACTTTGCAGTTGGAGCAGACTTTGCAGTTGGAGCAGTCTTGGGACAAAGAAAAGTAAAACACTTAACGATGCACAAGAAAATTACACAACAACTGAAAAAGAATTACTAGCTGTGGTATTTGCTTTTGATAAATTTCGTTCTTATCTTGTTCTTTCTAAAACAATAGTCTATAGAGATCATGCAGCCATTCGATATCTCTTCAAGAAAAAGGATGCTAAACCACGTTTGATTCGGTGGATTCTACTCCTCCAAGAATTTGATATTGAAATCAAAGACAAAAGAAGAGCAGAAAACACTACATCAGATCATCTTTCACGCTTATAAGACCCAGCTCTGGAGGCAACCAGGGACGAGCAAATCAACGAAAAATTTCCAACGGAGTCCCTAAAAATGGTGGAATACAGAGAAGAGCCAGGGTACGCTGACTATACTAACTACCTAGCTAGCGGTATAGTCGCAAAAGGTTGGCCACATCATCAAAGAAATAAATTCTTTGCTGATGTAAGGCATTATTTTTGGGAAGATCCTTATCTTTTCAAAATGTGTGCCGACCAACTCATCCGACGATGCATACATGGTAGAGAAGCAAGAAGAATTCTCCGGCATTGTCATGAAGGTCCATACGGAGGACATCATGGTGCCGCTAGTACCGCACAAAAGGTATTTGATTCAGAATTTTATTGGCCGACCATTTACAAAGACGCCCAAAGTCTTGTCAAGACATGTGACGCTTGCAAAAGGACAGGTAATATTTCTTCCAAAAATGAAATGCCACAAAATGGCATTCTTGATTGTGAAATCTTTGATGTGTGGGGACTCGACTTTATGGGACCCTTCCCACCATCAAAAGGAAACAAATATATACTTGTGGCATTAGATTACTTGTCTAAATGGGCCGAGGCCGAGGCACTTCCAACAAATGATGGGAGAGTCGTGGTAAGATTTCTGAAAAAATTATTCTCTCGTTTTTGAACACCTAAAGAATTAATAAGTGATAGAGGTACTAATTTTTGAAATCATCAACTTGAAATTTTTTTAACAAGATATGGGGTCTATCACCAGGTCTCAACAGTATATCACCCTCAAACAAATGGACAGGCTGAAGTGACTAATAGAGGTTTAAAATGAATACTTGAAAAAACCGTAGGGTTAAATAAAAAGGAATGGGCCGATAAATTAGATGATGCTTTATGGGCTTTTCGAACTGCTTATAAAACAACAATAGGTACAACCCCATATAAGCTCGTCTATGGAAAAAGTTGTCATTTGCCAGTAGAAATAGCTCACAAGGCCTACTGGGCAATTAAAAATGTAAACCTTGATTTAGAATTTGCCGGTAAAAATCGATTTTGTCAATTAAATGAATTAGACGAATTAAGGAATCATGCATACTCAAACTCTGAAATTTATATGGAAAGAATGAAAAATTTGCACGACAAACACATAAAACCAAATGAATTTCGAGTAGGAGATCAAGTTCTATTGTTTAATTCACGACTTCGATTGTTTCCTGGTAAATTAAAGTCTAGGTGGTCAGGACCTTTTTCCATCACCCATATTTTCCCACACAGTGCAGTAGAAATTAAATCTCGGAATGGCATTACATTCAAAGTCAATGGCCAACGGCTGAAGCTCTATCAAGGACTCATTGAGGATGAGGAGGAAGAAATCTCGCTTCAAACGGTCGAAGAATAAAAGCATCAACATCATACCTGGTAAGTTACGAACAAACGGGTTGACTTCTACATCGGTAAGTCTTCTAACCGAGTTTTTGGGAAACATGGGCACTCACACGAGCACATAAAAAAAATCGCCCGGCACGGGGCCGTGTCCACGCAACTGTCGGGATAAAACCCCTTTTCCAAACAGTTTCTTCATTTCCACACGCCCCGTTTCCCCGAAAACTCTCTGGTTCAGGCGATTTTTCTGCAAGATTTTGACGTCTCCTCTACTTCTAACAACATCAAGGTATGATTCTACCATCATTAGTAGTTAGATTAAGCATTTGCATTTAGTTAAAACATCAAAAATTGGGGGAAAATTTAGGGTTCTTGAACTTCATCCGGATCGAACCTCAAATTTTTGCATAAATCTGTTAGCATTAGTTTAGATTTATGTTTTAGGAAGTAAATCCACTTGTATTGTTCATAGATTTGCCCGATTTCTCACAAAAACCCCAAACCCTTGTTTTTGAACCGAAAAAGATAAAATTGAAAGGCTAAACGGTTTGTTTTGGGAAAAATGGCACTTGGGGTTTCATTTTTGGGGAAACCCGCCCCTACTGGTCCAAGAATTTTCAAGTTTTCAGGACCGGTTCAAAAAATGTGATTTTTGGGAAACAGACGTCTGGACACGGGGTCGTGCTCACTGAGCACGGGGGCGTGTCCAGCTATTTTCTGACCAACATGGGGTGTGTCCACTGAACACGGGGTCGTGTTCAGCCGACTGTTTTTAGTTTTCTCCAAAAATTTCCATGTTTCATGCTAATTGTTTGGTGTTTCCTTTCAGATGTCGAAGAAATTCACACGGTTCAATGCAAATGAGTTGGATGCTAAAGCAAGATACGATGTGCTTTTAACCAGACCGGAGGAATACCCACGATAAGTGTGCATGGATCTTTTAGCAATGGTGAACCAACTTGACGGTTTAACAACCTAGTCACCGGCCCACTAAGAGCCGCCCTAACCCCTCGACTTCATTCAGTCCACGAGTATAATTTGGAATTCTATAGCACATTCGTGTTCAATTCAAGAGGCGATCCATTTGATAATGATGGGGTAGAGTTCCGATGTGGGGGGACTAGGTACTCGATTTCGATGGCACAGTTTGGGTCGATAGTTGGGTTGTATGCGGAAGAAGATGCGGGTAATGAAGAGAAGACCGGAGGGTTAAGTGAACTATCGGAAAACGATCGCCAAGCCGCTTGGGCTCAAATAGGAGATGGAATCTACAACCCAAGTAGCACTAAGATCACTAAGTTGAGGGACCCTCTTTACCGCTACATCCATAGGGTCCTCACTTACTCTCTTAGCCAAAGGCACGATAGCAGTGGGGTTGTTGGGTTGAGAGATCTGGTGGTCCTTCATTGCACTCACAACCGCACAAACCTTGATGTTCCGTACCTCCTGCTCGGAAACATGCATTGGAACCGACTTGCTACTCCACCAACCCCTATCTTCTTCGGGGGTGGATATACCGTCTCTTCAAGCATTTCGTGAACATGCCCAGATCTTTCCAAAAGAGCCCATGCTCGGGATGAGTAGACATACACATCTGCCGCTCCATGAACTTGATTTATGAAGCCGAAGACGGGACGGTTAGCTTCCAAAGAGTCCAGGGGCATGCATGGAACCCGCAAGAGGAACTCTTCCTTCACGCTCCACAGTTTTAACCACCTCCTCAACACCAGTACCAGCCCCACGGTGATCCGGGCCAATCCTCCTCACAAGGAGGCAGTTTTCCTAATTTTCAAAGTTTACATGATTTGTTATAGGAAAACCTCATGTGCACCAGGAACACCTATAACATGGCGAGCAACACGTACACCCGGGTCGGAGCGATTGAGAGAAATATCTCTGACCTTCAGGATGACATTGGGAACATCCGGGAGTACATGGCAGGGCACGGAGGAGGAGGTGATGATGAGGACGAGGACATGGACAAGGCGGAAGGAGCGGAGTTAGGAGCAGCTGGTTGGTGATCCCACAGGTTAACCCTCTTTTCTTATGAACAATTTCCGGCCTGCGTGCCGCGTGTTGAACAATTTACTTCCTTTAACTCTTTTTATTTTCTGCATTTTTTCTTTTCTTTTTAACTTTGTGGTTTGGATGTTTGAACTATGGTAATTTAGGATGCTTGTTATGGTTTGGTGTAGTGTTTATTGATAAAACAGGTACATACGAGGCTTAGAAGTACTAAAGCCGGGACAGGAAAACCAAAGCCAGAAACCTGTTTTTCACCCTTGCAGACTGTCTACACGGGGTCGTGTCCAGTCGACACGCCCCCGTGTACACCTTCTGTAAGTCTTGGTTACTGGCACTCTGAACACGGGGTCATGCTCAACAACTACGGGGCCGTGTCCAGACGCCTAGTAACATAAATTTTTGCTTTTTCACACCTTTTTACACATTCAATCAACCTAAAAACTTATTTTAGGGACACATTGAGGACAATGTGTAATTTAAGTGTGGGGGGGATGCTAAAACCTTGAATCTTGCAAGTCCTAATTACAAGCATTACACAAAACTCTATTGGAACCGCTAATCACCCCAATTTTTTTCATTTTTTTTTTACTTGTCTAGGTTTAATTTGGGAGTTTCAAGTTCTAAAAAGGTTATATTTTTACAAATTTACAACCGATAGCGTCGTGATAAAAAGAACCAACATAAGAAATTATGAAACGGCATGACAAGTTTAGTTAAAATTTGATTATATATACTTGATCACATAAAAACCCATTCCCACAAAAAGTGAGTTTTGAGCCTTTATTAAGCATACAAATACATATCTTTAAACTAATTGCTCATTTTTCGTTTCTTGTGTGAACAGCCGCTTGGTTCTTACGACTCTAGAACTTGCCACGACAATACATTCCCGGCCTTACCAACCTAAACCCGAGTAAGTAAATGATGGAGGCATTAGGACTAACCCTTTTTATTTCTACACCGTTATTTTTCTTTTTTTTACCACCTACCTAAAATCCCCCTAGTTAACCCCTTTGAGCCTAAACCTTTTCATTTCTTAACCCAAAACAAACACCCTTTTTACCCACCAAAACCTTTTTATTTTAAACCCTTTGTTTTAGTAACAAGCTCGGTTTTTTTATGACTTCATAAAACAATGATAAATAAACAAATAAATAAATATTTATGATGATGAAGCCAAAAAAAAATAAACAAACAAGTTTATCAAAAACAAATTTGTTTGAAGAAAGTGCTTCATCAAAATAAAAAAGTTATGAAAAATAAAAAGTCTCACGAAAACCGATGCTTTTTACGCCTTTCGCCCTTTTCTACTAACCACTAACCCAACCACCTACCTTTAACCCAAGCCTAGCCCTTCACCCAAAAAGTCCTCTTGATATTTACAAAGGTGTATAGTTAAAAAGGAGGAGGATTGATTGTTTGGCAAGCTTATGGCAGGAATAAGTTCCATGCCGCTCTCGAGTGATTCACTAAAAAAAATCTTCGGCCGAGTGTTGAGTATCCCCGTGAGGTATGTGAACTTGTATATAAGTGGAATTTTAAAAAGGCTTGTTATGCCCTAATAAGTAATTTATCTTATGTAATGTTTTAAATAAATCATGACGAATAGGATTGTAAATAAATAAAAATAAAACTTAATAAAGAATCTTGGAAATCCCGACACTCTATGACAAGCCCAAAACCTTCTCTTCTACCCATTCCATTTGGGAGTGTAAAGCCACACTATAAAGAGTTTTGCTTGAGGACAAGCAAAGATTCAAGTGTGGAAGCAAAGATTCAAGTGTGGGGGTTATTGATGTGTGTAAAATGCAACATATAAATTACATCAAATGTGGCATAAAACTAACCTTTTTTTAGTACTAATGTTGGAAAAAGTGTGTTTTTGTCTTTCTTTTGTATTTTCAGGATTAAATGAGCTCAAATGAACAAAAGAAGCAAAAAGACGGCTAAATCTAACATAAATACAAGAAAAGAAATGAACGTGGCATGCCCGACCCCCCGACAGCATCTTCCCAAGCAAAAACAAGAGAATAGAAGCCTAAACACGCCCCGTGCTCAATGAGCACGGGGGCGTGCCCAAGTGTCTGCAGAAAAGACAAAGTTGTAGAAGCTTCTTGTTGGTGCACTTGTGTCTGTACTTTGTCTGTATTTCGTCATGATACAAAACGATGTCTTTAATGTAAGGTTGATGTAAGTTTGACCAAGTCAACCATCCTCCTGGTTTGACTTGACCAAACAGTTAGAACATTGTTTGTAAGATGTTTGGGTCGAAGGATGAGCCATCGAAGGATTGTTTATATCCTTCGATGAGCTCGAAAGATAAACCTTCGATGGATGTTGATGGACTTCGAAGGATATCATCCTTCGAGGTATATGTGGATCCTTCGATGAGTTTCAGATCGATAGATGATCCTTCGATCAGTCTATCTGATCCTTCGACCAGACGAGCTGTGATGGGTATATATATCCATCACATGTGTTCACTTCATTTCAGGGCAGAAAAGTGAGAGGTGAAAGGTGTGTGAGTGTGAGAGAACTCAGTCTTGCAGAGAGCATTCTGTTGAGAGCACACACACACGCATGTTTTAGAGAGTTTGCAAAACACATTTGTAAACATAGCTTTGTAACCGAACCTTTCTTCGTATTAATACAAGTGGTGTTAATCGGTGAAGATTGTGTGTTGTGTTGTGTTTGTGCTTGTTCTATCTCGGTTTGCATTCTAGCTTGGATTCCGCACTTGCTAGTGTGTTAGACATAACAAGGAATAGGTTTGACCTCAACCTTTGAGGGACCTACAAGTGGTATCAGAGCCGTGGCTCTTTTCCTTGTTAAAAACCGAGTTTATACAAGACTTTGGAGTGTTTTGGACAAAAACTCACATGGTTTAGCACCCGTTTTTACTGTTTTTCGCGCATTTCTTGTCGTAAAAACGTGTTCTAAACTAACCGGGTGTGTTAAAGGTCGGGTTGGGTAACTTAAAAACTTGTTTTTAAGAACTTTGGTAATTTCCGGCCAAATTCCGGCTTACTCCGGTGACCGGTTTTCTGGACTTTTTAAGTTATACTTTATTTGTCAAATCTTGTTTTGGCAGAAAGCATGGTCTGACCATACCTTCTGCCTTCTGCCGAAAGATTTCCACCAACCCATCACCTTTTCACCAACCTGTCACTTTTGTCAACTGTGTCAGTGCAGATCGAAGGATATCCTTCGAAGTCGAAAGATCATCTTTCGATCAAAGGAGGTTCGATAGATAATCATCCTTCGAACATCCTTCGAAGTCTGTGACTTATCCTTCGATCCAAGGAATCTTTTCGAAGGATACATCATTCGATCTACAGTTCTTATTCGAAAGATAAGGATCTTTCGATTGGAGAGTCTTTCAAAATCATTGTTCGAAATTCAACAGTGATCCTTCGAACATTGTTGATCCTTCGAACAAGTATTGATCCTTCGATCCTTGTCTGTTTAAGTTTAACAAGTTTGTGTTTTTCAGGTCTTTCGATCAAGGATCCTTCGGCTGGTTGTTATCATTCGAGATATTAACATAGTTTGTGAAAATTAAATTTTTAAAAAGGGAAAACTTGTTTTTCAATTTTTAAATCAATTTTCACTTAATATATTAATTTTTATAAAATGGGAACAAACGATCAGTGGGATCCAACCGCGTGGACTCAAACAACTTTAACTCCACAATCATCAGCTACGCAATCTGCGCCATATTTCAACAAAACTGCATGGATGCAGGCTATTGCCCCACCTCAAGCTGCAATGATAACTGCAAATCAATGGGCATTGGTCACAAATCAAAGCAGCAGCATTCAATCTATGATGCAGAACGACAGTGAAACTGGTACAAGCACAAAACCGCCAAAGCTAAATCACATCAATGATTGGGGATGGTGGAAAGAAAGGCTAAGAACTTATGTTCAGGGGCAAGGTCAAGATCTATGGATGTGCTTCTTCACCGCATTTGACAATGATTTGGAAGTTGCAGGATCTAATCCACAAACTTACAGCACTATGTCTGAAGATGATAAGAAGAAATTTGAGTTAGAAAAGAAAGCATTCATGATTCTCACACAAGCTCTTCACAGAGACATTTACCACCAGTTTGTTTACTGCACGACTACTAAAAGCTTGTGGGATATGCTCACGTTACGATGTGAAGGAAATGCTCAATCTAGAAAGATCAAGCAAGAATTACTGAAGAAAGAGTTTGAAGGATTCACGTGTACGGAGAATGAGACTTTGGCAGAGTTATCTACAAGGTTCCATCACTTGTTGAGCGAGATGTTTGCTTTTAAAGTCACTGCCACTCCACAAGAAATGGTGAAGAGATTCGCTGATAGCTTACCAGCAAAGTGGAGCAGTTATCTTGAAATTCTCAAAGAAAATGGTGTTCTAGACACAATCACCGTTTATGAGTTAATTCAAAAATTGGAGAACAAGGATGTAGAAGAAAAGCTTAAGTCAAAAAGAACACTAACTCCTCAAAATCCAGAGATGTACTATGGGATTGCAGGAGGTATCAGTGGAGAAAAACCAGCCTCTCAACATGCGAAGCTTCAAACAGCCTTCATATCAAACACCGGACCTTCCACAACAAATCAGTTTGATCCTTCAGCATACACGATGATGTATTCAAGACCAGATTCTTCTTCTCTACAACAGAATGTGAAACCGACAGCTCAGCAATTCACACCACCTCCTTTCTTAGACCCAAGCAGAGCTCAGCAGCAACAACCGCAACAGCAAGGGTTTTATGGAAGCTCTTCAAACTTTCAAGCCACTTCCAATCCGAACACAGTCAGATTAGACACTTCCAACTTTTCCAAAGTTAGTGTCGAAATAGCCAAGGAGCATATGGAGATGTTGAACACCTTGGTTAGTGCTTATTGTGGATTGATCGCAGGTCAGATTGGGAATATCAATCTAACCAATGAAGATTATCAGCAAGTGGATAAAGAAGAGTTTGAAATGATGGATATCAAATGGGCTCTTGCTAGTGCAATTCGAAGAGCAAAGGAGTTTATGGAAAGGACGGGGAGAACCAACTTGGAAAGCAAGAAAGACACCAAGTATGGGTTCGACAAGCAAGCTGTAAAGTGCTTTAACTGTGGTGAACGGGGTCATTTCAAAAGGGAATGCACAAGACCAGCTCAGCATGGAAACCAAAATCCTTTCAGAAACCAAGGCAACCAGCAGAACCAGAACCAGAACAGGAACAATGTTCGTACGTTGATACCTGTCAACAACCAAAGCCAAACAGGGCCATCAAATGCCAACCAGGCACTTGTGGTTCAAGTAGATGAAGGTTGTGATTGGTCGCTTCAGTTGGGAAATGATGCTCCAGATGGAACAGCATGTTTTGCTGAAGTCGTAAAGGATTTAAAGCACGCCAGTGGTGGAGAATCTTCCACCAATGGTGATGAATCTTCTGAAGGTGAAGACAGTTCTGGTTATAGTGGAAGCTCAGATGAAGAATCCTCCACTTCAGGAAATGATCATGTGGATGAGACATCAAGTGCATCAGTCGATGCAGATATTGATGAGCTTTTGGAAGAAGCTGCAGCAGGAACTGAAAGAAGATCTATTTTGGTGGATCAAGCTGCTTACTCTTCGTCTTCTCTCCATTCAGCCTTTATGGCTAATGTCGACAGTTCATCAAGTCAGGTATGTGTCGATGAACCCACTGTAGTTAGTTGTGAAAATTGTGATAGTTTAAATGTTAAATATGCTGAAAAGGAAAGTCAGTTTGAAATCACAAACAAACACAATCAAGAATTGATTGTAGATCTTTCTAAAGCAACTGAAGCTAACTTGTTTTTAACCAGAAATGAAAAGGAATTTAAGGCAACAATTGCGTCATTAAGACATGATGTTTCAGAATTACAAAAGGCTGTTTTGCGAAAACAACATGCTAACAATAATCTTATTGACACAATTGAAAAGCAAATGGTAGAGTTGGCAACAGCTCGATGTGAATGTGAGACAATTAAGCAGAAACTGGAAAGCTATTCCAATTCCCGCTATGTATTGGATCACATCATTGACGTTCAAAAGAAAAAGGGGGATGCAATATGTATTGGATACAAATCATGTCCTCCCCCAATGAATCACAATTACTCCAAATTGCCTGATGACGAGGATATGCCCCGTTTTGAACCTACTGTGCCACTCGGTCTAGATGACTTTGCAGCAGGCCTCGGGTTCACAACTGGTACATCATCCTCGGATCAATCAGAATCTGAGAATGTGACAGATTCATCGTGTGTTAAGGAACAGAGTCCTCCCATTGTTGAGGATGCTGATTCTTCGGATGATGAATCTGAAGAAATTGTGAAACAACAGTCTAACTCGGTTACAACAGATATTCCAATCGAGAATCACATCCTGTGTGATCCACCAGTGAAACCGAGTAAGACTGAAATGTCAAAAGCAATGGAGTCCCTTGTATCTAGCAGTGAAGAGAATAACTTGTTGTGCACGCTCAAAGGAGATAGCAAAATCTACTCTAACAAAGATTTTCCAATTAAAAATGTAAATCAAGATTTAATTGAGCAAATTTTTGAAGGATGCACTGATAAGTTTTTGGGGAACAAAAGTGGCAAAGTTACCGTCACTCAATGTGATCCAATTCCGTGTGAACAAATTAGAAAACAATACGGAAACCAAAAACTACCAATTAAGCGAAAACAACAAGTCAACTCCGGAAAGGGTAAGGTACAGGGAAAGAAGGCTCAGAACAAGAATGTTCAAGCACCTAAAGTTCAGCAGCCTAAGGCTGAACAACCAAAGGTTCAACAACAAAAGGTGCAAAACAAAAGAGCTCCTGTTAAGAAACGAGAACCGAAAATGAACTTTGTTGGATCCACGGGTTCAGACAAACTTGAAACATTTCAGGATAAATCTAACGTTGATTTTATAAAACAAGTTAGAATTTTAAAACGAAATGATCAGAATAATTACACCCAACACACCAACGGATGTGATTTAGGTCCAAGCACGTCTAGATCACAAAGTTCATTGTCTGGTTTTCCGTCTGGTCATCAACATGTTTATCCGAAGTTTGTAGAGCGGAGAACATGTTTTGAATGTGGGACAGTTGGGCATATTGTAAGATATTGCCCACACGTGCAAAAGCTGAAGTCAAAAACGAGTGCTCCCCAAGAAATCGATTACCGAAAACGATCAGTTTCCCCGAAACAAGACCCACGTGTCTTGAAAGAAAGGGAAAAGAAGTTAAAGCAAAAGAATCAAAAGGTAATTGAAAAGGCCTTAAAATCAGAGGTCAAAGAAGAAAAACCTGTACAAGCAAAATCTGAAACTGTAAAACCAGTAAATGCTAAAACAATAAATTCAAATACTGGTAAAGGACAAACAGCTTGGAAGCAAAAGCAGGTAATTCAATCAGGGGGAGCACCACAGGTTCTTTTTCCTAATCATCAAGTGATTGAAATCACTTTCCTTGATGATCAAGGACGACCCAAGTCCACAAAGGCTTGGGTCCCCCTCTCCAACTAATCTCTGAGTGAGTATGTAGGATATTCCAGGAGGAACTTTCGATAGTCGTAAGATTGTTGATAGTGGAGCGTCCTTGCATAAGAAAAGTGACAGAAGAGATTGTTGCCATTGATGGAGAGAGAGAAAAGAAAAGGAAAAGAAGAAGAATATGTTGGTGAAAGAATGTGGTTGAATGTAGTTGAAAATTCGACAAGATGAAAAAATGTGCCAAAATTTGGTTGTTATGGTTTTTGATCGGGTCCTCAGGAAAGATTCCAATGAAAAGTACGCGCCTGTAGCACGTCTGAAGCTTTTCGAAGATTCATGGATTTTTCTTCCACACGAAGTTCAAAGTCCACAAGATGAACGTGTAGGGTACTTTTCTCCACGGTGTGATTGAAGAGAATATGTTTGTTGATCAAACCAACCGGGTGTGCGGATGCCTTGGCATGGATTGAACAACCGCACACTACTTCTCAAGAGAAAGATAAAGACCTTCGCTGGTGCAATGTGGAAGACCAGCCGGACCCAAAGGTTTATGATCGTGTTGCTGTCAACAGATTTCTCAGTAGCTACAAAAATCGTCTTTGAAAACCACACCGGGTGGATATTCAGTTTGGGAGAGCACTCAGATTCCTTGCAATGCACGATGCAGTTGCAGGATACGGTTTTAAATTTCTAATCTCTCCTATACTTGTCGATATTTAAGCTGCTTTGTGAATTATTATCTCGTTCAGCACTCTTTGGCCAGACAATGTTGTCATGGTCTGCACCGCTTACCGACATGCCAACTGATTTTTCCAAAATTCGCTAAATCATTTCTGATTAAAACTTAATTTTGGTAAACGGCATTGAGGTAAAACATGAGTTAACCAACATCGGAAAATCATTTTTGTAAATACCGTTGTGTTTTAAATTTATCTTAGTTTGTTGATTTTAGGGGGAGTAAATCCAAAATTTGAAAATCCAAAAACATTGAAAAATTTCAAAAACACAAAAACAATAGAAAAGCAAAAATGAGTTTCCTGGCGAGCTAAAGAGAAAATGATAGTACATCAGTGGTATGTCTAAACCTCTTTAAACCTTAAATGAAAAACGATAAGCAGCTCTATATAAGATGTATCGGTAGGCTCACAATCATTTTAAAGTGTGCAGGGTGATATAAATCTTAATCTACTGAAGACCAGGTGGGAACCACTCATTGGCATATGGTCTTAGTACCGAAATTTCGTTTGAGAGATTGCCGAGGTTCTGAGATATTCGGTCTTTATGCTGCTTATCATCTGGGTATCATGGTTGTATCTTTTACCGAAAAATAATGGGGACGCAAGTCTAGATCTTCTATGATACCATACATACGTGTACATATTGCATTCGACCTCAATAAGTGATCAACAATCACATGTCCACAAAATAAGTGATAATATATCACATTCATCCGGGAGTCAAGTTCGTCTCTCTGCTGTACGAAAGTACTGACCTGTTCACGGACTTGCTCCTGTGCCCTCATGCATCGAAAATCAAGTTCCTCATCAATAAGTGATTTTATCACATAGGGCTTGTTTTCAAATCAAAATAAGTGAGAATCTCACATCATATACGGTCAAACAGATGATAATCGGTATACTCACCGGTAAGATGAACCCTCGTGCATACCTTGATACGGGAATGTGTCGTGATGTGGATGAACACCGGTCGGTAAGTATAAATCATACCTTAACGTATCCCCTCGCCATGATTACATCTGATAAGTTGAGCTTATGTGGACAACAATACCGATAATTGTTATAGGATGCTTATCTTAATGTTAACTAATTGAACACAAGAGCGTTTTGACATGACCGTACACTGATATGATTCTCTTACCCTCGAAACTCGCAAAAAGAATGTCTGTAAATATTTATTTAATGCTTTCAGTTTCTGCATCTCTGTATATATTTATTTACTGCTTTCTGTCTTTACATTTGAAATATTCAAAAATTCCAAAAAGATTTTAGGTGTGTTTTAATATAAACTTTATAATAGCCAAAAAGATTTTATTTCTATCTTATTTTCGATCGTACGATGTTGGATCTCGAGTCTTCGTTACCTGAAACCTGATTGAAAACCGAAACGACTGATTCTTCATAAACGGTCGAAATTTGCAAATTTTGAAAGTTAAAAACTAAAATTGATAAAAATTTGTTAAACTTTCAAACTGTCGGACGGTGTTTGATTGAACAATGGTCACTTGTGTGTCGTTTGCTTATGATATTCCAGGCAGTTGTTCTCATTACGCGTTTAGATTTCTTGCATGTGCAGATTCTAAAGGCAAGGAGAACATGGTCGATGACAAGCTTCGGAATGAAGACACGACGTGAAGGCACTCAAGTGATGAAGATGATCGAGTTGCCGCTGACCATCATCAACACCACAAGGATCTCAATTCATAAAGAACAAGTATTTCACAAGCATAACTCAAGGGGGAGCTTATGTTAAGGGGGAGTTTGTCAACACACTTCCTACATGAAACGGGGAGTTTGTTGATACACTTTCTGCTTTCAAGACGTGAAGACTTTAAAGATCCTCCGACATTGAAGACTTGAAAGGACGTCAAAGACTTGAAGACACGAAGATCGAGACAAAGCTACAGCCAAGGGGGAGTTTGTTGGTGCACTTGTGTCTGTACTTTGTCTGTATTTCGTCATGATACAAAACGATGTCTTTAATGTAAGGTTGATGTAAGTTTGACCAAGTCAACCATCCTCCTGGTTTGACTTGAGCAAACAGTTAGAACATTGTTTGTAAGATGTTTGGGTCGAAGGATGAGCCATCGAAGGATTGTTTATATCCTTCGATGAGCTCGAAAGATAAACCTTCGATGGATGTTGATGGACTTCGAAGGATATCATCCTTCGAGGTATATGTGGATCCTTCGATGAGTTTCAGATCGATAGATGATCCTTCGATCAGTCTATCTGATCCTTCGACCAGACGAGCTGTGATGGGTATATATATCCATCACATGTGTTCACTTCATTTCAGGGCAGAAAAGTGAGAGGTGAAAGGTGTGTGAGTGTGAGAGAACTCAGTCTTGCAGAGAGCATTCTGTTGAGAGCACACACACATGCATGTTTTAGAGAGTTTGCAAAACACATTTGTAAACATAGCTTTGTAACCGAACCTTTCTTCGTATTAATACAAGTGGTGTTAATCGGTGAAGATTGTGTGTTGTGTTGTGTTTGTGCTTGTTCTATCTCGGTTTGCATTCTAGCTTGGATTCCGCACTTGCTAGTGTGTTAGACATAACAAGGAATAGGTTTGACCTCAACCTTCGAGGGACCTACACTTCTATCACCCACCACGGGGGCGTGCCCAGCGGACACGGGGCCGTGGTCAACTCTAAGATTCCCAGAATATGGGGAAATCTTGATAGTACAGATACTCTTCTGCACACGGGGTCGTGCCCAGCGGACACGGGGGCGTGGTCAACTAATGCAGACAAACTGCAATTAATGAAGAAAGAGAAGGAGGGTGGACACGGGGCCATGCCCGAGCTGTTGTTCAGGCTATAAATTGGGGTGCTTGGCTCATTTTCAAACCATCCCTTGGCACACCACCTCTCTCACACTTCACCGACCCTCCACCACCATCACAACACCATCATCCACCACCATCATCCATCATAGAGTGTCTGAGTCGTCTCGGGATCCAAGATTGATCGTAAGAGTTCTTGACAATCAAAGGCCATGTTTGCCTAAGTCTCTTACATCACTTGGTGAAGACAACTGTCTAGTGTAATACTTTTTATTTTTAATCTTTTCGCACTTTTTATTTGGTTATGTATTAATGACTTTAATAACTAGTTTCTTATGTTGAAGGTGATTCTTTCTTATCGTTTGTCCGTGGTGTCTTGGCAGTATTTTACTGTCTATATAAAATAAAAGATTTTCACCATTCATATCTCCACGGTCTATATGGAGGTATGTTGGCTACCTGGTCGGGGGTTAAGGGAACTGTTTGGAAGAGTCTTGCCTTGTTCAATGTATAGATCCTGCAAGGACCTGGGTCAAATTTAGTAGGATCTCCTTCAATACCCACCGGTGTTGGATAGCGGGGGTCCAAACTCTTTGATCCCCTCATATGTAAGCTACTATTAAAACTTTAACCCGACTACTTAGGACTGTATCCCTGCTGACTCATACTACTTAGCCAAGGGTAACGTCACCTTCAAAAGAGGGGCCTACCACATTATGAATTAATAACTTAATTAATTATCTTTCAAAAATCCGACCCTTTAGGATTGTATCCTTGCTGACTCAAACTACTGGGTTGAGGGTAACGTCACCTTCAAAATAGGGGCCTACTACAATAACTAAGATAATCTCTTAAAAAGTGCAAAAGTGCGGAAATAATCAAAGGTTACACTAAACACGAGTCGGGTCCAAGTGATTCATCTTGTCTATCTGTTTTTATTTTATTTTATTTTTCAGCATTTTATTTAGTTTTAATTTTTCTTGTTTAAAAACCTTTTTTTCCAAACTTTTGATCTGATTAGACGTTGAGGATAAACCGGTATTAAAAGCTCTTGTGTCCTTGGACGACCTCGGTATCTTACCAACACTATACTACGCTCACGATGGGTGCACTTGCCCATATGTGTGTTTAGTGTTAGTAAATATCGTGTTTTATAAATTTAAAACTTGACTAAAAAGTGTAAAAGGGCTTAAAATATACATTAAAAACCTATAACACACCGCACACATCAGATTGTAAACGTCGTTTCTTGGAGACTCCGTTTTGTTCTCAATAAAGCTTCACTGAATGGAGTGGACAACATTTATGGACAACATTCTTAACTGAGGATTAACAATGTTGTCCATCTCATTCAGCAAAATATTATTGAGTTAATCATCACCAAATTAGAGGTTTAAAAGGTATTTTTATTTACTAAAAGGTATTCTTTTTTGGCGTTTATGCTTGTCCGATCTTATATTGTTTGTTATGTAACTTCCAAATCAAATGTTATGCATAAAAAGAGGAAAAAATGTGGGAAAAAAGTGTGTTCGGAAAAAAAATTAAAAAAATACAAAAAAGTCAAACTACTCTTCATTTGCTCTCGAAGACCGTGTCTATTTTCTTTTAATTACGGGCTTATTACCTGTTGATGCGTAGTGTCCGAAATCTTTACAATTCTTACACTGTCTTTCTTTCGCCCCGGGATTCCTTTTTGTTTTTTTTGGTTTTTCAATTGCTTCTTCCTGTTTGGATTTCAGACGCTTGCGAGATCCAAAACCTTTCGACTTATTCCCAACAGGGACTCTTATCGGATTCTTGTCATTTTGATATTGACCTGTTATCTCCGCAAATCTATCCCTAGTACTAGGAGGAGGAGCAACAATCTGCATATCTGAAACTTTCTTCATATAAGATTGAACATGATCCTTGTATAAGGATAACACCTCCTTATTACTAGATAAACAATTCAAAGTATACTCCGTTGCAAAAATAATTTCTCGCATCATACTTTGCACATCGGGATCAAGCTCGGTCATAAATTCATGACTCATTAAGTAATCGAAATAGCAATTTAGCGAAGCCTCTTTACGCCATCTATTCAAAATGTACTGTTTTGGAAATTCCCTAATATCCAAACTTCTCAAAACATAAAATATATGTCTACATAGAAAACCAAACTGCTCAAAACACCTGCATGAGCATGTGCTAGTGCAATCAGACATACGGTACATTACCTGAAAAACACCAAAAACAATATCTGTATAAAAAGCCATGCAGACAATGTTTGTATAAAAAGACCATAAAACAACAAACACAAAAACTCCATACAAAAAAAATAAATGTTTAAAAATATAATAAACGCCATATTCAGAAAACGCTAAAATAAAAAATATCAAAAATTCCATTGTTTACCTCGAATAAGGATGCACAAGGCTGCTGGAAATCATTTATGTAAAACTTAACAAACCCATCGGGCTGATCTTCGTAACGTTGATTTAAGCAATCCCCAATGCTGAATAACTCAGTTTGAACGTCACAAAAAATATTTTTTGTGTATATGTTAGCAGCTTGGCCCTCCAACACTTTATAATTAATTTTCAATTAGGGATGCTTGTATCGAGATTCATGATCATTTTTCCGGTACGTGTAACGCTGTGCTTCTATTGCAGTTTCGTAATGAGTCATGAACTCAACAAGAGTAGATTTTGAATTGCAGACTTGACCAAAAATGGTTCTCACTCTCCGACCTCGATGTCGTATGCATAAGGCCCGACAGTTCCTCCATTCTATAGTTTGTAGGGATCCAAGATTCCCTGAGTGCAAAAATATCAGAAAGCCAGTCATTATCATCTAAATTGAACTCTCCAATAACCTCTTCCCATTCTGATTCAAACTCTTCGGGTGTAAGAATATCCATCCACACAACACCACAAATACGTTCTTTGAAATTGGTGGAATTGCATAGCCTAACACCAACCTGTATATAACACGAAAACACCATGCAAAACATATACATTAGAACAACAAACTAACATGAAAAATAGTTAAGACGGACAAAACGCCATATATCTTAAAACGTCATACATCTTAAAACGCCAAACATAAAAATAAGAAAATCAACCTTCAGAGAACGTTTATGCATCACGTGCCACATGCATAACTAATGCCTCATTTCAACAAATACAGTAGAAATAGCCTTCTTCATTGCTGGATCTTCGTCAGTGACAACAACTTTTGGTTGAGAGCTAACAACTTTTAGAAAAACTCTCAACAACCATATATACGTATCAGCAGTTTGCAGTTTCTGATGCCAATAATGCAGCACCAAATGTAACATTGTAGTGGTGATTGTCTGTACCAGTTAACGGTACAAACACCATAGAGTATCTGTATATGAAAACGCCATTAAGAAAATGAAACGAGAACAAAACGCCAATGCATGTAAACAGTGAAAACGCCAAAAGAACAGGAAAAATAGACTTATAAATATTACTTGTTGGAACGATACGTGGCGTCAAACGAAATCATATCACCAAACACATGGTAATTATGTTTGGCTTGATCATCACACCAAAAAATTTCCTTCAAACGATTCTCTTCACCTGTTAAGTAATCGTACGAGAAATTAGCCCGGGACTTTTTTTTCATCCAAATGCCTCACAACAATCTCAACTTCCTATTACCCTATAAACAAGTTAATTTGCCTCTTGTAGTTCTTAAAATCAACTTTATTTGCACCCACATCTTCAAAACCGCTAAAAGTAGTCTTCATAACATTAAACGCCTTAACCAGACTCAAATTCAACTTAGACATGCTATGTATAACTTGCTTCTGGAGCTGAGTGATGTGTCATTCAGTTGGAAGAAAATGCTTATCAGGATGTTCAACAAAATCATGGTTGTGCTCCTCAACAAACTTATAGACCTTCCATGAATTAGCCTCAAATATTACACATAACAGTGCATCACAATCAGTCCTCTTTGAAAGTTGGATCGTGCAACCCGTTCCTTTTGATTTGGTACTACGTATCAACCTTCTTGTCCTTATATACCCCAGATCCCGTACACATGTAATACTTGATATGCTTTTCTCCTTTGGCGTTTATCTTTTCAGTCCCTTTCCTAACAGAAAAAACCCACAAGCCTTGGCATACATAACATACATTGAATAACAATCATCGAAGCTTGAGAATATCATGTCCATTTGGGGCTTTATCTCTTCACTAACGTCAGGAATGATAAATGGTAAACTAGTTTTGGGGCAAAACCTTTCATTTGAGGAAACACCTTCGTCTGAGAAAACACACTAAGAAACAATTTAAGAAAAACACCATTAAAATAGAAATCGATGAAAACCCCATTAATTGAATAATAAACAAGACCTAACAAACATATAAATGAAAACACCATAATGAACACATCATTAGTTGGTTAATTAACAATATTAAATAAAACGTGTTAATGAAAACGCCATAAGTTGAATAATTAATAATATGAATAATTAACAAATAAAACGTGAGAATGAAAACGCCATAATTAACAAAACTGATGTTTACAAATTAATAAATAGTAAGAACTGATGTTTACAAATATTACTCAATAACATTCAAAAAAACGTGATAAAGAAAACGTCATAATTAACAAAACTGATGTTTACAAATTAATAAATAGTAAGAACTGATGTTTACAAATATAACTCAATAACATTCAAAACTAATTAGGTGTAAAACGCCATTGATCGTAAATAATAAGCATATATTAACGTTAATAATGAAAACGCCAATTATCAATTCTTACTATTTGTTAACTAATGAAAACGCCAAATATTGGATACATGAAGACGTCATTAAAACATAAACGCATTGTCAAATATTTCTTTGAAAAAACGACAATGAAACAAGCAAAAAGAATAAAATGCGATATCTGTTATATATGTGTTGCATGATTTGCTGGAACAAATATGAAAACGTCATCAAATGTTATTTTGTCGAATGGAATCCACGTTAGACGCCATAGATCTGGAAAGCTTGGAAAGGAGGTAACTGCTAATAGGTTTGGAGTTTTATTTGAAACATAATTATAACGTGATTTATGGAGGGGAACGTGCATAATGACAACCGTACCCCTGCATATCATTTAGCGCCCCATGCCACGTGTTTGGCCAGGATCTGTTCTCACTCTTTTCACACTTCCAAGCGTTTTCTCTTGATCCAATTTATATATATATAGAGGGAGGGAGGGAGGGAGGGAGAGAAAGAAAGAGGTCGGGGTTAACGTACAAGAGTGCTATAACGTGTGAAGGGTACGCAAGTAAACTACGCATGTTATAAAACTCAAACCCTAATCATACACAACCAAAAATCACATAATTACACATAATATCACATAAATCACGCATGAATAAATACCTAATCACACAGGTTAAGGAATGACACGCGACGCAATCTCCTACTCGCGTACGCTTCGCACGATAACCACTACTGTGTTTTACACTTTCTCTCTCTCTCTCTCTCTCTCTCTATATATATATATATATATATATATATATATATATATATATATCATTAGCCACTCCAGATGAAATCCGATTGAACTCATTCAACGACATTTGACCCGGCTCATCGAACGCTACCATCTTAACTTTTTGGGTTTAACATTTCGTGTTTGGCTTTTAGAATTTAAATTTTTGTGTTTAGCTTTAGTTTTCTGCATTAGGGTTTATTTTAAGGGTTTAGGTTTATGATTTAACTTTAGGATTAGCTTTAGAGTTTGTTGTTAGAATTTAAATGTAGAGTTTAGGTTTTAGGTTCGACAAGCCGGTCCCGATGCCCCTGGAATGATTATATACAATCGGTATTCTTTGAGCCTATTTTGATCCAAAACAAAAATATATTTTAGGCTATTTAGACAAAATGGACCTTTTAGCATATACACACGTATATAGGTTGGGATCATAAGAAAATTTAAAAGATGCTAAAAAGCTTTGAGATAACCACTTTTAAGCAAGGTTTATTTTATTTCCTTTTTTTTTCATTCTCCCAATCCAAATAGTCAAACTCACATAATCGTAATAAGAAAAGTTTCTCCATTTCTTCTACCAAATTCGAAGAAGCTTCGCCTATTGAAAGAATAAGCCATCACTCATCTTTTAACATGGACTTTTTCGATTTTATTAGTTTTGCAAAATAAAGACAATATTAAGATCAGGAGATACACATATGCAACCTGTAAACTACTTATATATACACACACACAAACGAACGAGAGCAAAATTATGCATAAAATCAATGCAGATGATAAAACTAAATTAGATATCAAAAGACCTCTTAATCATGTAATATAATATGTAAAACTTTTTTTTTTAAATTAAAAAAACTATAGCGATACATTACTCAAATTAAAAAGAAAAAATATTTGTTTTTATGGTGTAATTTTATTATATAAATGCTAAGGTATGAAAAGTTACAACCGTTTAAAATTTGTGAGGGAAGTTGGTTTCACTACTAGAAAATACACATTTCTTGACGCACATTGTGCGTCATAAAACAGTAATTATGACACGCAAAATCGTGTCGTTGATTAAGGAGTCATAAAATTAACATGACATGCATTTGTGTGTCATGTTTTTATGACACGCAAAAGAGTGTCAAGGAAGCCCATGTCATAAAATTAAGATGACATGCTTTTGTGTGTCATCCTTTTATGACACGCATTTAGGATACACATTTATGACACACAATGCGTGTCAAGGAAGCCCATGTCATAAATAAGAAGATGACACACTTAGATGCGTGTCATGAATTTAGGTGTTCTAAAAAAATATATATTTTTACTAGATTTCAAATTAAATGATTATCGTCTCAAAATACAAATTAGAATACACATATATCAAAACAATCCATTTCATTCAATAATTCAAATAACAAAGTTAACAATATTTCATTAATGTTGATACTAACAAACCAATATTTCAAAAAAAAATACGAACAAAAATACAATATTTCATTAAACTATGTGAGTGAACCTCCTTCATTTGCTTGTGTAGCATGCCTAGATTTCCTACTCACTTCGATCATCTTCACCTACAAAATGGAAAAAAAAAACCCAATTTCATCCACTCTTTCAATAGTGAAGAGGGTATGAAGAAAAAAAAAAGATATAAAACGAGGCCAATTTATCATTTAAGGTCTATATGTCCATCATAATATTTTGTTCAAAAAAACATGTACTCTACATGTTCTTTGATCTGTTCTTCCTTCTCTTCGTAGCTAGAAAGAGCAACAACTTCAATCTGGTCAATTCCTCAATAAGGAAAGAAATCGAATACAACTAAACATGACAATTTGTTTTATCACACTTACTCTTATTTAAAACATACGTGTGTAGACCGCACTTACTATTGTTGTATCGTGTATAGCAAAAACTAATGTTGTTTTGCATGGACCAAATAATCTTATCATGACCTGAAAAAAGGAAAAGTCCAAAGTAGACTGTTGAACGCTTCCAATTAAATAGAAGAACAAAACAAAGATCTAAAAATATGTACCTAGAAAACGGTTTTTATCAGAGGCTTATTTGTGTCATGCTCACCACCAATATCAAGGCACCACCTAGCAATATTTCATAAAGATATAACATGGTGTATCTCATATGTCAGCACACCTACATCATTTTATAAATTGAATATTTATTATATTTTTTAATAAATTATTACCTTATTGACGATGATGCGGCGGTGTCTTTACTTTGGTTTATTAAGAACACAACCACGGTTGATAAAAATCAAAATTCCGTCTCGTCCTCTCATTATCTTCATCTTCGGAGCTTGATAGAATCATACACAAATAGTGAAGGTTGAAAAAATTGAAGTGTGTACTTTAATTTGGTTGTAGAGTGTGATTAAATCCAAACTCACTTGAATATATACACAAGCTAGTTAGATAACTTGTTAAAATAGAAAGGTTGTTCACCATATGAAACTCAATAATGTGGCATCCTTGTTGATTTCGATTTCAAATTTTACTCATTATGCTATGTATTTTTATAAAAAACAAATAATTAAATCGCATATTTATTACTTTTTTTACCAATATGAAAAACCAGTGTTGCAGAAATCGGCCTAGGCGGCCGATTAATCGGCGCCTAGGCGCTAGGCGGCCACTTACTACCTAATTTTGAGCTAGTCGGTCAATTAATCGGCCATGGTCAAAGGCGGTACCTAGGCGGTCCTAGGCGGTCAAAAATCGGATTAATCGGACTATATTAATCAGTCAAAATCGGTCCTAGGCGGTCAAAATTGGTCAAAATCGGTCAAAATCGTACCATACTATCTGAAACTTGAAGTATTTATGTGAATTTTGAAGTATTATTTTTATATTATTGGGTATATATATATAATTTTGAAAAAATACATATAAAAATCCCATTCCAATTAATCCCGATTAATCCCTAGGCGGTACCTCACCGCCCGACTAGCGCCTAGCGCTTTCTACAACATTGTGAAAAACTATGTATACGATACAGTCATACAGGTACAAAAACGCAAGGGAAAGAGACCAATAACTGTAACTAGATCAAAGCCAAAAAAACAATTGCCTAACATATCTATAATTTAAGGTGCAGAAAATCTATTTTTTTTCCTTCAGATCTGTGAAAGGAATGTATAAGGTACAAATTGTAAAATTGCATAAAAAAGTATGTATCTGGTACTCTTCTTGCATCAATACACATTAAAAAGATTACTCAAAAGAATCATGAAACACGACTTGTAGCATGAATTCAAATTTCTTTTCAAATATAAGATTTGCAAACAACAATCAATTAATTAAATATCATCATGCCAAAGTCGTACTAATTAAACGAATATAACAGAGAAACCATACCAACATTTCTAATGAGATACCACGCTGAAGTTCGTCAATAAACGGAGTAACAAACAGATCTTTCAAATTCAACAAGACCACCTCTTTTGCAGAAGGGAGATCGAAATGTCATAGGGAACCGAACCGTGAAGGTTCGTCGGAATGGGGATAAACCTTCCGAATTAAATTGAACTTTTCTTCCCTTCAACTTCGCTGAACCATCTACACACGAATTAGCCAATCAAACCATTTCTTAAAATCAACAAAACTTCTCAAATTAAAGCACAGAATAAGCTCTTGTCCTCACCCCTGGTTCCCAAAGTAATCATCATCTCGCCCGCCAACACTTCCGCCATACAAACCTTGTTCGTATCCATGTCGGTTGTCGCTGCAAACCGTTTCTTCTCCTAAAAACCCTAAATTTGAGTAAAAATCGCATATGTATAGTGTCACACCCTGGCTTTGCGGAAGCGTGGGTTTATTTGGTGTGACTTCTTAATACCATAACTTAATCACAACAAAGCTATATGAAAGTAGAACCATGATGATCATCCATTACTTCAAGTTTTAAAAGTAAAATACAACAACATTGTTTTAGAGTTGCCACATGCAACGAGTTTACAACACGACATAATAAAAACCTTGTTCATGAAACACAACCAACAGACTTGAAATGAACACAGCTTAAGACTTGTGACTCGTCCAGGTAGAAGTCACAACCCCTAAACTTGGATGACATCACTCTTCTTACGCAGCTTGAAAACATAGCATACCTCGCCAGATCCCTAATTCCCTGAAATACATGTAAGTTGAAAAATCAACATAAAGTTGAGCGAGTTCATGTGAAAGTGAGTATGTAAAACCTTTGTAAGTATAAAATCCCTGGTATGTAGCAAATAAGGAAATAAAGAGATCACCAATGGTTTGCAAGGCCATTGATATGTGTGAAGTGCAGTAGGAAGACTCAAACCTAGCAGATTTTTGCGTCGGGCTCAAAGTCACTCCGAGGTCCGTACTGTTGGGCCTGGAGTTGGGCTCGCTACACCAAGATAGATCTACCGCTACTGACCCTCGGTCCTACAATGAGGATTAATGGCCTCCAGTTTCAGCCTACTCACTCACATGATCTAAGTAGTAACCCTCCTTACGCTAACCATACAATGTAAAAAGTATTCGTAATCATAGTAACATGTATTTCACCCCCGAAGTATAAAACTGAAAACAGTTAAGAGAAAAGGGGGGGACATGAACTCACTGAAGTGCGTCTCGAAATAGTCAATCCCAAATCAACCTGCTGCGTGACGACCTACACGTACTAACTTCTATTAGACGGACGGTCGTGCCTTGGCTTAAGGTTTAACGTTTTTGGGAAATAGTTAGGCAACTATTTCGTATTTCCACTTCTTAATTATTAATAATTATATTCATTCCCAAGGATGGGGGTTTTAATACATGTGCATTTTTGTAATTCCAAAAATATATTATTAAGTCTCACTTAATAAAATATATTTTTATTCATTTGTCTAAAATATTCTATCTCCAAAATATAAATATTTTTCCCAAAAATATTATATTTTATTCCATACGATTTCCAAAATAATACTTTTATCAAAATACGCATTTAAGAGTAATTTTCCGAAAATACATAAGTTACATTTAAAGTTCGGGTGGTAATAATAATACCGGTGTAACTTAGATATTTATTTGTGAAGGCGTTGGTATTATTTTGGAGTCATTACTTTTTAGTGTATACGAGTTATATTATTTTTACCCTAAAAATAATATATGTGTAGTTCACAAAATAATCATAAAATCACACAAGCGTTTTACTATGAAATATATACTCTAAATATATATTTAACAAGTTTTACTTACGAAAATCCACCTCCGAATACTTGGTTATTTTATAATAAAAATCATGGCGAAGTTTGTTTAGAAAACAAGTCGAAAATATATTTATAAACACTTGTCACCAAAAATATTCTAAGTGTTATTTTCTAGAAAAATTTCGCCAGAGTTTCCTCTGTAACTGGAGGTGGCCACGCTTACTAGCGTATCATTTTCTTTTCAAAATTAAATCAACAATTTTTCAACCATCAATATTCAATATTCAAACATCAACTAGTCAAAAATAAGTATAGATCGCAAACACATGAACTTGTAAGTCGTGTAAAATTATGTAGTAACCTTCCAACATTTTTAGTAGATCTTTCTATCTTTAAAAATGAATCGGTTTCTTGAAAAACTTTATTTTTAAAGAAGATGTAACTTTACAACTTCTAGTCCAAAAATTACGAAATTATTCCTTTGTTAAATCCTTTTGTCACACAAGTGTTTACACATTTGTTGTTCACAAAAATGCTTTTAGTTCATGAAAGATCCGACTTTTAAACATGATTTACTTCTTACACTTAGTTCTTCGAAAATACCACTTGTAGATCTTTAGATCTACTAGTTTAGAACTCTATTTTACAAGAAAAATCATTTTTACACAAGTTCATGTTTATGTGTGGAAAGGTTCATCATCTTGTATCTTCTAAACTTTACATATTGCTAGTTCATGTTTCATGAACGTGATCTAGCGTGGTTAGATGACGATCCGTTCCACTACTAGCATCAAATAACATAAAGTAATCACATCTAGACAAGTTTCACAAGATTTACACCACTAGTTACTCTTTATCCATCAAGTTTATCTTTCATTCAAGACTTTATGTTTTGATCTTTAGTGTTCTTGATTTTTATCCGTTAATCCTCTTATTAACCACCTTAAACATGAACAAGAGAGTGTTTAGAAGCACTTACTACTAGCTCGAGGCTAGGGAAGAATCAAAGTGAATACTAGGTGGATAAAAGCAACGTAGGGAGGTCATTGAGATTCCGAAAGCACCGTGTCTCCTCATATGGTCTCTTGCACCTTGGTATGTATGTAGAATAGCAAGATCGAAATTTGAAGATGATGGTGGGTGGGTGGGAACTCTAGGCCGAACACAAGAGGGGAGGGAGAGAGAGTGCAATTTTTGTTGGAGTGTTTATGTAAATGAAAAGTGTGATCTCTTGGTTATACTTATAGACCATTCAACTTAATTAACCATGGGATATTGTGTAATCTAGATATGAGACATAGGCTAATTAAAAAATCAAGAATTTGTGGTGTGTGTCCCACATGGGGACCGATCGGATCATGGGGGGGGGGGTTATGGTTTGATTTCAACCAAGTAGTTAAGTGATAGTTAGTTTAGTTAGAGGTTAAAATAGGTTATTAGTGTGTTATGTAATATAACGGGTGTTGGGTGTTCGGGGACCCTAACTAGCTCAGAAAAGGATAAACAATGTCATTGACAATATTTTTATGTTCCGGGTAAAGTCCGGTTGTTCGGTTGGATATTGATCCATTAAAGTGTCAAGTAAAGCTTTTAAGTGCCTTTAATAGTGTTTTTAGTGACACAAAGAACTCCCGACACTTTGGAAAGTGTCTAGTATTATTTTCCCATGTTTTTGCACTTTACTAGTTAAGTTAAATGCTGAATTTTGTAATAAAGTGCAGAATTTTGTAGTTAAAGCATGTTTTAGGCACATCTGGTCACTATAACAATCACCTAGTGACGCAGTTCTACAATCCTCACCTCCCTACACTCTTTACCAGTGTAGTAATCTATTCCCGGATCGTACTGGCCTTAGAGACAATATCTGTCTAGTGCTGGCAATGTCAGCATGTTTACTGTGTTATCCGTATAGTGTGCTCACTGTGCTTTTGTGCATCAAGGTTGTCACTGATGTTTGTGTGTAAATAATAGAGTGTCAGTATAAAATGTGATGCATGAGTATGTACGTATCAGAAATCAAGAAGCAGCTTAACCACAGTTGTAAGCAAGCACAGTAATTAAGCATTAATTAAATATTAATTAATTCGTACGGATACCTGGTTTGGTGAGGGTTGTCACATTCTCCCCCCGTTAAATAAATTTCGTCCCGAAATTTTAGGCTCCGCTTCTAGTTGCAAGGGTCTTGGGAAATAGATGGGGGTATTTTTCTTTCATTCGATCCTCACGTTCCCACGTGAATTCAGGCCCATGTCTAGCATTCCAAAGAACTTTGACGAGTTTGACGCTGCTCCTGCGCGTTTTGTTAACTTTCCAATCCGTAACCTCAACAGGTTCTTCAATGAAGTGGAGCGTGTCGTCGATATGAACTTCGTCAGCAGGAATGATCACTGTCTCCTGTGTTGGACTCTTTCTCAAATTTGATACATGGAATGTATCGTGAACACCATTTAGTTCCGCCGGTAGGTCCAACTTCTAGGCTACAAGCCCAATCCTTTGCAGGATTCAGAAAGGGCCAACATAATGCGGATTTAACTTCCCACGCTTTCCGAAGCGTGCCACACCCTTCCAGGGTGAAACCTTCAATAAAACCATATCCCCAACTTGAAATTCCAAAGATTTCTGCTTTGGATCTGCATAGGCTTTCTGTCTGTCGCGAGCCGCCTCGATGCGTTTTCGAATCTGCGCAATCTTGTATGTCGTCTCTTGGACTATTTTGGGACCAACAAGCTGCCTATCACCTGCATCAGCCCAGCATAGTGGTGATCGACACTTGCGTCCTTAAAGAGCTTTAAATGGCGCGGCTCCAATGCTTGTGTGGTAGCTGTTGTTGTACGAAAATTCGACCCATGGTAAATGATTATCCCAGCTACCACCTAGGTCCATTACACATGCTCTCAGCATATCCTCCAAAGTCTGTATAGTTCGTTCACTTTGGCCATCAATTTGCGGATGAAATGCAGTGCTCAGGTTCAACTGCGAGCCAAAAGCTTCTTGGAAGGATTGCCAAATCCTTGATACAAATCTCCCATCTCTATCAGAGATGATCGAGAGAGGCACTCCATGACGTGCAACAATCTCTCGCATGTATATTTCCGCAAGTTTACTCGTGTTGTCCTTTTCTTTGATTGGTAAGAAATGTGCGGACTTTGTTAGGCGGTCAACTATCACCCAAATCATATCATGGCCTATGGGCGTCCTTGGTAACTTCATTACAAATCCATTGAAATCTGTTCCCATTTCCACTTGGGAATCTCGGGTTGTTGCAGAAGTCCTGAAGGCTTCTTGTATTCAGCTTTCACCTTGGCGCACGTTAAACACTTGCTAACATAAACAGCAACATCGCCTTTCATCCTAGGCCACCAATAATAGTCCTTAAGATCTTGGTACATCTTATCCGCACCAGGATGAATTGAGTATCGTGATTTGTGAGCTTCATCAAAAATAATCTTTCTCAAACCACCAAACAGAGGAACCCAAATCCTTTTCATGAAGCATAATGTTCCTTCCTCGTTTGGCACCAACTGCTTCTCCATCCCACGGAGATACTCATTCTCAATATTCCTTGCTTTCAAAGCTTCTCTTTGTGCGGCACGAATGCGTAAAGCGAGATCCGTCTGGACGATCCTTTCCAAAGCCCTAACCCTTATGGGCTTGATCCTTTCTTTTCGACTCAGGGCATCAGCGACCACATTCGCCTTCCCTGGATGATACTTGATCTCGCAATCATAATCATTCAACAGTTCTATCCAGCGTCTCTGTCTCATATTAAGCTCCTTTTGGTTAAATATGTGTTGCAGGCTCTTGTGATCCGTGAAGATTGTACACTTTGTACCATACAAATAATGTCTCCAGATTTTCAGCGCAAATACCACTGCGCCTAGCTCTAAATCATGCGTGGTATAGTTCTTTTCATGAACTTTCAATTGGCGTGAGGCGTAAGCTATAACTTTCTGGCGTTGCATCAACACGCAACCCAATCCTTGACGCGAGGCGTCACAGTATACCACGAAATCATCAGTTCCTTCTGGTAGCGCTAAGATCGACGCATTGCAAAGCTTGTCTTTCAGTAACTGGAATGCTTCTTCCTATTTGATTCCCCAATCAAACTTCTTATCCTTCTGTGTGAGGAAGGTCAATGGTTGAGCGATCTTTGAAAAATCCTCAATAAATCTTCGATAATAGCCAGCCAAACCTAAGAATTGTTGAATCTCGGTTGGCGTCTTTGGGGTCTCCCAATTCTTGATCGCTTCGATCTTTGTGGGGTCCACATGAATCCCATCTCCATTCACCACTTGTCCAAGGAATTGGACTTCGCGTAGCCAAAACTCGCACTTCGAGAATTTGGCATATAACTTTTCCTTTTTCAGCAACTCCAAAATAGCTCTTAGATGCTGTTCGTGTTCATTCTTCGTCTTTGAATAAATCAAGATATCGTCTATGAACACAATCACAAACTTGTCGAGGTACGGCTTACAAACTCTATTCATCAAATCCATAAAAACAGCTGGCGCGTTTGTCAACCCAAACGGCATCACCAGAAACTCATAGTGTCCATAGCGAGTTCTAAAAGCGGTTCTAGGAATACTTTCCTCTTGTATTCTCAGCTGATGGTAACCAGATCGCAAATCGATCTTTGAGTAGTAGCTTGAACCTTGCAATTGGTTGAATAAGTCATCAATCCTTGGCAGAGGATATCTATTCTTGATCGTCAACTTGTTCAACTCCCGGTAGTCTATGCACATACGGAAACTACCGTCTTTCTTCTTAACGAACAGTACCGGAGCTCCCCATGGTGAGAAGCTTGGCCTAATGAATCCTTTATCCAATAGCTCCTGGAGTTGTGTCGACAACTCCTGCATCTCTGATGGCGCAAGTCTATAGGGTGCCTTGGCTACAGGCGCGGCGCCTGGAACCAAATCAATGTGAAACTCAACTTGCCTTTGAGGCGGTAATCCTGGCAAGTCTTCTGGAAAGACCTCTGGATATTCCTTGACGACTGGAATGTCTTCAATCTTTGGTTTAGCAACTTCCTTCTCCACGATGTGTGCTAAGAATGCAACACATCCCTTCTTCAAGCACTTTCTAGCTTTCAGGCAGCTAATGATTTTTAGTGGCGTATCATGTTTCTCTCCGTGCACTATGATCGTTTCTTCATCCGTCAGTGGGATGCGGATGATCTTCTCATGGAAAACGATCTCGGCTTTGTTACTCGATAGCCAATCCATTCCCACTACCACATCAAAGCTTCCCAACTCGACAGGTAGTAAGTCTAGCATAAACTCGTGCCCTCCTAGTTCAATCACACATCCTCGGACAACTTCACTGGTCTCAACTAGTTTCCCATTTGCTAATTCGATGGAGTACGGAACGTCTAACTTACTAGGCATCAACCCAAGTATATTCTTAAATTCTAATGACACGAAACTATAATCCGCACCAGTATCAAACAGAATAGATGCAAAGAGTTGGTTTACAGGGAACGTACCAGTAACAACATTGGGATCCTGGCGCGCTTCCCTCGCCTCAATGTTAAACACTCTTCCGCGGGCTTGATTCAATCCTGGGCAGTCCCTCTTAAAGTGCCCAATGTCACCGCAGTTAAAACAACCCAATTTTTGACCATTTCCTCCTCTGTTCCCTGCTTGATTGTTGTTTTGATTTCGATTCGCGTCCCCAGCTTGATTTGCATTGTTCCCTCGATTTCCATTGCCTCCGTTATTCCCTTGTGGACGGTTTCCATTACCACCACGATTATTGTTCCTACTACCAAAACCTCCTTGGCCTCCCCGGCCAGCACTAGCCCAGCAAGAATCCTTCAAGTGGCCAACTTTTCCACAAGCTTCACATACTTTTGGTCCACACCGGCCAGAATGATGACATTGGCAGGAGTTACACTTGGGAAGTGAATCCATATAACCTTTTCCTTTCTTCCCAGCACCGGTTGCAGCTTGGACTGGTGTGCTTGATTCTCCTTTCTTGCCAACACCGCTAGTTCCCTGCTTGAAGTTCGAGAATTTCCTCTTATTCTCACTAGACGACTCTACGTGAGTCTCTTTCTTCTTTGGCTCAACATTCGAAAACTTGTTCAGGCGGATGGCTTCCTTAGTAAGAGCCACGCTCAGATCGATGGCCTCTGTGATTGTTACAGGCTTGGGAGTAGTGACCATACTCATGATCTGTGGAGCTAAACCCCAAATAAAGCGCTCGATCCACTTGAATTCCGGTGTGACCATGTACGGCACAACGTGGGATAAATCATGAAATCTTTGGACGTATACTGCAATCTTGGGACCATCCATCCTTAAGTGCCAGAACTCAGTCTCCAACCTTTGTATCTCAGCACGAGAACAATACTTCCTTCGCATCAACTCTTTTAACTCAGCCCATGTCAACGCGTAAGCAGCAGCTTCTCCCAAAGTTTGCACTTGTAAGTTCCACCATGATAGGGCTCCATCCAAAAACAGCCCTGAGATGTAAGTCACTTGTTGGTCTGGAGCGCACTTGCTCATTCGAAGAACAGACTCCGTCTTTTCGGCCCATCTTACAAAAGCAACAGCACCTCCGGTGCCGTCGAAGTTAACGGGCTTGCAATCGAGGAACTGTTTGTAAGTGCACCCTGCACATACATTTGAATATACAAATGGTATTAGCAGACATGCTACAATATCCAATTGTATCGTAAAATGTCTCAACGACTTAGCATTACCATGTGGTGGATTGTTATTGTCATTATTGTTCGAATTGCTCCCGCTGGTTCCTCCTTGTGAGGCTGCATACTGCACTATGGCGGCAGCAATGATTCCTTGAAGTTCTGCCTCGTTGCCAGGCATACGCGTCTGGTGTCTTGGAGGCATCTTCTAAAAGATGTTTCACGTAGGTCAGGTCATAGTAAGTAAAGTGTACGTATGTATTCAAGAATATCAACACATAACATCTCATGTTATAAATAAATCAACCACATAACATCTCATGTTATAGAACATAAACAATCACTCAACATCACATATAATGAGAATACTGCGATTGCGCTGTCATAAATCAAGACCACAATGTAAGGTTTACAAGTTCATAACTGTATCATACATCATCAGTGAATAAGGGCCACGTCGCCCTAGTCCAAACTATCTAGTCAGTGACAACAGCAACAAATATACAAATCATCAAAAGTCACAATCATCAAAATGTGGTCTCCAAAAGTTGTGTAGTCTGCACAATCGTGGTCGTCTCACCAAAAGTCTACCCGTGTCGTACAAAAAGGCCTATGCTGATGGCGGTGGAGGAGGGGGAAAACGAGAAAAGAGTAAACATCGAATATGAAGCCAATCCTCCTCCATAGCGCGATGAGAGCCCATCAAGTATGCAATCTGCTGCTCAGGAGTCCAAAAGCGAGCGGCAGAATCAGGTGAAAGTGGTCGTGGAGGGTGTGATACTGCAGGTGGTGTCTGACAATGACACGGTGGTCGCTGAGCTCTCTCTAGCTCCTGTACGCGACGGGTCAGCGCCTCCTGCTGTATCATGAAAGATGTGAGAACATCCTCCGTCGAATATCCCACGTGGTATGGGTGATACGGATCGGATGGTGGCATAATGGGGGGCGTAGTCCAGAGGAACGGCTCACTAGATGGAGCGAAGGATGGTACAGTAAATGGTGCAACAGTGGGAACAACAGTGGGATGAGAAATCTGAGGTACAAACTGGTCTCCTCCTGTCATGAAAGGCGTATGACCAAACGGCTGACGAGATGAACCCTCCCCAGGACGTGGTGGAGGTATGTCCTGGAGAAACGTGATAGGTAAGTCGGTGCGGTGAACATCTGTGGTATGTGTGGGAAGCAAGGGTACATCGATGGGAGCTGAAACAGGGGCTGAAACGAGTGCCACAGGGGGTGTAACAGGCACCACGAAAGGTGGGAAATCATCGTCATCATCTATCCACCCATTGTGGGTGTGAGCGTATCGTGGATCAATATGGGTCGCGAAAGGTGCGTGGTCGAATATCACCGGCATAGGATCAGGAAGTGGGGCGACAACAGGATCCCCTAACAAATGTGGAGCATCAACATGAGCATCGACAGCATGATCATCCACCAACGGCGGAACAACAACAGGATGATCATCAACAGGTATATCATCAATAAAAAAGGGCAACAGCAGGTGCATCGGCATGAACAGGGTCATGCTCTAATGCTGGGTCAGGAGCGACAACTGGCTAAGGGGCCACAGCAGGCTCTGGATCAACCAACTCCATCTCGAAATCAGCTGGATCAGCAAACAAGGGATCGACAGGGGCTATAGGATCCTCTAGGGGCTGGTCTAAGTGTACGAACTCAATGTCATGGTCTGGATCAAAACCAGGTGGAAAAACAGGATCATCCTCACTATCGTGATCAAACTCAAAGTTGTGTGCGGAAACTGGTGCAGCTGATGATGCCATATCAGATTCGGCGTCGTGTGAGTGGTGCTGGACTCCCTGTGTATGCAAAGATGCGGACGCCACAGACTCAAATGAGTCTGGGACAGGTGAATGAACAGGAGCCTCCTCTGCAGGAGCATCAGCAAGCAGTAGGATATCACCGGCAGCAATATGGGCCTCGCCCTCAAGTGGGTCCTCCTCTAATAAATCGACGTCGTCGTCGGAAACATCATCAAGTGGCATATCAACAACGGGATAAGCGGCAAGGGGCACAGGAGCAGGGATCACCGCGAGTGGCAAATCCCCAACAAGATGGCCATCAGCAGGCTCTGCTACGACATCAGGCAGCGCAAAGGGCTGGAAGTCGTCATCGTCTGTGCTGGTAGTATCAGAAGTGTACACCTCGTGCTCCGATGAAACTATGTCGTCTGATACTATGGCCATGGGATCTGTAGTGTCCGACTCTCCAGTACCTGATGAAGGCATGACGTCTGTAACACAAACACACACATGCACAAATAATCAATCATATAATCAAATAAACATGTTAGTCACCAATAAGCAATCAAGTAATTCTCCTAGTCCCACTAGTCTAACCTCCCAGCCTCTCAGACTGAACCTCCTAGTCCCACTAGATTAACCTCCCAGCCTCTCAGACTGAACCTCCTAGTCCCACTAGACTAACCTCCCAGCCTTCCAGACTGAACCCTCTAGTCCCAATAGACTACTCCCTCACCCTCTCAGACTGAGCCTCCTAGTCCCACTAGACTACTCCCTCAGCCTCTCAGACTGAGCCTTAACTTTTAAAAAGAATGTTCATACTTTGTTTGTAAAAATATTTTGCACTCAGGATCTGGACGTAGTGTATGCAATGTAAAAATGTTTTCGTGAGAGCCCTAGTGATCATAGTCTACACTCGAGAAGGAATCCTAGTTCGCTATGATCAAAGCTCTGATACCAAGCTGTCACACCCAGGCTTTGCGGAAGCGTGGGTTTATTTGGTGTGACTTCTTAATACCATAGCTTAATCACAACAAAGCTATATGAAAGTAAAACCATGATGATCATCCATTACTTCAAGTTTTAAAAGTAAAATACGACAACATTGTTTTAGAGTTGCCACATGCAACGAGTTTACAACACGACATAATAAAAACCTTGTTCATGAAACACAACCAACAGACTTGAAATAAACACAACTTAAGACTTGTGACTCGTCCAGGTAGAAGTCACAACCCCTAAACTTGGATGACATCACTCTTCTTACGCAGCTTGAAAACATAGCATACCTCGCCAGATCCCTAATTCCCTAAAATACATGTAAGTTGAAAAATCAACATAAAGTTGAGCGAGTTCATGTGAAAGTGAGTATGTAAAACCTTTATAAGTATAAAATCCCTGGTATGTAGCAAATAAGGAAATAAAGAGATCACCAATGGTTTGCTAGACCATTGATATGTGTGAAGTGCAGTAGGAAGACTCAAACCTAGCAGATTTTTGCGTCGGGCTCAAAGTCACTCCGAGGTCCGTACTGTTGGGCCTGGAGTTGGGCTCGCTACACCAAGATACATCTACCGCTACTGACCCTCGGTCCTACAATGAGGATTAATGGCCTCCAGTTTCAGCCTACTCACTCATATGATCTAAGTACTAACCCTCCTTACGCTAACCATACCATGTAAAAAGTATTCGTAATCATAGTAACATGTATTTCACCCCCGAAGTATAAAACTGAAAACAGTTAAGAGAAAAGGGGGGGACATGAACTCACTCAAGTGCGTCTCGAAATAGTCAATCCCAAATCAACCTACTGCGTGACGACCTACACGTACTAACTTCTATTAGATGGACGGCCGTGTCTTGGCTTAAGGTTTAACGTTTTTGGGAAATAGTTAGGCAACTATTTCGTATTTCCACTTCTTAATTATTAATAATTATATTCCTTCCCAAGGATGGGGGTTTTAATACATGTGCATTTTTGTAATTCCAAAAATATATTATTAAGTCTCACTTAATAAACTATATTTTTATTCATTTGTCTAAAATATTCTATCTCCAAAATATACATATTTTTCCCAAAAATATTATATTTTATTCCATGCGATTTCCAAAATAATACTTTTATCAAAATACGCATTTAAGAGTATTTTTCCGAAAATACAGAAGTTACATTTAGAGTTCGGGTGGTAATAATAATACCGGTGTAACTTAGATATTTATTTGTGAAGGCGTTGGTATTATTTTCGAGTCATTAGTTTTTAGTGTATACGAGTTATATTATTTTTACCCTAAAAATAAAATATGTGTAGTTCACAAAATAATCATAAAATCACACAAGCGTTTTACTATGAAATATATATTCTAAATATATATTTAACAAGTTTTACTTACGAAAATCCACCTCCGAATACTTGGTTATTTTATAATAAAAATCATGGCGGAGTTTGTTTGGAAAACAAGTCGAAAATATATTTATAAACACTTGTCACCAAAAATATTCTAAGTGTTATTTTATAGAAAAATTTCGCCAGAGTTTCCTCTGTAACTGGAGGTGGCCACGCTTACTAGCGTATCATTTTCTTTTCAAAATTAAATCAACAATTTTTCAACCATCAATATTCAATATTCAAACATCAACTAGTCAAAAATAAGTATAGATCGCAAACACATGAACTTGTAAGTCGTGTAAAATTATGTAGTAACCTTCCAACATTTTTAGTAGATCTTTCTATCTTTAAAAATGAATCGGTTTCTTGAAAAACTTTATTTTTAAAGAAGATGTAACTTTACAACTTCTAGTCCAAAAATTACGAAATTATTCCTTTGTTAAATCCTTTTGTCACACAAGTGTTTACACACTTGTTGTTCACAAAAATGCTTTTAGTTCATGAAAAATCAGACTTTTAAACATGCTTTGCATCTTACACTTGGTTCTTCGAAAATACCACTTGTAGATCTTTAGATCTACTAGTTTAGAACTCTATTTTACAAGAAAAATCATTTTTACACAAGTTCATGTTTATGTGTGGAAAGGTTCATCATCTTGTATCTTCTACACTTTACATATTGCTAGTTCATGTTTCATGAACGTGATCTAGCGTGGTTAGATGACAATCCGTTCCACTACTAGCATCAAACAACATAAAATAATCACATCAAGACAAGTTTCACAAGATTTACACCACTAGTTACTCTTTATCCATCAAGTTTATCTTTCATTCAAGACTTTATGTTTTGATCTTTAGTGTTCTTGATTTTTATCCGTTAATCCTCTTATTAACCACCTTAAACATGAACAAGAGAATGTTTAGAAGCACTTACTACTAGCTCGAGGCTAGGGAAGAATCAAAGTGAATACTAGGTGGATAAAAGCAACGTAGTGAGGTCATTGAGATTCCGAAAGCACCGTGTCTCCTCGTATGGTCTCTTGCACCTTGGTATGTATGTAGAATATCAAGATCGAAATTTGAAGATGATGGTGGGTGGGTGGGAACTCTCGGCCGAACACAAGAGGGGAGGGAGAGAGAGTGCAATTTTTGTTGGAGTGTTTATGTAAATGAAAAGTGTGATCTCTTGGTTATACTTATAGACCATTCAACTTAATTAACCATGGGATATTGTGTAATCTAGATATAAGACATAGGCTAATTAAAAAATCAAGAATTTGTGGTGTGTGTCCCACATGGGGACCGATCGGATCATGGGGGGGGGGGGGGGGTTATGGTTTGATTTCAACCAAGTAGTTAAGTGATAGTTAGTTTAGTTAGAGGTTAAAATAGGTTATTAGTGTGTTATGTAATATAACGGGTGTTAGGGTGTTCGGGGACCCTAACTAGCTCAGAAAAGGATAAACAATGTCATTGACAATATTTTTATGTTCCGGGTAAAGTCCGGTTGTTCGGTTGGATATTGATCCGTTAAAGTGTCAAGTAATGCTTTTAAGTGCCTTTAATAGTGTTTTTAGTGACACAAAGAATTCCCGACACTTTGGAAAGTGTCTAGTATTATTTTCCTATGTTTTTGCACTTTACTAGTTAAGTTAAATGCTGAATTTTGTAATAAAGTGCAGAATTTTGTAGTTAAAGCATGTTTTAGGCACATCCGGTCACTATAACAATCACCTAGTGACGCAGTTCTACAATCCTCACCTCCCTACACTCTTTACCAGTGTAGTAATCTATTCCCGGCTCGTACTGGCCTTAGAGACAATATATGTCTAGTGCTGGCAATGTCAACATGTTTACTGGGTTATCCGTATAGTGTGCTCACTGTGTTTTTGTACATCAAGGTTGTCACTGATGTTTGTGTGTAAATAATAGAGTGACAGTATAAAATGTGATGCATGAGTATGTACGTATCAGAAATCAAGAAGCAGCTTAACCACAGTTGTAAGCAAGCACAGTAATTAAGCATTAATTAAATATTAATTAATTCGTACGGATACCTGGTTTGGTGAGGGTTGTCACATATAGAGCCTTTTGGGGAGATTGAAAATGAAAATAAAGGTGGGAGAGCGGGAATTATGGAAGAAATATGAAGGAAGAAAATTTTGAACGAGATTTAGGAGAGGAAATTTGGTTTATATTTTTAAAGATAATTTTATATTAATAATTATTACTGTTATTTGTATTTTGTATTGTTATTTAGATTTTTAATTTTTATTCATTTGATTAATATTCACAAAGCCCAAATTATAAAGCATACACGAAGATTATCAAGTATAGAAAACAGAACAATAGTCATGTAATCAAAACATTATGTACTAGAATTTCACATGAACTATTATTATTGATATTATTATTATTACTATTATTATTATTATTATTATTATTATTATTATTATTATTATTATTATTTTTAACTAAAGTTGACTTTTTTCCACAAAGTTTTGTTTGACTTTGGAAAGTGAAATAGATCGTTATGACTCATCAGTTCAAATGAGTGCTAGTAGATGTTTGGGGTTGTTTGGCAATTTCTAAATAGTAACTGTTGAACAAGTAAAAAGTCTAATCGGGTAAGAAGCTCTGAACTAGTAAGTGTTGAGCCAGTAAGTGTTGTTTATCTAAAGCTCCGAATAACAGTGTAAAATGGATATTTTACATCTCTAAACTATTTTGTGTTAAATGAAATGTATCTGGTGGTTGGCTAGTGGTAATGGTGGTTATAGGCGGTGGCGGGTAGTGGTGGCGTTAGTGCTTGGCGGTGACGGGTGGTGGTGGTTGTTGATGGTGGTAGGTGGTTAACGGTGGTAGGGGTGGTTGTTGGCGATGTTCTGGTTGGTGGTGGTGGTGGTTGGCGGTGACAAGTGGTGAAGGTGGCGGGTGGTGGTGATTAGCAGTGTCTGTCATGTGTGATGGTTTTAGTGCTCGATGTTGGTGGTGTTGGTGGTGATGGTGGTGGTTGGCAGTGGCGGTTGGTGGTGGGCGGGTGGCGGTGTTTGTCATGGGTGTTGGTTTGTAGTGCGTGGTGGTTGTGGTTGCCTGTTGGTGTCGTGGTTAGCGGTGTTTGTCATGGGCGGTGGTGGTGGCGTGGTGGCGAGTGGTGGTGGTGGTGATTGGCGATGTTTTTCATGAGTGCTTGTTGTAGTGCGTGGTGGTGGTTAGCTGTGTTTGTTATAAGTGGTGGTGGCTGAAGTTTTTGGGTTATTAGGCAATGGTAAATCTGTCTGTTAACCCTTCAGCATCATCTTATCACTCAATCATTAAAAGGTCAACTGAACCATTAAGAAGTGTTATTTTTGTGAACCAAACACTCTCACCTCTTACTGATTCAGAGGTAGCATATTTATGGAATCACTAAGAGGCTACCAAATAGCCCTATTAATGACCTTAAATGATCTCAACCGAATATTAGGGATGACAATCGAACCCTAAACTATTAGGGTAAATCCAGAACCCGACACACTTGAGATGGAATTGGGGTCGGGTAACTGGGAATGAGACTGGATTTAGGATTAGTTTTTTTTTTTTCACAGATTTATCACAGCTTTAGGATTTGATGATATATCCGTTTACCCGACTCAATTACTCGATAAATTGCATTTACTTACCCAATTCTATACCCATTTTCTCATTTGTCCTCATAATGTATAGTCCAACTTTTTTCCCAAAATTCCCAGAAAAAAAAATTATTTTTCTTTTAGATAAACTTAAAACATTAGTTTATTTAAAAAGTTTAAATATAACAAAAAATGACATAATAAAAATAGCATAACATGGTTAAAACAAAAAGCACATAATTAAGATATCACTAATAACCCGGAATAATATTTAGAAAACAACTATAAAAGTTTAGCAATTACGAATTAAAAACCTAGTTAATATTTCGATAATTAGATACGTAGTAAATTAGATAAACTTTAAGCCACATAATAATTTTAATTGATTAATTATAAGAAAAAAAATAAGAAGACACGCACATTTTGAAGTTAGTTTTATTTTTTTAAATGACACTTAAACAATGACACATAAAAATATAAGTCATAAATTCTTCATATTTTATAAACAATGACCTTTTTTTTATGACACACACTTTTCCATGACACACAAAAACAGATTTATAAATTTATTAAATTTTGTACAAGCATGACATTTTTTTCTTGACACGCATTTAAATGTCCTAAAATAAGCGTGTGTCATTATTCGCGTGTCAAAATAGATCTTGTTTTTTTATGATGCTAAAAGGATGACACACAAAAAATTGTCATAAATATATTGAATTTTGTAAAGCCATGACATTTTTTTTTTTGACAGACACTTTCACTTTCAAGGTCATAAAAAGTGTGTGTCATTGTTTGCGTGTCAAGATGAATCTTTTTTTTTATGACATTAAAAACATGACACACAAAAAAGAATGTCATAGATTTATTAAATTTTGTAAACCATGACATTTTTTTCTTGACATACGCTTATGAATGTCATAAAATATGCGCGTGTCATTGTTCGTGTATCAAGAGTAGTGTATTTTCTAGTAGTGTTTACAAGTCAATGACAGTAGATATTTCTTTATTCCCCTTACACCACTTCTATATGTACATGATTGCTAGATTTTCGGACCACTTGATCTTAATATGAAGTATGGAATTTGCTAGATCAATTTTCCACATTCTTTCCTACATTGCGTAGAAAATAAAACAAAGAGTACAATTGTAAAAATTAAATCGTTTTTTCTCTTATCTCATTTATTATTATCTTTAACTAATTAGTTAATCATAAAGACTATTATCCTCCATACTAAAATTTGTGCCTACACACATCAAAATTTATCATACATGTTTTAAAATTTATCATATACATATTAAAATTTATCTTACACAGCTCGTAATTCATCCTACACAGCTAGTAATTTATCATACACTTTAAAATAATTTTTTTCTTCTTTTAAAAAATATTTTTTTTTTAAAATAAGTTACAAATTTAATATAGTTAGCTATTAAAAATGAAGACTACCAAGTAATGACCTATCCGAGTTTACCAATATACCCTTACACTAATACTAAATGCAAAAATTAAATGAAGTAAAATGAAGAATTTTTATTGGTTGAAATTTTTTTATTTTTTATCCTTACAAAAACTTTCTTCTCATTTGAACCATCCACTATATATATATAGGGTCAGGATTTAGAGAAAACGGTGAAAAGTGTGAGAACGGTGAGAACGATTATGGATCGTCCGATCAAAACAATCCATGGACTAGATTACGCGGTGGCGTTTTCGTAAATAACATCAATATTATTAGGTGGGACGCGCTTCATTAAGGGTAAAATGGTCTTTTACAACTCATATTCAAAACGCCATCAAATGATAAAAACGCCAAACAAAAAAATAAAACGCCATTAAAAACAAAACGCCTAAAATTTAAAATAAAACGCGTTTAATATTACAGGAAGATGAAACAAACACAAATAACTGAATTTCAGTTAATAACATTTATTAAAAGAAATTCCCTCCTAAATTACGCGCCAAAAACATCATTATATAAACAAACTAAAAACATAGCTTCCATAATCACTTCAATCTATCCATTTTCTGCAAAAAAACATCCTTAACCAAAATGCCAACTTAAACAAAACGCCAAAAATGGCAACAATGGTTTCGTGGAGATACACTCTGGGGATCAGGCGATACGTCCTCCATTTTGACAATAGAAGGAGAGTGTATGTTAAGACGGTCAAGGCAATCTAAAAATGGAAGAAGAGATACAGAGGCAAATTTTATCCATTGGCATCGCTCTAGACAACCATTGCCATGAAATACATATGCTTATGAAAGCATTAACCAGCAAATTTGGACCAATCAAACGGGATATGAAGCCAGACCCTGTCATGACATCATGACGTTTTGATGATGAAACAGATATGGTGACGGTTACATACGACAGCGGAGAGGAGGAAGTATACTGGCTAGAGAACATCATGACAAAGCAACGACTGGGTTTCATGGAAGAATTGCATAACGCCAAATGTACCAACACAGAAATAGACTCAAAATTGGAGTTAATGCAAGACATGTTCAGGTAGAGGCTTCAGAATCTTCAGGAACAAGAAGCTGATGAAGGTGAATGTGATGACATGGATGAAGATCAAGATGAAGAATCCGATGAGGAAGAAAATGACACAAGTGATGTATACTATTCAGATAAAGTACCTTCTGACGAAGGATTTTAATTTTTTTCCTCTTTTTTGTTCTTCTATGTAATCTTTTTTTTAAGATAATTAAATGATATATTTCTATCTTTATTAGCAAAACGCCAAAATTATACTAAAAAAATGGTTAACCCTAACAAAACGCCAAAAATAACAAAAAATATCTTTCCTGCTTAATATTTTATTTACTCCGTTATTGTATTTTGTCATGTTGGTCTGCATAAGGCTATTTAAAAAAAATGTCAAACCTAGAAGATGGGACGTCTATAACCTATAAAACTGATAAAAGCTTATCAACAAACTAAAATACAAAAAACAGTAACTGAAAAGACAGTTACTTTATTACTATCATTTATTACAATAAAAAAAGTCCCGCCTAAACTACACACTAAAAACTTCTATAAGAGAGGGGTCTATACACAATGAAATTAATCACACCCAGAAAAACACAAAAAGCGCCATATCCTCTAGAAACCACTCCCTTTAAAACGCCATGGATGTCAAAGCTTTCACTGAAATGGATCCTTTTTCTGAGGAGGTTAACTCAATAATATTTTGCTGGATGAGATGGACAAATATTCAAGAAAAAGAGACTGATGATAGTGATATGCCATCATGTGAGCTTTCTTTTTTATGAATATATGCATGGAAGAAAGGGTTCAACACAACTGAAAAATGCTATTTTGGACTCCATTATTACAAATAGCATCAAGCAAGAGTTGATCTTCAATGACATGCTACCAAACAAGAATATCACACCAAAAAACAGGATGCCACTAAGCAGCTTCTTCTGAAAAAGACGGGGTTTATGTAGGAAAGTTGGCATCTAGCTAAAGTATTCAAAAAAGGTTCAAAAAGCCAAAACAAAATTCAAGAAAAATAGAGGCTGATAACAGTGAAGATTCGGAAGAGAAATTAGATTACCATTTTTTTAATATTTTTGTTTTCATTTTATATTGTTTTGATATCAAGTTATATGTTGATTTGTTATCTAATTCTCTATAAATAAAATACATTATTATATAAAACGCTAAAAACTACAAACACCAAAACGATAGAAGTATGAAAACTGGGAGAACAGCTACTGGCAAAACACCTTGTAAAGGGTATTAAACGCCAAAAAATTCACTAAACGCCAAAAAAATTGGACTTATTGTAATCTTATGCAAATAATAGTGACTCGTAGTGAATTATTATATAAAACGCCATAAACGCCAAAAAAATTAACCAGAAAATGCTATAACGCCAAAAAATTACATATGTGACACAAAAAAATTAATTCAACGCCAAAAAAGTTTAAAAAATACAATTAACGCCAAAAAAAACTTAGACACCATAAAAATATTATACCGCGTTGGGAAATAAAAACAAGAATGAAAAGACAAAAAAGCCCATCCGCCCTTCTCTATGCAGCGGGACACGTGTTGGGCCAGGATGCGTTCTCACCGTTCTCTCACTTTTGAGCGTTTTCTACTGATCCCGTTTCTATGTATATATATATGGAGAGAGAGGTCGGCTAACGTATAAGAGTGTCATAACGTGCAAAGCGTACACGAGTAAATCACGCATGTTATAAAACTCAAACCCTAATCATGCATGACCAAAAATCACATAATCACGCATGAAGAAAACACATAATCACACATAACATCACATAGTCACGAATAACATCACATAATCTCGCATAACATCACATTAATTACGCATAAATAACACCTAATTACCCTAATCATGCACATTAAGGAATCTCATGCAGTGCAATCTCCTACTCGCGTACGCTTCGCACGATAGCCACTCTTCTATTTTACATTCTCTCTCTCTCTCTCTATATATATATATGTCACAATTTCAAGATAATGATTTTAATAATAGTGAAATTAATACTATAGATAGTAATATTTTAGAAAATATTTTAAACAAAATTAAAAATCCAGAAGAAAGGTTAAAAATTCTTCAGATGATATACCAAAATGAAGAAATTCAAAAGGATATTAGAATAGAGGAACCTGAAGGTCCCTATTCCATGAAATATGTTAATAATATTTTAAATAATAGGAAAAATAATCCCTCTACTTCTGAAGATTTAAAAATGGAAATTACTAATTTAAAAGAAGAAATAAATTACTTAAAAAAGAAAAATTCTAATTTTGAAAAAATAATTATAAATCTTGAAGGAAAAATTATAGGAGAAACATCTTATAAACCTTCGTCTCCTATTGATAGTCCTATTGATAATACTAATTATGATCAGGAATATCCTCCTTTGGTTATTAATAAAAATGAAGGAAAAGACGAATATATTCATAGAATAGAGAAATTTATTTCTCAAAAATGGCTAGTTAAAATAACTTTATTAATACAAAATACATTTAAAAATGATTTTGTTGCTCTTATTGATTCCGGAGCAGATTTAAATTGCTTAAGAGAAGGATTGATTCCTACAAAATATTTTGAAAAAACAACTCATATTCTTAAAGCGGCTAATAGGCAAGATATGGGAGTTAGATATAAAATTCCATACGCAAAGATTTGCAATAATGGAGAATGTATTCCTTTATCTTTTGTTCTTATAAAAAATATAACAAATGAAGTTATATTAGGAACTCCATTTCTTTCAAAAATATTTCCCTTAAAAGAAGTTGATAAAAAGGGGTTTAAAGCTTTCTATAATAATACGGAATTGTATTTTGAGTTTATAACTCAGCCGTTTGAAAAATATTTAAATGAATTTCTTATACAGGCTAAGACTAACCAAATAAATTTTCTTAAAGAAGAAATTTGTATTCATACTATTGAGGAAAAATTAAAAATTCCCAAGTTAATTTTAAAAATTGAAACTATAAAGAATCAATTTAATGCGGAAATATGTAATGATCATCCAAATGCTTTTTAGAACAGAATACAACATATTGTTTCTCTTCCTTATGAAGATAACTTTATAGAAAGCGATATTCCAACTAAGGCAAGACCTTGTTAAATGAACTCTGAATATTTGGAATTATGTAAAAAAGAGATTGAATCTCTTCAACAAAAGCGATTAATATGTCCTTCAAAATCTCCACGGTCATGTACTGCTTTTTATGTTAATAAACACTCTGAAATTGAAAGATGTGTTCCAAGATTAGTTATAAACTATAAACCTCTTAATAAAGTTTTGAAATGGATAAGGTATCCAATTCCTAATAAAAAAGATTTGTTAGACAGACTGTATGATGCTTTAATATTTTCAAAATTTGATTTAAAATCAGGATATTGGCAGATTCAAATTGATAAAAAAGACAGGTATAAAACTGCTTTTAATGTTCCTTTTGGGCAATATGAATGGAATGTTATGCCTTTTAGCCTAAAAAATGCCCCTTCAGAATTCCAAAAAATCATGAATGAAATATTCATTCCTTTTTCAAATTTCATAATTGTTTATATAGATGATATATTAGTATTTTCAAAAGATATTGAAACCCACTTTAAACACCTTGATATATTTAAAACCATTATTATAAAAAATGGATTGGTTATTTATAGTCCTAAGATGATGCTTTTCCAAACAAGTATCAGATTTTTAGGTCATATAATAGAGAAAGGGAAAATTGTTCCTATTGTTAGAAGTATAGAATTTGCTTCTAAATTCCCTGATAGAATGACAGATAAAACTCAACTTCAAAGGTTTTTGGGAAGTTTGAATTATATAGCTCCTTATTACCATGATTTAGCTAAAGATTCTTCTATTTTATATGATAGATTAAAAAAGAATCCAAAGCCTTGGGATGAAAATCATACTCAAGCAGTTATAAAGATAAAACAAAAGGTTTTAGGTCTTCCTTTCATGTCTATTGCTAATCCTAATTGGGAAAAGATTATTGAAACGGATGCCTCAGAAATAGGTTATGGGGGAATATTAAAACAAATTTCTCCTCAAACAAAACAAGAATATCTTGTTAGATTTCATTCAGGAAAATGGCTTGATAGCAGAAGAAATATGCTACTATTGCAAAAGAAATTTTAGCAATTTTAAAATGTGTTTTGAAGTTTCAAGATGATTTATACAATCAGAAGTTTATAATAAAAACTGATTATCAAGCAGCCAAATTTATGTTTCAAAAAGATTTTAAACATGATGTTTCAAAACAAATGTTTGCTAGGTGGCAATCTCAATTAGCCCCATTTGATTTTGAAATACAATATAAAAAAGGAGAAGAAAATAGTCTTCCAGATTTTCTGACTAGAGAATATTTGAAGATAATATCTTCTGTATGAATTGCAGGTGTTCTAATGACAAAGGCCAGAGGACCACTAAAAAGGGTTTTTGATAATATGCAAATTGATAAAAATAATTATAATATTATAAAAAGAATGACAATTGTGAGAATTCATAATTAAATGAATGATTATAGTAATCCTAATAGAATGAAAGATCTTTCAGATGAATATATTATTCTAAATGTTATCAAGAATCAAATAAAGGTTCTTGAGGATAATGAGAAAATAATCTCATCAGCCTGATTTTATACTTTCAGGTATGACTCCTCATAACAGAGGAAAACAACCTTTTCCCACTTATAGGGGAAGAGGCAGAGGTAGAGGAAGAAGCCAAGATTTAGTCTTGGTTCAACAAGGAAACAGAAGGCTCATAGCCTCTGATATTGCTTCTAGCAGCTCAAATAATAATAATAATATGGGTATTCAAATTAGTCCCAATGATCCGTCATATGAAAAGATCATGGCTATTATAAAAGCCCAAGAAGAGGAACAAGCCTCAAAGGCTTCCTCTTATTCTCATATAGCACAAGAAGATGATGAAGAGTCATGGGTTATATCCGACAGACAGAAGAAAATAATTCTTCTAAACCAAGAAGATATAAAGTTTTTTGATGATCCTTGGTTTCTTATGCAAAAATATTTAGAACCAGCATCTTATGATGCCACTTCTTATAAACCAAGACAATATTATGAAAGTATTATACAAGTTTCTGAGTCTGCTGAAATAAGACATTTTTATCCAGCAGATAAAATTAAGAGTTCATTTAATTTTAGTAAGATTTTTATAAAATCTCTTTTATCTCCTCAAAAGTGGGGATTAAGTACTTTAAATGAAAAGGAATTTATAAATTCTAATAGGCAAACTTATAAATATAATTATTGGGATTACATCCAAAGTTTTGAGAAATGTTTATTTTAAGAAAACCCCAGCAAAAAACACTCATGGTTTATAAAAGTGAGTGATAAGATTTATAAAGATGGAATTCCTAGTTGGTTCAAAAAATGGTTCATTTTATATGGTCCATCAGTTCAAATCCTCCCTGAACCATTCAAAGGTCTCTACCAAGAATGGGTAGTAGTTTCTCCAGACCTGATAGAAGCCGAGTATAATAAAACTTGGTTTGAGGGAATAGCCTCAATGTACGTTTTTATAGAATTTTCCATACCATGGATTTGGAGATGGAAACCCACAACAGGTTATACCCTGCGGGATAATATTCTCTGTCTCAAAAGAACTTCTTATACAAAGTTCTGGTCAAAGATGACAAGAGTTAATAACTCTACAAAAGAATTGGAAGGTCAAGACACAATAAAATTGATCACCAATAAAATAGAGTATTATAAATCTCATATTGATAAAAGACAACAAAGACAGCTTCCGAGTCCTTTTGAACAAATATCAAGAAGAATTCAAGATAAGCAAGCAGTCTCCGTAGCCTCAAAGGCTGAAATTCTTTCATTATACAAGGAAGAAATGAAGAAGGAGTTAAAAAAGTTTTTTGAATCAAGCAATGAAAGTTTCTCCAGAGCAATGTCAATCTCATCCACCAGCTAAGAAGATGAGAACCGTTTCTCATGTTTAGCAGGAGAATCTCAACCAATATAAGATATTCCAGAAATAAGACTAGATGATGATCTAGAAGCATATCTTCAAACGGTGGTAGAAGAATTCACCCCAAAGAAAGAATCCAAAGAGGAGATGAAAAAAGACTGATAATTGAGCCAACACAAGGACCCCACTCATAATGGGCATCTTTGAAATATGGGAAAAGTTTGGCCATTATACGGCATCAAGGACAATCATAGAGTCCTCTTTTTCTTTTGCTTTTTCTTTTTTGTCCGTTCTTCTTTTTATATTTTGTTTGTTTCCCTTTTAATTTTCTATATATAGGGTTAGTTTGTAAGGAAGAAGGCACGCTAATCTTTAGCCCCTCTCTTCTCTCTCTAAAATTTCTGCACTTGTAAAATATTTGAAACATATTAAATAAAATCTTCCAACTTTGAAGATCTCTCCGGTGTTCCAAAGTAAGAATTTTAATTTTGATTTCTTTATAATAATCATGATGGGCTAAAGCACTTAAAGTATTGAAGCATGGCTCAATAACATCTTTTGATAACATGGTCCTAATATTATAAAAAGTTTTTGGTTAAAACATAAACTGGCAGGGTTAAAACTTTAAACTAGCAATTAATGAACTAAGGGAACCTTCGTCCACGTTGTATCCCGTTTTTATGATTGATAGAGAATTTTAGTGTGACTGTTTTTAATTTGCCTTATAAGTTAATTTGACGGATTTTAATTTTGTAAAATTAATAAACCTTCTTTTGACGGTTTATGTTTTGTTAAATTCCTACCAAATTCCCTATCAATCATAAAAACGGGATACAACGTGGACGAAGGTTCCCTTAGTTCATTAATTGCCAGTTTAAAATTTTAACCCTGCCAGTTTATGTTTTAACCAAAAACTTTTTATAATATTAGGACCATGTTATCAAAAGATGTTATTGAGCCATGCTTCAATACTTTAAGGGCTTTAGCCCATCATGATTATTATAAAGAAATCAAAATTAAAATTCTTACTTTGGAACACCGGAGAGATCTTCAAAGTTGGAAGATTTTATTTAATATGCTTCAAATATTTTACAAGTGCAGAAATTTTAGAGAGAGAAGAGAGGGGCTAAAGATTAGCGTGCCTTCTTCCTTACAAACTAACCCTATATATAGAAAATTAAAAGGGAAACAAACAAAATATAAAAAGAAGAATGGACAAAAAAGAAAAAGCAAAAGAAAAAGAGGACTCTATGATTGTCCTTGATGCCGTATAATGGCCAAACTTTTCCCATATTTCAAAGATGCCCATTATGAGTGGGGTCCTTGTGTTGGCTCAATTATCAATCTTTTTTCATCTCCTCTTTGGATTCTTTCTTTGGGGTGAATTCTTCAACCACCATTTGAAGATATGCTTCTAGATCATCATCCAGTCTTATTTCTGGAATATCTTCTATTGGTTGAGATTCTCCTGCTAAACATGAGAAACGGTTCTCATATTCTTGGCTGGTGGATGAGATTGACATTGCTCTGGAGGAACTTTCATTGCTTGATTCAAAAAAAAATTTTAACTCCTTCTTCATTTCTTCCTTGTATAATGAAAGAATTTCAGCCTTTGAGGCTACGGAGACTGCTTGCTTATCTTGAATTCTACTTGATATTTGTTCAAAAGGACTCGGAAGCTGTGTTTGTTGTCTTTTATCAATCTGAGATTTATAATACTCTGTTTTATTGGTGATCAATTTTATTGTGTCTTGACCTTCCAATTCTTTTGTAGAGTTATTAACTCTTGTCATCTTTGACCAGAACTTTGTATAAGAAGTTCTTTTGAGACAGGGAATATTATCCCGCAGGGTATAACCTGTTGTGGGTTTCCATCTCCAAATCCATGGTATGGAAAATTCTATAAAAAAGTACATTGAGGCTATTCCCTCAAACCAAGTTTTATTATACTCGGCTTCTATCTGGTCTGGAGAAACTGCTACCCTTTCTTAGTAGAGACCTTTGAATGGTTCAGGGAGGATTTGAACTGATGGACCATATAAAATGAACCATTTTTGGAACCAACTAGGAATTCCATCTTTATAAATCTTATCACTCACTTTTATTAACCATGAGTGTTTTTTGCTGGGGTTTTCATAAAATAAACATTTCTCAAAACTTTGGATGTAATCCCAATAATTATATTTATAAGTTTGCCTATTAGAATTTATAAATTCCTTTTCATTTAAAGTACTTAATCCCCACTTTTGAGTAGATAAAAGAGATTTTATAAAAATCTTACTAAAATTAAATGAACTCTTAATTTTATCTGCTGGATAAAAATGTCTTATTTCAGCAGACTCAGAAACTTGTATAATACTTTCATAATATTGTCTTGTTTTATAAGAAGTGGCATCATAAGATGCTGGTTCTAAATATTTTTGCATAAGAAACCAAGGATCATCAAAAAACTTTATATCTTCTTGGTTTAGAAGAATTATTTTCTTCTGTCTGTCGGATATAACCCATGACTCTTCATCATCTTCTTGTGCTATATGAGCATAAGAGGGAGCCTTTGAGGCTTGTTCCTCTTCTTGGGCTTTTATAATAGCCATGATCTTTTCATATGACGGATCATTGGGACTAATTTGAATACCCATATTATTATTATTATTTGAGCTGCTAGAAGCAATATCAGAGGCTATGAGCCTTCTGTTTCCTTGTTGAACCAAGACTAAATCTTGGCTTCTTCCTCTACCTCTACCTCTGCCTCTTCCCCTATTAGTGGGAAAAGCTTGTTTTCCTCTGTTATGAGGAATCATACCTGAAAGTATAAAATCAGGCTGATGAGATTATTTTCTCATTATCCTCAAGAACCTTTATTTGATTCTTGATAACATTTAGAACAATATATTCATCTGAAATATCTTTCATTCTATTAGGATTACTATAATCATTCATTAAATTATGAATTCTCACAATTGTCGTTCTTTTTATAATATTATAATTATTTTTATCAATTTGGATATTATCAAAAACCCTTTTTAGTGGTCCTCTGGCCTTTCTCATTAGAACACCTGCAATTCATACAGAGGATATTATCTTCAAATATTCTCTAGTCAGAAAATCTGGAAGACTATTTTCTTCTCCTTTTTTATATTGTATTTCAAAATCAAATGGGGCTAATTGAGATTGCCACCTAGCAAACATTTGTTTTGAAACATCATGTTTAAAATCTTTTTGAAACATAAATTTGGCTACTTGATAATAAGTTTTTATTATAAACTTCTGATTGTATAAATCATCTTGAAACTTCAAAACACATTTTAAAATTGCTAAAATTTCTTTTGCAATAGTAGCATATTTCTTCTGGCTGTCAAGCCATTTTCCTGAATGAAATCTAACAAGATATTTTTGTTTTGTTTGAGGAGAAATTTGTTTTAATATTCCCCCATAACCTATTTCTGAGACATCCGTTTCAATAATCTTTTCCCAATTAGGATTAGCAATAGACATGCAAGGAAGACCTAAAACCTTTTGTTTTATCTTTATAACTGCTTGAGTATGATTTTCATCCAAGGCTTTGGATTCTTTTTTAATCTATCATATAAAATAGAAGAATCTTTAGCTAAATCATGGTAATAAGGAGCTATATAATTCAAACTTCCCAAAAACCTTTGAAGTTGAGTTTTATCTGTCATTTTATTAGGGAATTTAGAAGCAAATTCTATACTTCTATTAATAGGAACAATTTTCCCTTTCTCTATTATATGACCTAAAAATCTAATACTTGTTTGGAAAAGCATCATCTTAGGACTAGAAATAACCAATCCATTTTTTATAATAATGGTTTTAAATATATCAAGGTGTTTAAAGTGGATTTCAATATCTTTTGAAAATACTAATATATCATCTATATAAACAATTATAAAATTTGAAAAATAAATGAATATTTCATTCATGATTTTTTGGAATTCTGAAGGGGCATTTTTTAGGCCAAAAGGCATAACATTCCATTCATATTGCCCAAAAGGAACATTAAAAGCAGTTTTATACCTGTCTTTTTTTATCAATTTGAATCTGCCAATATCCTGATTTTTTTTAGATTTTTTTAGGTTTTTTGGGGGTTTAGTTTTTTGCATTTTAGCTTGGGGGGGGGGGGGGGTTAGGTTTTTTTTAGGTTTTTTTAGCTATTTTAGGTTGTGTTCACATTGGTTCTCGCGGTTCTCGCAATAAGGGTGGTTCTTGCATTAACTTCTCCCTATATATATATACATATATATATATAGGACAACGATCCGTTAGGAACCACCTCTTATTGCGAGAACCGCGAGAACCAATGTGAACGCAACCAAAAATGCCTAAAAATAGCTAAAAATCACACAAAATTTTTTTTTTTTTAATATTTTTTATAACAAAATCGCTACTTTTCGTAGCAAAAATTTAAAAAAAAAAATTTTTTTTTTGGCTTCTAAAAGTAGCGATTTTAACATAAAAATATTAAAAAAATCAAAAAAAAATTTTAGAATTTTTTTAGATTTTTTAGGTTTTTTGGGGGTTTAGTTTTTAGCCTTTTAGCTGGGGGGAGGGGGGGTGTTTTTTGGGGGGGGGGGGGGGGGGGTTTAGGTTTTTTTTGGGGGGGGGGGGGTGGGGTTAGGTTTTTTTAGGTTTTTTTTAGCTATTTTAGGTTGTGTTCACGTTGGTTCTCGCGGGTTCTCGCAATAAAGGTGGTTCTCGCATGAACCTTACCCTATATATATATATATATATATATATATATATATATAGGGATGGATTAGTATACAAACCTACTTTGAGTGAAAAATCTTAGAAAACTTTACGTTAATTTTTTTTATAAAAAAGTAGGGCATGTGACATACATGATGTCCAGCCTAGAAAACCAAAAAAATAAAATAAAAAAAAGTGTCTAGTGATTATTTAAACACAAAAACGTTTCCTATGTAATAGTATGTAACATTACTCAACATCGATTTGTTACATACGTAACAAAAATTTTACATTTTTTTAAGTTAATGTGTTATATTATATTTTTTTTTTTTTTTTTTTTTTTGAACGGCAAATTTGATCACTGACGGACCTCTGGAGTATCATCGTGCCACCAGCAGAACCACCCGATCATATGGTAATTTGTTCTACTAACTAATTTATATCAGTTAATCTATCTTCGATTGTTCTACTAACTAATTTATATGGTAATTTGTTATGGTATTCTATTGGTGCTAAGCTATATGATATTAAGCTTTTAGCAACTCTTTCATTAAGCTTTTAGTAACTCTTTCATTGACTAACGTTGTTAATCTATAAATTTATTGTTATCCAGCCATAAGGTGGAGGTGGTTGGTTTCAAGTGGAATACAATGGTGCCTAGGAAAGTTTTGTATTTTATTTGGAAGCTAGCGATGGGATGTATAGCTACAAAAAAGGCCTTGCTACGCCGCGAGGTCCTATTCAAGATGTAGCCTGTGGTTTTGTGTGGTTACGGAGAGGAGTCAGCGGACCATTAAGTGATGGTTGTATTTTAACTTGGGTCATGTGTGGCATTTCAGTATTTGGACAAAAATCCCAATCATGATCGAGGCTAAAACTTTCAGTGAAATAAAAGTAAGCACAGATAATCTGGAAGGGTCGAGGACTTGGAAAAAAGTGATGGAGGCTTTGTGTTCGGGACGCTTTGGAATGTTTGGAAGGGTAGTAATGATAGGCTTTTTGATGGCGAGCCATTTTAAGTTTTGCGTGTGATCGAGATGGTAAAGGAAGACATTTTCCTATGGCTTAAAAATAGAACGGCTTACAACGGGTTAGATTGGGCGAGATGGCGAGACTTCAATATCCGAGATATTATCTTGTAATACTTTTTGTTTGTTTTGTGTTCGGACCTCCTAGCCCCGTTGTTCTATTTTATAGCTTCTAATAATAAAATAGTTGTCGCTGGAAAAAAATACATACATACCAGGCTTACCTTTTAAAAAAAGATACATATATACCGGTCTTTGGCTTTAGGATGTAAATCTCTAAGATTTTTTAAGGAAAGAAAAGAACTTTAGATATCTATATTTGTTTTCAAGTAACATAGTGTGTGGTAACAGGGCCGTCTATCAGGGGTGTAGGAGGTGCCAGCGATCAGGGCCTAAATTAATATAGGGCCCGAAAAATATATATATAAATATATATAGGGGATGGATTATGAGAAAACTAGTTTAAATAAGAAAAACCAAAAAAACAAACTAAAAAAGCCTAAAAAACATACCAATTTTTTTTAAATTTTTATAAAAAAATCGCAGGTTTTTATGCATGGAAATTTTTTTTCAAAAAAATAAAAAAATAAAAATCTTTTTTTTTGTTGTATTGCACATGTGCACTATTACTGATACAGTGCACATGTGTAGTACACATATAATGCACATGTGCAGTACAACAAATTTTTTTTTTGAATTTTTTTTATATATAAAAACCAGCGATTTTTTTATAAAAATTTGTAAAAAAAAATTTTGGTATGTTTTTTAGCTTTTTTTAGTTAGTTTTCTCATTTATATGTAGTTTTCTCATGATCCTCTCCATATATATATATATATATATATAGCGAGGAGCTCATGCAAGAACCACATTTATTGTAAGAACCGCAAGAACCAATGTGAACACAACCTAAAATAGCTAAAAAAAACCTAAAAAAAACCTAACCCCCCCCCCCCCCCCCCAAAAAAAAACCTAAACCCCCCCACCCCTCCCCAAAAAAAAACCTAACCCCCCCCCTCCAAGCTAAATGCTAAAAAAAAAGCCTAAAAAAAAACCTAACCCCCCCCCCCCCCCCCCCACAATCTAAAATGCTAAAAACTAAACCGTCAAAAAACCTAAAAAAAATCTAAAAAAATAAAAAAAAATCTAAAATTTTTTTTAATAGTTTTTATGTTAAAATCGCTACTTTTGGAAGCAAAAAAAAATGTTTTTAAAAAAAAAAAAAATTTGGCTTCGAAAAGTAGCGATTTTTTTATAAAAAATATTAAAAAATTAAAAAAAAAAATTTTGTGTGATTTTTAGCATATTTTAGGCATTTTTGGTTGTGTTCACATTGGTTCTCGCGGGTTCTCGCAATAAGAGGTGGTTCTCGCATGATCTTCTCCCTATATATATATATATATAGGCTAAGGCTAGACAAGAAACTCTTATGTTTTTAAAAAACCCTAGAAAACCCAACCTCCCGACATTTTTTTTTGAAAAAAATAACACATGTAATATACATGTTTTTAAGAGTTTTGGGCAAAAAAAAAAACAAAAAAGCGCCGAAGGATTATTAAAAAAAATAAACAAATTTCAGCAACTTTCGTGACTAACATGTGTTAGGCAAAAAAATGCTGAAACTTGTTTATTTTTTTTAAAAACATCCCTTCGGCGCTTTTTGTTTTTTTTTTGCCCAAAACTCTTAAAAACATGTATATTACATGTGTTATTTTTTTTCAAAAAAAAAATGCCGGGAGGTTGGGTTTTCTAGGGTTTTTTAAAAACATAAGAGTTTTCTATATAGCCCTACCCTATATATATATATATATATATAGGGGAATGCTAAAATGAGAACCACCTCGAGTTGTAAGAACCATGAGAACTACACCGTAGGGGGCGCGGTGGACCAATTTTTTTTTCATAAACGTAGATGCATGTATAAAAACAACATTTGTAAAAAAAAATTCAAAAAAAATGTCGTGTGTGTAGTTTTGAGCGCCACAAGTTTGTGTTTACGGGACCCGTAAATCTGGCCGGGAAAATTTACGGGTCCCGTAAACACAAACTTGTGGTGCTTAAAACTACACCCATGACATTTTTTTTTTGAACTTTTTTTATAAATGTTGTTTTTATAAATGCATCTACGTTTCTGAAAAAAATTTTGGTCCACCTCGCCCCGGATCAAAAAGTTCTCGCGGTTCTTACAACTCGAGGTGGTTCTCATTTTAGCGGATATATATATGGGACCACTAAAATGAGAACCACCTCGAGTTGTAAGAACCGTGAGAACTACATCGTACGGGGTGAGGTGGACCAAATTTTTTTTTTCATAAACGTAGATACGTGTATTATAAACACATTTGTAAAAAAATTCAAAAAAAATGTTGTGTGTGTAGTTTTGAGCACCACAAGTTTGTGTTTACGGGTACCGTAAATCCTACCGGAAAATTTACGGTACCCGTAAACACAAACTTGTGGTACATAAAAACTTTTTTTTTTAATTTTTTTTACAAATGTGTTTATAATACACGCATCTACATTTGTGAAAAAAAAATTGGTCCACCTCGCCCCGTACGGTGTAGTTCTCACGGTTCTTACAACTCGAGGTGGTTCTCATTTTAGCGTGATTCTATATATATATATATATATATATATATATATATATATATATATATATATATATGTAAGATCCTGGATGTTTGTATAAATAAGGGCCTGTTAAAAGACCCAAAGTTTTTTTAACTGAGAGAGTGTTTAAAAGTTAAAAAAAACAGCCCAATTAACAAGGCCAAGTGACTAGTCTAAACAAAAATAAGGGCCTGCTAGATCAGGGAAAGGAAACAAAATGTCGCACTGTCGCAGACAGTATAGTATATCGCACAGGAAATTGGGACGAGGGAAACCGGAAACAAAACGTCGATCATATGTTTTTGTGGTTTTGATTTCATATGTTTTTGATGTGATACGTTTTTTATTTCATAATATATTAATATTTGTGATTCTGATTTCATATACTATAAAACTTCATGTGATTGAATGAATGTTTTTGGTTAATATTTAGAAATTATGCCTCCCGTTCCTAAATACAAACACCTATCCGGCCATTAAAAAACGTAAGAAGAGGAAGTTAGAGGAAGAGAAACGAAAGGCGGACGAAGTAAAACAAAACCGAATACACAAGTTTTTTTTTTTCAAAAGAAACTCAAAGTTCTAGTTCTAACTTGAGTGACGATAATGTGGGTGAAGAAGATGTGAACGTAGATGAAGAACCATATTGTTCGCTTAGCAACTAAGTTCGATAATTTGCTCATTTTTACTACACTATTTTTGTTAATTTGTTTTATCTATTTCATAACAATTATCATAGTATTATGGATTTTTAGTATTTATATATTTGATTGAATGATTGATGAGTTTATATTATATGAAGATTTGCGAATAAGGCCCAATTTTTTTTATCTCGAACAGGGCCAATTTTTTTTTTTTTTTGTGATTTTCATAGACGGCCCTAGGTGGTAAGATGACTTCCATTTATCAATGATGTGGATGGTTTAAATCTTACAAGATGTAAATATAAGACTATTTAGGTGTATGTTAGTTTATCGGTTAAAAAATATATATCATATATGTCTATCTATTTACTGTAGATTGGTCGACAAGTCTTTAAAAAGAAATTGATAGTCGACTATATGATAAAAGGATTTGTTTTATTAAAGGTTCTAAAACAAACTCTATCGTTTGACCAGGTTACATTTGAAACCGTTTGACCAAGTTACAATTGAAAATGACCAAGTTGTAGGGTTTTTTTCCCGACTTTCTCGGAGGCGATTTTCGGCGGATTTGTTTTTCGTTTTTTTTTTCGTTTTCTGTCAATGGAAGGGAGGGATCGCTACAAGACGGATAGGTGGTATGATGTTCCATTCAAGACAGGGAGTCGATCTAGATCAATAGCTATGTCGTCGATGCCGGTAGAGATTACGAAGTTTTCGTTTCTAACTTGCCTGGAAGATGTGGATCTAAAGATTTAGTCGATGTTCTAAAGGGGTTCGGGCAGATTCATGGTACGTATATAGCCAGGAAGTTTGATAAACTTGGTAAGATGTTTGGATTTGTTTCGTTTAAAAACGTTAAGGATGTCGTTAAGTTGGAGCTGGCTTTAAAAGATGTATAGATTGGTAGTTATAAATTATTCATAACCCTGGCAAGATTTGTGGATGGGGAAAAATTGCCAAAGAAGGAGGAAGCTTGGTGGGAACCGGTGAAGAAGGTGGAAGATTCGAAGAGCAATATGGCTGAGCAGCGGGCTGAGGAGACGGTTGAGGTACGTGTTGAGAAGCCGTCTCCTAATGGGGTTGAGAATAGATCTTTTCGGGATACGCTTGTTAACAAAGAGGTGTCTTCGGAAAAGATTGAGATCTCGGTTCCTCCTAACACCCTAGCATTTTCGCAGTGGAAAGATATAGGTTTATTTGGAAGGGCTAAAGATTTTGATTCACTTAAAAATCTTAATAGTTCTTTATTTCCTTCGTCTCATGGGAAGATTGCTATTAAGTATATGGGAGGTTTGCATGTGATGTTAGTATTTCAAAACCAAGAGGAGAAGCAGGCGTTTCTAGAAAATAAAGAGGTATGGTCGTTGGTTTTCGAATCCTTGGTGTGTTGGGAGGGACAAATTTTGAAGTTTGAACGTATTGCCCGGCTAAAAATTTTTGGAGTTCCTTTTTGTTTGTCCGATAAGTTTGTGTTTAATGAGATTGGTTCGAGAATGAGTTCGGTAATGCATTTGGCTCAGTTTCCAGAAGGTGATCAGGATTTGTCGTATGCTTTGGTGGCTATTCTTTGTAACAAAGTGGATCGAATCAAGGAGAAGGTTGTATTGAAATGGCAGGAGCAATCTTTATCGGTATTGGTTGAAGAAGAGTGTGGTGAATGGATCCCGGATTGTATCGGGGCTATGGAGGAAGATGATGGAAGGGAGTCGCCGGAGTGTCAAGTTGTTGAAAAGCATAATGAAGTTGATGACAACAGAACAGTGGATGGGGTAGCTATGGCCGAAGAGGTGGTGATTGGTTTGGAGGGGAATGGGGGCTACGAGTCTTATCTTGGAGGATTTATTTCTTCTGTTAAGGAGGTTTTTTGCAAAACATATTAGTGAAAAGTCCCATGGTCTCGAAAGTAAGAAGAAAAAAAGGAAGTTCAATAGAAAAAAATCTAGAGCGGAGAAATCGGTGTCTCAAGTGGAGCATGATCGTCCGAAGAAAAGATCCCGGGATGGGAACGATCCATTCGATGTGGATCGGTTTATTTTTAATTTTAGTGATAACCATAATGAGGAGCATGAGGGTGAACAGGTACAAGGATCTTCATCCATTTTTATAACTCCTGATTTGAACCGTGAGGTGGTCGGTGATCAAGTGGAACCGAGGGTTGTTTGTGGGGAGGTGGGGTCTGAATCGTTTACTCAAAGGATTGATGATGAAGTTATTGTCGAAGTTTCTGAAACAATCATTTTGGGTAAGGTCCTTGGTGCTGAAAATATTGATTCTTTTAAAGATAATTTGGCAAACTCTATTGTGGAAGAAGGTTTTCAAGTTGTTGACAAATGAATGTGTTATCGCTGAATATTAGAGGTTTGGGGTCAGGAAGGATTAGTTTGGATGTGACGAGTTCTTGGGTTCGTAATATGAGATCGAGTAATGATGTGGGTTTTCTTATGCTCCAAGAGACTCAATTTGAGTCGATTGGTAGTTTAGATATTAATAAATTTTGGGGATCGGGTGATGTTCAGTTTGATTGGGTGGGGCCTATAGGGCGTTCTGGTGGTCTTATATCTTTTTGGGATCCCAAAAGATTTGTATCTCGTTCGGTTATTAAGAATCGTTCGTTTATTATTATTTGGGGTTCGATTAAAGATAGTGGTAGATTGTGTTCAGTTGTTAATGTGTATTCTCCTCTGACATTGAGTGACAAAAGGGTGTTATGGGAAGAATTGGCTAGAGTGATTGCCCCGGATGATAATTATTGGATTGTGGGTGGTGATTTTAATTGCGTCCGTGATGTTTCGGAAAGGAGGAATTCGAGATTTAATATGGTGAAGGCGAATGAGTTTAACGATTTTCTTGAAGGATCGGGTTTATGTGAGTATGCTTTAAGGGGTATGAAGTTTACTTTCAAGACAGGTGATAAGCTTAGTCGCATCGATAGAATTTTTGTCTCTTGGAATTTTGTTAATGATTGGCCTAATGCGGTGTATCGGACGCTTCCGCGGGACAAATCCGATCACTGTCCCTTGCATCTAAAGGTGGAGAATAGGAATTTTGGTGTTAAACCATTCTAGTTCTTTGATTCGTGATTACAAAGGGAGGGTCTTGAGGATGTGGTTCGAAATGGGTTACAAAGTTTCGTGGGTGGTGGAACTCCGGACATGGTGTTATTGAACAAATTTAGAAGGCTAAAGGTTGTTATATCTTCTTGGATGAATAAAGTTAAGGCCGAGGAGAAGGTTGAGGAGCTGACTTTACAATCCGAGGTGGAACATTTGGATTTTTCTTTGGAGAATCGTGACCTTAGTGAGGAGGAACATTGGGTGTATATAGAAGCCAAGAAGAGGTTGTTTGAAATTGATAGTTTCAAAGTTAAAGATCTCCGTCAGAAGTCTCGAGTTCGTTGGGCTAAAGAAGGGGATGAGAACACAAGATTTTTCCATGGTATGATTAATAGTCACCGGTTGAGTAATTCTATTCCTGGTTTAAATGTTAATGGGGTGTGGGTATCTAAACCAAATGAGGTCAAGCGAGAAGTGTTTCGGTTCTTTAGAGATAAATTTGTGGAGGATCTGAACTCTCGGCCGTCTCTTGTATGTTATGGTATTAAACGGCTTGACGAGCAGCAGGGGATTGACATTATTAGACCATTTTTCTGTTGATGAAATCAAAGATGCGGTTTTTGGTTGTGGTAGTTCTAAAGCTCCTGGTCCAGATGGTTTTAATTTTCTCTTCATCAAGAAGTTTTGGAGCCTTCTCGCCGATGATTTTGTAAGTGTTTTTGATCATTTTTATAATTCGGGTTCTATTAGTAAAGAGGTTGGCGCTTCGTTCATCACTTTGGTTCCTAAGGTGAATGACCCTATTGGACTTGGTGAGTATCGTCCGATTAAATTGATTGGGGGTGATAAGTAAAGTTATTTGTAAAGTGTTAGTGAATAGAATGAAGAATGTTATGAACTGTATCACGAATGAACACAATCGGCTTTTATTTCGGGGAGATATATTTTAGATGGTCCGCTTTTGATCAATGAAATATTATCGTGGGCGAGACAAAGTGGGAAAGAGTTTTTCTTTTTTAAGATTGATTTTGAGAAAGCTTATGATAACGTGAATTGGGGCTTTCTAATAATGGTCTTGCGTCAGATGAATTTCCCAGAGTTATGGTGTAAATGGATGTTTGGAGTTATTTCTTCTGCTCGTTCGTCGGTTCTGGTTAACGGGTCACCGACTTTTGAGTTCGGATATGGTAAAGGTATTCGTCAAGGTGATCCAATATATCCGTTTTTATTTATTATTATTATGGAAGCGTTGTTGGGCCTTATTAATAAAGCGAGTGATGTTGGGTCTTTTAATGGGGTGACAATGCCTAATGGAGGACCGGTGCTTTCTCATCTTTTGTATGCTGATGATGCCATGGTGATGGGTGAGTGGTTGGATTTTAATTTTCGGACTATGAGGCGAATTTTGAGGATATTTCATTTGTGTTCCGGGTTAAGAATTAATATCCATAAATCAACTCTCTTTGGGGTTGGGAAGAATATAGAGGAAGTGGGTTTAAAGGCGAATGAGTTGGGGTGTCGAGCGGGTTCTACTCCGTTTACGTATTTGGGTGTTCAAGTCGGGGCCAACATGAGTAGGATAATTAATTGGGATCTCGTGGTAAAGGTTTTATTCTAAACGGCTTTCGAATTGGAAGGCTAAAGTTCTCTCCATTGGTGGGCGGGCTGTTCTTATAAAGTCGGCGTTGGAGAGTCTTCCGACATATTATTTTTCTTTATATAAAGCTCCAGTGGCGGTGGTGAACAAATTGGAGTCGATGATCAAGAAATTTCTTTGGGGTGGTAATGTTGACGTGAATAAAGTTCATTGGGTTAGTTGGGAGACGGTCACACGGTCTAAGAAAAATGGCGGTTTGGGCATCAATAGACTTGAGGTGAGTAATAATGCTTTGGTTCTAAAGTGGTTGTGGAGATATCGTATAGATCGTGAAGCGCTTTGGAGGAAGGTTATAGATGCAATACATGGGTCTCGTAGACGGTGGGAGACGTTTCCGTGTAATAAAAAATTTTCAGGAGTGCGGTCTAAAATTGTTTTATGTGGCCGAAATTTGAAAGTGGGTGATGTTCCGTTTTTAGGTATGATAAAAGGGTGTGTTGGAAATGGTTCGAATATAAGGTTTTGGATCGATCCTTGGATCAATTACATGCCTCTTAAGCAGTGTTTTCCAAATCTGTTCCGTCTCGAGTCGGATCCTTGGTGCAAACTGGAGGATAGAATGGAGTCGTATAATGATGGCATTTTGGTTACTTGGGATTGGAAACGATATCCAGCCACAGATCAAGAGATGGTTGAAATAGTTGAGTGTCAAAGATTAATATGTGGGACTCGGTTGTCTCAGGATCATGATTCGTGGGTCTGGAACGTGGGCGACTCGAAGGAGTATGTGGTGAGAGAGGTCAAAGAGTGGATAAAAGGTAGTGGGTCTCAGGAAGGAAATCAACAGTTTGATTGGTGTAAATGGATTCCAAGTAAATGTAATATTTTTATGTGGAGAGCTTTACTTGACAGAATTCCTACCAAATGTGCGCTTGGAAGAAGGAATATCGCGGTTGGTAATTGGAGCTGTGTTTTTTTTGGGAAGAGACAGACGAGACAGCAGAGCATTTATTTACAGCGTGTAGGTTTGCAGATGGAGTGTGGAGTGGTATTGCTTCTTGGGTCAAAATCCCACCGATGATATTGTTCTCCACCGAAGATATTTTCAAGGTTGCCGAGCAAGTGGGAGGTTCTAAGGATAGAAGAGACATTATGAATGGGATTTTCATTATAACGTGTTGGAGAATTTGAAAAGCGCAGAACGAGAAGGTTTTTTCAAACATAACGAGGAGTGTTTATCAAGTGGTTTCGGATGTAAAATCGTTGAGCTTTCTATGGTATAGAGGTAGGGGTAAAGATGTGGTTATCGATTGGATAGGTTGGAACTCTTTTTTGATTGACACGATGTAAGTTAGTTTTGTCGCGGTTATCTCCGTCTTGGGGATATTCCGTTTGGTGTTTAATGAAGTATTCCTTTCCAAAAAAAAAAATAAAAAAAAAATCTTTATAGAAAATCAATACAAACAGACAACGAATTTTATCATTTAATGAAGTATATTAATGAACAAGGACCACGAAAATGTCATTTGTCAAAGTCACAATGTTGAATTCAAAGTCTACTCCAATTTATTCCACTCGTTGCAACCTATACAGGATAATGCCAGTGAAAGCTCGTCCTCATTGTCCAAACCACACAATCAACAAGATCATGCATATAATATGCAAATTTTGTTTGAATTCAAAAAACCGTCTTAATGTATAAATATTTGTTTTTCAAAAAAATAGTTTTGAATATATGATTTTAGTTTTAATTAGTTTTGCATCATTACATCTACAGTTGTTTACCTTCGTGTTTATTGTGTGGTCTCATCCAAATCTGTTACTTTGTTCAATTCTTGCAACTAAACTTTTTTATTTTTATTTTAAAAATAGATATTCTCTACTTTTAAAATTAGATATTCTCTAAACAGGTTCTTGTTTAAATAAGTAGAAAAAACAAATTTTGAATGGCAATCATTATATACTTGTACGTTACATCAAATAAATTTTAATTTACTTCTTGCTTGGGATTAGACTAAAGACCGCTCACTCTATCAAATAGCGCTAACCCTACATTGACAAATAAGAAACTATGAGGTGATTCGGACTCCGATTAAAGGTTGACTTCTTCATCAAGATGTAGTTTGATTTTTATTTTTTCTTAAATAGCAAGTAGCAACTTCCTCGCACCGTTTATTTGTAATAATCCACAATACATGGAAAACGAATTTTTATATTCTAAAATATATATCATTTTTATAGATGATATATTAAAATAACTGAATTTTAATATTCAATTGACTTGTTAAACAAATAAATAAACACCGCAAATAAAAAACATTGACTTTTTAAATTTTAATAATTAATTTTGTTATCATATGTTTTAATAATTAATTTCGGTATCCATCTTTGAAGAAATAAATAATTTTTTTATTAATTTCGTATCAAAACTATATTAGTTTAGTTGGTTTATAAGAAGTTTATTTGGCTAAGAAGCCTAGGAAGTAAACTTAACCATCCATTTAGTTAATCAAGAGCTAAGATTAAATGAGAGAAATTGAAAGGAAGAAAAGAGGCGTGTGGGTTTGTTTAGGGACATTCTAGTCAATCCAAGTCAATAGTTTCTCTCTCCTCCAATTCCCCCCCCCCCCATTTTTTAAACGTTAATAACTCTTTCATATGACATTATTTTTTTTATAAAAATTGCACCAAAAAAACGAGCGTTTTTTTTCTTTAAAACGAGTATACTATTGCTATATTTTCGAAAAAAAAATTTAAAACCCAGTTGCGTAAAACGCAATGGAAAAAACCCAGTAGCGTAAAACGCAATGAAAAAAAAAAACCTAAAAAATGTCATTTTTCTAAAACGCAATGCACAAAAACACAAAGAAATGTCTTATTTGTAAAACGCAATGGCCAGAAAACACAAAAAAATGTCTTATTTCTAAAACGCAATAGCCTAAAAACACAAAAGAAAGTGTACTTTCTAAAACGCAATGGACTGAAAACACATAAAAATGTGTTTTACCTAAAACGCAATGCACCAAAAACACAAACAAATATCTTATTTCTAAAACGCAATGGCCAGAAAACACTTAAAATCTCTGTTTTCTAAAACGCAATGGACTGAAAACACATAAAAATGTGTTTTACCTAAAACGCAATGCACCAAAAACACAAACAAATATCTTATTTCTAAAACGCAATGGCCAGAAAACACTTAAAATCTCTGTTTTCTAAAACGCAATGGACTGAAAACACATAAAAATGTGTTTTTACCTAAAACGCAATGCACCAAAAACACAAAAAAATGTCTTATTTATAAAACGCAATGGCCAGAAAACACTTAAAAATGTCTCCTTTCTAAAACGCAATGGCCTAAAAAAAGTGTTCTCTCTAAAACGCAATGGACTGAACACACCTAAAAATGTGTTTTATTTAAAACGCAATGACTAAAAACACTTCAAAATATGTTTTTCTAAAACGCAATGGCCAGTAACACATAAAAATGTCTTAATTCTAAAATGCAATGGCCTAAAATCACCAAAGAAAGTGTTCTCTCTAAAACACATTGAACCAGAACAATAGTTTTGTTTGTGCTGTGAATTGTTTGAACCAATGCAGTTTACGAATGTAGTTTTCCAGAGTCAATTTACAGAAAATTAACTTTTCTGATGCATTTTTATTAAAGCAATTTAATCGAAAATTTTTTTTCCGAGCTGACCCTTGGACCCCGCCAGGGGCTGCCGCCCCTGGGACCCTGCTACCAGGGGCGCTGCCCCCGGACCCCGCCAAGATCGTAAAACGCAATGACTAAAAAAACCCAGATAATAAAAATGAAATTAAAGAATTTATTACATGGATCGAAGTCGGTTTCTTCAACGATTGACGAAATTCGAATGATTGAAACACTTATCAGAGATCGAATCGAACGGATCCAGTGATTATCTTCAAAATCACCAGAAAAAACGAGATTTTGTATGAAATTAAACTGGGTTTTCTTCAAAAAAAGCTGAAGAACACGTTGATCGGGTGTTTGAATCATTGATTGGTGACGAAAATCGCACTAAAATGTAGTAATTATTGAGATAGAATGTGAAGAAATGGTTGAAGATGGTGGGTTTTGAAAATGGTGGGTTTTGATGTTACTGGGAAGAAGAAGGAAGAAGAAAATGATAAGATTGACTAAAATACCCTTCCTCTTTATTTTAAATTTTGCCAAATGTCCTAATCCTATTGCTTCCTAAACTTCCTAGCCAAAATAAACTTCTTATTTGATCCACACCCTTAATATCAAACATAATATAATATATTTTACAAGTTAGTAGTTGTGATTTTTATGGAATCTTGTTTATACTAAAAGCTACGACATCTTCAGCATATTAATTGCATCAACATATTGAACCAAAAAACTAAAGAAATCCTTGCTAATGCTAGTTCTTAATTTCGATGTCTAATGTAGTTACTGATTGTGGGAATGATAAGTATAGTGTGTTTTGAGTTAGTCGACATGCAGATTTGTGTTAAAATTATCGTTCATATGCATGTAACACTATTTATTTCTTCACATAATGTTTTATCGGTTCTGGCTTGGTAAATTCGGTGTTATACCTTTTTTTAAAACGATCATATTGTGTTTTATCATGTATTTCCTGTAGGTTTCCATATTTTGTCAACGACAACCATTATAAATATGTATTCAACATGTGTTTTTCCCTATCATCTATCATCATTGTAGTTTTCTTATCATATTGTGTTTTGTTGAGTTTCGGGAATTTTGTACTACGAAGTGTGTTTATATAATGATGTGTTTTGCGTTTGTTTACATGCAGCACCAGTGTTTATCTCTTTGCATTTTGTTTTAACTGCATGTACCAGTGATTATTTCTTCATATAGTGTTTTATAATTTTGGATTTGTAAAATATTGTGTTGTGCGTATACTACAATGATCAAATGGTGTTTATCAGATTTGGTAAAACACACCATACAAACTATAAAACATACCATTCCTTAAAACAAATCATCCAAACTTTAAAAGACATACGCTCACTCAAGAACCCTATTAAAACACATAACTCCTCACTATAAAACACACAATTCGTTAAAACAGATCATATAAACTTTAAAAGACAAACAATCCAAACTACAAAACACTCATATAACTAATTTTGTCTTTGGGTAGGGTTCTAGAGTGAACACTAGGTTGAGAGTGAACTGTGTGAACTAATCTGAGCCATTGGATTACATCATCTAGAGATTTTTAAACAATGACAAAATTATAATTATAATGTTGTAACTCCCCCTTTAAAATAATTGACAGAAGGTTATTTGCGTCTTTTGTAAATTTCATTTATTAAACAATATAATCAAAATCCCTAAAATCTCGCTAGTTTCCGTATATACATGATACACAGCTGTTATTGTATACACATGTGAGTCTCGCTAGTGTCAGTTTATACAAGATACACAGATGTTAGTTTATACACATGTGTACAGTCTCGCTAACTATCGGTTTATACAAGATACACAGCTGTTAGTTTATACACATTTGTACAAACTTTTATACATCTGTGTTTTATATTTAGAAATGGTTACATATGTGTATATAACAACATATAGTATATTATGCATGCACACGAGTACATTCATATAAAAATTATAAAATTAATGAAAATGAAACAAGTCACATGTATGCAAAAATAAATAACTTCATCACATATTCAAAAAAAAGTTAATGCCCAAAAATAATTACAACTTCAATCTCAGAGAAAATTTTCAACATTTATTAAAAATTATACAAAGTTAAAAACAATATATTATGATATCTATTTATACGGATAATATAAGAAAAACAGTATTTAAGTTAAAATTAAAACAAAATCTATGAATAAAGAAATGAGTGCTACGAATATTTGGAAAATTAAATTATTTGTAATCATAATATTTCCAAAAAATAACATTTGAAAAAAATAATAGTTTTGTCTTTATCATCTTCTTGAGTGATAAGAATACCTGCAATATTCATTAATCAACTTCAACATACGAGCTAAAGATGTAGAATGATAATGTCGTAATGCACGATGGTATACCAAAATTTAAAGCCCATCAATTTCTTATAATTAAAATAATGGAGAAATAATTAAAAATGAGAGAGAAAGAGAGAGAGAGAGAGAGGGGGGGGGGGAGAGTTAAGTGTCACACCCCAACCGATGGTGGAAACATCGAAGATAGACGAAATATATTGCTCGAGACATCATAACACTAATAATTGCGACAAATATTTAAATAATAAATTTCATTCCATTTCTAAAAAGTCAATAACAAGGATTTCAAGCAAATACAACATAAATGACAAAAAAACAATACAATAAGAATACAAGTTTAAAGTGTGTATCTACGCATCCTACTAGATTCCATGCATCACCAACATCATCATCGCTAAACCTGCAACATGTTTTAAAAGTGTAGTTCAATAGAAAAGTATTGCCGAGCATACAAGTTTGGTGCGTAGTATATAAGTATAAAAATGATAAGGAACAATCCACATGGCAAACCTAGTTATCAAGATTAACGTATAAACTGGCATGTGATTTACAAGTCAACCCTCTGTTTACGCAATTATGAATGAATAAACCTAACATGACCTCTCGTTCACTGGTGGTGCGTTACTCCTATAGCGCTATACATGTAAAGTGGAGGCTTGTATGAAGCTAATGACAAGTTCATCACATAAGAATCACCCAGAAAACATGAATCAAGCATAACAAATAGTAAGCATGTATTGGATTGTTTGTTTATGTAGTTGCATAAGAATATGTATACTAATTGTGTTTTGTATATAAAAACATGTTACACCCAAAAGTGTGAAAACGGTAAAATGGGTCAAGTATACTCACAAAATTGCATATGCTTTCCGATTATCCCTTGTGACGAAGTTGTTGAGACTAGAAGTTTGAATATGTCCGATTCAGAGTTCTAAGGGATGGTTACATTAGGGTTTACGGGTTGGAAGTTTTTGGACATAAAATTAGACATATGAAAATAATCATCCATCACATATGATGTTTAGATGATATACTTACTAACTTGACAATGTCCACTTGTTCATCATAAAGAGTTCGGTTTGTTTGAATGTTATATAAGTTTTACATAGAGTGTACTATATCATATATGTCAAGCATGAGGTAGAAGATTAAAGTCTTCATTTAGATACCTCTAAATATCATAGAAATCATGCATGAGGTAGGAAGAACAAAGCTTCCATTTAGGTACCTCTATTGTTCACCACTACACTTGTTATAAACAACAAGGAGGGTCATGAACTTATAAAAAAATAATGAAATACAACAACTAATCTATGAGGAAACATCAAGAAGTGAGTGGATTTTTATGATAGATAGCCCAAGCTAATCTAACAATCACCCCACCTTCATCAAGCTTCAAGCTTGAACACTTCTTGTGGGTAAAACCCTTACTAAAACAGAATTTTTGTGAGGTTTTAACCTCTGATTTAACATTTCTCAGCCTTGTTTTTAAGCCCAACTAATCATTCGATTGATTATGAGCATTAGGACATAGGTTTGAGATCAGATTAACTCAAGTTTACTAAGTTTAACAAAGCTTTAGATGAAAACAGAAAAGTCAGTCAACTTTGGAGCCTTTTTGGCGACGTTCCAAGGCCTGGTTTTCCATGGAAAACCAATGGAAACGTAGTGATGTGTGTCGGTGTGAATACATTTTTATGTATATTATAAGCCCTTTTTAACACTTTAGTCAAGTTTTAAATTTATAAAACACGATATTTTACTAACACTAAACACACATATGGGCAAGTGCACCCATCGTGAGCGTAGTATAGCGTTGGTAAGATACCAAGGTTGTCCAAGGGCACAAGAGCTTTTAGTACCGGTTTATCCTCAACGTCTAATTAAATCAAAAATTTAGAAAAATGTTTTAAATATGAAAATAAAAAAATAAAAATGCTGAAAAATAAAAATGATGAAAAATAAAAATAAAATAAAACAGATAGACAAGATGAATCACGTGGATCCGACTCGCCTTTAGTGTAACCTTTGATGATTTCCGCACTTTTGCACTTTTTAAGAGATTATTTTAGTTATAGTAGTAGGCCCCTCTTTTGAATGTGACGTTACCCTCAACCCAGTAGTTTGAGGCAGCAAGGATACAATCCTAAAGGGTTGGAATATTGGAAGATAATTAATTAAGTTATTAATGCGTAATGTGGTAGGCCCCTCTTTTGAAGGTGACATTACCCTCGGCTAAGTGGTTTGAGTCAGCAGGGATACAATCCTAAGTAGCCGGGTTAATGTATTAATAGTAGTTTACATATGAGGGGATCAAGCCATTCGCACCCCGCCATCCAATATCAGTGGGTATTGAAGGAGGTCCTAGTAAGCCTGAACCAGGTCCTTGCAGGATCTATACACTGAACAAGGCAAGAACCTTACCAAACAATTCCCTTAACCCCCGACCAGGTAGCCAACATATCTCTATATAGACCGTAGAGATATGAATGGTGTAAATCTATTATTTTCTATAGACAATAAAATAATGCCAAGACACCACAGACAAATGATAAGGAAGTTTCACCTTCAAGATAAGAAACTAGTTATTAAAGTCATTAATACAAAACCAAATAAAAAGTGCGAAAATATTAAAAAACAAAAGTGTTACACTAAATGCTTGTCTTCACCAAGTGATGTAAGAGGCTTAGGCAAACATGGCCTTTGATTGTCAAGAACTCTTACTATCAATCTTGGATCCCGAGACTACTACACACACTCTAAGATGGATGATGGATGATGGTAGTGGATGTGGGTGTTGTGATGGTGGTGGAGTGTGGGTGAAGTGGGAGAGATGTGGTTTGCCAAGGGATGCCTTTGAAGTGAACCAAGCACCCCTATTTATAGCCTGTATAGAAGCCCGGACACGGCCCCGTGTCCATCCACTTTCTCTTTCTTTATTAATTGCAATTTGTCTACATTAGCTCCACACGCCCCCGTGTCCGCTGGGCACGGCCCCGTGTGCAGAAGCGTATCTGTACTATCAGGATTTGCTTGGATTCAGCGAATCTTAGCGTTGACCACAGCCGTGTTGATCTGGGCACGCCCCCGTGTTGGGAAATAGAAGCTCCTATAGCTTTGTCCTTTCTGCAGACACCTGAATACGGCCCCGTGTTTGGCACGGGGCCGTGGTCAGCCTTCTGTTTACTTGTTTTTTGCTTGGGAAGATACTGTAGAGGGGTCGGGCATGCCACGTTTATTCCTTTTCTTGTAATTATGTTAGATTTTGCTGCATATTTGCTCCTGTTGTTCATTTACATTCATTTAATCCTGAAAATACAAAAGGAAGACAAAAGCACACTTTTTCCAACATTAGTACTAAAAAAGGGTTAGTTTTATGCCTCATTTGATGTAATTTATATGTTGCATTTTACACACATCAAATGCCCCCACACTTGAATCTTTGCTTGTCCTCAAGCAAAAGTCTTTATAATGTGGCTTACACTCCCAAATGGAATGGGTAGAAGAGAAGTTTTTGGGGCTTGTCTTGAGTGTCGGGATTCCAAGATCTTTATTAGGTTTTATTTTTATGCTATTTACAATCCTATTTGTTTTGATTTATTTAAAACGTTTCATAAGAGAAATTACTTATTTGGGCATAACATGCCTTTTTATAATTCCATTTATATACAACTTCACATACCTCACGGGAGATCACTCAACACTCAGCTGAAGATGTATTTTTGTGAAACACTCGAGACCGGCATGGAACTTACTTCTACCATATGCTTGCCAAGCAATCAATCCTCCTCCATTTTAACTATACACCTTTGTAAATATCAAGAGGACTTGGGGAAGGGTTAGGCTTGGGTTAAAGGTAGGTGGTTTTGGGTTAGCAGTTAGTGGAAATGGCTAAAAGAGTAAAAAGCGTCGGCGTTGTAAAACTTTTTGTTTTTGTGACTTTTATTCAAACAAAGCATTTTCAAACAAAGTTTCTTTTGAGGAACTTGTTTGTTTATTGCTATACTTCTCTTTTTTTTGATAAGGAATGTCACATGAAGACCGAGCTTTCTACTAAAATAAAGGGTTTAAAAAAAGGTTGTTTGTGGGTAAAGGGTGTTTGTTTAGCGGGTTTAGAAACAAAAATGTTTTAGGCTCAAAGGGGTTAACTAGGGGGATTTTTGGGTAGGTGGTAAAAAAATGAAAAATAATGGTGTTGAAAAGAAAAAGGGTTAGTCCAAATGCCTCTATCATTTACTTACTTGGGTTTAAGTTGGTAAGGACCGGGAATGTATCGTCATGGCAAGTTCTAGCGTCGTAAGAAACCAAGCAGCTATTCACACAAGAAACAAAAGGTGAGCATTTAGTTTAAAGATGTGTATTTGTATGCTCAATAAAGGCTCAAAACTCACTTTTTGTGGGAACGAGTTTTTAATGTGATCAAGTATATATAATCAAATTTTATTTAGATTTGTCATGCCGTTTCATAATTTTCTTATGTCGGTTCTTTTTTTTATCACCACGCTATCGGTTGTAAATTTGTAAAAATATAACCTTTTTAGAACTTGGTATTCCCAAATTAAACCAAGACAAGTAAAAAAAATGAAAAGTTTTTTGAAAAATTTTTGGGTGATTAGCGGTTCCAATAGAGTTTTGTGTAAGGCTTGTTATTAGGACTTGCAAAATTCAAGGTTTTAGCATCCCCCCATACTTAAATTACACATTGTCCTCAATGTGTCCCAAAAATAAGTTTTTAGGTTGATTGAATGTGTAAAAATGTGTTAAAAAGCAAAATTTATTGTTACTGGGCATCTGGACATGGCCCCGTGCTGGATGAGCACGACCCCGTGTTTAGATTGCCAGTAACGAAAACTTACATAAGGTGGGCATGGGGGCGTGTTTGGTGAACACGACCCCGTGTTGGGCAAAATTTAAACAGCAATTTGCAGAAATTAAACAAACAGCAGGTCTGGGCGGTGGACACGGGGGCGTACCGACTGGGTAACGCCTTGTGTGGATAATCTGCAATCATTTAAAATAGGTTTCGGCTTTCGGTTCTGCTGTCCCGACTTTAGTAGCACTAATATTTAGTTCTTAAAGCCTCGTAGGTACCTGTTTTACTTATAAATACCACATCAAAAATAACCAACATCCTAAATTACCATAAGTTCACCATTCACATCACAAACTAAAAAAAATGCAGAAAATTAAAAGTGTTAAGAAAAGTAAATTGTTCAACAAATGGCACGCAAGCCAGGAAATTGTTTTTGAGAGATAAAAGGTTTAACCTGTGACGACCTCCAACCGTGTAATACCACCTCCAACTCCTCCCGCTCAATCCATGTCCTCATCATCATCATCATCATCATCATCATCCTTATCACCTCCTTGGCATGCCATATACTCCCGAATGTTGCCAATGTCATCCTGCATATGTTTCTTTCTATAACTCCGACCCGGGCGTATGTGTTGCTGGCCATGTTGTGGGTGTTTCGGGTACACATGAGATTTTCCTGCAATAAATCATGTAAACTTTGAAAGTTAGGAAAACCACCTCCTTGAGAGGAGGATTGACCCGCATCACCATGGTGCTGGTAGTTTGTACTGGGGAGGAGGACGGATATGTGGAGCGTGTAGGACGAGAGCTTCTTGAGGGTTCCATGGAACCTGTGTAATGTTAATTTCAAATAGGTCTTCTTTTATTAGTGATGTGTGTTAGGTCGTATAGTTTTTAATGTATATTTTAAGCCCTTTTTACACTTTAGTCAAGTTTTAAATTTATAAAACACGATATTTTACTAACACTAAACACACATATGGGCAAGTGCACCCATCGTGAGCGTAGTATAGCGTTGGTAAGATACTGAGGTCGTCCAAGGACACAAGAGCTTTTAGTACCGGTTTATCCTCAACGTCAAATCAAATCAAAAGTTTAGAAAAAGGTTTTTTAAACAAGAAAATAAAACTAACTAAAAATGCTGAAAATAAAAATAAAAATAAAACAGATAGACAAGATGAATCACTTGAATCCGACTCGCCTTTAGTGTAACCTTTGATTATTTTCACACTTTTGGACTTTTTATGTGACAACCGTCACTTTTCCGTACATTCCGTACACGAAATGAACAGTAATTTATGCTTAAATGACTGTGCATGATCTGGTTTACCAGACAAATTAATTTCTGAATTCCATGCAAGTGAATTCATGCATGATATATGCTACAAGAATTACTTTACGATAGCGTTGCGTCAAAAATATTAGTAAACTCACCGGTGAGACACATCGTGTCAACAGAACTGCAGAAAGCAGCCAGACATTAGAATTGGAGCCTAGGTGTAGGTCCAACATCAAGAATGCATTAAAACCCAAGAGTACTTACAAGGGTTTTAATATAGGCATTCCGGAAGCTAAATTACGCACTAAATAGCACCCGAAACGCACTTTAAGCGCATAATTTATTTAAATCCAGCTATAATCAGCAAAATGACACTGTAATATTATGCAGAAATGATGATTTATCATCCAGAATACTTCCCTAAGTGTCGGGAATTGAAAGTGTCACAAAAGATACTTGAAAGACACTAAACGGTGCAATTAAGCACTTAAACGAACCGGTATTTAACCGAACAACCGAACCTTACCCGGAACACCAAAATATTGCTAGAAGCAATGTTTGTATTTTTCTAAGCTAGTTAGGGTCCCCGAACACCCTAACACCCACTAAAATATCTAGTAGCTAATATAACTAACTAGATACTAGATATTTAACATTTAACACTAACTAAAACTTGCAACATCCAATTGAGATGTAACTATACCCCTTCCCCCATGTGATGGCCGATTACAAGGGCCCCCACACTTTAGAATTTCTTGATTATTATAATAGATCATGTTGGTGGATAATAAGACATGTTATACAAGGGTTAATGAGGGTTAAGAGGATTATATGAAAGACTTGGGGTCTATCATTCTCATCATCACCAACAAACTTACAACACTTGCAACCTTCTCTTCCTCTCTTCTTGGTTTCGGCCAGCCCCAAACACCACAACCATCATCATCATTCAATCATTGCAACCATTCTAAGAGCATCCAAAGGTGCAAGAGACCCTACAACTAAGCTTGGTGTGTTCGGAAGCTCGAGGACCTCTCTAGTTTCCTTTTATCCACCACTTTTGCGCTTTGAAACTCCCCTAGCCTTGTGCTAGTAGTAAGTGTTCTAAATGTTCATCTTGGTCTTGTCTTTGGTGGTTAATAGATGATAAGAATGATAAAAGTTAAGAAACTTTAAAGATCATGAACAAATGCTGAACATGATGTGTTAAAAGGTGGATAAAGAGAAGATATATGTGTAAAACATGATAAATCTGAGTAATACAAACACTAATCTGCTGTAAATAATATATGTTATGATATAAATAGTTATTAGGACAAATGGTGATCGTATGTGTGCGTTTTAGTAACCTTTAAACTAAAAACAGCATGCTGAGTTGTATTTTCAGACGACTTTAACTGGCGGTAACAGGACCTTAATGAAACGAAAAATGTATTTTATGAAGTCTAGGTTCATGTATTATGAAATACGGTTCTAATGGCACCGAAATCATAATTTTTGGACTCCGTTTACTATTTTTAAAGTGTCTTTTCGTAACAGCAGCTAGAGCGGCATTTTTGCTGCTGAAAATGTGCGTCCTGTTTTCTGTCATAACTTGTATTCTGTGTGGAGTCTGATCACGAAATTTATACCATAGTTGCCACTGATGTATTTGTAATTCTCCCACTGGAATTTCATAAATCGGACTCACAATGAATTTTTAATGAATTACTTCGTAAACTGCAATCAGAAAGCGACAAGTCTGATTGCAGTCCGGAAAATGAATTCTTATAAAATATTGGTAATGAACTGGACCCCAATATTTTTACACAATAATTTTTGGATCGTTTAAGACGTTCTGTAAAAATTTGGGAATTTTTGGAATAAGTTAACCATTTTATTTAAATGTCCGAAAACAGCCCAGTTCGTATATATTTAAGTTGAAATGACATAAGTAGTAATTTGTGTGTCTAAATGTCGGGTAGGTTATTTGAGAATGATCTAACGTGTTATATGTTAAAGAAAATGATATAAGTAAGTCACAAATGGTAAAAGTACAAGAAGCACTCTTGGTGAGAACGAGTACCGAGTGCAATATGATTTGAGAATACGAGAAGCACTCTTGGTGAGTGCAATATGATGAGCTTTAAGAAATGCCTAGAAAATACTAGATCATGTGAGCTTAAACTAGATATTGAGATGCCATTAATACTTAATTAGGGACGAGGGTTAGATCTAACGGGTACGGCCGAGCCCCACTCATGGTCCTTATGTGACCTCTTGAGTGCTTCGGTGTCCCAGTCTAGGGAAATCGACACAGTCGAGGTTAATCGACACAGTGGAGGTTAATCGACACAGTCAAGGGAAATTGACACAGTCGAGGTTAATCGACACAGTCGAGGGTAATCGACACAGTTAAAGGGAGAAAACACTAATGCTCCCTATGTCCTCACATGCCTTGAGGGAGAAAACACTAATGCTCCCTATGTCCTCCCATGCCTTGAGGGAGAAAACACTAATGCTCCTTATGTCCTCACATGCCTTGAGGGAGAAAACACTAATGCTCCCTATGTCCTCACATGCCTTGAAGGAGAAAACACTAATGCTCCCTATGTCCTCACATGCCTTGAGGGAGAAAACACTAATGCTCTATATGTCCTCACATGCCTTGAGGGAGAAAACACTAATGCTCCCTATGTCCTCACATGCCTTGAAGGAGAAAATACTAATGCTCCCTATGTCCTCACGTGCCTTAATGTCCTTGTATAAACAATCATTTAAAACGTGGGGTACACAAGAAAACTTGATTTATACTTGAAGTACGTGGGGTACTCAAGAAAACTTGAATGATACTTGAGTACGTGGGGTACTCAAGAAAACGTGAAGTATACTTGAGTACGTGGGGTACTCAAGAAAAACTTGAATTATACATGACACACACTATGTTTTCGTACAAAGTTTACAAACATGAAATACAAGAACGCATGAACTCGCTCAACTTTATGTTGATGTTTTCCAAAAATTACATGTATTTCAGGTGACAGGATGGATCTTGGGCGCAAGTGTCATAGCTAGAAGTAGACTTCAAGTTTAGACGTCATCCACTTTTGTTGAATTGTAACCTAGACGAAGGTTGTGTTTTTAAAACTTAAATAACGAGTATTTGTAATACTCAAATTTTCATGAATGGGTGAACATCGTTTTGATCATGTAGTTGTCTATTATGACTGAATGCAATGATATTAAACCAGTCACACCTCATACGCTTCCGCAAAAGACAGGGTGTGACAGTTTGGTATCAGAGCTTCGATTGTAGTGAACTAGGATTCTTTCTCGAGTCTAGACTACAATCACTAGAGTTCTCACACAAAAACTTTTTACAAAAAGGTTTTCATTGCATTCACGTAAGCGCCAAGATCCACGAGTCAAACACTTTTAAAAAAGAGACAAGGCAAGGACATTAGTGAGGAATACCCTTAAGATAAGGTGCCAATTAAGGCATAGTCTACACGAGTTAGACTTACCAACAATAAAATACACCCTTGGTGATCACTAATACCAAGTAGTGTTTTTGTCGTGAATCGACAACTAGAAAAAAAAATGACCCCCCCCCCAAAAACGAGAGTTATACGTGTTATAGTGCATCAAATTGCTTGTTTATGCTAAGTGGCATATTTTTTATTGATATACATACATACAAATAAGTGTACGGAATGATTATTGACTTGAATAAGATACTTTCGACTCCGACTCCTATTACTGTACGTGACTTGCACGATGAAGCTACCGACCTCGCGTCCTTTGCAAAGCTCATGGCTGGGAGTGATTATCAAACAAGATTCTGAGCTTGCTTCCGTAGGAAATCGCTGCTCTTCCCTCTCGATCGCGAAGGTGCCTGACTACGATAGTGACGACGAGGCAGAGGCGGCAACCTTGAACGAATTCTCAATCAACGGGACGAGATCCCTGCGGATTATGTGAAGCAAGATTGACGACATACTTGACCAGAAAGGGAAGATGAAGTATTCATCACGAAGGTGACCCTCCAACTACTAGGAATGCTCTCTATTCCTATTCCATCTAATCATCGTGCCTATACGCGCGTAACGATAATGAATGTTAGCGCGTGGACCACCGCAATGGTCCTTTCCATGACAAGAGGTATAAGGACAGTAGTGTCCCCTCCTTGATTGATCATCTGCTTGGACGAGAGAAAATTGGGGTAACTGTGCAAGACAATTTATTATTACGGGGGCCCACGTAATAACGACTTGTAGTGCACAGAAATCCTGGTGGACTCTGCGGGCCGAGCTAATGAAAACCACCCAAAATTAATCTGTAGGTGTCCTCACCTTCATCTGGTAGAACAACACATCGATCAGTGCTTTAGCACGTTGGATAGTAGGAAGCCTGTCTTAGCCTACTTCGTGACTGACACATCTACCTGCATGCGAGACGTTTGAGAAAACGATATTTAAGCAAGAAAGGTGGAACAACATTCAGAAAGAATCAGTGACGATAAACTCTCTACCACCTCAACACGAACAACCCCAGCTAAAGGGAAAATATACACATCAATGTAGCAGGAAATAACCAAAACTTGAATGACCAAGGCGATGTAGCCTCGAGTTCATTCTATTACAAACAATAAGCCAAGTGGGCAAGCCTATGTGAAGGCTCAGTAACTGTTTCCTCGCTTATACATTGATTATATATACATGTGAAATTGGGTGATTACATGATGGCTTATGATGCTATGTACCCCATGGACAATTGGAATGTTGTCTAACCTACTTTATACCATTTTGACAGAAAACAATGCCGCCCAGGCGAGACACAAACACCAGTACGTTGCCAAGGACAAAAGCCGAGCTGCAAGAATGCATCTCACAGGCAATTGCGTGACATGAAGCCCTCCGCTCTAAGCACAGCGATGGCACTACTGAAAATAACCCTCCAACTAGCTGCACCTTTAAGCAGTTCCTGGACTGCAAACCATTAAACTTTGACGGAACAGGAGGCGCTGTTGCATTTGTTCGTTGGATAGAAAAGACTGACTCAGTTCTAAGAATGAGTAACTGTTCACCCCAACAGAGTGTTACCTATATCTCAGGGTTATTCATAGATGGAGCACTCTCCTGGTGGAACCTTCAGGTTCAAACCCTTGGTGCAGATGCTGCTTATGTACTGAGCTGGGACGAGCTCAAGGAAATGATGGAAAAGAAATACTGTTCTAGGGCTGAATTCCAGAAGCTCGAGGTGGAGTTCTGGAACTTGAAAATGGACGGACCAAAGATTCCTGAATACGTCTAACAATTTCACGACTTTTCTAGGGTCGTCCCCTACTTAGTCAAACCGGAATTCAAAAGGATTGAACGATTCATTTGGGGGCTTGCACCTCAAATTAGGAGCTTGGTTACTACCTCCAGGCCTCCAACCATCGCAGAGGATATCGATTTAAGCGTTACGCTTACTGAAGAAGCTCTACGTGCTGGAAAATTTTCTGAATCTGAGGATAACAAGAAAGAGACTCATGTGGAGTCATCAGGCAATAAGAAAAGGAAGCCTTCGAACCTAAAGGTGGGCACACAAGTCGGCTATGGAAGCTCTAAAGCAAACAAAAGAAAGAAAGTGAAACCGCCGCATGACAGGAAAGCTTCTGAAACCACTAATAAGGTTGGTGATAAGATTTACTCGGGAGCTAAGCCGAGGTGCGAGGAATGCACTTTTCACCTTAAAGGTCGATGTCTGAGGCCTAAGTGTGGAAAGTGTGGAAAAGAAGGGCACAGCAAGGACGCCTGTTGGGCGAAGGACCCAGATGGAAGAAATAAGAGAATACCAGGTTGCTACAGATGTGGAAAAGCAGGGTACTTTAGGAAAAATTGTCCTGGAAAGAAACAAGCAAGGAAGGGTTTCCACGATCGGAACTCGTGAAGCACGCCAGAGTCCAGATGTGGTTACGGGTACGTCCCCTATTAACCAACCCTATGCATCTACTTTTAATTAATATTGGCATCAACTTTTTCCTTGCATGCTTAGAACTTAAGAAACTGCCTGGCCTAGTTTCAAATAAATTAGACGTTCCATTTTCTTTAGAAATGGGCATATAGAAGGCTAGTTTAAATAGTCGAAGCAATTAAGGATTGCATTTAGGGACTCAGAAGGCCAAAACCTTCTGTTACCATTGACTTGCGAAGTCATAATATGATAGTCAGCATAGATTGGATATCTAAGTGTAGAGCCTGAGAACATCCCCGTGATGGAAGAAGTTCCAGAAGCCATTTTCTGAAGACTTGCCAGGAACGCCCCTCCGCAGCGACAAGAGAGGTTTAAGATGAGCCTCGTGCCAGAAGCGTCACCAGTACCGAATGACGCCTTACTGACTAGCCTTGTCCGCGAAGCTTGAGCTTCCGGTATAACTACAAGAGCTACTAGACAGAAAGAATTAAAGACGAGACATCCTTAGTTAAGAACACAAAAATAAAGTTGACAGTTCCCACCTTGCATAAATTTCAGAAAATTGAGAATCAGAACCCCTTACCAGGGACTGAAGACATGAAATAGATGAATCGTAAGGTTCTAGTTACCACTCAAAGATCGACTTGAGGTCAGGATGTCCACAACTATGCATACAAAAAGGAAATATCCCTAAAACGACCTTTAGGACTCGCTTCGAGCAATACGAGTTCCTTGTCGTATCATTTGGCTTAACACATGCATCGACGATATTCATGGATCTCATGAATCGAACGTGTAAGCCATACATGAATAGCTCCTAATTATACTTATCGACTACATTCTTATATGGCCAACGACCAAGGAAGGTCGTGTGACACCCCAGGAAAACCAGGAAACCATACAACCTAACTAGCTTCCTCAGAAACTACTTGCTAAATTTCGGGACAAAATTTCTTTCAAGTTGGGGATGATGTGACAACCCGAACTTTCAAGATTAGTGTCATTAGCCTGGTAATCATAATATACTCATAATCATTCCATTTCGCGTCCTTGCTATGATAAAAATCGTCGAGTGTAATCGTGTTTGAGTGGGTGTTAATTAGTTATAGAAGTCACGTATGATTTTGGGCCGCAACACACTTATATTTGGGTCGCGATACATGTATTGGGCCACATACACCTAGAACCTTCACTTTATTCTCTTTGCACATCGGCCCACACTTGCTTGTAGATAGGCCTGAACCAATTAAGCCCAAACTGCCATATTACCCATTGAGTTATTATTGTTGGGTTACGGCAGCCCTTATGGGCTTGAGCCCATTGATGTCGGCCAAACAGGGATTAAGTGCCCCAAATCCTTATCAAGTTTAATATACGTAATAATGTTCTTGTTGAACTCGCAACTCAAAACTAAAGAAAAACCCTACTCTCCTTATCAAGTTTAATATACGTAATAATGTTCCTGTTGAACTCGCAACTCAAAACTAAAGAAAAACCCTACTCTCCTTCCCTGAATTGCGACGACACACCCCCCTTTGTATTGCGACGACAGTAGGACCCCCTCTCATCATCATTGAATTATCACCTCATACGGTCAAGGTTTCGGTTAGTGGATTCTTGTTTATGTTACCTTTTAATTAGTAATTGTACCTATGTGAAATCTTGATTTATGAAACTATATCCACGTTGTGTAATTATATGATCACATGATACTAACGTAAATTGTTTCTTTGCATGAGGAACCATAATTGGACTTGTTTGTTTATAAGAATTATTGATGGATCTTGGTTAATAGTTGGGCTGTTTGAAAAGAAAGAATTATGTTATGGATATGTTATTTGTTTGTATGATAATAGATTATGTGTTGGATAGTTTATGATTGAATAATAAATCACACTGTCTCATGATCATGACTGAATATTATTTAAGTATTAGTGGAATGGCCATGTGCATTGATTGAATACTTTTCTATCGGTTCAATATAGGTTACACACTATCATCATATGAATCACTTTGATATTATAAATGACGGCCCATGTGTATATGTAATCTTGATCTCACCATGTGCACATCCTAAACGTTGTCAGAATAGTTAAGATATTGAGCGATGTTGATGATGAAACTAATTGTCTTGATTATATGAGAAATTAATTGAGATAGACACATGGAAGTTAGATACTGAACAATGATGATGATGTCCACCGCATGAATATCGATTAGGGTTCTTAATATATTCATAGTATTACATGAATTGTTCGGTCCAATTGTAATCAAGTTTCATGGAGTATCATAATTACATGTTTCGTAACTATATGTTTCACTATTCAGTTTGCATGTGGGTTCACTAAAAGTGGCGGCCCAATAGGATTAAGATTAGGAATGTTGTTGTCGGTCATTATATGTAAGCCATGATCTAGTAGATGATGATAATATATATTAATGTTATGCATCTTCACAGTTCATTGGATGTTAATTTGAATATGTGAATGGTGGGTGTAATAGTAGGGTTGGGCCATGGGCTGAGTTTGGAAGTAGGCTAGAAACATAGGTCATACACTTTTGGACCGGGCCTATAACTCATGTGATCGATGGTATAAACTTGTGTAATATTATGAATATCTGTGTTGAATTTGTCATAGTTATAATTGCGGGTTCACTTGAACGGGAATAGAACCACTTGATATGTGTTATGTTATGGTGTGATATGAACTGGTGTTGTGCTTGGATCTAGGATCCAAATACTTGCTGCGACTTACGTATTGATATGTGTTCTGCTTATTTGTAACCTATGTGCTGAATGCAAAGAACGCATGTTTTAGGTGTACATGAAACTGACTGATTAGTCTATGATAATCACATTAGGGTTGGTTGATGTCATTGGATTGTATAACTAATCTAACCGAGCAAACCAAGGTGAGTTCACACTCCTAAGGCATGGGATTCCCGGTGGGTTGGGAATGGGATTGAATAACTACTCGTACTATCGTTACTAATAAACTACTTAAAACTGTCCTCGGATTGAAGGGCACGTATGTAAAACCTACGTACACTCATACTTACTACTGTCCTCGGATTGAAGGGCACGTACGTAAAACCTACGTACACTCATACTTACTACTGTCCTCGGATTGAAGGGCACGTCCGTAAAACCTACGTACACTCATACTCGCTACGGTCCTTGGATCAAGAAGGGCACATACACTCATACTCGCTACGGTCCTTGGATCAAGAAGGGCACGTACATACACGACTAGTCTAGTAACATACAACATGGGAAGCCCCCACTATTCATCGCAAACATGTTCGGGGAACCGCGATACGGATTAATACGATACACATGGGAAGCCCCCACTAATCATCGCAAACATGTTCGGGGAACCGCGATACAGATTAATACAGTACATGGTTTACGAAATAAACATATGATTTACGAACACTATAACTAAACAACCAACTGTGAACTCGCTCAACTTTGTTGTTGACTCGTTGTTACATGCCTTGTAGGCCTTTAGGTGCTAATCAAAGGAACTTGCTGTCCTGGAAGCTGGAGTGGTCATCGGTCGAGTTACAGGGAAACGCAACACAAGACTAAGAGCTATCACATGTGGTTTATAAACACTTAACGAACTAAATATGCTTCCACTGTAAACTGTTATATATTGTAACGTTGTAACCCTTATTGTTAATAAATGAAAGTTTTATTTAATATACTCTTGAGTTCAATGTGATTTGGTGGCTAAGATCCTGGTCAGTCACGCCTCCAAGCGGTGGTACTCCGCATGTGGATTTTGGGGGTGTGACAGATTGGTATTAGAGCTATTGGTTATAGTGAACTTGGTTTTATTTAAAAAGGGGAAAAATGTTTTGTAAAACCAGACTATAACCGGACAGTTCTAAAGACGTGAATACGACCATGACACTCAGCTCCAGATTGCAAGGTTCGTCTCTCATATACTCATTGTAATGCATAGCTAGTGAATACCTACATACGATATTGCATGTGATGGCACGTTTAGCACAACAATATGAATTCATGTACACTTGCATGTATTATGAGACTGATAGGGTGGTAATTCCCTAAATCTTCATGACCTACGCTTCGTGGTACTCTTTGATTGCTACTCGAGTTTGGGGAACCATTTGACATGAGTTAAGAGGAGCTGAGATGAGCATGCAAATCACAATATTATTGTGGGTGCACACATAATAATAATGTGGGGTGCATGTGAGTCCCAGTGAGGCTTAATGAGTGGAAAAGGGGTTCCGTCCCGTTATTTGGTCACTATGAAACATAACAAACCTATAGGGGTCATAGCAGTAATTGTCCCCTACTCAAACTCAAACGTGAACTTTTCATTCATATCTGGATCCCTTCGGATCTCGATGCTATCGAGTATTACCTGAACACCCATCTGCACACCTAGCGAACCGTGTAGAATGTGAGGTGCTTATACGAACGTCCTCTTCGTTTGCTGGAACTCATGTATTGACATCTTAGATCCTGAAGTGTGATCACTTCTGCAATACCCTCGTAACAGACCGTGTATCACTCAAACAACTTGCAACATCGATGAACAGGAGGATGAGTTTAGTACTTTGCCGACCCCGGCATCGGCAACGAGCACCAGAATTGAATCCTAAACCCTTGTCAGCGACTCATGGGAGTCAACTATTACAAATCAATCGGGTCATAAGCAATGACAATCGACTACAACGTGGAATGTGTAACTGCCAACACAATGAGTAGCGCTTTAGGACATAGCTCAGGATGTGAAAAGATGGACTTAGATGGTGAAGAACCGTAAGGCTTCGTTTTGAGCAATGACATTGTGAGCAGCAGTCACAGCAACAACAAGGTATTCGTAACCCTAGCCTACAGTATGGAAATAAAGGTGCATACAACATGGATTGGCCGTGGTTAAGTTAAGAAGACAACGACCAAAGGAACAACGAAAGTACTTGAAATCCTTGTAATGAAAACAGCAACATTGGAGATGATGCTCATGGAAGGGCATTTAGAGTTGGCGTGGACGACGCCAAGATTGTAACAACATGGTGGTCTACACATTCTTAGTAACAAATCGCCTCGTCACTATTTTGCTCAACCCTGATACTTCTTGAAACCGAACCTGCTGTGGATTTCGGCAGAGGTCAAGCCCACTGAAACCTCATATGATTGTTGGAATGCAAACTCGACCTTGTGGGACAAGTGTCCGATGTCGACCATCCTTCTACTACCCTTGATAGCTTTGATGCAGTGGTCCGTATGGATTGGTTATCCAGATATCGCGCAGATACACCTAGTGAGGAGAAAACTTCATGTGGAGAATTGTTGTCTGTCCTAACACGCCAGAGTGGCACAACAGTTAGCGTCATTTTAGCAGAAAAGCCAGGAGTGGCTACGGAAGGATTACCCCGCAATGTTAACGTTCGATACTGATGTCAAGGCTAAGGAAAGGAGGATCGCGGATCCACCAATTATTCGTGATTTCTCTCTAAGTGCTACCAGAAGAACTACTAGGTTTACCTTCACAACGTCAGGTGGAATATCAGATCCACATCATGCCAGAAGTAGCCCTTGTTACTAGTATATGTTATTATCTTACACCAGGATCATTGAGTTAATCAACACACCTGCAGTTTCAGGGATCACATGAGTCGGCCGTAATTGTTGACGACGTTCTGAATCATGACCAGGAAAAACAGACACCATGGGTAGCATATGGATCCTATTTCAGCATTTAAGGGGGAGGAGCTATTACGTGTGAAGCCTTGTTAAATGTCACGTCTGGATTCGAGAAAATGCATTTTTATCATGTAACTAACGGAGTGGGATTACACGTGGATCTCGCTAGGATGCATCTTAATAGAAATTGATCGACACCAAAGATCCCTTCGGGGATGCAACAATTCCTTGATTTCACTAGATTCTATCGTAGCTTACCCACATGAATTTTGAAGGTCCAGCAGCTTAAATCTCTTTAGCACAGCAGGGTGCTGTGGAAGACAAACAAGGGGATGTCTCTTCAGCTTTCAAATTCCAACTCTGCAATGCACCGAGCATCGCCCTTACCTGATGGTGTGGGTGATTTAGTGGTATACCATGATGGTCCGAATCAGAGTCCCTGTTACACACCGATGCAACACGAGAGAGCGATGACTTACGTAATGGAGTTACAAAGAGGAACTGCACGACACACAACTGGCGGTGAAAATCGTGGTCTTGGGATTTTAGATGGAGGCATCACTTGGACAGTACCAGATGCGCTATTTAGACCGATCGCAAGGGCCTCCAGTGTACCTTGGTTTCGACAAAGCTAAATCAGTTGATGGCATCGCTGGAGGGAACTTTAGAATAATTACAACTATGAAACTTGAGCGTGCACGAGCTTTGCAGCTCACTATCGACTCAAACTTACCTGATCAGACTCGCTCTGTTCAAACTGGAGAACTGAAGGGAGAGGATTTTCAAGTCGAACCCATGCGGGGCATGGAGAAGCAACCTTTGACCGGCCGGACGATACTCGTTACCTCAGGGAATATACATATGGAAGAGACGGCGTATAGGCACGAGGTGCCAACTCCTGTTACCATTGATTTTGAGCTATACCTGGTTTAAGGCAGGCAATATGCACATCCTTTGGCTCACGTCTAGACATGAGCACAACATATCATTCCCGGACGGATGGGTAGACTGAACGCACCGTCCAAACTCTTGAAGACATGTTTCAAGCATGTGTAATCGACTTTGGTAATGGCTGGGAGCGGCATCTACCTTTAGTGGAGTTTTCATATAACAACAGTTACCACACCAGCATCCAGGCTGCTCCGTTCGAGGCACTGTATGGACGGAATTGCCGATCACCTCTTTGTTGGGCAGAAATTGGAAACAGCCGAATCACTGGCCCATAACTCATCGTAGACACAAAAGAGAAGATTGCTCAGACACGACAACGAATGGCGGCAGCTCGTGACCGTCAGAAAAGCTACGCTGATAAGCGCAGGAAACCACTGGAGTTCCAGGTTGGGAAGCGAGAACTACTTAAGGTCTCACCTTGGGAAGGTGTAATTAGTTTTGGTGTTCGAGACAAACTCAACCCGCGACATGTTGGACCATTCGAAATCACGGATAGAATTGGCAAGGTGGCCTACAGGATGAATCTACCCGAAGAACTCAGTGGAGTTCACAACGCATTCCATGTGTCGAATCTGAAGAAATGTCTGTCAGATGAAACTCTCATAGTTCCCCTCAAGGAGCTCACCATCGACGATCAGTTGCGATTTGTCGAAGAACCAGTGGAAATCTTGGACCGGGAGGTCAAGATTCTCAAACGCACCAGGATACCTATTGTTCGAGTTCGTTGGAACTCCCGTCGTGGCCCAGAGTTACCTGGGAACGAGAAGACCAAATGAAACACAAATATCCCCAGTTGTTCGAGAACAATGAAACCACTACTGAGACTGAAGCTACTGCAGAATTTCGGGACGAAATTGTAAACCAACGGGGGGATGATGTGACACCCCAGGAAAACCAGGAAACCATACAACCTAACTAGCTTCCTCAGTAACTAGTTGCTAAATTTCGGGACGGAATTTCTTTCAAGTTGGGGATGATGTGACAACCCGAACTTTCAAGATTAGTGTCATTAGCCTCGTGATCATAATATACTCATAATCATTCCATTTCGCGTCCTTGCTATGATAAAAATTGTCGAGTGTAATCGTGTTTGAGTGGGTGTCAATTAGTTATAGAAGCCACATATGATTTTGGGCCGCAACACACTTCTATTTGGGCCGCGACACATGTATTGGGCCACATACACCTAGAACCTTCACTTTAATCTCTTTGCACATCGGCCCACACTTGCTTGTAGATAGGCCTGAACCAATTAAGCCCAAACCGCCATATTACCCATTGAGTTATTATTGTTGGGTTACTGCAGCCCTTATGGGCTTGAGCCCATTGATGTCGGCCAAACAGGGATTAAGTGCCCCAAATCCTTATCAAGTTTAATATACGTAATAATGTTCCTGTTGAACTCGCAACTCAAAACTAGAGAAAAACCCTACTCTCCTTTCCTGAATTGCGACGACACCCCCCCTTTGTATTGCGACGACAGTAGGACCCCCTCTCATCATCATTGAATTATCACCTCATACGGTCAAGGTTTTGGTTAGTGGATTCTTGTTTATGTTAACTTTTAATTAGTAATTGTACCTATGTGAAACCTTGATTTATGAAACTATATCCACGTTGTGTAATTATATGATCACATGATACTAACGTAAATTGTTTCTTTGCATGAGGAACCGTAATTGGACTTGTTTGTTTATAAGAATTACTGATGGATCTTGGTTAATAGTTGGGCTGTTTGAAAAGAAAGAATTATGTTATGGATATGTTATTTGTTTGCATGATAATATATTATGTGTTGGATAGTTTATGATTGAATAATAAATCACACTGTCTCATGATCATGACTGAATATTATTTAAGTATTAGTGGAATGGCCATGTGCATTGATTGAATACTTTTCTATCGGTTCAATATAGGTTACACACTGTCATCATATGAATCACTTTGATATTATAAATGACGGCCCATGTGTATATGTAATCTTGATCTCACCATGTGCACATCCTAAACGTTGTGAGAATAGTCAAGATATTGAGCGAAGATGATGATGAAACTAGTTATCTTGATTATATGAGAAATTAATTGAGATAGACACATGGAAGTTAGATACTGAACAATGATGATGATGTCCACCGCATGAATATCGATTAGGGTTCTTAATATATTCATAGTATTACATGCAATGTTCGGTCCAATTGTAATCAAGTTTCATGGAGTATCATAATTACATGTTTCGTAACTATATGTTTCACTATTCATTTTGCATGTGGGTTCACTAAAAGTGGCATCCCAATAGGATTAAGATTAGGAATGTTGTTGTCGGTCATTATATGTAAGCCATGATCTAGTAGATGATGATAATATATATTAATGTTATGCATGTTCACAGTTCATTGGATGTTAATTTGAATATGTGAATGGTGGGTGTAATAGTGGGGTTGGGCCATGGGCTGAGTTTGGAAGTAGGCTAGAAACATAGGTCATACACTTTTGGAACGGGCCTATAACTCATGTGATCGATGGTATAAACTTGTGTAATATTATGAATGTCTGTGTTGCATTTGTCCTAGTTATAATTGCGGGTTCACTTGAACGAGAATAGAACCACTTGATATGTGTTATGGTGTGATATGAACTGGTGTTGTGCTTGGATCTAGGATCCAAATACTTGCTGCGACTTACGTATTGATATGTGTTCTGCTTATTTGTAACCTATGTGCTAAATGCAAAGAACGCATGTTTTAGGTGTACATGAAACTGACTGATTACTCTATGATAATCACATTAGGGTTGGTTGATGACATTGGATTGTATAACTAATCTAACCGAGCAAACCAAGACGAGTTCATACTCCTAAGGCATGGGATTCCCGGTGGGTTGGGAATGGGATTGAATAACTACTCGTACTATCGTTACTAATAAACTACTTACTACTGTCCTCGGATTGAAGGGCACGTACGTAAAACCTACGTACACTCATACTTACTACTGTCCTCGGATTGAAGGGCACGTACGGAAAACCTACGTACACTCATACTTACTCATGTCCTCGGATTGAAGGGCACGCACGTAAAACCTACGTACACTCATACTCGCTACGGTCCTTGGATCAAGAAGGGCACGTACACTCATACTCGCTACGGTCATTGGATCAAGAAGGGCACGTACATACACGACTAGTCTATTAACATACAACATGGGAAGCCCCCACTATTCATCGCAAACATGTTCGGGGAACCGCGATACGGATTAATACGATACACATGGGAAGCCCCCACTAATCATCGCAAACATGTTCGGGGAACCGCGATACAGATTAATACAGTACATGGTTTACGAAATAAACATATGATTTACGAACACTATAACTAAACAACCAACTGTGAACTCGCTCAACTTTGTTGTTGACTCGTTGTTACATGCCTTGCAGGCCTTTAGGTGCTAATCAATGGAACTTGCTGTCTGGGAAGCTGGAGTGGTCATGGGTCGAGTTACATGGAAACGCAACACAAGACTAAGAGCTATCACATGTGGTTTATAAACACTTAACGAACTAAATATGCTTCCGCTGTAAACTGTTATATATTGTAACGTTGTAACCCTTATTGTTAATAAATGAAAGTTTTATTTAATATACTCTTGAGTTCAATGTGATTTGGTGGCTAAGATCCTGGTCAGTCACGCCTCCAAGCGGTGGTACTCCGCATGTGGATTTTGGGGGTGTGACAGGTCGTGAGCAACAGCAGCAATTTACTTTGTAACTCTTAGAGAAAAGAACAGTTATGGGCTGTGATGACAAAAAGCGGATTTCGAATTCGCGAAGTGAGAACTTTAAGATGCATGAGGAATAAAAACTAGATTCACGCCAACCCTGCAACCAAAAGCTAAGGAGCTAGAGTTGCGATTATGAGACGCTTCTCGACAAAGTCTCGATTATACGTCGATGCAACGAGACCACAACATTGCATACGCGGCACATTGATTAAGGAATCATGAGGAGAAACCTTGAGCTAGATACAGTGATTGCACGCCGCAAACTTGACGTCACTACCTAACGGAAAACGCTGCACGACCTTTACTGAACACAAGGGTTTCAGCACACTGTTGATCGTAAGAACTTGAATGTTAACGTAGATAGACTAAGCTACTGAACGATGTAGACTATATGAACACGATACGTGCTTGTGTGATAAACTTTAATAAAAAGTTGGGACACTCACTCGCCATTAGTAGAGTTTTCCCCCCACAGTATTTATCACACTGCCGTTTAAACTGCTTCGTGTGAAGCCTTAGAAGGAACATAACAAGTTAATCCCCGTCATGTTGAACGGAGACCGGAAATAAACAATCAACTGGCCCGAGATGGTTCAGGAAAATCTAGAGGCAAGGTCGTTCAGATATGTGATCATATCGAGACAGCCCGCAAAATACAGAAAGATTACGCCGATGAGCGGTAGAAATCGTAAGGATTTGAGACAAGAAGTATGACTAAAATGAGAGCCTCGCCTAGAGAAGGCATAGTGTGATTTGGAAAACGAAAGGGTTGAATCCCCGGTGTAGGGATCAGAACCATTGTTCACAAGATGAAACTCCCAGAAAAAGATCAGCAGTGATCGCGACACATTCATGTGTCTAATCGTTAGAGGAGTCTGACTCAAGGAACAGTCGTTGTTCCCACAAATAAGTTTCACGTCAATGACAAACGACCAGAATTACTATAGAAACCTGTTGAGGTTTTGGAACAAGAGTCCGCAATACTATAGAAACCTGTTGAGGTTTTGGACCAAGAGTCCGCAATACTATAGAAATCTGTTGAGGTTTTGGACCAAGAGTCCACAATACTATAGAAACCTGTTGAGGTTTTGGACCAAGAGTCCACAAGACACGGAAAAGTCATGATCGACTTACTTGAGTACGATAGAATTCATGACATGACCCAGAGATTTCATGGGAATATAAAGGCAAATCATGAATCTAAGTGACCATATTGGTTTCACAAATCCCCTGCGACCGATGGCATCGCTTAAATTTCGGGACGAAATTCTTTTAACAGGGGGAGACTGTGACAACCGTCACTTTTCCGTACATTCCGTACACGAAATGAACAGTAATTTGTGCTTAAATGACTGTGCATGATCTGGTTTACCAGACAAAATAATTTCTGAATTTCATGTAAGTGAATTCATGCATGATATATGCTACAAGAATTACTTTATGATAGCGTTGCGTCAAAAATATTAGTAAACTCACCGGTGAGACACATCGTGTCAACAGAACTGCAGAAAGCAGTCAGACATTAGAATTGGAGCCTAGGTGTAGGTCCAACGTCAAGAATGCATTAAAACCCAAGAGTACATACAAGGGTTTTAATATAGGCATTCCGGAAGCTAAATTACGCACTAAATAGCACCCGAAACGTACTTTAAGCGCAATATTTATTTAAATCCAGCTATAATCAGCAAAATGACACTGTAATATTATGCAGAAATGATGATTTATCATCCAGAATACTTCCCTAAGTGTCGGGAATTGAAAGTGTCACAAAAGATACTTGAAAGGCACTAAACGGTGCAATTAAGCACTTAAACGAACCGGTATTTAACCGAACAACCGGACCTTACCCGGAACACCAAAATATTGCTAGAAGCAATGTTTGTATTTTTCTAAGCTAGTTAGGGTCCCCGAACACCCTAACACCCACTAAAATATCTAGTAGCTAATATAACTAACTAGATACTAGATATTTAACATTTAACACTAACTAAAACTTGCAACATCCAATTGAGATGTAACTATTCCCCTTCCCCCATGTGATGGCCGATTACAAGGGCCCCCACACTTTAGAATTTCTTGATTATTATAATAGATCATGTTGGTGGATAATAAGACATGTCATACAATGGTTAATGAGGGTTAAGAGGATTATAAGAAAGACTTGGGGTCTATCATTCTCATCATCACCAACAAACTTACAACACTTGCAACCTTCTCTTCCTCTCTTTATGGTTTCGGCCAGCCCCAAACACCACAACCATTATCATCATTCAATCACTTGCAACCATTCTAAGAGCATCCAAAGGTGCAAGAGACCCTACAACTAAGCTTGGTGTGTTCGGAAGCTCAAGGACCTCTCTAGTTTCCTTTTATCCACCACTTTTGCGCTTTGAAACTCCCCTAGCCTTGTGCTAGTAGTAAGTGTTCTAAATTTTCATCTTGTTCTTTTCTTTGGTGGTTAATAGATGATAAGAATGATAAAAGTTAAGAAACTTTAAAGATCATGAACAAATGTTGAACATGATGTGTTAAAAGGTGGATAAAGAGAAGATATATGTGTAAAACATGATAAATCTGAGTAATACAAACACTAATCTGCTGTAAATAATATATGTTGGTGCATTCATCTGTCGTCTTCGTCTTATGTCGAGTCTCGTGTTCGTTTCTGTTTTGTTCAAACATGATGTCATGATGACATCATCAAGATGACATCATCAATGACATCACCACACAAGAAGACAAATTAATTTGCATGTTTCGCTTGAACAGAATACAAATTGTGTGTGTTTCGCTTCAAGGCAACTAGAGGGTTTCGCTTGAAGTGTCATGTATAGTCTCAAGCGAAACCTTGACTACTATAAATAGGGTAGTAGGTTATTCATTTGCAACAGTTCTGAAATTCCATACCGAGGTGCTGCCGGTGTGAAGACTGATTGTAAACGATATTATATCAATATAATCAGTGTTTAAAGTGATAAGCAAGCTGTTTCGACATCCATTTCTTAGTTTCCGCCTCTGAAACGGACTAAATCTCTTCTGAACGACTCATTCGGGTCGCAAAACGATCCTACAAGTGGTATCAGAGCTCAGGAGGAAGAGATCTTGCCAAAACAGCCTGTTTACGTCACTTTTTCTGTTTCTACACCATTCTTTCTCAAAAATTAAAATTTTTCACAGATAAAATCGGCTCAAATTCACACATATTGTGCGTAATCATGTTTTAACAAATCCTGGAAAATTTCAGAGCTTAAATCGACTTAAAACTCGTTAAAAACATGACATTCGCTTGAAATTGGTTCGACATTTGCTGACATCATCAGGCTTTCGCTTGAAATCTGTTGGCTTTCGCTTGAAATTTTGGTAGTTGTTGAAGCGAAACACCGGCTTTCGCTTGTAATACGTGTTGATCTTGCTGACATCATAAACCTCTCGCTTGAACTGACCGCTTGAATCACTTGTTCATTTAAGTGTGTTCATCGATTTGTGTGAAAAGTAAAAAGAGATTGTCGGTTTGCATGTGAAATAGTATTGTTTCTATCGAAGATCAGAATTCACGTGAACACATTAATCAATTTGACAGAATCCATGTGACTTTGTTTTTAGCGGTTCAATCAGATTTGAATTTGTGAGTTGATTCATTTAATAGAGTTGTCGACCATTAAAGTAGCATGTGATTTTTATCGATAATGTGAAAAGTTTATCAGCCTTTTCTAATAAATTCACGTGATATTGAACTTTAAAACATTAAACAAGGGGGTCAGTGCATGTGATATTAGTGATTGTGTTTTGAGTAGTGTGAACCGATTGAAAGTTCATCGATTATTGTGAATCATTTTGATCGAAGTTGTCAGTAAATTGGGAATAGAAAGCACATGTTTGTATCAGTTTGAAAGTGATTCTCGAGAATAGTATTAATCGGTTCAAGTTTTATTTGTGTTAAAAGTCTTTGTCTGCCATTGTGTTCAAGTACCGATATAGTGCATGTGATTCTCATATATTATCAAAGTTGTCAGTTAGCATGTGATTCATAATCGATACATGTGATAGTGTTATTCAAGTGATCCATGTGCTGAATTAATAGTCTAAAAGATATAAAATTGTTTGGCCCAAGTTTCATTATCATCGGCCCAATGAGAATTGAGATTGTTGGCCATTTTCAAAGATTGAATATTAAAACCACCGACCCATGATATCATACAAATTTGGTTAAGTGAATTGATTAAATCACTTTATTAAACTGTCAAGATAAAGTGTAGTTTGAACTGTGAATTCCGAGGATTTGTGTGTGGGCCTAAGTGTTTTGAACTTTAAAAAGTTTTTGGGCCACGAGATATCATTTGGGCTAAGATCAAAAAGTTTGGGTTTGTTCAACAACTTAAATTGGTAGTTTGTTTGAGATAGATATTGTGTTTGAAAGGTGATCTATCTTGGACTTAATATTTCATTTAACGGGACTGTCTTGAAAACCAGGTTTCCGAATCATGGATATCAATTTCTTTAAAATGACAAAAGAAACATTTGATAGAATAAATGTATTAAATAAAGAATTTGATTCATTTTCATGTTGTCCAGGAGAAAGTACAAAGAGTATCATTGAGAGGTATAGCCATCTTGTTCGCTCAATGTCTGAGAAGGGTATTAAAAAAGAATCAGAAGAAAGGGTTGAAAAATTGGCCAATGCCATACCTCAACAAGAGTGGAGTACATATCTTTTGGATTTAAAAAGAACTGGAGAATACTCTGAATTGACAATTGGTCAATTTATTAAGAAACTTGAAGAACAGATGGAGAGAAATGCTGAGAAGAAGAAAAATCAAAGTGGAAAATCAATATTAAAGAAGAGCAAGAGTAAAGGTGTCCAAGTGGGAGAGGAATAGACTGAAGAGATTTTAGTGATGAAGGATGAAAAGAAATCTGATGACAAACAGATTTTTGATTTAAAGAAAAATTGTGAGAAATTGAAATCAGAAAATGACAAACTGTTAAATGATTTAAACAGTTTGACATTAGAAAACGAGATTTTGAAAGAAAAGGAAAAAGAATTTGAAAATGAAAAATTAAAATTTGAAAAAGATTTTCAAAGTCAAATGAAGATTTTAGAAGATGAGAAATCTGCCATTTTTAAAAATAATCTTGAAAAACAGATTGAAATAAACTCTCATCTTCAGAAAATCATTCGACTTGAAAATGAAGCTGAAAAAGCTCGGATTAAAATCAAAGAGCTTGAAGAGAAATTGAAAGGTTTTGAGACTTCGTCATCAACACCAGATTATCCCTGTCCAAAACCGTTCAATTCTGTTCCAATAAGTGACAATGTCACAAACTTTGACAAAGTCAAAGTTGAAGATTGTGATGAAAAAACTGATGATGATGAGAAAAAGAAAACATTTTTGAAATTAAAAGAAATGTTTAAAGAAACTGTTTTACATTCGACTGAGAAAGGTGAATGCTCAAAGCAAAAACCTGTAAAGAAGAATGTGGAACAAAAACATAAAGATAAAAAGCCGAAAAATTTTCAAAAAGAAAATAAAAGCTCATCAGTTCAATCATCCAATCAAAACAAAAATTTTAAAAAATTGAAAAATGAAAACTCAAAAATAGTTGGTAATAAGTGGTGCAGGTTTGACCACAGTGCTCAAGCGTCAAATCAAGCTTACAGGAGAAGTCGTGAATACTACAAATCAAATCAGTGTTATGATTTGAGTGTTTGGATTGATAGTGGAGAATGGTATGACAACAGAGTGTGTTACAAATGTGGTTTTCAAGGACACATTGCTGTTAAGTGCCAAAGTCAGAGTTTTGTAACAAGGAGATGTTATGAATGCCAAATCAAAGGTCATATTTCTAGAGATTGCCCAATGAGATCAATGGGAAGATCGAGGACTGAATCACAGAAAAAGGTGACAAAATCGTTCAAGATCGAAGAAAAGCCCAAAGAACAAAAGGTTCAAGAACCTAAAGTTCAAGAAAAGAAATTTAAACTTTCACAGGGGCAAAAAGACAGACTGAGGAAGAAGAGGAAAAAGGCTTGAGAGTATCTCGAAAGGATTTTGTCCTCGGGTTCATCTGTTGGTAAAAATAAGAGTTCTGATGAATCGACTTCCTCGATTGCAAAGTCAAGCAAGACGAATTCATCAGATACAAATCTGAGGATGAAAGAGGGAAAGAAGAAAAAGAAAATTGGTGGTGATGAATTTGTTTCTTCGGAAACAAAAGAGCCACATGTCAGCGATGAATCTGATTCTACAAAATCAGACAAGCCACATTCAGGCGATGAATCTGACGTGTCAAAGTCAGACAAGCCATGTGCAGGCAATGATTCTGGTTCGTCAAAGCCAGAGGAGTCTTTGGTTGAGGTAAAAATGGAGAATTCAGGTTTAACAATGGATGATGCAAATTTTACACCATTGTTGAACAAGAATTCAAAATCACCCAACGACCGTCAGGCTTGGGTGAATCTTTTTAAATGAAAAACCTGACTTGCCGGAGTTCCCAGGTTGGTAAGCGTGGAACATGAATTGGCACATTTCTTGAGAAATTCACGTTTGTGATATTTCGAACTTACAAGTGGTAAATCAGGGACATTAAGTTGTACTTGATTTTCTACAAGTGATGTTTGTGGATTGATCTTAAAAATGTTAATTTTTACAAGTGGTTGAAAGAACAATGTGATGAAACCCCGAACCTACAAGTGGTTAAATCAACAAAACTTATTTTTCGGAAAAATCATTTTGGTTAAAACAAACTTAAGTGTTTTGAAATCATAATGAGAAAATAGTTTTGTGAAAGGGGGAGTTCTGATTGTTTATGCCAAGTGGATGGCGATTTGAAGCGATTTGATATCAGTTGTCAAGTTTTGTACAGTTTATTTTCAAATTTCCTAAAATGTGTTTGCATTTTAGGGGGAGTAAGAAATTTTAGAAAATAAAAAAACATTTGAAAATTTGAAAAAGCCAAAAACATGATAAAATCAAAAATGAGTTTTTGTTGCATATAAGAGGAAATGATAGTACATCAGTGGACTGTCACAACATGCTAAAGAAATGGAAAGTTAAAAAGTGATAAACGGTCTCACTGATGATGTGCCAGTAGATTTTTGCACATTTAGTAGATTGTGACGAGATATAAATCTAAATTTCAAACTTGCTTATATCGTGGGGAACATCTCTCGAATATATGGGTAACCCCCGAAATCTCGTTTGAAAGGTCTCATAATCTGATATACTAGGTCTTTATACTCAGTGATATCTGGGGTATTATTCCGGGACTTCTGCTGAACGGTAGTTCTGACCTAGTACTCGAATAATACTTTCCGCAAATGCTTGAAACATAGCATCACCCTCAGCATATTTGATAAGACAATAAAATTGCTTAGCAGTGCTGTTGTAAAAAAGATCCTCTAAAGGGGACACACCCAAAAGTTGAGTCATGATCTCTCTGCTGAACGGTAGTTCTGACCTGAGCTCTCATGATTCTTCATAATTTATTAACCCCTACAGATATCATTTGTGTCATAATTACCTGTAAGACTGAATATTGGGATCTGGATACGGGAGTATATTCTGAGGTGGGACACACGATTAAGTTTAAGTGCTTAAGACATTAATTTCGTATCTCGAAGCAATTGAAGTTTGTGTGAAAATTTAAGTGGAAAAATATACTGACAATCTAAGTGAATCGTTTAGAACTTAAAATGTTTAAAGCTTAACAGTGTTGGTGATTTGTCTCAGAAACTGATATGATCCTCTTGCACAAACTCACAAAAAATATTGTGTGTAAATATTTCTTTACTGCATTTCTTAATATCTCAAAATCCAAAAAGATTTTAGTGTGTTTTAGCATAAATTTTGAAAAATTCAAAAAGATTTTCGACAACTGATGTTGGAAAACTGATTTTCAAAATTCCAAGTGCTGAACATGATGAACAGGGTTGGGTTTGAATGCTGAATTGAAAAATTTTGTTTTGAGAAAGAATAGTTTGATTAGTTAATCAGGGTCATTAATTTGAACCTGATGTAACTATTTCTAATAAGTTTTTCTTATTGATTTAAGTAAAAACTTATGTTTTTGATGAGAAAATGTGTGAAGGAGATGAGCTGAACAAAGTTAAAACCAGGGATAGATCTCAAGATGATAGCTAATTCCAGACGGCAATCCCATCATGATGAGAGGGGGAGTTTGACGAGGTTAGAGCCAAAGAGAAGATCCTGGTATATGCTAAGAAAGAAAAGAGACTGATAAAGACTGAAGATTGAGAATACTCGACATTTAAGACTCGTCAACATCTGAGGGGGAGTCTGTTGGTGCATTCATCTGTCGTCTTCGTCTTATGTCGAGTCTCGGGTTCGTTGCTGTTTTGTTCAAACATGATGACATCATCAAGATGACATCATCAATGACATCACCACACAAGAAGACAAATTAATTTGCATGTTTCGCTTGAACAGAATACAAATTGTGTGTGTTTCGCTTCAAGGCAACTAGAGGGTTTCGCTTGAAGTGTCATGTATAGTCTCAAGAGAAACCTTGACTACTATAAATAGGGTAGTAGGTTATTCATTTGCAACAGTTCTGAAATTCCATACCGAGGTGCTGCCGGTGTGAAGACTGGTTGTAAACGATATTATATCAATATAATCAGTGTTTAAAGTGATAAGCAAGCTGTTTCGACATCCGTTTCTTAGTTTCCGCCTCTGAAACGGACTAAATCTCTTCTGAACGACTCATTCGGGTCGCAAAACGATCCTACAATATATGTTATGATATAAATCGTTATTAGGACAAATGGTGATCGTATGTGTGCGTTTTAGTAACCTTTAAACTAAAAACAGCATGCTGAGTTGTATTTTCAGCCGACTTTAACTGGCGGTAACAGGACCTTAATGAAACGAAAAATGTATTTTATGAAGTCTAGGTTCATGTATTATGAAATACGGTTCTAATGGCACCGGAATCATAATTATTGGACTCCGTTTACTATTTTTAAAGTGTCTTTTCGTAACAGCAGCTAGAGCTGCATTTTTGCTGCTGAAAATGTGCGTTCTGTTTTCTGTCATAACTTGTATTCTGTGTGGAGTCTGATCACGAAATTAATACTATAGTTGACCACTGATGTATTTGTAATTCTCCCACTGGAATTTCGTAAATCGGACTCACAATGAATTTTTAATGAATTACTTCGTAAACTGCAATCAGAAAGCGACAAGTCTGATTGCAGTCCGGAAAATGAATTCTTATAAAATATTGGTAATGAACTGGACCCCGATATTTTTACACAATAATTTTTGGATCGTTTAAGACGTTCTGTAAAATTTGGGAATTTTTGGAATAAGTTAACCATTTTATTTAAATGTCCGAAAACAGCCCAGTTCATATATATTTAAGTTGAAATGACATAAGTAGTAATTTGCGTGTCTAAATGTCGGGTAGGTTATTTGAGAACGATCTAACGTGTTATATGTTAAAGAAAATGATATAACTAAGTCACTTAGTTAAAAATATAAATTATTTTTAACACAAAAAAAATACATACATAAAAGATTGTGACTTGTACTTGTGCGTTACAAGTCTAGTGACTAACGATAATAAAACACGTTTAGGTCACGACGCTCTATGAGCAAAATCCGGTGAAGTTTACGACGCAGGAACGCAAAGTTGTGAGTTCATGCTCCCCCTTTTCTTTAACTTTTTTTGGTTTTATAACTCTTGGGGGTGAAATACATGTTACAAATATTACAATTTTTACAAATGGTAAAAATACAAGAAGCACTCTTGGTGAGAACGAGTACCGAGTGCAATATGATTTGAGAATATGAGTAGCACTCTTGGTGAGTGCAATATGATGAGCTTTAAGAAATGCCTAGAAAATACTAGATCATGTGAGCTTAAACTAGATATTGAGATGCCATTAATACTTAATTAGGGACGAGGGTTAGATCTAACGGGTACGGCTGAGCCCCACTCATGGTCCTTATGTGACCTCTTGAGTGCTTCAGTGTCCCAGTAGAGGGAAATCGACACAGTCGAGGTTTATCGACACAGTCGAGGTTAATCGACACAGTCAAGGGAAATTGACACAGTCGAGGTTAATCGACACAGTCGAGGGTAATCGACACAGTTAAAGGGAGAAAATACTAATGCTCCCTATGTCCTCACATGCCTTGAGGGAGAAAACACTAATGCTCCCTATGTCCTCACATGCCTTGAGGGAGAAAACACTAATGCTCCCTATGTCCTCACATGCCTTGAGGGAGAAAACACTAATGCTCCCTATGTCCTTACATGCCTTGAAGGAGAAAATACTAATGCTCCCTATGTCCTCACATGCCTTGAGGGAGAAAACACTAATGCTCCCTATATCCTCACATGCCTTGAGGGAGAAAACACTAATGCTCTCTATGTCCTCACATGCCTTGAGGGAGAAAACACTAATGCTCCCTATGTCCTCACATGCCTTGAAGGAGAAAATACTAATGCTCCCTATGTCCTCACGTGCCTTAATGTCCTTGTATAAACAATCATTTAAAACGTGGGGTACACAAGAAAACTTGATTTATACTTGAATTACGTGGGGTACTCAAGAAAACTTGAATGATACTTGAGTACGTGGGGTACTCAAGAAAACGGGAATTATACTTGAGTACATGGGGTACTCAAGAAAAACTTGAATTATACATGACACACACTATGTTTTCATACAAAGTATACAAACGTGATATACAAGAACGCATGAACTCGCTCAACTTTATGTTGATGTTTTCCAAAAATTACATGTATTTCAGGTGACAGGATGGATCTTGGGCGCAAGTGTCATAGCTAGAAGTAGACTTCAAGTTTAGATGTCATCCACTTTTGTTGAATTGTAACCTAGACGAAGGTTGTGTTTTTAAAACTTAAATAACGAGTATTTGTAATACTCAAATTTTCATGAATGGGTGAACATCGTTTTGATCATGTAGTTGTCTATTATGATTGAATGCAATGATATTAAACCAGTCACACCTCATACACTTCCGCAAAAGACAGGGTGTGACATTTTAAGAGATTATCTTAGTTATAGTAGTAGGCCCCTCTTTTGAAGGTGACGTTACCCTCAACCCAATAGTTTGAGTCAACAAGGATACAATCCTAAAGGGTTGGATTATTGGAAGATAATTAATTAAGTTATTAATGCATACTGTGGTAGGCCCCTCTTTTGAAGGTGACGTTACCCTCGGCTAAGTAGTTTGAGCCAGCATGGATACAATCCTAAATAGTCGGGTTAAAGTTTTAATAGTAGTTTACATATGAGGGGATCAATGAGTTCGGACCTCCGCCATCCAATACCGGTTGGGTATTGAAGGAGGTCCTACTAAAATTGACCCAGGTCCTTGCAGGATCTATACACTGAACAAGGCAAGACTCTTACCAAATCATTCCCTTAACCCCCGATCAGATAGCCAACATATCTCCATATAGACCGTGGAGATATGAATGGTGTAAATCTTTTATTTTATATAGACAGTAAAATAATGCCAAGACACCACAGACAAGTGATAAGGAAGATCCACCTTCAACATAAGAAATTAGTTATTAAAGTCATTAATACATAACCAAATAAAAAGTGCGAAAATATTAAAAATAAAAAGTATTACATTAAACACTTGTCTTCACCAAGTGATGTAAGAGACTTAGGCAAACATGGCCTTTGATTGTCAAGAACTCTTACGATCAATCTTGGATCCCGAGACTACTCACACACTCTATGATGGATAATGGATGATGGTGGTGGATGTGGGTTGTGATGGTGGTGGTGGGTGGGTGAAGTGTGAGAGATGTGGTTTGCCAATGGATGGTTTGCAAGTGAGCCAAGCACCCCTATTTATAGCCTGCACAGAAGCACAGACACGGCCCCGTGTCCATTGGGCACGGCCCCGTGTCCACCCATCTTCTCTTTATTCATTAAATGCAGTTTGTCTGCATTAGTTAACCACGCCCCCGTGTCCGCTGGGCACGATCCCGTGTGCAGAAGCGTATCTATACTATCAAGATTTGCCTTGATTCTGCGAATCTTTGCGTTGACCACGGCCCCGTGTCCGCTGGGTACGCCCCCATGGTGGGTGATAGAAGCTTCTACAACTTTGTCTTTTCTGCAGACACTTGGGCACGCCCCCGTGCTCACTGAGCACGGGGCGTGTTCAGCCTTCTGTTCTCTTGTTTTTGCTTGGAGAGATGCTGTTGAGGGGTTGGGCATGCCACGTTTATTCCTTTTCTTGTATTATTGTTAGATTTGGCAGCATTTTTACTTCTTTTGTTCATTTGAGCTCATTTAATCCTGAAAATACAAAAGGAAGACAAAAACACACTTTTTCCAACATTAGTACTAAAAAAGGGTTAGTTTTATGCCACATTTGATGTAATTTATATGTTGCATTTTCCACACTTCAAATACCCCCATACTTGAATTTTTGCTTGTCCTCAAGCAATACTCTTTACATTGTGGCTTACACTCCCAAAAGGAATGGGTAGAAGAGAAGGTTTTTGGGCTTGTCATAGAGTGTCGGGATTCCAAGATTCTTTATTAGGTTTTATTTTTATTTTATTTACCATCCTATTCATCATGATTTATTTAGAACATTACATAAGATAAATTATTTATTAGGGCATAACATGCCACTTTAAAATTACATTTATATACAAGTTCTCATACCTCACGGGGGATCACTCAACACTCAGCCGAAGGTGTATTTTTGTGAAGCACTCGAGAGCGGCGTGGAACTTACTCCTACCATATGCTTGCCAAGCAATCAATCCTCCTCCTTTTTAACTATAAACCTTTGTAAATATCAAGAGGACTTTTCGGAGAAGGGTTAGGCTTGGGTTAAAGGTAGGTGGTTGGGTTAGTGGTTAGTAGAAAAGGGCGAAATGCGTAAAAAGCGTCGGTTTTCGTAAAACATTTTGTTTTTGTGACTTTTCATTTCAATGAAGCATTATTCAAAGAAGCCTTCTTTTGATGAGCTTTGTTTGTTTATTGCTAACTTCATTTTTCTTTTCTTCTTTATGATTTTTTTTTGATAAGGAAGTCACAAGAAAAGCGAGCTTTGTTACTAAAATAAAAGGGTTTAAAATGAAAAAGGGTTTTGGTGGGTAAAAAGGGTGTTTGATTTGGGTTAAGAAATGAAAAGGTTTAGGCTCAAAAGGGGTTAACTAGGGGGATTTTGGGTAGGTGGTAAAAAAAATAATGGTGTTGAAAGAAAAAAAAAGTTTAGTCCTAATGCCTCCATCATTTACTTACTTACTTGGGATTAAGTTGGTAAGGACCGGGAATGTATCGTCATGGAAAGTTCTAGAGTTGTAAGAACCAAGCGGCTATTCACACAAGAAACGGAAAATGAGCACTTAGTTTAAATATGTGTATTTATATGCTCAATAAAGGCTCAAAACTCACTTTTTGTGGGAATGGGTTTTTATGTGATCAAGTATATATAATAAAATTTTAACTAGATTTGTCATGCCGTTTCATAATTTTCTTATGTTGGTTCTTTTTATCACGACGCTATCGGTTGTAAATTTGTAAAAATATAACCTTTTTAGAACTTGTAATTCCCAAATTAAACCAAGACAAGTAAAAAAATGAAAAGATTTTGAGAAAAATTGGGGTGTTTAGCGGTTCCAATAGAGTTTTGTGTAAGACTTGTAATTAGGACTTGCAAAATTCAAGGTTTTAGCATCCCCCCACACTTAAATTACACATTGCCCTCAATGTGTCCCAAAAATAAGTTTTTAGATTGATTGAATGTGTAAAAGTGTGTTTAAAAACAATTTTTTATGTTACTGGGCATCTGGACACGTGCCCGTGGTGTCCGGGCACGACCCCGTGTTCAGGTTACCAGTAACAGAAGTTATTAAAAAGAAACAGAAGCCTGGGCACGGGGGCGTGTTCAGCGAACACGCCCCGTGTCTAGTTACCTGAACTAGGCTATCCTCTGCAGACGGTTCAGCACGGGGCCGTGTTGGCTGGACACGGCCCGTGCCGAACTTGCTGTAATGAAGAAAAATTTGCTGGAGGCTCTGTTTTGTGCATGGGGTGCTGATTCAAGTATCCCTTGGTATCCTTCACCATCCCAAGTGTGTCTTAACCATTACAACATCATCCAAACACCAATTAATTTATAAAACCATCATTCATTCGATAGAGAAAGTTACATAATATTCCTAATATATTAAAATTATAGATAAATAGGTCAGAAAACACAAGAAGTCTAAACCAAGAAGTTCTAGCCTAAAGTTTATTCTATTAGCAAAATTTCCGAAAAGATAATTCTCTTGGTTAGGTGCGGATTGAAGAACTTCTTCCTCCAGATATGGGTCCCTCACACTTCGGCGAGCCATTCTTCTATCTCCCTAGGGAGAAGAAAGGCGGGCTCATTGGCATCATTTTGTGGGGGTGTAACTTCCACCGGGACTTCTTGCAAGTTGTCGAGAGGAAGCTCCGCGGGGATGTCATCCCATCCGGTGGGATTATTGACTCCAAGTGCTAGGTTCCAATCCTCTTGGGGGAGAATTGGTTCCATGGGAGGTGTCACAAGAATGATCAACCTCTGGTGCAAGAGGTTGATTTCTTGAAAACTGTTTTCCAACCCCACCGTAAGATAATTTATACAGTCAATCAGGATCTCCTCTACTGATGTCATCTGATCGAGAGCTTCACGTAAGGCCATAACATAGGGCACGAGAGTCGCTTCGATTGAAGATCTACGTTCTCTTCGACTGTTTCGGGAATGTGCTGATGAAGTTCCACTGTTTTGGCTTGACATTCTACGAAAATAAACTGAAAAGAGTTCATTTTAATGAAACAGTAACCTCGGACACGGCCCCGTGTTCACTTTTCTGCAGATTTTTGGAACAAGGAATCTTGGAGTTTCAAATTATTTTTCTAACTTTTGATGTGTTTCCAAGCAGAAATAACTTAAAACAATGTTGTAAAACTTATTTCTAACAAGATTCCTTGAATAAAAATCTCAATAAGGCTTGAAACCATGGTGATCTCAAGCTTTAATGGAGATATTTTGAGGTAAAAATGAAGAAGAAGGTAAGAGACAAAAGTGGAAAAGACAAGATGGTTCTTGGAACCTTCTTTTAGAATATACCTAGGAGGGTATGTGTGAAGATCCAGCAAATCTCTGTCTTTTGGAGTGGTCCAAATGTGCAGGATTCTTGGCTGCATTTATAGAAAACGATAGCAAGCTACACAAGGCCCCGTGTCGGGTGGACACGGCCCCGTGTGCAGACAAAATCCTGACACATTTTGTCCGTATTCTAACAAAAAGTCAGACGGTAATCTTTTGGTGGACACGGGGGCGTGCTGATCTGGACACGGCCCCGTGTCTAGAGGCTGTTTATGAAGTTTCGTCTATTTCTAAGGAATTTATCTGGATCGGGTGGTTTCTTACTGGACGGAACAACCCCGAAGTGCCTGAGATACCTTAATTGCTCTAGATTTAGACGAGAACGCAAGAGGTTGTCAGTAAGGGTGATTCCTATGCTAAATGTAGGTGGACAAGTCCAACCCTTTCCCGGGCTCTCGTTAAAGAAGGTGTATGCCAAATCGCTCAGGTCTATGTATGCATCGAACGAAGTCGATGGGGAGTCCTTCACGACACTATCGACACAGGGACGGCTATCGCTCAAGTCATCAAGAGGGTTAGAGGTAGTTTCGGGAACAACGAAGTTGTTTTTATTCGAATGCGATCCCAACAATTCTACTTGGGTATCTTCTTGAGATGAATTAATGATATCCATCTCAAGTTCCTTTACCCAATTAAGAATTAGGTCTTCCATTTGAAATAATTCATCAAGAAGCATTTCTCCTAGAAGGGTCAATTGAGAGCATTCGAGGGAGAGATAAGGATTATTTTTACTTTCGCCCCTCTTAAGGTACAGGAAAACAATGGGTCTATATAGTGGGGCTTATAATTTAGAAAATAACATTCTAAATCTTTATGATTGCCACCACATATTTGACACCACGTACCATAAGAGGGCTGATAGTAAAACAAATCAGTATCACTCATGTAGTCACGAGGCGTGTTGAGTGGGCACGGCCCTGTGTTCAGCTACTGTCTGACTTAAAACAGGATCGCCTGTACCAAAGATTGGGCACGGGGCATGTTCAGCGGGCACGGCCCGTGCTGAGTTCTGTAGAAGCTGAAAATTTATAAAAGAAAATCCAAAGAAAAGAAGAAAAATAAGAAAAAACGATTAGGCCGTTGATTCCTAACTTTCTTAAAATCCTTGTGTCCCCGGCAACGGTGCCAAAAACTTCATGTGTGTTAGGTCGTATAGTTTTTAATGTATATTTTTAGCCCTTTTTACACTTTAGTCAAGTTTTAAATTTATAAAACACGATATTTTACTAACACTAAACACACATATGGGCAAGTGCACCCATCGTGAGCGTAGTATAGCGTAGGTAAGATACCGAGGTCGTCCAAGGACACAAGAGCTTTTACTACCGGTTTATCCTCAACGTCTAATCAAATCAAAAGTTTAGAAAAAGGTTTTATAAACAAGAAAATAAAACTAACTAAAAATGCTGAAAATAAAAATAAAAATAAAACAGATAGACAAGATGAATCACCTGGATCCGACTCGCCTTTAGTGTAACCTTTGATTATTTTCGCACTTTTGCACTTTTTAAGAGATTATCTTAGTTATAGTAGTAGGTCCTTCTTTTGAAGGTGACGTTACCCTCAACCCAGTAGTTTGAGTCAGCAAGGATACAATCTTAAAGGGTTGGATTATTGGAAGACAATTAATTAAGTTTTTACTGCATATTGTGGTAGGCCCCTCTTTTGAAGGTGACGTTACCCTCGGCTAAGTAGTTTGAGTCAGCAGGGATACAATCCTAAATAGCCGGGTTAAAGTTTTAATAGTAGTTTACATATGAGGGGATCAATGAGTTTGGACTCCCGCCATCCAATACCGGTGGGTATTGAAGGAGGTCCTACTAAAATTGACCCAGGTCCTTGCAGGATCTATAAACTGAACAAGGCAAGACTCTTACCAAACCATTCCCTAAACCCCCGCCCAGGTAGCCAACATATCTCCATATAGACCATGGAGATATGAATGGTGTAAATCTTTTATTTTATATAGACAGTAAAATAACGCCAAGACACCACGGACAAATGATAAGGAAGATTCACCTTCAACATAAGAAACTAGTTATTAAAGTCATTAATACATAACCAAATAAAAAGTGTGAAAAGATTAAAAATAAAAAGTATTACACTAAACACTTGTCTTCACCAAGTGATGTAAGAGACTTAGGGAAACATGGCCTTTGATTATCAAGAACTCTTACGATCAATCTTGGATCCCGAGACTATTCACACACTCTATGATGGACGATGGATGATGGTGGTGGATGTGGGTTGTGATGGTGGTGGTGGGTGGGTGAAGTGTGAGAGAGGTGGTTTGCCAAGGGATGGTTTGCAAGTGAGCCAAGCACCCTATTTATAGCCTGCACAAAAGCCCGGACACGGCCCCGTGTCCATTGGGCATGGCCCCGTGTCCATTGGGCATGGCCCCGTGTTCACCCATCTTCTCTTTCTTCATTAAATGTAGTTTGTCAGCATTAGTTGACCACGCCCCCGTGTCCGCAGGGCACAACCCCGTGTGCAGAAGCGTATCTGTACTATCAAGATTTGCCTAGATTCTGCGAATCTTTGCGTTGACCAACGGCCCCATGTCCGCTGGGCACGCCCCCTGTGGTGGGTGATAGAAGCTTCTACAACTTTGTCTTTTCTGCAGACACTTGGGCACGCCCCCGTGCTCACTGAGCACGGGGCGTGTTCAGCCTTCTGTTCTCTTGTTTTTGCTTGGGGAGATGCTATCGAGGGGTCGGGCATGCCACGTTTATTCCTTTTCTTGTATTATTGTCAGATTTGGCTGCATTTTTGCTTCTTTTGTTCATTTGAGCTCATTTAATCCTGAAAATACAAAAGGAAGACAAAAACACACTTTTTCCAACATTAGTACTAAAAAAGGGTTAGTTTTATGCGACATTTGATGTAATTTATATGTTGCATTTTGCACACATCATTAGCGCAGTTTGATCATTTGCTAACTTAATGCTTACTGTTTCGTCAATTTTAGTGTTAGTGTTTAACTCTTTTAAAAACTTTGCATGAGTGGGTACTAAACAATGATTTTCGAAAGAAGGTGACAAGAGATTAATTTCTTTAAAATTAGACTACTCTTGAATTTTAACTTTGTCGGACTCACCTTTTCGTTGTTTAACTCATGTGTCGGTTTTCACTTACTTGTTCTTCCATTTTTACCTTTACAACTATCTCTTCTTTATTACGAGTTAATTCTTCCCTTGCGCGGGATTCCTCTTCCCTTGCGCAGGCTTCTTTTATATAGCGCTCGATAGTTTTAAGGTGTTCTATTATCTTTTCGGCTACAGGTGAAATAGTTGGTGGTTCGTCAAATTTAGTTGAATAAGTATCTTCAAAGCTTGAAGTCGGAAGTTCGATCCTTGGTTCCTCATAATACTCATATGAGGTAGATGGTTCACACTATTGTTCCTCATTGTAAGTATATGATGAATAAGGGTCGTAACTTTGTTGTTTATAATACTCATATGAGGTGGGTTGTTCACGCCATGGTTCCTCATAGTTAACATATGAAGGTGAAGGCTCATATCTTGGTTCCTCAAAGTATGAGTATGAAGGCTCATACCTTGGTTCATCAAAATATGAGTATGAGGGAGAAGGTTCATACCTTGGGTCTTCATAGGGTGTGTATGAAGTGGACGGCTCGTACCTAGGCTCCTCATAGTAGGTGTATGAAGTGGATGGTTCAAAGAGGTCACAATATTGCATTACTCTAAGGGTCTAATCGGTGGAACCGGTGAACCACGCGAGCCGGTTAGATGCGAGGGGCAGAGGGCTCGTAGTACCCCCTTTTCTTGATCCAGCCTTTTCTTAGCTTCGGTAGTGAATCACCTACTAAAAAAAGGGGCAGGCCCGCACGCCTTATTTGAGACTACTAAGGCAGGCGGTGGACTCTTTTATTAGGGAAGGGAAGAAGGGGCCTAAGCACGGCAGATGCCGTACACTTGAGTGGAAAAGGAAAGCGAGACCTTACCTCTTTTTCCAGGCCTGTTCGGACATACGGTTCCCCCGGAAGATCAAGTTGATGAGCCGTGTGATGGGAAACCTTCCCGCACGGTTCGGAGCGAATGTGGGTTACCACAAATGGTGCAATAGTCTTCCCTATAATCATCCTCCTCATAGTGATAGTTGTAATCCCCTGAGTATTGATCCATAAGAATCACTCAGCAGATCACAAAAGAGTCTCGGGACCATAAAACAAGAATAAAAAAGGAAACAGAGGCTGGACACGGACCCGTGTTCAATGAGCACGACCCCGTGTTCAGGTCATGTATCTGGGCGTTTTAACAAAAGTGACTGGTTTTGTGCAGCACGGGGGCGTGTTTAGTGAACACGACCTCGTGTTCAGACTCTGTATCTAGGAGTTTTGAAAAAAATATGCAGGACGGCCCCGTGTTCAATGAGCACGGCCCCGTGTTCAGTCTACTGTAAATGCAAAAACTAACTAAAATGTAGAAAAATGCGCGTGGTTTAAAAAGGTTTTGAAAAACTTATTAGGCCGTCGATTTTAAGCTTTCTTAAAATCCTTGTGTCCCCGGAAACGTCGTCAAAACTTGATGTGTGTCGGTGTGAATATATTTTTTATGTATATTTTAAGCCCCTTTTAACACTTTAGTCAAGTTTTAAATTTATAAAACACGATATTTTACTAACACTAAATACACATATGGGCAAGTGCACCCATCATGAGCGTAGTATAGCGTTGGTAAGATAACGAGGTTGTCCAAGGACACAAGAGCTTTTAGTACCGGTTTATCCTCAATGTCTAATCAAATCAAAAATTTAGAAAAAGGTTTTAAACATGAAAATAAAAAACTAAAAATGTTGAAAAATAAAAATAAAATAAAACAGATAGAAAAGATGAATCACTTGGATCCGACTCGCCTTTAGTGTAACCTTTGATGATTTACTCACTTTTGCACTTTTTAAGAGATTATCTTAGTTATAGTAGTAGGCCCCTCTTTTGAAGGTGACGTTACCCTCAACCCAGTAGTTTGAGTCAGCAAGGATACAATCCTAAAGGGTTGGAATATTGGAAGATAATTAATTAAGTTATTAATGCGTAATGTGGTAGGCCCCTCTTTTGAAGGTGATGTTACCCTCGACTAAGTGGTTTGAGTCAGCAGGGATACAATCCCAAGTAGCCGGGTTAATGTATTAATAGTAGTTTACATTTGAGGGGATCAAGCTATTCGCACCCCGCCATCCAATACAAGTGGGTATTGAAGGAGGTCCTAGTAAGCTTGACCCAGGTCCTTGCAGGATCTATACATTGAACAAGGCAAGAACCTTACCAAACCATTCCCTTAACCGCCGACCAGGTAGCCAACATATCTCTATATAGACAGTAGAGATATGAATGGTGTAAATCTTTTATTTTATATAGACAGTAAAATAATGCCAAGACACCATGAACAAATGATAAGGAAGTTTCACCTTCAACATAAGAAACTAGTTATTAAAGTCATTAATACAAAACCAAATAAAAAGTGCGAAAAGATAAAAAACAAAAGTGTTACACCAAATGCTTGTCTTCACCAAGTGATGTAAGAGGCTTAGGCAAACATGGCCTTTGCTTGTCAAGAACTCTTACTATCAATCTTGGATCCCGAGAGTACTACACACACTCTAAGATGGATGATGGATGATGGTGGTGGATGTGGGTGTTGTGATGGTGGTGGAGTGTGGGTGAAGTGGGAGAGAGGTGGTTTGCCAAGGAATGCCTTTGAAGTGAACCAAGCACCCCTATTTATAGCCTGCACAGAAGCCAGGACACGGCCCTGTGTCCATTGGGCACGACCCCATGTCCATCCACTTTCTCTTTCTCCATTAATTGCAATTTGTCTGCATTAGCTCCACACACCCCCGTGTCCACTGGGCACGGCCCCGTGTGCAAAAGTGTATCTGTACTATCTAGATTTGCTTGGATTCTGCGAATATTTGCATTGAACACGGCCGTGTTGATCTGGGCACGCCCCCGTGTTGGGAAATAGAAGTTTCTATAACTTTGTCCTTTCTGCAGACACCTGAAGACGCCCCCGTGTCCACTGCGCATGGGGCCGTGGTCAGCCTTCTGTTTACTTGTTTTTGCTTGGGAAGATGCTGTCGAGGGGTCGGGCATGCCACGTTTATTCCTTTTCTTGTAATTATGTTAGATTTTGCTGTCTATTTGCTTCTTTTGTTCATTTACGCTCATTTAATCCTAAAAATACAAAAGGAAGACAAAAGCACACTTTTTCCAACATTGGTACTAAAAAAGGGTTAGTTTTATGCCTCATTTGATGTAATTTATATGTTGCATTTTACACTTATCATGTAGCTAAGGTCAATCTAAAGAAGTAGGAAAAAGAATCGAGTGAATCAGATAAGAATTATGTGAGTTATGCTCACTTTTGTATGAAGGTATGAATCTGCCCGAACTTCTGTAATCAACTGCGAATTTAGGGAGTTTGAAAGTGATTTGGAAGTGTTTGCACAGTGAAAATAGCTTGGAGGTGGCTTGGTATTTATAGGTAAGGTTTAGGTTAGTTGGTGGTTGAGTATTTAATGTTAAAAGTTGGTTTAAAACTCAACGCTAAAAACACGTGCTGAAAGGAGTCTGGTCGCTGATCAGGCCATTTAATGAGTGTATAAATGAATTAAATGCTGGGTTCATTTCGATGTGAAGACTGTAGCAGACTGGTTGGGCGCGCGTTTGTTGTGGCTGGAGACCCGGGCTGGATCCCTGCGGTCTTCAGCTTTTGTTTCCTTTTTTTGCTTTATTATACTTACAGAAATTACACAACAGTCCCTGCAAGTTTACACTTTAGAAATTGCACAACTCACCCCTGAACTATTAGTTAACCAAGTTAAGTTGTTATTTTAAAAAAAGAAGTTAACTTTATAGTTTAAACTAACTAAGTTAGTTTATATTTACTAACTTTAATATCTTTTGACAAAAACTAACTTTAATATCTAACGAGACTAACTAGATATTATAAAAATAAACTTTTAAATAAGTAAAATTAATTAATTTAATTAATTAAATAAAATAGGATAGGTAAATAACTATATTTATAAATGAATAAAAATCTTTACACGATTATTCATTTCACGAAGCTTTCGAGTATCAAACGTCGATAAATATAGAATCAAGAATCCTTGAATAACATTTCGAGAAATTGATTAACGGTTGCACATAAGTCTAGTATGGATATACACACACGATTAAAGATAGCTTCGTCTTTCCTTATGACCAAGAGTCTCGTATTACAAACGAAACGAAAGTAGATTACAAAGAGGGTACAAGTGTTTAAATGTGGAAAGGACGACACGTCTTGCTAAAATAAGAAAGTGCGAAAATGCAGAGTGTTACAGTCTCCCCTCCTTTAGAAAATTTCGTCCCGAAATTTATTCAAGAGGAAGACTTGAAGAGTTTTGGTAAAAAGGTGATTATTCAAAACTGAGACTTGAAAATTTTGAAACGTAAAAGACATGAAATTTAAAAAAAACGATAACGTGGGTTTGTAAAAGAATTTGTTTGGCTAAAATAGATTTGAGATACTAAGCATAATTGAAAATGTATAGGTGCGTATATAGGTTGTCACACCCCCAAAATACCACATGCGGAAACCCCACGAGAAGTGTAACGTACCAGGATCCAGCCACCAATCACATTGAACCAAAACAAGATTTTAGATAAAAGGTTCCATTTATTACTTAAAGTATTCCCAAGACATAACATAAAATCAATACGTTCAGTGGAAGCATAAAGTAAACTGTTATTCAAATATTTAAAACCAATGTGCTAAACCAATAAACGTGTCATGTGTAACCAATAGACTTAACCCATGACCACTCCAGCACTCCCAGATAGCAAGTTCCAAGTCCATGTACCTAACGTCCTGCAAGCATGTAGACATGTGTATCAGCATAACGCTGGCGAGTTCAAAGTTTGTTGAAACATTTAGTTACCCAGTATAAGATGAAGGCATTTCAAAATACAACCTTGTTAATAACTCGAGTATCGTAAGATGGCTCCAGATTGTTTGCCCTTCCCCAATGCTCTATCAAACATTGGTCGAGTGGTTAAGGTAATTAGTTCACGCCCGTCCTCCCCGGTACGGTGTGAGGGTGCCAAACCTATAGCGCTATCAACTAATAACCCCGTTGCCTCCCCGACAACTAATTCGGTATATGATGGGACTTAAGTGATAGATATGAGTGTATTAACCAACATCCCAAGTTTAACATTCCAGTTAAACCCATTTACCCAATATTCCTCCCTGGAATATTTACCAGATGTCCCTCCCCGGAACGCATGCTTGAAAAAAGAACAGTGAACTCACCTTAGATTTGCTTGGTAGGACAAATTATACTTTCAAGTTAATCAATCAAAGCCTATAACGTTTACAAATACCCAATCAGTTTGTATGCAAATTACTTATCCATGCACGTAATCTAGCATTTTACACCAAGTATACATGATTCACATTTCATACGCATATAAGCAAACAATTTTCTGATCGCACACTCCCTACTGTGCAAACCCATAACATGTAATCCAATCCTAACACTGTGTGGCCCATTTGATCTAACAGGCCCATGTAACAAGAGGCCCCAAGGACTTGTGCGATCAGCCTGACTTGTGCGATCAGACCCTGATCCTCGGCCCAAGACCACTCAGGCCCAATGCACTTGTGCGACTCCTCCACAGTTGTGTGATCCAGAATCACTTGTGCGATTCAGGACCACTTGTGCGATTGGGTTTGGGCTATGTGTTTGGTAGCCCGACCTTAAGTGGATCTTCGAATAGAACCTTGACCCTTGCAACTGATCAAATAGATCACCGATACGTGGTAAGGGATAACGGTTCTTGACAGTCACTTTGTTGAGTTCCCGATAGTCAATACACATACGAAAGGATCCATCCTTCTTCTTCAAGAATAGAATTGGGGCTCCCCAAGGCGAAGAACTGGGTCGGATAAAGCCCCTATCCAACATTTCTTGAAGCTGATTAGACAGTTCTTGCAACTCCCCTGGTGCAAACTGATAAGGAGTACGAGCGATCGGGGCTGCTCCTGGCGTAAGATCAATCTGAAATTCCACTTGGCGATGTGGAGGTAAACTTGGAAGTTCTTCAGGGAACAAGTCGGGAAATTCGCAAACAACTGGTAAATCTTCGATCCTCATTTCCTCAGGTTGGGCGTCGGTGACAAGTGCTAGGATAGCAGAATAACCCTTTCGTAAGCACTTCTACGCCTTCATAGCCGAAATGATGCTAACTAGTGCACCACTTTGATGACCTTGGACAGAGAGAGATTCTCCACCAGGGAGAGGTATGCGTACGATTTTCTCCTTACAAAGTATATCAGCATTTTGCTTAGACAACCAGTCCATACCAACCACTACGTCGAAACTATCGAGAGTAATAGGAAGAAGGTCAATGTCAAACACTTGACCCAAAAGATCGAGTTTGCATCCCATAAGAACGTATGAGGCTTCAATTGACTTGCCATCATCCAGTTCTACCACATGTTTAGTTTCTTGAGGTGTTGGAGTTAACCCTAATCGTTGCCTAAACTCCAAGGACACATAACTCCAATCGGTACCGGAATCAAATAACACAGAAGCAAGGAGATTGTTCACAGAAAATGTACCAGTCACGATATTGCCATCGTTCCTAGAATCACCAACGCCAATCGTAAATACTCTTCCGCGAGCACTATTGCCTCCATTGTTGCCGTTGTTGTTGTTCCCAACATTGTTAGTGTTGTTCTGATGGTTATTGTTGTCATTGGCGTTCTGATTCAACTGAGGGCAATCCCGTTTAATGTGGCCCTCTTCCCCACATTGAAAACAACCTTTCCTGTTGCCTTGGTTTTCATGAGGCTGCTGCCTTTGTTGATGTTGCGGCTGTTGCTATTGATTCTGTTGTTGCTTTTGTTTCAGAAACGGAGCTCTACAGTCCTTTGCCATATGGCCCACCTTATCACACATATGGCAGGCTCGGACACACGGTCCACGATGATGGTAGTTACACTTGTTGCACTTTGGCTAGGAGCCTTGGTTCGGATTGCTGTTCTGAACTTGGTTAACAGAGGAGGACTGATTGAAACTTCGACTGCTGCTGTTGTTAGGCTTTTTCGGTGATTGGCTTCCACTGGCCACCTTGTCAGCATCGTTCCATTTACGCTTGTTATCGTTAGCAGGTGTGGTAGTTGTAGCAGTAGGGGTAGTAGCCGAGACACGAGGTGGTAGCGAACCACGCTCGACCTCTTGGTCTGTAATCTTGTGTGCTAAACGAATGATTCGAGGCAGGTTGTCGAGGTTTGCAGCAGTGACCAACCCTTTGACTTACGGTGCAGTGGTGGTGATAGGTTAGGACACATGTTCGCCAGTTCATGAGATCGTTTTGTGTAAGCCTCGATCTCGGACCCCACCATTTTCAAATTGTAGTACTCGTTCTCTAGTTTCTGAATCTCATCACGAGGACAGTACTCCTCCCACATCAACTCCCTGAAATCATCCCATGTAATTGCATTAGCCATTTCGATGCCCAAGATCTGTACCTGGGCATTCCACCAAGTTAAGGCACCATCCTCCAGTGTGCATGTAGCATACTTCACTCGGTCCCCCACAGGACAGTTGCACATAGCGAAAACAGACTAGGCCTTCTCAAACCAACGAAGCAACCCCACTGCCCCTACGGTTCCACTAAAAGTCTATGGCTTACAATCCATGAAGGTCTTAAAGGTGCAAGCAGATGGGTTGTTCTAGTGTTGATTCGCATGTTGACCTAAAGATAAGAAGGAAATACAACACACTAGTGAGAGTCGAGTACACGACACAGGAATAAAGAGCGTTTGGTACGTATCATACCAGCTTGCTGAGCCACTAGGGCTTTAGCCACGCGAGTGTTAATCAAGTAAGTTAGTTCCACCTGGGACATGATAATGTTGCCACGTCCACCGCCGCGACCACTACCACGTCCACCGTTACATCCACCACGTCCACTCATGATTCTCTATAAGAAAAGGGGAAAAGGTTAAGGTTCTGGTTCTAGTAGGAGTCAAACATCACTATGACTTCTATAGTTTATTGAGTTCTATCATTACGTCAAACAACGGAATAGAACCCCCTTCGCACTCGTTAAGCCTCACTGGGACTCACATGCACCCCACATTATCATTATGTGTGCACCCATAATGATAATGCGACTTGCACGTTCATCTCAGCTCCTCTCAACTTGTGCTAATTGGTTCCTCAGGTTTGAATAACAAGACAAGGTACAACACAAAAAGTGAATCTCAAAAGTCTAGAGAAAATGTCACACTATAGATCACTTAACACAGGCAACAAACACACGAATTCATACTATAGTGCCAAGTGTGAAATCACAGGTCAAGTCATATGTAGGGGTATTTTAGGTATGCAATGCAATAAGTAAGCAGGAGACGAACCTTGCAATCTGGAGCTGAGTGTCATGGTCGATTTCAAAACTGTTTGGTTATAGTCTGGTTTTATAAAAGCGTTTTAAAACCTAGTTCACTATAACCAGTGGCTCCGATACCAAACTGTCACACCCCCAAAATACCACACGCGAAAACCCCGCGAGAAGTGTGACGTACCAGGATCCAGCCACCAATCTCATTGAACCAAAACAAGATTTTAGATAAAAGGTTCCATTTATTACTTAAAGTATTCCCAAGACATAACATAAAACCAATACGTTTAGCGGAAGCATAAAGTAAACTTTTATTCAAATATTTCAAACTAATGTGCTAAATCAATAAACGTGTCATGTGTAACCAATAGACTTGACCCATGACCACTCCAGCACTCCCATATAGCAAGTTCCAAGTCCATGTAGCTAACGTCCAGCAAGCATGCAGACAAGTGTATCAGCATAACGCTGACGAGTTCAAAGTTTGTTAAAACGTTTAGTTACCCAGTATAATATTAAAGCATTTCAAAATACAATGTTGTTAATAACTAGAGTACCGCAAGATGGCTCCAGATTGTTTGGCTTTCCCCAATGCTCTATCAAACATTGGTCGAGTGGTTAAGGTAATTAGTTCACGCCTGTCCTCCCCTGTATGGTGTGAGGTGCCAAACCTAATAGCGCTATCAATTAATAACCACGTTGCATCCCCGATAACTAATTCGGTATATGATGGGACTTAAGTGATAGAAATCAGTGTATTAACCAACATCCCAAGTTTAACGTTCCAGTTAAACCTATTTAACCAATATTCCTCCCCGGAATATTTACCAGATGTCCCTCCACGGAACGCATGCTTGAAAAAGAACAGTGAACTCACCTTAGATTTGCTCGGTAAGACAAATTACACTTTCAAGTTAATCAATCAAAGCCTATAACGTTTACACATACTCAATCAGTTTGTATGCAAATTACTTATCCATGCACGTAATCTATCATTTTACACCAAGTATGCATGATTCACATTTCATACGCATAGAAGCAAATAATTTTCGATCGCACACTCCCTACGGTGCAAACCCATAACATGTAATCCTATCCTAACGCTGTGCGGCCCATTTGGTCTAACAAGCCCACGTAACAAGAGGCCCCAAGGACTTGTGCGATCAGCCTGACTTGTGCGATCAGACCCTGATCCGCGGCCCAAGACCACTCAGGCCTAATGCACTTGTGCGACTCCTCCACAGTTGTGTGATCCAGAATCACTTGTGCGATTCAGGACCACTTGTGCGATTGGGTTTGGGCTATGTGTTTGGTGTGCGGCCCAAACAACTCATGAAGCCAAGATGCTTGTGCGATTGGAGTGGAATTGTGTGATCACACACTCTTGTGCGATCCCCTTTCTATTGTGCGATCCAACTCATGTGGTTGGACCAGTCAACTGTTTCCCTTAATTTTAGCAAACACAATTACCCATTCATCCCACCCCAATCATGGATCAAAAAAGTTACACATCCCTAAGATTATACAAACCCTAATCGCACCTTCAATGATTAACTACAAATATTAACAAAATCATCATCATCATCATCATCGCACAATAGCAACATCAATTTACACACCCAAACATTTACAGATCACTTCTAATCCGCTACAATCGAACATCAATCATTGTGAAATCCTAGTTCATGATCATTATCATTTAGTCGTTTATTATCTTGTAACCCTAGTTGATTAGTTAGTCATCACGAATGTAGTTCATAACAAAACCCTCTAATTCCTTAATCATCAATCATTTGATTCACACCAATCCTAAACATGTTACCTATCACTTTCTAGATTTAGGTATGAACATCAACAATAATAATTAAGTATCATAACATCATATCATACAATGAACATGGCAGCAAAACACACTTGAATCTAAATCGAACAATAAGCAGGTTTACTAACCGAGAGAGTATAGAGTGTGAATGAATGCTAGAACAAGAGGGAATTGGCGCCGTAATTCGTAAAGGACTTCGAAGGGAGTATGGTCGTCGTTGGTTCTTGAGAGAATTAGGGTTGATTGCTTGTGTGATTTGCAAATTATGAAAACCATACACAACCCCTCATGTGTATGCGCTCAAGGTAGGTGAGCCGAGCCTAGCTTTGGGCCGTAGGCCACTGTACGGGTTTTGGGCCGAGAATTATAGTTCACAAGATGGAGAGTGCGATCGAGAGTCAAGTGTGCGACTCAAAGTGTTGTGTGATCGGGTTAACATAACTTTCGCATAACACATATACATCATATACATAGCAAATTCATACACATTCAATTACAATCTACACATCAACTATTCAAGTAGCGTACATGGAAGTTGCATCAAAATACAATGAAAGGTTTCTAAAGTACGAGTTGTCACATAGGTAAAACGGGTTTAAACATGTTTGAATAACTTAAAGTGGAGGTGTATTAAAAATGTGTCGTATTAAGAAGGAAGATTTTGTACAAACCGGTTTGTATTTTGATGAAAAAATGAGGTAGTTTGCGTAGGAAGTTTTAGGGATAGTATAAAATCACACATTTGTAAGAATGTTTATTAAGGGGAACGAGTAGGTTTGGTACCTTAAATAAAGTGATAACGGTCTACTAAGTATGTTTGCACAAGAATAAAGAATAGAAGGATAATTTTATAGGTAAGAAGATAAGTTAAGATTCGAGCGTTTAAACAGACTTGATGCTGTACGAGGTTCGTATAAGAGAAAAGAATAATGGAGGATAATAGGAGTATCAAAGTGAATGATTGACCTTTAATAAACGAATGCAAGTATAAGAGTGGCATAAGTATTGGATAGACGAAAGTGATATGTTAAGAATGAAGTCTCGTCGTGGATAATTGGATATAATGCGTTTGTGAGTTGTTTAATGTTTGAATTACGTCTAAAAGGTCTGCAAAACACCGAATTTCTCATGGCACGTTTTACGAAAGTTTGGTACAAGGTGAAAACACTTATATGTAGAAAGTACCAGCGGCGTATCCACCATGTTTTGACCATATTACGCCCGTTTCGTATTCAGTGTCATGTTACGTTCCGTGTCTTACCATATACAGTAGTACACTCTATGGTTCTCATGTGCCTATCACTATAATCCCGTGTGCACCTGCGATTATACCGATCGTCGCATGATCCACGTAGCTTGTACTAGTTGCATATGAATTAAGGTATTTGAAAATAAGAATGTATACGTATAAGAATGTAGTATATAAGCAAGTCCATGCTTAAGTATGTATAGGACCCACGTAAGGGAATCCCTCAGATTCCACTCGCGTACGGGTACGAATGTATGTATCATGAGTATGAATGAAAGTATGAGCATTAAAAGTAGGAATATGAGCGTAGGTACAAATAATAAAAAAATTACATATATGGTATGTGTCGAAACATAACGAATTTAGGCACATAAAACGTTTGAGAAATTTGAGTTTGTAAGATGATATAAACGAAAGTGTCGCGAGGTATTGACTAAAACGTGTGTGATGATTTACATGTATAATTGTTTAATCGAGATGTTGAGTTTATTGAATCAAAAAGGAAAAAAAAATCGAGTTTGATTTGGAAGGTAGAATATAGTTTGTAAGTGTAAGACAATATACACTATTCATTGGTTTGCTTAACGTGTTTCGTAATAAATGGAAATGCTACGTTTGTTTTAAAAGAGTTTACGTATGATGAAGGTTGTCGGTCCCCATGAAATCTTCTAGCCCACATGTTTTGAATTTAAATGACGAATTAAGCGGTCTAGAAGACAAAAAAATTCAAATATATGGGTTTGTTTCATTTCAATCAAAACAAGACATTTCGAATTTTAGAGGTTCCTATGAAAACGTTGATCCTTAGAGAAGGAGTTTAGCAAAATGGACTCAGTGATTATTGAAAAGAGTTTAACAATTGATTCATTGATGTTGAAAAGAATCTTTGGTAAAACGTTTTGATAATATCTTAAAGATCTTGTAAGTATATGAGAAAGTTGGTTTGAATTTCGATTGAGAACAAACGACTTTAGTACGGTGATATAACGTGAGTGTGTTTCAGTGTTTAAGTCGAATATGAAGTTCATGGGCAAGAGATTCATTGGGCCGATTAAATTGATAGGTAGCATTTCGTAAGGTTTTGAAATCTGGGTAATAAAACGTGTTAAGGTATGACTATGAGTTTCGTGTATGCGAGTTATGTAAAAATAGATTGTAGGGTTAGAAATAAGTTTGATAAAACAATAAACTTCGAAATTTGCATAAGTAGGGATTTTTTACAAATGATAACGACTTAGGTATAAAATTGGATCGTGTTTGGATAATAAAGTCTCTTTGAAGGAAGGCTTTGGTAACGATCACCTAAGTGAGGGAATCACCCCTAACTCGTTGGTGAGGTCATTGTAAGATGAAAAAAAGAAACGGAGTTAGTCGTCAAGATAAGGAAATCACTCCTATCTTGATGATATGTCTCCATTTTTGTTACAAGGAATATAAATAAAGGTACATTGTCTAATCATATGAAAAGTATTAGTATAATGCATGTGTAAAAGTGAAATCTCAAAAATAGTTCGAAATTGAAAAGAGAGAATTGTATCATAAAAGATCGAAATCATTAAAACATAAGTTCGATTAAAACTTGGATGGTTCCAAAACGGAACGTTGACTAACCAAAGTGGTCGAAAAGTCTTTCGAATTTGAGGAGAATGCTTTGGCCTAATAGGTGAAATACTCTCGCCGACAAGTCGGTTAACGGTATTTACCCTTCCGATTACTACATGTCCCAAATCAATCGAAATATCGAGACTTGGCGGGATTTATGAGAAAATCAAGGAGTGGAACTAGTCGAAAAGGTGCGGGTTTCACCCCTAACTTGACGATTTCGTATCCTAAGTGTGGTTGGTACTCGTTGGGTCAAAATTTTAAATTTCAACACTTAGATGAGGGTCCACTAGAATTCGAAATGGAAATTATACATCAAGGTGAGGATTTCACTCCTAACTTGATGGCGAATTTTGTGTAAAAAGAATAGGTGGATGGAGAGTCGTTCACCAAATTGTGGGTTTCACGCCTATTTTGGTGAAGTTGTCTCGTTTGTGTAATAGGAGAGTTTTCGAGTTTAGTATAAATCGAATAAAATGACCTAGGAAAGGCGTAAGTTAAAGGAATAAATAAACAAGTATAAACACATAAGAAAGCATATCAATCATAACACATAAATAATGGGACAATACAACAAGTATTAACACATAATAAAGCAACTATTAACACACAAGAATAGCATGTGTAAATGGCATATATGGTTAAAAGATCAAAAGAGAATGAATAAAAAGCAATAAAGTATAATGCAAGTAGTTTCGAGCAAAACGTAAAAATATGGCTCTAAAACTATAGACTAGGTAAAAAGCATGGCAATTTTTGGTAATTCCCTATAGTTATGGCTCTGATACCAATCGGTCACACCCCAACCGATGGCCGAAACATCAGAGTGAGACGAAATAGATTGCTCGAGACATCATAACAGTAATAATTATGACAAGTATTTAAATAATAAATTTCATACAATTTCTAAAAAGTCAATTACAAGGATTTGAAGCAAATACAACATAAATAACGAAAAATAATACAATAAGAATACAAGCTTAAAGTGTGTATCTACGCATCGTACTGGATTCCATGCATCACCAACATCATCGCTAAACCTGCAACATGTTTCAAAAGTGTAGTTCAATACAAAAGTATTGGCGAGCATACAAGTTTGGTGCGTAGTATATAAGTTAAAAAATGATAAGGAACAATCCACATGACAAACCTAGTTATCAAGATTAACGTATAAACTTGCATGTGATTTACAAGTCAACCCTCTGTTTACGCAAGTGTGAATGAATAAACCTAACCTGACCTCTCGTTCATGGGTGGTGCGTTACTCCTATAGCACTATACATGTTAAGTGGAGGCTTGTACAAAGCTAATGACAAGTTCATCACATAAGAATCACCCAGAAAACACGAATCAAGCATAAAAAATAGTAAGCATGTATTGGATTGTTTGTTTATGTAGTTGCATAAGAATATGTATACTAAGTGTGTTTTGTATATAAAAACATGCTACACCCAAAAGTGTGAAAACGGTAAAATGGGTCAAGTATACTCACAAAATTGCATATGCTTTCGGATTATCCCTTGTGACGAAGTTGTCGAGACTTGAAGTTTGAATATGTTTGATTTGGAGTTCTAAGGGATGGTTACATTAGGGTTTACGGGTTGGAAGTTTTTGGACATAAAATTAGACATATGAAAATAATCATCCATCATATATGATGTTTAGATGATATGCTTACTAACTTGACCATGTCCACTTGTTCATCATCAAGAGTTCGGTTTGTTTGAATGTTATATAAGTTTTACATAGAGTGTACTATATCATATATGTCAAGCATGAGGTAGAAGATTAAAGTCTTCATTTAGATACCTCTAAGTATGATAGAAATCATGCATGAGGTAGGAAGAACAAAGCTTCCATTTAGGAGCCTCTATTGTTCACGACTACACTTGTTGTTATAAACAACAAGGAGGGTCATGAACTTACAAAAAAATAATGAAATACAACAACTAATCTACGAGGAAACATCAAGAAGTGAGTGGATTTTTATGATAGATAGCCCAAGCTAGTCTAACAATCACACATTCATCAAGCTTCATGCTTGAACACTTCTTGTGGGTAAAACTCTTAATAAAACAGAATGTTTGTGAGGTTTTAACCTCTGATTTAACATTTCTCATCATTGTTTTTAAGCCCAACTCATCATTCGATTGATTATGAGCATTAGGACATAGGTTTGAGATGAGATTAACTCAAGTTTATTATGTTTAACAAAGCTTTAGATGAAAACAGAATAGTCAGTCAACTTTGGAGCCTTTTTAGCGACGTTCCATGGCCTGGTTTTCCATGGAACACCAATGGAAACGTAGCTAAGGTCAATCCACAGAAGTAGGAAAAAGAATCGAGTGAATCAGATAAGAATTGAGTGAGTTATGCTTACTTTTGTATGAAGGTATGAATCTGCCCGAACTTCTGCAATCAGCTGCGAATTTAGGGAGCTTGAAAGTGATTTGGAAGTGTTTGCAAAGTGAAAATAGCTTGGAGGTGGCTTGGTATTTATAGGGAAGGTTTAGGTTAGTTGGTGGTTGAGTATTTAAAGTTAAAAGTTAGTTTAAAACTAAAAAAAAAATGAAATTCGCGCTAAAATCGCGTGCTGAAAGGAGTCTTGTCGCTGATCAGGCAATTTAATGAGTGTATAAATGAATTAAATGTTGGGTTCTTTAGATATGAAGACTGCAGAAGACTGGCTGGGCGTGCGCTTGTTGTGGCTGGAGACCCGGGTTCGATCCCTGCGGTCTGCAGCTTTTGTTTCCTTTTTTTTTTGTTTTAATATACTTACAGAAATTACACAACAACCCCTGCAACTTTACACTTTCAGAACTTGCACAAATCACCCTTGAACTATTAGTTAACCAAGTTAAGTTGTTATTTTAAAAAAAGAAGTTAACTTTATAGTTTAAACTAACTAAGTTAGTTTATATTTACTAACTTTAATATCTTTTTTTTTTTTTGACAAAAACTAACATTAATATCTAATGAGACTAACTAGATATTATAAAAATAAACTTTTAAATAGTAAAATTAATTAATTTAATTAATTAAATAAAATAGGATAGGTAAATAACCATATTTATCAATGAATAAAAATCTTTACATGATTATTCATTTCACGAAGCTTTCGAGTATCAAGCGTCGATAAATATAGAATTAACAATCCTTGAATAATATTTCGAGAAATTGATTAACGGTTGCACATAAGTCTTATATGGATATACACACACGATTAAATATAGCTTCGTCTTTCCTTATGATCAAGAGTCTCGTATTACAAACGAAACGAAAGTAGATTACAAAGAGGGTACAAGTGTTTAAATGTGGAAAGTACGACACGTCTTGCTAAAATAAGAAAATGCGAAAATGCGTAGCGTTACGTTAGGAAATGAGAAAATTAAGGGATTTTAATTAAATAATCAAGAGCCAAGATTAGTTCACTCAGTTTACTCTCAAGAAGTTGTTCACTCTTGAACCTCATCCTATATATATATATAAGGATAAGAAAGCATGTTTATTTTATGGGGAAGGATCCACTAAAAAGTGAATTTTGCCTAGATATATAAATATATATATATATATATAAGGATAAGAAAGCATGTTTATTTTATGGGGAAGGATCCACTAAAAAGTGAATTTTGCCTAAGTAGCCTAAGAAGGATTGTGATGATGACATGTGGCGTTCCTAATAAATAGGAATGAAGGGCATTTTGGTCCTTATAAATAGGAGTGAAAATGACATGTGGCACCTTTTGTTTTTTAAAAATACAACAAAAAAAATCTATTATAAAAAATCTAGTACAAAAAATATAGCACAAAAATGTAGTACAAAAAAATATAGCACAAAAAAATCTAGTACAAAAAAAAATAGCACGAAAAAATTCAGCAAAAAAATGTAGTATAAAAAAAATCTAGCACAAAAAATTGAGAAAAAAAATGTAAAACAAAAAAATTCAGCACAAAAAAATTAGCACAAAAATATAGTACAAAAATCTAGCACAAAAAATGTTATACAGCATAGAAATACAACACATTTTAATGTGTTTTTTTAGTCTTCATATTTTATATAGCAATATGGTACTCAAATTAAAGATAAAAAGAAGCTTAATTTTACAGTGAAATTTTTATGAAAAAATAATGTCGTATAAAAAAGTTATGAACGTTTAAAAAATGGGGGTGAAATATGCATGTGCCTTGCATGTGGAGAGACAAAGTCCATAAATAGGATTTTCGCAAGATACCCTTGCACTCCTTCTTTCTCCTACACTTTCATCTTAATCCGTTGATTTGAAAAAATGAATTGTTAAGATTCCTTCTCATCCTACTTAGGCAAAATAAACTTTTTATTTGATCTTACCCCTTTATTTTATTGTTAACCATCTCTAATGAAATTCATTTGAACTCATTCAGCGGCGTTAGATCCGGCTCATCGAACGTTACCATCTTAACTTTTAAGGGTTAAGATTTAGTGTTTAGCTTTTAGAATTTAACTTTTTGAGTTTAGCTTTAGTGTTTTGCGTTAGGGTTTATTATAAGGGTTTAGGTTTACGATTTAACTTTAGGATTAGCTTTAGGGTTTGTCGTTAGGATTTAAATTTAGGGTTTAGGTTTTAGGGTTCAACAAGGCAGTTCCGATGCACCTAGAATGAGTATATACAATCGGAATTCTTTAAGCCGATTTTGATACAAAACAAAAATATATTTTAGGCTATTTAGACAATATGGACCTTTTAATAGATACATATATATATAGGTTGGGATATAAAAACATAAAAGATGCTAAAAAAACTTGGAGATACAATATTAAACAAGATTTATTTTATTTCCTTTTTCCAATCTCCCAATTCAAATACTCAAACTCACGTAATCGTAATAAGAAAAGTTTCTCCATTTCTCTATAAGAAAAGTTTCTCCATCCTTTATCCTTTAACATGGACTTTTTTGATTTTATTAGTCTTTGCAAAAAAAAAAAAAAAAAAAAAAAAAAAAAAACGATAAACGAAAAAGAAAAAGAAAACCACACTTAGATCATGAGATAAACATATGTAGCTCATAAACTACTTTTATACACACAACACAAGGGTGTCCGCGTAATGCGACGGAAAACACAGTACTTAAAAATAATAATTCGAGCCAAGGCTAGCTCAAGCTTGACTCAATCTTGATACTGAGTTGGCTCAAGCCAACCTTTAAGTCAACCTCAACTCAATTAAAAATGGAGAGGCCTCAGTTGACCAAATAATATAATTTACTCTTGCTAAAAAGCTAAAACTAAAACTTTACTTGCCCAAATAATCAAGTATGTAAGTTACACAATTATTTAACTCTTGTAAGTTCTTAACTTATGTTTATAAAGTAGGTGACCCTTTCACTTTTGTTTCTTCATCAAGGTGGGACAAAGGCACAATGGATTAGATGAAGTCTGGGATGAGCCATTTTATAATTATTTCTTTCATCCAAGGTTTCTTTCTCATCTGACATGGGATGAACAAAAGTGCAAAAGTTTCAAGATTTCCACTCATTTTAAGACACTAACTCCCTTAAGTGTCTTAACTCATGTTAAATTTCTATTTTTGTCAAAAAGAGTTGTATTTTAAGATTATATAAATTTATATAGGGGAGAGTTAAATAGGGACACCAAAAAATTGGGGAACCGGAAAACTATGCATTTAACATGTTAAAAATTCAACTTAACATGTAAAAAATTATTATTTTTTATAAAAAAATTAGAGCTTTTATATATTAATACATGTAGAAGCATTTTTAATAAAAAATTCAAAAACCTAAAAAAAAAAATTCTTAAACAACATTACAATAAGGTAAAAAAAACTTACAAGAGAATAATTTTTATATTGAAATAGCTTCTACACATCTTTATATGCCAAAGCTTCGATTTAAAAAAATAACTTTTAGCATTTTAAATTGAAATTTTAAGATATATTTAACATGTTAAATACACTGTTTCGGTTCCCCACTTTTTTAGTGTTCCCAATCGAACCTCACATTTTATATTCTATATAATAAATGAAAAACTTTGGTGCTGCATGTCACTCTCTAGTTCCTTTTTAACATTATTTTCCTGCCTAGAACTCATTTACATTTTAGACAATTTAAGGAGGAAAAATAGCGAAAATAGTCTTTGTCCGATCAAAATTTCCAAAATAGCCAACGGAAGCGGCCCAGGGAGCCTTTCAAGGAAAAACATGGCGCTGAAACGTCTTAAAAAAGCCATTTCAATCCAACCAAGTGCGCTCCGCAAAGTGTCAAAAAAATGATTGTAGAGGCTTAGAGCTGTTTCAGCTTTTTGTAGAGGCTTAGAGCCGTTTCATCCTTATTTATTATTTTTTTTCAACATTTGTATATTTTTAGTATTTTTAATATTTAAAACAAACATAAATTTATCAATAATTAAAGTTGAAAAAGAAATCTAGAAAGAGGCTTGAGCTTTTTAATAATAGATTCTTAATTATTTAAAAATATATTTATCAGACAAAATTATATGAAATAATAGTTTGACAGACAAAAACTATAAAATAGTACTTTATAAAATAAGTTACGGGATTTACATGTGGCATAACCACCTTTAAAAGACATGAAAATCACATAACTTATTTTATAAAATATTATTTTATAGTTATCTTCTGTCAAACTGTTATTTCTTATAATTTTATGTAATTAACATATTTTTATATTAAGAATCTATTATTAGAAAGCTCAAGCCTTTTTAATAGTTTCTTTATAAACTTCTTTTTTCAACTTTTTGTAGATAAATTTATGTTTGTTTTAAATATTAAAAATACTAAAAATATACAAATGTTGAAAAAACATTAATAAAGAAGGCTGAAACGGCTCTAAGCACATGAATATTTGACTCATCAACAATCTCGTTTTCTGAACCACCTAAAAAAGTCATAGCTAAATTAGCATTAATGGTTTTGGCCATCTTTTTCTCTTCAAAGAGGAGTGTTTGACGAGCTGATAGGAAGGAATAATTATACAAAGTCGCATCAAGTGCTATTCACATACTTTTCATCAATAAAAAAGCAACTCAGTATTGCACACTCAAAAAGTCATTTCCCAAAATATAATTAAAATTAATAAATTAGCAAACGCTTTGTATGAGAAAATGCTTTTAGACTGCTTTATAAAATACACTAGGCTATTGCCTGCGTGAAACGCGTTTTTAACAAATGAAGATAAATTTATTTGTTGAAATTTAAAATCGTGTAATGTTAGGATCTGAGTTTGTTTGATTGTGTTGTTCAATTAAGTGATTAATGCAAGAAGGTAAAACAGAGATAAATAGCAGCGGAAATAGAAAGTAAACTTTGTAACACAATCACAGAAGAATAGTTTTTAGCAAACATGATTTCATTAATCAAATGATTGTATGAATTACAAGATTCAACTATGCATGCAACACTAAACTGCCCCTCAGCCTGAGCTCAAAGTTAGTTCGTACAAGATGAGTGTGTGCAAAAGAGCTGATAGAACAGTACAGGTATTGTTCTATTTATCGTACAATCCTAACCACTGAGCATCTATTCCTGACGTCACCTAGACAGTGACATCTAACAGACTAACAACCTCTAAACACTGATACAATAAACAGTGATCAGTGATGTTGCTTTCCAATGTTGTTGCCTAAGCACTGATGTTGCATATCAATAGTTGATCAGGCCTTTGACAATCAGCAGTTGTTAGGTCTTTAGTCTTTATGATCAGCAGTTGTTGTTGAGCAGTTATTAAGGGGACCAGTACTTAGAGTCATCAGCTGATAGAAGCACTACCATTGAAGGAAACTTAGGACATGCATTGCTTATTGATGATCAACTGTTGAGAACCAATTTTCGCTTTCAGTATCATCTATTCTTCAAGGTTTGATTACATGGGCCAACAATCTCCCCCTAGAACAGATGATGCCAAAACACTTCCTTATTCTTGATCTTTATTCTCTCATAAATTTCTCCCTGATTTGCCCTTTGAATTGTAATTCAAAGTTCATGTAGTCTTCATAATCCTCATCCTTGTGAAGTTGAAGTTCTAAAAGATCTAGGAGATCAGCTGTGTCACACCCTGGCTTTTGCGGAAGCGTGAGTTTATTTGGTGTGACTTCTTAATACCATAGCAACAATCATAACAATGCAATATGATAAAACCAAAAGATAATCATCCATAAATTTAGTTTAGAAAATACCACAACGTCATTGTTTGAAACATTGATACCAAAGTTAAGTTACAGACCATAACGTGTTTGAAATAAGTTCATCAAAAGACTCTAAGCTAACCCGGATTTAGAAACATGTAACCCATCCAGGAAAGGGTTACACCTCCTAAACCCCATAACCAAGGATGACATCTTTTATTTTTTACGCAGCTTAAACTCCATTGCTTGCCAGATCCATTCTAGTTTCCTGAAATACATGTAGTTTGAAAAATCAACAAAAGTTGAGCGAGTTCATGTGTAAGTGAGTATGTATAAACCATTGTAATGTGTCTGTATGTATGAAATTCCCTGGTATGTAGCAATTAAGGAAAAAGAGATCACCAATGGGTTGCAAAAGCCATTGGTATATGTGAAACGGTGCAGGAAGTACTCAAACCTAGCAAATTTGTTACCGGGCTTCGGCTGTAAGACACAATCACCACTATGGGCCGCCCCGGCCTTACGGGTGTGGGCTCGCTACACCCAAATAGATCTATCACTCATGTCCCTCGGTCCTACGACGAGGATTAATGGCCTTAAGTGTTGTACCCACCTTTCACATGATCTAAGTAGTAAACTCTCCTTAAGCTAACCATACCATGTATAAAAAAGTCTGTAATAATTGTAACATGTATTTCACCCCCGAAGTATAAAACTGAAAACAGTTAAGAGAAAAGGGGGACATGAACTCACTGTAGTGCGTCCCCTGTATCGTACTCAAATCTCCGGTCTCGTCAGCAAACACGACTCCCTACAATGTACTAATGTCTATTAGACGATTGGGTCGTGCCTTGCCTTTGTATTTACGTTTGAGTTACGATTCCTTGACATTATTCCAAGTTATAATTATTTGTTAAAATAAATTATTTTAACTTAAATTATATTTAAGGTTTTGGAATAATAATAGTTAGACAACTATTTCGTATTCAAACTTCTCAAGTATTTTAACTTCGTATTTCCTTCCCAAGGATGGGGGCATTTATACATGTCTATTTGTAGTTTTGAAAAATATATTTTAAGTCCCACTTAGGAAAATATATTTAACTTATTTGTCCAAAAAATAACGTATTTCCAAAATATATGTATTTTTCCCAAAAATAATATATTTTAACTTCTTTAGTTTCCAAAATAATATTTTACCAAAGTATATGTGTAAGAGTATTTCCTGGAATAAATCATAAGTTACGTTTTCTTGTTTGGTTTCACAATATTAAGCGTATAACTTAAATATTTATTTCGTGTGATTTTTGGTATTATTTTGGAGTTGTAATTTCCCGTGGTATTTGTTAGTTATGTTATTTTACCCTAAAATAATATAACTAGTTCACAAATTATGCAAATATTCACACAAGTGTCTTAGTATAAAATATATATATTCTAATATACATTTACCCATTTTTATTCACGAAAATCAACCTCCGATACTTTGTATTTTTGTAACAAGACCTATGGCGAAGTTTATTTTGAAAAACAAAGTTAAAAGTATACTCGTAACACTTGTTTAGAAAATATTTTCTAAGTGTTGGAATTTTAGAAAATTTCGCCATAGTCTCCTTTATAAATGGAGGTGTCCATGCTATTAGCATATCATTTTCTTTTCGAAAATCATTCAAACAATCAACCATAAGTTACTAAACAATATTACACCTATCAAGTGCGAAAACAATGCACTTTACATAACAACATGAACTTGGTTTTTCATAAATACGCGTAGTAACTTAGTGGGGTGTTTAGTGGGTTTAGTTACCCTCCAAACTGCGTTTACTTTCGTTAAAATCTTACTCTCGGGGTTTTTAGATGTTCACAACTTGTGAACTAATTTTACAAATATATTTGCTTACAATATTTTCATGTTTTACAAGACTTACTACACTTATTTTGTTACTAAAATAGTGTAGGTTTAACAAAAGTCATAACCCTTCAAAAATCATTTTCTACTCTTGGTTTATTTAGGAAAACCATTCTCAAGACTTGGATTTACAAGATACTAGTTTACTTGGTTTATTATTTTCAAGAAAAATCATCCTTCTTTCAAGTTCATGTCTTCTCTAGTGGATGATTATTTCTTGTACACATAATCATCCCTAACTTGTTAAGCCATGTTTTTAATCATAACTTAACAAGCTTCATATGATTACTAACCATCATATTACTAGTAATCATCAAACAAGCATCAAGTAATCAACAACATAACAAAACAACTTTATTTCATCAAGACTTCATCTTTTGTGAACTTATGTTTCATGATTTATGTTTATAATCTTTTAGTGTTCTTATATTTTCATCAAGATATAACTATTAACCACCATAAACATGAAGTAAATAAGGATCTAAGAAGCTTACTACTAGCTTTTAAGCTTGGGAAGATCAAGATGAAAAATGAGTGGATAAAAGCACACGAGAGAGGTCCTTGATGATCCGTGAGCTCCACACTTCGTGATTCACCTTGGTGCACCTTGTGAGAAGCTTGGAATGCTTGAATCAAAATCGAAAATGGGTGATGTGTATGGTAGGGTGTTCGGCCGAAGCTTGTTTAGATGGAGAGAAGAAAGAAGTTTGTGATGATAAGTGTGGATGATGATGGTTATTAATAAGTCAAGTTCTAATGTCCAATGGGTTCTATGTCTTTGTAAGTACAAACAAGAGCATCATAATCCCAATGAGAAGATTTAGGAGAGATATGGAAGTTTTAGCACAATCTTGATGTGGGGTCCCTTCATGGGGACGGTTACAATTAGGGGGGGGGGGGGGGTTAAGATAAAAATTCAAATGGTAAAGTTAAGTAATGGGGTGTTAAGTGTAAGTGTCTTGTGTTTAAGTGTGTACCATGTCTTATGTAGTATTTTATAGTGCTCGGGAACCAATAATAGCTCAGAAAAAGTGAAACAATGTTTCTGATAATATTTTAGTGTTCCGGGTAGTGTCCGGTTGTTTAGTTTGATACCGTTCCGTTAAAGTGCTAAGTTACATCGTAAAGTGTCCTTTATGTAACTTTTAGTGACCCTTTTAATTCCTAACACTTAGGAAAGCATACATGACCATTTTGCCATATTTTTGCAAGTGACTAGCATGTTTAAATGCTGAATTTTATTAATAAATGCAGAATTTTGCATTTTGAATGGATTTTAGGCACTTTCCGGCACCTAAACTATCACCTAGTGACGCAGTTTTATGATCCTTACTTCCCTACACTCCATACTAGTGTAGTACCTTGACTCTGGCTCATACTGGGCCTCAGTATATTGTCTGTCTATGTGCTGGCATTGTCAGCATGTTTCTGAGTTATCCGCTCACTGTGCTAATTGTGCTTTGTGCATCAAGTTTGTCACTAAAGTTTGTGTGTAATAAATGGAGTGACAGTATGAATGTGATGCATATGTATGTATGGTGCAAAAATCATAAAGCAGTTTAATTCGTCAGTTGTAATCAAGCACAGTCATTAAGCACAAATTTAACATTAATTAATTGTACGGATACCTGTAACTTTGACGGTTGTCACAAGCTGTATCCAAGCCTAATGCATCCTCCCTTGAAATGTGTTCAACTCTACCATTAGACTTGAGCAAAGTCAATACATGGGTCTTTCTATCAGACTTCCACTTTAGTATTTTTGATTCAAATGGGTTTCTGGGGAGAGATTTTATTTGTGATGAGTTTGGTGAAGGAGGTCTGCTTGTCAGCCTTTGAACCATTTCAGCAAGTTGAGCTTGAAGCTTTAATGAGGCATTATCCAAGCCATAGAGGATCTGATTCTTGATAGCCTGTTTCATATTTCAACTTCTCTCTTTGCATCTTCCTCATCCATCTGCTTCTGTCTTTTTGTTTGATCTAAGACATGGGTTGATAAGTCAGAGGATATGAACAGTGTTTTCAGAGTGAGGGCCTGCTGTTCTGGCTTATCAGTGATTTTGTCTTTTTATACTGTCTTTACTATCATTTCCTCTTTTTCACAACAAAACTCATTTTGAATTTGACTTTTTCAAATTTTCTAATTTTTTTAAAAATTTTACTCCCCCTAAAATCAAAATATGTTACAATTTTGATTTTCTGAGAAAATTTGAAAACAAACTGTACAAGAACGTGACAACATGATATCGAATCGCTTCAATTCGCCATCCACTTGGCATAAACGATCAGAACTCCCCCTGACAACAAACTATTTTCCCATTATGATTTCAAAACACTTAAGTTTGTTTTAATCAAAATGGTTTTTCCGGAAAAATTAGTTTGTTTACTAATAATTTGTAGATTCAGGGTCACTTCATCACATTGTTTTCTTCATACACATGACAAATTTTACAATTTTAGTTTTAGATCTCAAACAACACTTGTAGAAAATCAAGTACAACTTAATGTCCCTGATTTACCACATGTAAAACGAAAAATCACCAGAGTGAAATTTCTCAAGAAATGTGCCGATTCATGTTCCACGCTTACCAACCTGGGAACTCCGGCAAGTCAGATTTTCAGACAAAGAATGGTGACACCCAAGCCTGACCAGTCTTGGGTGCATCCGAGTTATGTTTACTCGGTGTATCGGTATTCCTCTTTGATTCATAAAATTTCTTTACCCCTTTGACTTTTCCGTCAACCATTTTTCCAAAAATGTTTAGAACATTGGGGTTAAAGACTTTTTCAACATCAAAATCTTTCTTTTCAGAAAAAGATTGATTTGAAATTTCAACTTTGTTAACTTTTTGTTTATAATTTTCAGCTCGCAATGGTGGAAAGTTGATATCATCCATTGGCGGAACTGAATTTTCACTTTTGAGCTCAACTTGTGGCTCCTCTGATTTTGACGAATCAGAATCATTGCCAGAACGTGGCTCCTTTGTTTCCGAAGAAACAAATTCATCGCCAGATTTTTCATCTGAAAATGTTACTTTCTTTTTTCTCTCTTTTGTCCTCAGATTTGCATCTGATGAATTCGTTTTACTTGACTTGTATGTTGAGTGAAGTGATTCATCAGAACTTTTATTTGAACCATCTGTTGTACCCGAGGACAAAATCCTTTCAAGGTACTCTCGAGCTTTCTTTCTTTTCTTTCTCAGTCGGTCTTTTTGCCCTTGTGAAAGTTTCACTTTCTGTTCTTTCACCTTCTGTTCTTTGGGCTTTTCTTCGACCTTGACTGATTTCTTCATCTTTTTCTGAGATTCAGTCCTCGATCTGCCCATTGATCTCATTGGGCAATCTCTAGAAATATGACCTTTGATTTGGCATTCATAGCATCTCCTTGTTTCAAAACTCTGACTTTGGCAGTTAACAGCAATGTGTCCTTGAAAACCACATTTGTAACACACTCTGTTGTCATACCATTCTCCACTATCAATCCAAACACTCAAATCATAACACTGATTTGATTTGTAGTACTCACGACTTCTCCTATAAGCATGATTTGATGCTTGAGCACTGTGGTCAAACCTGCACCACTTATTACCAACTTTTTGTGAGTTATGATTTTCAACTTTTTGTGGTTTTTTATAATGATTGGATGACTGAACTGATGAGCTTTTATTTTCATTTTTAAATTTTTTCAAATTTTTAACTTTTTGTTTCTGTTCTTCAATCTTCTTAACAGGTTTTTTTGCTTTGAGCATTCACCTATTTCAGTAGACTGCAAAACAGTATTTTGAAAATTTTCTTGTAATTCTAAAAATATTTTTCTTTTCTTTTCTTTTTCTTTTTCATCATCAGCTTTGTCATCGCAATTTTCAATTTTGACTTTGTCAAAATTTGTGACATTTTCATTTATTGGAACAGAATTGATCGGTTTTGGACATGGATAATCTGGTGTTGATGACGAAGTCTTAAAACCTTTCAATTTATTTTCTAACTCAGCAATTTTATTCCGATCACTTTCAGCTTCTTTTTCAAGCTGAATGATTTTAGCAAGATGAGAATTTATTGCAATTTGTTTTTCAAGATTATTTTTACCAAAAATATCTTTCTCATCTTCTAAAATCTTTATTTGATTTTGAAAATCTTTTTCTTGTTCTTTTAAAAATTTGTTTTCCAATGTCAAACTCTCTAAATCCTTCAAGAGTTTGGCATTGTCTGCTTCCGATTTTTCACAGTTTAAACATTTTTCAGACATCTTTTCAGCTTCAGCTTTCTTCTCAACCTTGGTAGCTGAAATTTCTTTAACCTGCTCCTCTACCACTTGAACATTTTTCTCAGGTTCGAATTTTTCATCAACAGACTTCATTTTTCTAATCCTTTGGAGTTCAAGTTCTTGAGCTTGAATCTTCTCTATGAACCCACTAAGATTCATATTTTTAAAACTTGTTTTGTTCTTTAACACTGTCAAATAAGTACCCCACTCATCATATGGTAATGCGTCTGCCAATTTATCAATCCACTCTTCATTCGTCTTAGTTATCTTCAATCTTCCCATCTCCAAAACTAAATGGCAATATCGGTCAATCAATTCTTTTGTAGACTCTCCCTTGATACCCGTAAAACTATCAAATTTCTTCTGTGCAATATCTGCTGGACTCTGAACACGATACAAATCACAATCCATGTTTTGTTATAGAAAGATTCACGAAAACAGATTTTCAAATGATACGAGAAATTCACACACTCTAAAATCCGTTCAATCTCTTTTTCAAAACAAATGAATCAGATGAATATCTGATAAACCGGTGACAACAGATCGGGTGAAGATTCGTTCGTGCGTGTATCCGATGCTTGACAAATCACCTCGGATTACCTGCAAACAAACAAATAAACGATTAATTCAAAACAGATTCAATATGTAACAGTGTGTTGATGAAACCAATCTAAGACTCGTGTCAAAGATTTGCCGATAAATGTTGTTCAGATGAAATCTCTAAAAATGAGCCTGATCGGATCTAAATGGATTCAGTTGAGCCAATTACTAACAATGAACGGTTTTTCACAAGTGAACCTTGGGCCGATGACTTACTTGGGCTGACAACAACTTTTAATATGTGGATTTTAATATGTTTTAAGAGCCTGTTGGACCTCCAAGTCCACTAAACTGACAAGTGCCAACTTTGATTACAAACCGATGACTTTAGTGACCGGCAATTTGTATTTACCAAACAATTCAATTAATTCAATTGCACCGATTTGTTTCAATCAAATGAACCGACGCTTTCTGACAATCACATGAACCTTTATAGTGAACCGACAACATTAAATGTTTAACTCATTTCATTGTATCTTGATATGTGAGATGCACATTTTTAACACATTAACCGATGATGTCGATGAGTCTGATTGAACCGTTCTTATCACATGCAATCCGGATATCAACAAGTGTATTTGGCCAACAATATTCAGCAACACTTCAATTTTGATTGTTATTTTAAAAAAAAAAAATAATGTGACCGCTTATTAAGTGAACAGACAATATGATTTTAATCTTTTTATTGTGAATGGGCCAAACACTTTAGTGGACAGCAATGAAATTAATTCGTTCACATGGGCTGTCAATTGAATCTATTTAATGTATCACATGTTAACTGACAACATTACATGCAACATTTACAAAACCCAACAACCCTTTTAACACCTATTTGACCGACCAATATTCCCTTTAATCGATAAAAGAGCTTTCAATTTCCAATAAATTGTTCAATTAAAGCTAGTCGACAACATTAATTCCAACATATCCCTAATAGGACCAACAACTGTTATGTTCACGTTCAATCAAAATCAGTTCAATCGATCAACTCAAATATATCAAACGAAAGCCTTTTTTTTTTTTTCAAGCGAAAGCCTGCGTTTCGCTTCAAACTGCACCCCTTTTTCAAGCGAAACCCAATTATATGAACGTTTTCAAGCGAAAGCTCTTTTTCAAGCTAAATCAGATTATCTCAAGCGAAATCCACAATTTCGCTTCAAAATACCAACTTTTCAAGCTAAATCAGATTATCTCAAGCGAAATCTTGCTGATTCAACCAAAATCGGACCTAAAAACTTGAATTTCTCCTAAACGACTAAGAATTAGATTCTGAAACTTGGTAGGATTGTAATTCAAGTATTTTCGCACAACATACTAAAAACTCAGCAGATTCGGACCGAAAATTCCCGTTCAATTTGATGAAAACAGTTAAAAACGTGAACAAGTAGTAGAATATGAAGAATTTTATGAAAATCAGATCTGAAATCACTGAAATCTGGTACGAATTTATGTATTTGGTCAGTGCAATCGAGCTCCTAGCTCTGATACCACTTGTAGGACCGGTTTTGACACCGTTCGATTGCGTAACGAACGTTCGACGTGCGGAATCCGTGAACGTGCGTGACCGAACACACAATAACGTATTAGAACCGTGAATCTATTGAAAGATATGACGTGTACGATACAAGAATCACATAGAGAGTACTTTCTCTCTCTAGACTTGAATCTCCTAAATCACCAAAATGAGCAAAAAAGTCCTACACTTTACAACTAAAGCTCCTATTTATAGGCCTTGGAATTAATGAGATTTCTCATTAATTACCAAAGTGCCACCTTGCTACTTCTATCTAAATATTACAATAAAAGCTTGATTTCTTCAGTTTCAGCTACGGTTTGAATTAACGGAGGCGATAGACATTAATGCATCAACAATCCCTCACCATCAACTTCATTTTTTCAACCACTTTCCATGCATTCCAAGGTGATCTAGTGGTGTAAGGAGCTAAGTTAGGAAGCTTGGAGCTTTCGGAAGTTGAAGGACCCTCATCGTTTGCTTTTATCCACTTCATTTATCCTCTTGAACACTAGATAATAAGAACATAATCTTTCACATAAAGCTTAAAACCATAATAATACATATTGTTTAGTGTTGTTTTACTACTTGATGATTGATTGTTTGTGTTTATGATGTTAGACATCATATGAAACCTACTAGATTGTGATTAAACACATGATCTAGTAAGTTAAAGTGATGATCTTGTGAAAGACCAAGATGATCATACTTTAGGAAGACATGAACTTGAATAATAAAATTTGTTTTCATATGTGATGATGATTTAACACAATACAAGTCTTGTAAATGGATGACTTCAAGAAATATTTTCTCAAGAAACTAAAGTTATACACAAGATTTACATAATCAGGGATTTTAAAGAAAGTAACTATGTTTTGGTGGTGAATCAAATATAGAAATACATTGTTAACAAGAAAAATACAAGAAGTTCGATTTTTGGAAAATCACCATAAAAGTTGTAAAGTACTAAATTTTACAAGAATAAGATTTACAAACAAATAACCATATTTTTAAGGTAACAAGGCCTACTTAACAACATAGTAAGTTACTACAAGTTTATATAAAAGTTCAAGTTCGTGTTGTTGCATAAATTGCATGATTTTGGCACTTGGGAAGTGTTGATTGGATTGTTGATTGTTTATGATGATTTTGAAAAGAAAATGATATGCTTTAATAGCATGGACACCTCCATTTTTAGGGGAAACAATGGCAAAATTTTCTAAAAATACAAACACTTAGAAAAATATTTGCTAAACAAGTATCTACAAGTGAGTTTTAACTATGGTTTGCAATACAAACTTTGCCATAGATTTTGTTACAAATATACAAGTATTGGAGGTTGGTTTTTGTAAATAAAAATAACTAAATATGTATTTGGAGGATATATATTTAGAAGACACACTGTGTGTGATTATTTATGAAATAGTTATATTATTTTAGGGTAAAATAATATAACCTAACAAAGTACCATGAAATTTACTATCCAGAATATTACCAAAAATCACAAGGAATAAATATATAAGTTACACACATAATATTGTGGAACCGAACGATAGAACCTAACTTACAAATACTCCGGAGAACACCGTTATAAATATATTTTTGGTAAATATTATTTTGGATACGAAAGAAATGAGAATATGATTTTTGTTATTATTACAAAGTATATCAAATTTTCGACAAAAGGAAAATATATTATTTTTGGAAGTAAAAATATATTTTCCTAGAGTTTTTAGAAGACGTTTGATTTTTGGAAAAAATATACGTTTTCTTGGATAGACTTGACATACATTTGGGATAAAATTAGTTTATATATTTTCTAAGTAAGACTTGAAAATATATTGTTTTGGAGATATATATTGGATATTTATTAAGAAAATACGTACACACCGAAATGCGACACCAATACATGGCAAGATATACAAATACAAGAATACGGATATACATGTATGAGATACCCCCATCCTTGGGAAGGAAATACGAGTATAAATACTTGAGAAGTATTATAACGAAATATTGTTTAACAATTATTCCGAAACTAAATGAATATAATTTAAGTTAAAATAATTATTATTTTAACAAATAATTATATGCTTGGAATAATAACGAAGACACTTTAAAAAGTAACTCAAAGACACTAATTAATACCAAGTCAAGGCACGACCCGCTCGTCTAATGAACCGTAGTACGCATGTAGGTAATCGTGCGTTCTAGAGGAAGCTTTGAGTCACATCAGATGCAAGGAACGCAAAACGGTGAGTTCATGTCCCCCCTTTTCTTTAAACTGTTTTGTTTATTTACTTTGGGGGTGAAATACATGTTACAAAAGGATTACATACAAATACAATTGGTATGGTTAGCCTAGGAAAGAACCATAGATCATGTGAATGGGTAGGCGGATACTTGAGACCATTAATCCTTGTATAAGGACCGAGGGACAGGAGTGATAGATCTATTTGGGTGTAGCGAGCCCCATCCATGAGTCCGCCGAATGGGCCATGTGGGGACTATGTCTTACAGCCGGAAGCCCGCTACAAAGTCTGCTACGTTTGAGTCTTCCTGCACCATGTCACGTATATTAATTATTAGCTACACATTAATTGATCTGTTTCCTTGTTGCTTTTATACCGGGACTTACAAACTTACATACATACTTGCAACGATTTCAAAGGTTTATACATACACTTAAACGAACACAACAATTTGTACGGTTGGTAAAACTTGAATTTGAAGTCTACGTTTTAAAACAATGTTGTTATGTTTTGAACTTATTTAATGGATGACAAACCTATGGTTTTATCATATAGTTGATGTTATGATTGAATGCAATGATGTTAAGAAAGTCACACCATAATCACGCTTCCGCAAAAGATTGGGTGTGACAGCTTGGTATCAGAGCCAGGTTCGTAGCGAACTAGTATTCTTTCTCGAGTCTAGACTACGATCATTAGGGCTCTCACAAAAACGTTTTTACAACATGTTTTCATTGCATACACGAAACGCCCAGATCCAGGAAAAACAAACATTTTTACAAATAAAAGACACGAAACACATTTCAAAGTTAATGTTTATAATTCAGTCTAAGAGACTGGGGAGTTAGTCTGAGAGACTAGCTGGGGCAGTCTTAGAGACTGGGAAGGTCAGTCTGAGAGACTGGGTAGTTTAGTTTGAGAAACTGGGAGGTTCAGCCTGAGAGACTGGGAAGGTCAGTCTAAGAGACTGGGTATTTAGTCCGAGAGACTAGTTGGGACAGTTTGGGAAACTAGGTGTTTATTCTGAGAGACTGGGTGTGTCAGTCTGAGAGACTGGGTGTTTAGTCTGGGAGACTGGGTGTTTCAGTCTGAGAGACTGGGTGTTTAGTCTGAGAGACTGGGTGTTTAGTCTGAGAGACTGGGTGTTTAGTCTGGGAGACTGGGTGTTTAGTTTGGGAGACTGGTTGGTTAGTCTGGGAGACTAGTTGGTTAGTCTGGGAGACTAGGTGTGTTAGTCTGGGAGACTAGGAAGGATAGAAAGTTTCATGAAGAATAATGTGAATACATGATTACATGATAAGCTACCCTTGTTTGCAAACACTAATTGTTAGTGATTACTATGGATATACATGCTATGACTATTATGTACCGGCGCACATGTTACTTTATTTAGAAAGCGAGTTATCAGACATTGATAACCCTATGGCCACCACCCTAGATAATGAGATTGTACCTGCACCGGAGATGTTTACGTCAGGCACTAAGAGTGACCCTGACATGTTGACCAAGGGTGAGGACGACTTTCAACCGTTCACGCTACCAGACTTTGGTGACGATTTACCCTTGCTGATGGCTTCCTTGACGAGGATCTTTTGTCATCCTAGTTTCAATCCATGACCACCTCATCACTGGTCATCCCGATAGTGAGCACACCATGTCCCCGATCCTCGATAATGCGTCCCCCGTGGACATTCCTTTCGAAGGTGGACTACTTGACGAGTAGTTGATGATGACGTTGACATGTTTATTGATGGTCCTCCTGATGATGCCCATGATAATGAAAAGTTAGACGAGAACGTTGTTACTAGTTTCACTTCTTAATACCCTTGTTATCAAGCTATCCTCTGATCCTAGTATGCACCCGATTTCAGACTCCTTTGAGTCTGCGACATTTTCAGCTTTACAGACGATCAGGTGACCGCTTTTTGCTACTGATTTGGATGGCGACACCGCTATGACTGCTACACTATCACCTGCTCGAAATCCCACACCTTCACACGACCCAGAGCCTGCTCCTGAGACAGCTCCAGTTCCTTTTGGACAGCTTGATGTTGCACCTGCTGACCCTGCATCCTTACTTGATCATGAGCCTATTTCTTTTGGTTTATCAAACATTACACCCCTTATACCTGACCCAGTACCTGCACCTGATGACCTTCTCTTTTGTTGGGACTTTTGTTCCTGCACCTGCACCCGCTGATGTTGCTCCTTTGGAACTCGACGTCCATTGCACCGACATGCCTACCGCTTTCTTTCAGGACATACCCGCACCCCTGAAAAGTTCTCCAGGTCAGAACCCGCATGATGATCCTTTTCCTACAGCAACATTTTCCTTGACCTCACAGGCCGCACCGTTTGCTACTTTCACCTCTACACCGTTGGACGAGCCATTTCAATGGTTCCTATCATACACTATGCTGATATTAGACCCTTACATTATGGAGGCTACACACGGGATGAATTGCTCCTATAACATCAGCTACAGTTTGAGGACATGAGTCGCAGAGTTTTGGAGCTTGAGCTGAAACCACGTCCTCCACCCTGCCTATTGCCAGTATACTTTGATCCTCCACATTTATCAAAGATTCCTTTTGCACTCTCACCTACTGCTATTACACCTTTCCCAGGTTTTTGATGCTCGTTTCTTTACTGTCGAGCGGCAGATCAGTTAATTACTTCGAAGTATATGCAAGCTCGAGAAGGAGTTCACGCATGTTAGCAGTTTACTTTTCTTTCCTCCTCCACCTCAGTCACCAGTATAGTTGGTTTCTGGATTGTGCGGATTGCATTACAATTGGGTAAAGACACTAATGATAAGCCAAGATTGTGGAGACTTTTGAAGACAACTCCTGACTACGTAATTTTGATACACTGATATACTTATTGGACAAAGGTAGGGTGACCCTGTGTCCCTTTTGATGTGATACATTTTGTAAGACAATGCAATTGTGGTCGGAGAATAATGAGAGCCCAATCATCATTAAACATGCGACAATACTTTTGGCCAATAATCAATGAAAGCTCAGTCGTTATGTCTTCATTAAGCACGTTGTTGATCTATATGTGTGTACTATAATTACAATTCTACGTGCTTGCTTGCTATGCTCTCATTAAACATAATTCCCAAATTACATGGTTATGCTATGATTATGCTATTGCTTGATTGGTTGATCTGATAATCTATTATGTGTATGTACGTATGACCTCTAAAACAATTATATGTACTCCTTGAACAAATAAGACCTGACCTAATCGATCTTCTTCTTAGAAGATGCCGATACAAGGGAACATCGATACCAACAGCCCTCTGCCAGCGACAGCGGCCGAACTACAAGAGCGCATCTCACAGGCCATTGCACAGCACGAAGCCCTTCGCTCCGAATGCGGCAGAGGTACCCCAGGAAATAACCCACCCAACGGCTGCACCTACAAGAAGTTCTTGAACCACAAGCCCCGAGAATTCGATGGCACTGGGGGTGCCACAGCTTTTGTGCGTTGGGTTGAGAAGACGGATTATGCTTTGTGATTAAGTAAATGCGCCCCAGAACATCATGTCATGTACATAGCTAGACTATTTCTATATGGGGCTCTGTCATGGTGGAACCTTCAGGTTCAGACAATGGGCGAGACTGCTGCGTATGCTTTGACGTGGGACGAACTTAAAGAACTGATGCGTAAGAGATATTGCTCGAGGGCAGAAGTCCAGAAGTTGGAGCCTGAACTGTGGAACTTGAAAATGGAAGGTTCAAAGATAACTGAGTATGTACAGAGATTTCATGATTTATCACAAGTTGCTTCACGTCTGGTGGAACCAGAGTTTAAGAGAATCGAACGCTTCATTGGGGGAATGGCACCTCAGATTCTAAGCCTGGTAACAACATCGAAACCCTCGATGATCACGGATGCTATCGACTTAAGTGTGGCGCCCACTGAAGAAGCGGATAGACTAGGGAAATTTTCCACTTCGGAAGAGAAAGAGGAGAATCCTATAGAACCAACTCGAGATAACAAGAGAAAGTTCGCAAACTTCAAAAAGGGTACTCGGGTGAATAGAAAGAACAAGGCCAAAAATGGAAAATACTACATAGGTATCCTAACTAAGTGCGACAATTGTCTACGTTACCATGTCGGGCGATGTAAATATGGAAAATGTGATGAGTGTGGCAAGAGGGGGCATCCCAAGAAGACTTATAGGCAAGGTACTGAACCTAGAAATGGAGGCCAAGATGGTAGCGAGAATTACGGAGGAAACAACGAAAACGACAACTATCAAGGCAGGACGAGTGACAGACAAAAACGTGCTCAAGGTTGTCTTAACTGTGGGAGCAAAAAGCATTTCAGAAAATACTGCCCTAAGAAGAACCAGGCACAAGGATGAAAGCTCAATAGCAGAGCTAGGGAAGCACATCAGAATCCAAACAAGGTTATCCATACGTTCCATATTAGTCAACATTATGCATCTGTGCTACTTGATATTATTATTACAAATTTAAGCTTCAGAGTTTGAAAGTACACTTGGTTTGGTAGCAAGTAAGTTAGATAACCCGTACTCGATAGAACTAGCTAATGGGAAGCTAGTGGAAGTCAATGAAGTAATTGGAATCGGCAAGATAGAACCCGGAGAGCGTGAATTTACGCTTGATCTACTGCCAGTTGAGTTGGGAAGCTTCGACGAGGTAACCTAGATGTATTGGTTGTCGAGTGATCGAGCGGAGATTGATATCCGCATCCGGATGGCAAACGAAGGAACGATCGTGACTCATGAAGCAGGATATGCCTCTACAAATTACTAATTGCTTGAAGGCATGAAAGTTGTTGCGAATAGGATGTGTTGTTTTCTTGGCTCATGTCATGGACAAGGGAGCTGAAGAACCAAAACTCGAAGGTATTCCTGTGATAAGGAAATATCCTGAAGTCTTCCCCGAAGGCTTGCCAGAATTATCTCCTCAACGACAAGTCGAATTTCGCATCGATTTGATTCCAGGCACCGCACCTGTAGTTGATGCCCCGTAGCGACTTACACCTTCGGAGATGCAAGAAGTGTCAGTGTAGCTTCAGTAGATGATAGAGAAGGAATATAACAGACCAAGTTCCCGTTTTAAGTAACCCCAGTCCTGCTCGTCAAGAAGAAGGACGATGACTTTCAAATGAGCATCAACTACCAGGAGCCGAACAAGCTAACCAACAAGAGTCGGTAACTCTTTCTAAGGATTAACGAATTTCTTACTTAACTAAATGTGAGGATCCAACTACTATTACACGACTGATCGATGATCGAGTGTCATTAGCTGTGAATTCAGGAAGAAAGTATACCGGGGAAATTATGGGACAATAACTTGTTTTAAACATACACAAAAATGGTGTTTCCTACACAATGCACAAAACAGTTTTACACAGAATACGAAACTTTGAGAATCTAGAAAACATGTACTTAGGATCTATGGGAACCCAGGTCCAAACTCGTAACGGTTGATACTTAGGAACCACATCTGTTAACCCAAGCAAACACCATTATCATGGCATATATGCCATTTCAGTTAACCAAACAGAAAGTACTTCAATTCTTTTGTTGAAATCTTCACTTTCGCTTCTAGCAAGTAGATGTTTGCATCTCTACTCCCCTAATGGTAGTTGCATCGCGCCAATTTTCTTCGCTGAGATCAAACACACAATTGCTTCAATACTTGGTCATTTCTTCATCTTAGCAAATACTCATTGCTTCAGTACTCGAAAACTTATATGTCACACATGCACCATTTGCTACACATGTGGTTTCGTTTCGAATAAACGCTTCATTGAAATTCAAATATTACTGATTTATGATTCGAATGACCTACCTTATTATAATTGTTGGCTCTTTTGTTACCAAGTCAACACACTTTCTTGAGGCTTATCTTCTTTCAAGTTACACTCATGGTATATCTTTGTAACCATGCTGAGATTCCAATGTTGATACATATGTTTATTGTCGGATTACGCTAAAACCAAGTTCAAATACTTGAACTTATCCATTTCGCATATTCAGTTTAAGATGTCATATGATGTATTAAGAGCATCATATTCAAGTATTTTTGCAAAGATTCTTTCATTTCGAGTCGTAGTAGACTTGGTTGGTCTACGGCTCCACTAAATCGTTTGTTGGTCTCAATACCTTGCGGTGATACTTTCACATAATTGAAGCTTGCGCTTATTTGGTTACGCACCATATACACAGATTTAATTGTCTAATTATTTGTTCTAAATCTATTTTGGTTATCACAATTAAAGCGGTCTCAACACAATTGTGTGTTAAGGCAATGGTACATAGATTCATTTCATATCACAATGAACCTCTTAACGATTCTTTCATTGTCAATCGAATGCCTTGCCGTACTTAATACTTTTTCATCATCGATAAAAAATAGTGGCTTTTTGATGTTCCATATCCAACTGAAAACTCTATGACATTGTGTAAATCAAATCTTTAGACTTATCTCAGTACACTTTCATTTGACTTCAAACACGGTGAACTCGTTCATTCACCACTATTATTGAATTATGTCATTACGACACCTTGTGGTGTCATTACAAACTTGTAGCTTGTGCTAATCATGGTCAACCGTTTCACACAAAACTAAGCATACTTTTGTTTGACCTGTCATTTAAACATTCCTAATGCAACTACGAATTAAGACAATGATACACCAGATTCGCTTGTATTTCATTCGGCGTATTTTCGCAATTAAAGAATGTCAACACACTAAACCTTACCATTCATCTATTCAGAAGTTGACATATCATTTTTATGTTACTATCACATTTGAGTTGTTGATTTTGAATTCATATAGCGGATGCTATGCTTTGTGAAAACTTGTTTGCATATTGTGACCGATTGTTTGAGAATCCATCGGTCGAAACTCCTTTATTGCACCCCTGTTAACTAAGTAACACTAGATTTGTCACACCCCGACCACGTAGAACATACAAAACGTGGCGGAAACATCGGGGAGTGTTGTAACAGAATAAATGTTTCCCAACCATGGATATTAAAGTTTCGTTTTATTGATTAAAAGTGTTACAATGTCTTAACAAACAAGGAAATACAACATAATTAACTAGTCTTGCATCTTTTATTGTCACTAAAGCCCAAGTCTGCCTATGTGCATCTTGATCATCTTATGCAACAGCTCCTGAAAAACACATGTGAAAATAGGTACGTCAGCATAAAAATGCCTGTGAGATACATAGGTTTTGTGAAAATAGGTTTCATGACTTATGTTTGAGAAAATGTTTAGTCATGAACCTTGTAATTTGCTTTGTCTTTGTAAATCATTTGAAAAACAATAAGTTCAGATGATAAGTATAAATAATAGAATAATGCATGGTTAAATGAATAACCATGTAAGATGAGTTTGTATAAGTTAAGTTGTTTGTAAAACAATGTATTGTGAAAAGTATGTTACTTGTATAAAATGTTCTATGTCTCAAACTGAAATGATTCAAATAACTCTACAATATGTAATACCATACAACCACTTATATATAGGAAGTACCAGCGGCGCGCATCGTTACTTAATCACTTACTCAAACCACCAATGTAATAAGTCTATGTTTAAACCAATAGTCAAAAGTCCTTGTATAAACCATGTCAAATGTTTATAGTCCAAAAGTAGTCAAGTAATGTATAACCAAAATGATATGTATGGCAAGTAAAATTTAGACTACTTAAACCATAAGTAAAAATGTACAAAACAAAGTATTGAAGTAAAACTTGGTTTAAATCAAAGTTATGTTTTGTAAGATATATGCATGCTATACTGAATATGAACATTTATGCGGTATTGTGAAAATTCATACATCCAAGCCTTGAGACAGACGGATAACTATGTAAAAGTGAGTTATCAAGAGAATATGTATTCGGATTCGGTCATTCCTTACGTCCAAACAAACCCGAGATTTCAGGAATGGGATTTGTCAAGTCCTATGGTACCACTACCTACTACCGAGCGGCATGATCGGTGTTAATGAATGTATAGTATAGTTTAAACAAACCAAATGTCATACCAAAATGTAAGCACGTGATGAAGATAATGTACCTAGTATGCTAGAGTAAACATACAAGGTAGAGTTGTAAAACAATGTGTCCATATGTTACTGGAACATATGCAACAGAGATGCAATGTAAAATGATGTACTAAGTATGCTAAGTTAACATACAAAGTAGAAAAGTCATGTAAATCAATGTGCTAGCATGCTATCAGTCAACATACATAGCAGAAATGTAATGTAAATCATGTACTATAATGTACTAATAAACATAGCAAGTATATGATGTGAAAACAAGAAAGCATGAAAGTAACAAGTAGGCACATGTGTTTCACCCCAAAACAGTTTGGAAAACAGTAAAAGAGGGGTCTATATACTCACTTGAGATTGCTCAGAAGTCCTAAGATAACCACCAAGCAACGCTAGAGATCACGGAAATCAAACGACACCTAATATAGGTAACTATGTTAATTAACCGGACCTAGATCGGAAGATCTGATAGAATGAGGGTTCGTAAACCAAACGAGTATAGAGACTCGTGTCATATGGTTTAACAAAGCCTACATGCTAAATGAAACCTAACCTAATAGCTTACGACCCATTACGACCCGTTTAGGTAGCTTATGCTACTTTAACGCGTCGTTCGCGTGAAACGCGTTCGGACCGCCTAACTAGTCCTATGACAAGTGTTATATGCCTAAACATGTTACATAATCAGTTATGTGACAAAAGTTTAGGTTACATATGCTTAATTACCAATTATACATGAAAAGGGTATTCTGGTAATTTACCTAAGGCATATAAACTACCTATCATACAACTACTTAAACGATGTGACCATAAGGTATAACCTCGGAAGGTTATTCCCTATATACTATGGTCACCTAATGTGTTTGGTCGGATCCTAATGATCGACCAAATGGGTCGGGTTCGAAGGTATAAGCGATTTATTAGATCGCTTACCCTACGACCCTAGACAACGTGGTAATCAGTAGGCATAGTCCCAAGGGACTATGACCATCGTGATTACAATCATGTTGCGAAGTTCAAACGAACTTCGCATTGACCATAAGCTGGTCAACGCTGAAAGTCAAACAAAGTTTGACTTTCTGACTCGAAAAGCAGTAAAATAAGGAAAAGAACGAAAGAATACTTACGAAGGGTCCCCGAATGCTAACTTCGATTCAAAAATCTCAGGTATGAAACAATAGTTTCAACTTAGAGTTTCTCAAATCAAAGTTCTTGTGATTTTGAAGCATTGGGTGTTGGGGTATTTATAGTTTTTGGTCCACCGTTGAGATCGTTTCATGGAAAACGTGCCTTAATCCCACCCGTACAAGTGTCGGGACCTTATGGTGGCTCAAATACATCCTTATCAGCTGACTAAGCATCTTAGAATGTGTGGTGGTGGATCAAACAGCTGATAACAGGCTGTTAAGTACTCTGCATCTGGTCTGCAGACCCCATACGCACCGTAGGGCAAAAAGCCCATACGCATCGTAGGGCATAAGTTTGGCAGATTTACACTTTTGGTCCCTGTTATGCAATAAGGTCATTTTTGACACGTTTAAGGCCCGTTAACCCCATTTCAAAGCTCTAAAATGAAGTTAAAGTATAGGGAACTTAAAACATGCTCAAAAATATCTCGGATGTCGGTTCGTTTAGCCGTACGGTTGCGATGTTCGGTTAATTACGACGGAATACGCATAAGCGCGAAAAACGATCCAAATGACGCAACAAATGGATTTTTTTGGCAAGCCAAACACTAAAGCATAATATAGTCATGCTTACATAAATTTTTGGATGTCCGGATGTATTCAGAACGTAAGTTGTGCGCGAAAATGCAAACTTGTGCACTTTTTGACACTTTTAGTCCCTGAATGACCCAAAAGTTTATTTTAGCACACCGAACCCCTTAAAGCCTATTTCTAAGCTATGTAAAGGATATTTATGGTGTGTTTAACTTATGGTCATGTTCCAGAATGTCTGTTATAGTTTAAATTGGCATACTTTCGCAGTTTGTCAACTTTAGTCCCTGTAAGCGATTTAACTTGATTTTGCCATACCAAAGCCTTCAAAACTTATTTCTAAGTTAAGTAAAGGTTATTTAAGGTATGTTAAGCCTATGTCACTATTCCGGAGTGTTTGTTGCATTAAGCTGGTTATATTTACGCATCGGTGCGCGTATAACCTTCCAGAAAGCGATTTAGAGTTTGGAATTGAACAAAAGTTGATATGTGCAAATGATACACATATTTTTACAAATCCCAAGTATGAAATATAATATTTCATTGGTTCGGTATTTGTTTGATAGCCGCGAAGGCACAGGTGTTACAGTCTCCCCTACTTTAGGAAATTTCCTCTCGTAATTTATTTAGAGGAAACTTGTGAGAGCTTGAAAACATGAAGTTGAAAAGATCGAACAATATTGGTTAGGGTCCTGATGTAATAACCATAAATTTAAAACCATTATTATTATTATTATTTATTTTAGTTAATAGGAAACCCTAATTAAGACACCCAAGTAATTTCGTACAAACCCTAAAAATTTTCAGAATTTTCAGAATCAGGATTAGGGCCCCTAAAACTCAGGGGGGGGTATTCCCTACTTGACGATTATCTTAATAACTTGCGGACAAAGTTGAATTTAATGATTTCGTCGACTCAGCTAGCCTAGTCCCACACGTGGCAACCCTATACATAAAATAAGTTCTCTCGCGGGCCGCCTCAAGTTAGCTTAAAACTCACGCGGGCCGCCTAAGGGTCAAAATTCACCTATAAATAGAGGATGTTGGCACTTGATTCTGGGCACAAAAACGACGATCAAACTCCAAAATTTCGCTGAGTTATCGTCCGATTACTACCAAAAACACTAATTAAGTATAGCGGGGTGCTGCAGAACAGGGTAATAACTCGATCGCTATTACGATTCATTGTCCGATCGATCAATATATCCAATGGATGTTTAAGTGCTGCCCACATTAGGGTTATACTTTTTCATTCGTCATTAATTTGACGGATCATCGTTAATTCGATGGATAAAGTATTGTACTTTGTCGTTCGTCATTAATTTGACGGATCATCGTTAATTCGATGGATGAAGTATCGCACTTTGTCGTTCGTTGTGAGAATTTGATCTCGTGAGTTATCGTAAAGGCTGTATTAAGTTACTAACCTAGTTGTGTGCATGTTATTAAAATTAGGTTAAAAGACTAATCAGTAGTCTAAACTCTGCCCGTATAAATCTGAAATATTATCACAAGGTAGCTTCATTTTGGAATTATTAAGGTATGGATCCTTACCCCACTCCTTATTGCTTCATATTTAAATTGTTATAAACCACTAAATTAATATATCTTTTAAAACTCCTCACGTCTTTGATTATCGATTCATTTGACAGTCCGTTCGAATTTTATTCTAAATCATTTGATTTAAGCTTTCATATCATGCGATAGTATTATGTTAGTTGTACTCATTATTGCATGTTCCAATATATGTTCCGTTTTGTTATGAAAATAAGTTTTATAAGTTATGTGAATAAGACCATTTGTACTCTGTTACCCTGAGTATCGCTTCTCGTGGAGTGTCCCACGAGCATGTTGTTGCGGCATCGACATCATGTGCTCCATCCGTGACGGAGAGATTAGTTCACGGCGTCTCTTAAGTACAAGTGTGGTACATATAAGCTATTAGGAGGCGTATGGATCGATCCTAGGATTTCAGTTAATGAGATGGATAGAGGGTATGCCAACTCGCCATTTCGTGTGATAAGTATGCAGGAGTAGCTACCTGTGTATTGTCACGTTTTCAGTTTGCTCATGGGTACATCCGTAAAATATGATTATGAAATTATGTTCTGGCATCACATCAGTTTTGCATAAAGCGTTATTTGTTCTTTGAGCCTATAATTCCGTACTGAGCATTCGGCTCATTCCGTAAATTTTTGTATATACAGGTCAGCAGGTTACTTTGGGCGGGAAAGAGAGAGAAGATTAAAGCCTAGGAATAAATCGGAAGATGTTAGAAATCAAGTCGATGTGTCCGTTTGTATATTAAATTTAAGTTCAGTTGTTGTATCCTTGTCAAATAAATAAATGGAATTATGACTTTTGTTTATGATATCACTGTTATTGTGACACGTCAGCCCTTCAGGGTTGGGGTGTTATAGCTATGGTATCAGAGCAAAGGCTCTTTCCTGTAGAAAACTTGAAGATAGTAATTAAAACCTGTGAGGAATGGGTAGATATCTATGATAGGATTCAACTTGATCTCTTATTTGGTTTAACTCCTATGTCTATTGTATAGATGCCTCCTCGTCGTTCGCTACGTAAGAGTACTCGTACTAATCCTGTGCGTAACAACACTTCTTCGAATGAGACTCCAGTTGATCCAGACGTAATTAATGCTATCAACCAGGCTGTTGCCGGGTTGCTTCCAAACCTGGTTGCTCAAACAGCTGAGGCCGTTATTCAACAAACTCGTCATCCAGAAGGCACTAACACTAATCCAACCTCTGGTGGTGAAACTCGTGAGAATACCACGAACAATACTAATTATAGTATAGACATATGGATTAGTAAATTTCAAAAACAAAAGCCGAAATCCTTTAGTCACGCTACTAATCCAGTCGAAGCAAGAAACTGGATAGCTCATATTGAAAAGATCTTCGGAGTTCTTGGAGTTCCGGAGCAATACAAAGTTAGATTGGCTACCTACAAATTTGAAGATGACGCACAAACTTGGTGGGAAGGATATAAGCAAGTCAAAGGAGGGGATGATTTTGATGCAAATCTTTCATGGGTCGACTTTCGTAACATCTTTTACGACAAGTATTTTTCGACCGCTGATAAAGAAGCTTATATCAGGGAGTATGCAGTGATTCGACAGGGGAGTGATGAACCAGCCTCTGAGTTCATTACTCGATTTTCAAGGTTGGCTAGTATTGTAGGAGACGTTGCAGGATCAGCAGAAGCCCAGGCAGAAAAATGCAAGTGGGCAGTCAATGATCGAATTCGGAAGTCGATCATGTACATGAAATTTAAGGATATCACCGAAGTTGCTGATGCAATCAAAACTTTTGAATTCGAAAGGAAAGAATTTTTATCTCGAACTGGGGATAATAAGAAGAGAAATAGGGAAGGACAATTTAAGCAGGAAAACGGCCAATCATCCACTACGCCACAGCATCAAGATCGTAAAGTGCAAGGAAATCAAAACTCTGGAAATCAGGCACGTCCATGGCAACCTAGACTGCAAAACCCGAGGCCTGCTCAAAACCAGATTCAGTTGTATGCAGAACCCATTAGAGCTCAACCACTGAATCAACATGTAAACCCGAATCAGATTACATATTCTCTATGTAATACTTGTGGTAAGCGACATCAGGGCGTATGTCACCGAAGTACAGGAGCATGCTTTAGATGTGGCCAAACTGGACACATGATCAAGGAGTGTACGAAGAAAGACACTAAGAAGAATAACTGACCAAACGTTGCACCACCCAATGTTGGAGGAAGAGTTTTCGCACTTTCTGCTACTGATGCTGCTAATGCTCCAGGTACTGTGTCGGGAACCCTTCAGCTTGGTAAACATAGTATCTATGTGTTATTCGATACAGGGGCGACCCATTCTTTAGTATCCCACTCGTTTACTAAGTACCTTCCGATAAGACCAACTCTCTTAAATCATACTTTAACCATTTCCACTCCCATGGAAAATTCATCCGTAATCACTTTCGTATATAAAGATTGTCCGATCCGTATTGAATCTATTGTGTGTAAGGACGATCTATTTCCAATACATATGTGTGATTTTGATGTTATTCTAGGAATAGATTGGTTGTCTAGACATCGTGTAACTATAGATTGTCATTCTCGCCGTGTTATTTTCGGTGATCTTCATCATCCTGATATTATATATCAGGGAACTCAAGCTCATAAATCTCTTAAGATTATCTCTGCGCTTAAGGCTCGAAAATTCTTATCAAACGGTTGTGCTGGATTCCAAGCATCAATTAAGGATACTTCTGCTAGTGTTAAGAGTATTGATAACCACTCCGTTGTTCGTGAATATCCTGATGTATTTCCGGATGAATTACCGGGATTACCACCCGACCGTCAGGTAGAATTCACCATCGACTTGATCCCTGGTGCCGAACCTATTTCTAAAGCTCCATACCGTATGGCTCCAATGGAACTGAAGGAGTTGAAGGAACAATTGCAAGAATTGTTAGATCTAGGATTCATAAGACCCAGTGTTTCACCTTCGGGTGCTCCGGTCTTATTTGTGAAAAAGAAAGACGGTAGTATGCGTTTATGTATTGACTACCGAGAGTTGAACAAGATTACTATTCGTAATCAGTATCCTCTGCCTCGCATTGATGATCTCTTTGATCAACTTCAGGGGGCTCAATTCTTCTCAAAAATCGACCTGAGATCCGGGTATCATCAGCTAAAGATCAAGAATGATGATGTTCCCAAAACCGCCTTTCGTACTCGATATGGTCATTACGAATTTTTGGTTATGCCCTTTGGGCTAACTAATGCACCCGCAGTCTTCATGGATTTGATGAATCGCGTGTTTCACAAATTCCTAGACAAATTCGTTATTGTCTTTATCGATGACATTCTAGTGTATTCTAAGAGTCACAAAGAGCATGAAGCACATCTACATGCAGTACTTGGAACCTTGCGACATGAGAAGTTGTACGCTAAGTTTTCCAAATGTGACTTTTGGCTTAGCCAAGTGGCATTTCTAGGTCATGTCGTATCAGCAGAGGGAATTATGGTAGACCCAACAAAGGTTGAAGCTATTACAAAATGGCCAAGACCCACTTCTGTTACCGAAATACGAAGTTTCTTGGGTCTTGCTGGCTATTACCGAAGATTTGTTGAAAGATTCTCGGTAATTGCTTTACCACTCACAAAACTCCTAAGGAAAGGGGTGAAGTACTCATGGAATGAGGAACAAGAGAAAAGCTTTGAAGAATTGAAGAAACGACTCGTATCCTCTCCGATACTCGCTCTCCCTTCTGGATCAGGAGGTTATCAAGTCTATAGTGATGCCTCAAAGAAAGGATTAGGTTGTGTGCTAATGCAACATGGGAAGGTTATCGCTTATGCCTCCCGTCAGTTGAAGCCTTATGAAGTTAACTACCCTACACATGATTTAGAATTAGCCGCAGTCTTTTTTGCACTTAAGATTTGGCGACATTATCTGTATGGTGAGAGTTGTGACATCTTTACCGACCACAAGAGTCTCAAGTACATATTTACGCAGAAGGAGCTAAATATGAGGCAAAGAAGGTGGTTAGAACTTTTAAAAGATTACGACGCAAATATTCAATACCATCCAGGCAAAGCCAATGTTGTAGCTGACGCGTTGAGCCGAAAGAATTTTGGGACTATATCTTGCTTACAAATTCAGCCTCGTATTAGGAGGGATCTTGAAAGAATGAACATTTGGCTTCAGGTTAGTAAATCTAATGGATATCTAGCTAGAATGCAAATTGAACCCAACCTCATATCACGGATCAAAGATGCACAGAAGCAAGATGGAGAACTTTGGGCAATTGTGCAAAATCTTGAGGTGGGTAAGCAATCTGAATTTAGTATAGATCATCAGTGGGTGATTTGGTGCGGTAAAAGACTTTGTGTACCCGATGACTCTAGTCTTCGTGAGTCATTATTAGCCGAAGCTCACAGCTCACCATTTTCAATTCACCCAGGATCTACTAAGATGTATAGAGATTTAAGACAGAACTTCTGGTGGAATGGTATGAAGGAAGACGTTGCTCGATACGTAAGTAAATGCCTCACTTGCCAACAAGTGAAAGTTGAACACAAACGAGCAAGCGGTCTGTTGCAGCCATTGGATATTCCCATATGGAAGTGGGATGAGATCACAATGGATTTTGTTACCGGTTTGCCTAAAACTTTCAAGAAGAATGATGTTGTATGGGTTGTTGTCGATAGATTGTCAAAGTCAGCACATTTTATACCGATTCAGCAAGGATTTTCGGTTAATAAGTTATCCGAAATATTTCTTCAAGAAATTATTCGACTCCATGGCACACCATCTTCCATTGTTTCAGATAGAGACCCACGTTTCACCTCACGATTTTGGAAAGGTTTTCAGGCAGCTTGGGGTACACGACTGAAGTTTAGTACGGCTTTCCATCCACAAACAGATGGGCAGTCAGAACGTACGATCCAAACCTTGGAAGACATGCTCCGAGCATGTGCACTTGAATGGTCTGGAAACTGGGATGAATATCTATGTCTTGTTGAGTTCGCTTACAACAATAGTTGGCAAGCAAGTATTGGCATGGCACCTTTTGAACTTTTGTACGGTCGAAAATGTCGCGCACCGATCTGCTGGGATGAAGTTGGAGAAAAGATTATTGAAGGGCCAGAACTAGTTCAGATTACAAACGAAAAAGTCAATATGGCACGAGAAAAACTGAAAGAAGCTCAGAGCAGACAAAAGAGCTATGCAGATCAAGATAGACGACCACTCGAATTTAAAATTGGTGACCACGTATTTTTAAAGGTATCACCTTGGCGTGGCGTTCGTAGATTTGGAATTAAAGGGAAGCTTAGTCCCCGTTTCATCGGTCCATTTGAAATCCTTGAAAGAGTTGGAGAAGTGTCATATCGACTGGCGTTACCGCCTCAACTCTCTCACGTTTATAACGTTTTTCATGTCTCCTCGTTAAGAGGATATAATTATCATCCACTTCATGTCATTAGTTATCCGTTACTTACAATTCACAAGGATTTGTCCTACGAAGAGGAGCCAGAAGCCATTTTAGATCGACAAGAAAGGGTTTTGCGTAGAAAAGTAATTCCGTTTGTTAAAATCCTCTGGAAAAATCACTCTGAACGCGAAGCAACATGGGAATCTGAAGAATCAATTCGTTCTCTATACCCTAATCTATTCTCGCAATAGAATTTTAGTCGAGTAACGGTAAATCTTGCTCTTTGATATATGTTCATTTGTTTCTGTTTACGGTCATTTATGCTTTACCTTATGTGAAAATATATCTTAGTTATAATTAAGTATGTTATGTAGTAGATATCAGTACCAATAGTCACTCTTATCTGTAAGTCTATGTTGATTTTCTGCATGATTAAATATGTTATTAAGATATGTAGAGGAAAAAAACCATTAAGACATGATGGTAAGGTAATTGACAAATATGGTCATAAACGTAATTATGAATTTCAGATACATATGTATGTTTAGGAGATTCTTGTTATATAAGTTAGTAACTCTGCTATGAAAGTTCCGTTACGTATGCAATATGTTCTTATTTGAAAAATTTCGAGGACGAAATTTCTTTTAAGGGGGTAATAGTTGTAATAACCATAAATTTAAAACCATTATTATTATTATTTATTTTAGTTAATAGGAAACCCTAATTAAGACACCCAAGTAATTTCGTACAAACCCTAAAAATTTTCAGAATTTTCAGAATCAGGATTAGGGCCCCTAAAACTCAGGGGGGGTATTCCCTACTTGACGATTATCTTAATAACTTGCGGACAAAGTTGAATTTAATGATTTCGTCGACTCAGCTAGCCTAGTCCCACACGTGGCAACCCTATACATAAAATAAGTTCTCTCGCGGGCCGCCTCAAGTTAGCTTAAAACTCACGCGGGCCGCCTAAGGGTCAAAATTCACCTATAAATAGAGGATGTTGGCACTTGATTCTGGGCACAAAAACGACGATCAAACTCCAAAATTTCGCTGAGTTATCGTCCGATTACTACCAAAAACACTAATTAAGTATAGCGGGGTGCTGCAGAACAGGGTAATAACTCGATCGCTATTACGATTCATTGTCCGATCGATCAATATATCCAATGGATGTTTAAGTGCTGCCCACATTAGGGTTATACTTTGTCATTCGTCATTAATTTGACGGATCATCGTTAATTCGATGGACAAAGTATTGTACTTTGTCGTTCGTCATTAATTTGACGGATCATCGTTAATTCGATGGATGAAGTATCGCACTTTGTCGTTCGTTGTGAGAATTTGATCTCGTGAGTTATCGTAAAGGCTGTATTAAGTTACTAACCTAGTTATGTGCATGTTATTTAAATTAGGTTAAAAGACTAATCAGTAGTCTAAACTCTGCCCGTATAAATCTGAAATATTATCACAAGGTAGCTTCATTTTGGAATTATTAAGGTACGGATCCTTACCCCACTCCTTATTGCTTCATATTCAAATTGTTATAAACCACTAAATTAATATATCTTTTAAAACTCCTCACGTCTTTGATTATCGATTCATTTGACAGTCCGTTCGAATTTTATTCTAAATCATTTGATTTAAGCTTTCATATCATGCGATAGTATTATGTTAGTTGTACTCATTATTGCATGTTCCAATATATGTTCCGTTTTGTTATGAAAATAAGTTTTATAAGTTATGTGAATAAGACCATTTGTACTCTGTTACCCTGAGTATCGCTTCTCGTGGAGTGTCCCACGAGCATGTTGTTGCGGCATCGACATCATGTGCTCCATCCGTGACGGAGAGATTAGTTCACGGCGTCTCTTAAGTACAAGTGTGGTACATATAAGCTATTAGGAGGCGTATGGATCGATCCTAGGATTTTAGTTAATGAGATGGATAGAGGGTATGCCAACTCGCCATTTCGTGTGATAAGTATGCAGGAGTAGCTACCTGTGTATTGTCACGTTTTCAGTTTGCTCATGGGTACATCCGTAAAATATGATTATGAAATTATGTTCTGGCATCGCATCAGTTTTGCATAAAGCGTTATTTGTTGTTTGAGCCTATAATTCTGTACTGAGCATTCGGCTCATTCCGTAAATTTTTGTATATACAGGTCAGCAGGTTACTTTGGGCGGGAAAGAGAGAGAAGATTAAAGCCTAGGAATAAATCGGAAGATGTTAGAAATCAAGTCGATGTGTCCGTTTGTATATTAAATTTAAGTTCAGTTGTTGTATCCTTGTCAAATAAATAAATGGAATTATGACTTTTGTTTATGATATCACTGTTATTGTGACACGTCAGCCCTTCAGGGTTGGGGTGTTACACCTGAACTTCTAGTAACTTTAATAACATTATGCTTGCAATGTAAGAGGGATACTTATATACAAGTATATGAAGCGTCATTGGTGCGTCCACCGTACCTCCATTACATCGTTCTCATTTCGTTATTGTTGTCACTATCGGTTCTTACACATAATAAATCTTACTAGGTTTCTGTGCACTAAATTTCATAATTATGTACGCGTCCATAATTATACAATTCCTTGCACAGTTCACGCAGTCTATTTTATAATGTGTAGGGTAAAACCAAATGAACAATCCTGTGATGAGTGTGACTAGACCGCTATAGAGTCCTTTTAATTAAATCAATAAATGATCTAAATAGACTATCAAGGAGTCTGTTCAGCTACATCACTAGATGTCGTTCTTTAACCAAATTGTGAATCAATCTTTTAGACTAGACCACTAAAAGGATCTCTTATGAATCATGGAGCGGTACTTATATAATCCAAGGGTCTTAACTATTACATAGAAGCCCATTAAGGATTGAAGGTAGTACCTTTTGAATATCCTGCTACGAATCCCTCATATGAGGATATGAAAGATCCTGCGAGGATTTGGATAATGAATATCCAGAGTATTAAAAACACAAAAATGCATAAAAGAAAACATAAGATGAATAAACACATAGTCACATAACCACAAAATTGTTTAACTAGAAGTTTGTTCTGCTAACAGAGTACATGTATTTAAAGTACAATAGGAATCCATCTCGTGGATTTCATTTGGCACTTTAAACCTTATCAAGAATCTAACTATAAAGATAGAAAGATTCAAAAAGAAAATTCGATTTCGATTATTAGAACCCGAAATGTTCGAATTAAGGTACACAAGGAATCCAATTAAGGACTCTGATTTGAATGATGATCATCCACAAGGGTCTAAATATGAAGATAAAAAGATCCCATATGGATTTTAGAAGTTGAAGATGTTTTGAAACCTTGCACTGGACATGCTTATGTCAAAACATGAAGTTGAAATGCTTTACGAAGTTGAGATGCCAGATATGCCAAGGCGACATATGAAGCGAAATTTGAAAGTTAAGTCAATGTACGAGGAAAATATTTTTGAATACTGTGCATGGGGTTCTTTTAAGAAAAATGTGTTTAATGTTTTTGAAACCTTATATATAATACTTTTGAAATCATAAAGTAGGTGTATTAGATAGATATATTTACAAAAAAAAAATGTTTTAAAATCATGCGAGATGAATTTTGAAATTATGTATAAGGTTTTTGAAAGACATGAATGATGCTTTTCGAAATCATGCACTTGATAAGAAAATGTATTGTGTTAATATTGTCTTCAGACTATATGAAATATTTTGAAATTAGGATGGTTGGTTTTGATAACATGGCCAATGTTTTTGAAATAACATAGACAATGCATCTAGAAAAATTGTTTTCAAACTATATGAAATGTTTTGAGATCATGAAGATTGTTTTGAAATACTTGTACTGTGTATGTTGAAAAATCAAAACGTAATGGGTATGAGATTTGAAAATACCCTTAGTTATCTAACCAAGGATTCAAAGGCACAGATGTGCAGAAGCACGATTACTCATAATTTCACTTTATTTCATGTACTTCGTTTCTTAGAATGAAACGAGTACTTTAAAATTTTCGAGGGAATCATGAGCGATCTCTTGTAAGAGAGAATCACAAGAGTAGTTTGTAAGGAACATAGTTCCTTAATGTAGGTATTATAGGGAAATGCCATAAGCACACGTAATTATACCTGTATATCAGAATTGTGAACAACAACTTTTATTTATGAACGAGACATATTGTTTCACAATACACAAAAACAAAAGAAACAAAGGCATAAGACAGCAACATCTTCTACTCAGCCAACTGCTCATCCAAGGGTTGGATTTGCACTGACTATCTTCGGGCAGTTGTTCCTGAAATGGCTCGTCTCGCCACAGTTGTAGCAAGTACCAGGCGGAAAACGAGCTTGAGTAGGGTTGACTTGGAGTTGAGTAGCAGCAAGATTTGCAACAGCTTTGTTTTGGATAGTAAAGCGGCATGTGTTAATCAAATGTCCCCTCCGTCCACAGTAGGTACATTTGAGGCAGGGTATGAGGTTTGAATGATGACCGTTGCATCGCTTGCACCTAGGAGCAGTTCCTAAGTATGGCTTCCTAGCTGGTGGCCTTGCCACTTGGCTAGGTCCCGCTTGATTAGGTGTAACCGCTGCGGGTTTCCTTGAAGCCTTACGCTTCCTTGATTTTGGTGCTGGCTTGACTTCTGCTTCCTTTGGTGGCTCTTGAGTGACTTCATTGTCAAGACGAGAGGCTTCATTGTTGAGACGAGCCATGGCAATGCCTAAATCCACGGTCTTCTGAATCACTTCGCCTATTTGCTGGACAAATTTGGCTGTTCGCTCGGACGTTTGACCAGTGTTGAGAGGAATAGACATTCTAGAAGGAAATGAAAGACGTAGGAAGAAACAAGTGAAAGGTTATTGGATAATCAATGCAGAATGGTAACGAATGAAAATTGTGATCATTTGTTTGTTACCTAAGGCAAACAAATGAGATGGTGACAAATCAAAGTAAATGGGTCAAAAATAATATATCGCGAAAACATGCTCGCCTATAAGTGAACACTCATCCCAAGAATTCCCAGGTAAGCACAACTGGTCTCGCGTCTGATGAGATGTATACGAAGTGCTTGCCTAGACAGAAAACCCAGAATACAGGCATTCACCCTTCCAGTTTGCACGTATTCACATTATTTAAAACCCAAAGCCTTGATGAGATTTTGAAAACTCAAAGGGGTTCAAAACCATATAACAGAGAGTTCAAAACCTTATAACTGAGGGTTCAAAACCTTACAATAGAGGGTTCAAAACCTAGTAATCAATCATCCTAGAACAGATGATTAGTTTTCAAAGTGGTTTTGAAATTTATGTTCTTGTTGTGGCCGTCGCCTAAGGATAGGTGACGGTATTGTTTTATCACTAAACGCAAGTAAACTCGCGTTAGGGTCCTAAGAAGGTTATAGACTAGGTCAAAGCATTACTAATAACCTAATTCCCTATAACCATTGGCTCTGATACCATCTTTTCTGTCACACCCCGACCACGTAGAACATACAAAACGTGGCGGAAACATCGGGGAGTGTTGTAACAGAATAAATGTTTCCCAACCATGGATATTAAAGTTTCGTTTTATTGATTAAAAGTGTTACAATGTCTTAACAAACAAGGAAATACAACATAATTAACTAGTCTTGCATCTTTTATTGTCACTAAAGCCCAAGTCTGCCTATGTGTATCTTGATCATCTTATGCAACAGCTCCTGAAAAACACATGTGAAAATAGGTACGTCAGCATAAAAATGCCTGTGAGATACATAGGTTTTGTGAAAATAGGTTTCATGACTTATGTTTGAGAAAATGTTTAGTCATGAACCTTGTAATTTGCTTTGTCTTTGTAAATCATTTGAAAAACAATAAGTTCAGATGATAAGTATAAATAATAGAATAATGCATGGTTAAATGAATAACCATGTAAGATGAGTTTGTATAAGTTAAGTTGTTTGTAAAACAATGTATTGTGAAAAGTATGTTACTTGTATAAAATGTTCTATGTCTCAAACTGAAATGATTCAAATAACTCTACAATATGTAATACCATACAACCACTTATATATAGGAAGTACCAGCGGCGTATCCACCATGCTTGTATCATATTACACACGCATCGTTACTTAATCACTTACTCAAACCACCAATGTAATAAGTCTATGTTTAAACCAATAGTCAAAAGTCCTTGTATAAACCATGTCAAATGTTTATAGTCCAAAAGTAGTCAAGTAATGTATAACCAAAATGATATGTATGGCAAGTAAAATTTAGACTACTTAAACCATAAGTAAAAATGTACAAAACAAAGTATTGAAGTAAAACTTGGTTTAAATCAAAGTTATGTTTTGTAAGATATATGCATGCTATACTGAATATGAACATTTATGCGGTATTGTGAAAATTCATACATCCAAGCCTTGAGACAGACGGATAACTATGTAAAAGTGAGTTATCAAGAGAATATGTATTCGGATTCGGTCATTCCTTACGTCCAAACAAACCCGAGATTTCAGGAATGGGATTTGTCAAGTCCTATGGTACCACTACCTACTACCGAGCGGCATGATCGGTGTTAATGAATGTATAGTATAGTTTAAACAAACCAAATGTCATACCAAAATGTAAGCACGTGATGAAGATAATGTACCTAGTATGCTAGAGTAAACATACAAGGTAGAGTTGTAAAACAATGTGTCCATATGTTACTGGAACATATGCAACAGAGATGCAATGTAAAATGATGTACTAAGTATGCTAAGTTAACATACAAAGTAGAAAAGTCATGTAAATCAATGTGCTAGCATGCTATCAGTCAACATACATAGCAGAAATGTAATGTAAATCATGTACTATAATGTACTAATAAACATAGCAAGTATATGATGTGAAAACAAGAAAGCATGAAAGTAACAAGTAGGCACATGTGTTTCACCCCAAAACAGTTTGGAAAATAGTAAAAGAGGGGTCTATGTACTCACTTGATATTGCTCTGAAGTCCTAAGATAACCACCAAGCAACGCTAGAGATCACGGAAATCAAACGGCACCTAATATAGGTAACTATGTTAATTAACCGGACCTAGATCGGAAGATCTGATAGAATGAGGGTTCGTAAACCAAACAAGTATAGAGACTCGTGTCATATGGTTTAACAAAGCCTACATGCTAAATGAAACCTAACCTAATAGCTTACGACCCATTACGACCCGTTTAGGTAGCTTATGCTACTTTAACGCGTCGTTCGCGTGAAACGCGTTCGGACCGCCTAACTAGTCCTATGACAAGTGTTATATGCCTAAACATGTTACATAATCAGTTATGTGACAAAAGTTTAGGTTACATATGCTTAATTACCAATTATACATGAAAAGGGTATTCTGGTAATTTACCTAAGGCATATAAACTACCTATCATACAACTACTTAAACGATGTGACCATAAGGTATAACCTCGGAAGGTTATTCCCTATATACTATGGTCACCTAATGTGTTTGGTCGGATCCTAATGATCGACCAAATGGGTCGGGTTCGAAGGTATAAGCGATTTATTAGATCGCTTACCCTACGACCCTAGACAACGTGGTAATCAGTAGGCATAGTCCCAAGGGACTATGACCATCGTGATTACAATCATGTTGCGAAGTTCAAACGAACTTCGCATTGACCATAAGCTGGTCAACGCTGAAAGTCAAACAAAGTTTGACTTTCTGACTCGAAAAGAAGTAAAATAAGGAAAAGAACGAAAGAATACTTACGAAGGGTCCTCGAATGCTAACTTCGATTCAAAAATCTCAGGTATGAAACAATAGTTTCAACTTAGAGTTTCTCAAATCAAAGTTCTTGTGATTTTTAAGCATGGGGTGTTGGGGTATTTATAGTTTTTGGTCCACCGTTGAGATCGTTTCATGGAAAACGTGCCTTAATCCCACCCGTACAAGTGTCGGGACCTTATGGTGGCTCAAATACATCCTCATCAGCTGACTAAGCATCTTAGAATGTGTGGTGGTGGATCAAACAGCTGATAACAGGCTGTTAAGTACTCTGCATCTGGTCTGCAGACCACATACGCACCGTAGGGCAAAAAGCCCATACGCATCGTAGGGCATAAGTTTGGCAGATTTACACTTTTGGTCCCTGTTATGCAATAAGGTCATTTTTGACACGTTTAAGGCCCGTTAACCCCATTTCAAAGCTCTAAAATGAAGTTAAAGTATAGGGAACTTAAAACATGCTCAAAAATATCTCGGATGTCGGTTCGTTTAGCCGTACGGTTGCGATGTTCGGTTAATTACGACGGAATACGCATAAGCGCGAAAAACGATCCAAATGACGCAACAAATGGATTTTTTTGGCAAGCCAAACACTAAAGCATAATATAGTCATGCTTACATAAATTTTTGGATGTCCGGATGTATTCAGAACGTAAGTTATGCGCGAAAATGCAAACTTGTGCACTTTTTGACACTTTTAGTCCCTGAATGACCCAAAAGTTTATTTTAGCACACCGAACCCCTTAAAGCCTATTTCTAAGCTATGTAAAGGATATTTATGGTGTGTTTAACTTATGGTCATGTTCCGGAATGTCTGTTACAGTTCAAATTGGCATACTTTCACAGTTTGTCAACTTTAGTCCCTGTAAGCGATTTAACTTGATTTTGCCATACCAAAGCCTTCAAAACTTATTTCTAAGTTAAGTAAAGGTTATTTAAGGTATGTTAATCCTATGTCACTATTCCGGAGTGTTTGTTGCATTAAACTGGTTATATTTACGCATCGGTGCGCGTATAACCTTCCAGAAAGCGATTTAGAGTTTGGAATTGAACAAAAGTTGATATGTGCAAATGATACACATATTTTTACAAATCCCAAGTATGAAATATAATATTTCATTGGTTCGGTATTTGTTTGATAGCCGCGAAGGCACAGGTGTTACAAGATTCTTCATCTATACATCTCGTATCCTTTGACATCAAATGATAAAAGCACATATCTTTTAACCATTGAATTCGTGTTGTTGTAACATATTCATGGATTCATCTGATGTGAATAAGGTCTGATTCGATTTTGTGATTACCTACCTTAATATTATCCATATACATACACGCATAATGTAACCCTAAGGAGATAAGGTGGTACAAATTTCGAGGACGAAATTTTCTTAACAGGGGGAGAATGTGACAACTGTCAAATTTGCATGCATCCTTATAATTAATTAACTATGATTAGTGCCTAATGACTGTGCTGATTTACAATTTATGACTTGAATTGCGTTCTGATCTCTGCATCATATTTACATGTGCATCACATTTCATGCTGTCACATCATTTTTACATACAAACTTTAGTGACATAAACGATGCACAAAGCACAGCTAGCACAGTTAGCGGATAACTCAGAAAATGCTGACGATGTTCGGTACATAGACAGATAGTGTTTTGAGACCCAGTATGGGCCAGAGACAAGGTACTACACTAGTATGGTGTGTAGGGAAGTAAGGACCATAAAACTGCATCGCTAGGGGATAGTTTAAGTGCCGGAAAGTGCCTAAAACCCACATAAAGTGCAGAATTCTGCATATTTCAGCAAAATTCAGCAATTTAATGAGCTAGTAACATGCAAAAATATGGCAAAATGGTCCTGTATGCTTACCTAAGTGTCGAGAATTAAAAGTGTCACAAAAGGGTACTTAAAGATCACTAAACAGAATAACTTGACACTTTAACAAACCGGTATCTAACCAAACAACCGGACACTACCCGAAACACCAAAATTATGCTAGAAGCATTGTTTAATTATTTCTGAGCTAGTTATGATCCCCGAACACCCTAACACCCACTAAAAAATCTAGTAAATAACACTTGTAACTAAACACTTGGATTTGAAGCTTAAACTAACTTAACGGTTGGAAATTTACAATTTGACCCCTCCCTCTTAGGGACGGTCACATGGTGGTCCACCATAATCTTCCATGATCTTGCAAGATCCTATATAATCTTCTCTAGATATTGCTTAGATCTTCTCTAGATATTGCTTAGATCTTCCTAGATTTGCTTAGTTCTTCCTAGATTTGTTTCCAATGGACAAAGCTACAAGATGGATATAAGAGCCCATGTTTTCTTCATCATCTTCACAACACAAAAACTCCCTCTTCCTCCCTCTAAAGCTTACGGCCCAACATCCCTCACCATCAACTTCATTTTTTCAACCACTTTCCATGCATTCCAAGGTGATCTAGTGGTGTAAGGAGCTAAGTTAGGAAGCTTGGAGCTTTCAGAAGTTGAAGGACCCTTACCGTTTGCTTTTATCCACTTCATTTATCCTCTTGAATCATCCCTAGCCTTGAGCTAGTGGTAAGAACTTCATACACACCATTGTTCATCTTATACTTATGGTTAAAAGAAAATTCATGTTGATTATTATGAAGAATACTAGAGAATAAGAACATAATCTTTCACATAAAGCTTAAAACCATAAGAATACATATTGTTATTGTTGTTTTACTACTTGATGATTGATTGTTTATGTTTATGGTGTTAGACATCATATGAAACCTACTAGATTGTGATTAAACACATGATCTAGTAAGTTAAAGTGATGATCTTGTGAAAGACCAAAATGATCATACTTTATGAAGACATGAACTTGAATAATAAAATTTGTTTTCATATGTGATGATGATTTAAACACAATACAAGTCTTGTAAATGGATGACTTCAAGAAATATTTTCTCAAGAAACTAAAGTTATACACAAGATTTACATAATCATGGATTTTAAAGAAAGTAACTATGTTTTGGTGGTGAATCAAATATAGAAATACATTGTTAACAAGAAAAATACAAGAAGTTCGATTTTTGGAAAATCACCATACAAGTTGTAAAGTACTAAATTTTACAAGAATAAGATTTACAAACAAATAACCATATTTTTAAGGGTAACAAGGCCTACTTAACAACATAGTAAGTTAACACAAGTTTTTATAAAAGTTCAAGTACATGTTGTTGCATAAATTGCATGATTTTGGCACTTGGGAAGTGTTGATTGGATCGTTGATTGTTTATGATGATTTTGAAAAGAAAATGATATGCTTTAATAGCATGGACACCACCATTTTTAGAGGAAACTATGGCAAAATTTTCTAAAAATACAAACACTTAGAAAAATATTTGCTAAACAAGTATCTACAAGTGAGTTTTAACTATGGTTTTTGTCACACCCCGACCACGTATAACATACAAAACGTGGCGAAAACGTCGGGGAGTGTTGCAACAGAATTAATTGTTTCATAACCATGGCATACAAAGTTATATTTTATTTAAACAAGAGAGTTACATTGTCTTAAACTGGAAACAAAGAGTTTATAACATAATTAAACATAGTCTAGCTTCTTTTTAAGTCTCTAAGGCACAGGTCCGCCCTAGTGTCATGATCGTCATCCTACGGAAAAGCACCTGAAAACACATGTGAAAATAGGACGTCAGCATAAAAATGCCTGTGAGATACATAGGTTTCTGTGAAAATAGGATTCATGACTTAAGTTTAAGAAAATGTTTAGTCATGAACCTTGTAATTTGATTTGCTTTGTAAATCGTTTGAAAAACAATAAGTCCAGATGATATGTATAAATAAATGTAAGGTTAAATGAATAACCATGTAAAATGAGTTTGTATAAGATAAGTTGTTTGTAAAACAATGTCTTGTGAAAAGTATGTTATTTGTATAAAATGTTATATGTCTCAAATTGAAATAATTCAAATAACGCTACGATATGTAATACCATACAAACACTTATATATAGGAAGTACCAGCGGCGTATCCACCATGCTTGTTTCATATTACACACGCCTCGTTACTTAATCACTAACTCAAACCAAACCAAACAAAGTATAATGTCTATGTTTAAACCAATAGTCAAAAGTCCTTGTATAAGCCCTGTCAAATGTTGATAGTCCAAAAGTAGTCAAGTAATGTGTAACAAATGTTATGTACATAGTCCAAATGTAGTAATGTACAAAACAAAGTATTTTGAATATATCAAAAAGTTATGTTTTGCAAAGTGATGCATGATACATTGATACACACATTTATGTGGTAAGTTAACGCATACATTCAAGCCTTGAGACAGTCGGATAACCCTTTCAGTCAAGGTTATCAAAAGAAATGTTTTCGGATTCAGTCATTCCTTACATCCAAACAAACCCGGGATGTCAGGAATGGGATTTGTCAAGTCCTATGGTACCACTACTTACTACCGAGCGGCGTAGCAATTGTTAATGAACGTTATAAAGACCCGTTTGTGCAAACCAAATGTCATAGCAGTTGTATGCATGTCATATGAAAACAATGTACTAAGTATGCTAAGTTAACATACAAAGCAGAAAAGTCTTGTAACTCAATGTGCTAGCATGCTATCAGTCAACATACATAGCAGAAATGTAATGTAAAACAATGTACTAAGTACGCACACAATGGACATACATAGCATGAAATGTAATGAAATCATGTACTATAATGTACTAACAAACATAGCAGGTATATGATGTGAAAACAGGAAAGCATGAAAGTAATAAGTAGGCACATGTGTTTCACCCCAAAACAGTTTGGAAAACAGTAAAAGAGGGGTCTATGTACTCACATAAACACCTTGAAAACATTTAAAAGATGGGGTTCTATGTACTCACTTGATATTAATCAGTAGTCCTGAAGTGACAACCAAACAATGATAGAGATCTCGGAATCAAACGGCACCTAATATAGGTAACTATGTTAATAAACCGGACCTATCTCGGAAGATCGGGTAGCATGAGGGTTCGTAAACCAAACTAGTGTAGAGACTCGTGTCATTTGGTTTAACAAAGCCTACATACAAAATGAAACCTAACATAATTGTTTACGACCCATTACGACCCGTTTAGGTAGCTTATGCTACTTTAACGCGTCGTTCACGTGAAACGCGTTCGGACCGCCTAACTAGTCCTATGACAAGTATTATATGCCTAAACATGTTCATAATCAGTTACGTGACAAAATTTTAGGTTACATATGCTAAATTACCAATTATACATGAAAAGGGTATTCTGGTAATTTACTTAAGGCATATAAACTACCTATCATACAACTACTCAAACGATGTGACCATAAGGTATAACCTCGGAAGGTTATTCCCTATATACTATGGTCACCTAATGTATTTGGTCGGATCCTAATGATCGACCAAACTGGGTCGGGTTCGAAGGTATAAGCGATTTATCAGATCGCTTACCCTACGACCCTAGACAACGTGGTAATCAATAGGCATAGTCCCAAGGGACTATAACCATCGTGATTACAATCACGTTGCGAAGTTCAAACGAACTTCGCATTGACCATTACTGGTCAACGCAGAAAGTCAAACAACAGACTCGAAAAACAATAAAAGAACGAAAGAATACTTACGAAGGGTCCCTGAATGCTAATCTCGATTCAAAAATCTCAGGTATGAAACAAATGTTTCAACTTAGAGTTTCTCAAATCAAAATTCTAGTGATTTTAAAGCATGGGGGGTGGGGTATTTATAGTATTCGGTCCACCGTTAAGATCGTTTCATGGAAAACGTGCCTTAATCCCATCCGTACAAGTGTTGCAAAGTTGTGGTAGCCTAAAATGGTCCTTATCAGCTGAATTGGCAAGTTGTGAGCTTGTGGTTGTGGTTAAAACAGCTGGAACATGCTGACTGTTCGTTCTAATCTGATCAGACATGCATACGCGGCCCGCTTCTGGATGTGCAGAAACTCAGGCGGGCCGCCTGAGACTTGCAGATCAGAAACAAGTTTCAGAAATGTCAGTTTTGGTCCCTGCACGTGTTTAAGGCCATTTCCGACACTTCTAAGGCCCGTAAAGCCAACTTTAAGGCCCTAAAATGATGCCTAAACATTGTGGACATGAAACATGTTCAAAAATATGTCTGATGTCAGTTCGTTTGGTCGTACGAACGCGATGTTCGCTTAATTACGACGGAATGCGCCCAAGCGCGAAAAACGATCCAAATGATGCGACGAATGGATTTTTCTTATGGCGAACACTAAAATATAATATAGTCATGCTTAAATAAATTTTTGGATGTCCGGATGTATTCAGAACGTAAGTTATGCGTGAAAATGCAAACTTGTGCACTTTTTGACACTTTTAGTCCCTGAATGACCCAAAAGTTTGTTTTAGCATACCGAACCCCTCAAAGCCTATTTCTAAGCTATGTAAAGGATATTTATGGTATGTTTAACTTATGGTCATGTTCCGGAATGTTCGTTACAGTTCAAATTGGCATACTTTCGCAGTTTGTCAAGTTTAGTCCCTGTAAGCGAATTAACTTGTTTTTGACATACCAAAGCCTTCAAAACTTATTTCTAAGTTATGTAAAGGTTATTTAAGGTATGTTAAGTATATGTTGTTGTGCCGGAGTATTTGTCGCATTAAACTGAGTACGTTTACACACCAGTTTGCGTATAACTCTCTAGAAAGCGATGTAGAGTTTGAAATTACATAAAAGTCAAAACATGAAAAATGTAAAACACAACCAAACAAACATTGTGATCAAATAACATTGTTTTATTGATAATAAAACTGTTCATAGTGATTACAAGCACAGTTTTTACCGTCTCCCCTACTTGTGGAAATTTCGTCCCGAAATTTATTTAGAGGAAACTCGTGGAAAAAGATGTGGATATTTCGCCTTCATTTGATCTTCGCGTTCCCAAGTAAACTCAGGTCCATGTTTAGCTTCCCAGCGAACTTTGACCAAAGGAATGCGCTTGCGTTTAAGCCACTTGACTTCACGTTCCATGATTTCCACTGGCTTCTCAACAAATTTCAGTGTTTTGCCAACACGAATTTCGTCGAGAGGTATGTGGAGGTTCTCATCAGTTAAATACCTCTTGAGATTGGATACGTGAAAAGTTGGATGAACATTTCCAAGTTCAGGAGGTAACTCAAGTCTGTAGGCTACCTTGCCGATTCTTTCGACGATCTTGAATGGTCCAACGTATCTAGGTGCAAGTTTTCCTTTCTTTCCAAATCTGGTCACACCTTTCCAAGGTGAGACCTTAAGTAATACTCAATCACCGACTTGAAATTCCAAGGGTTTGCGTTTTGGATCCGCGTAACTCTTTTGACGGCTCATAGCTGTCTGAAGGTTATCGCGAACTTTCTTGACCTTGTCAGTTGTCTCTAAAATGAGAGCAAGTCCAGTAAGTTGAGCCTCGCCGATCTCATTCCAGCAGACTGGTGAACGACATTTTCGACCATAGAGAGCCTCGAAAGGAGCCATTTTGATGCTGGTGTGATAACTATTGTTGTAGGAGAATTCAATCAACTTAAGATGTGAATCCCAACTACCACCAAAATCGATCACACAAGCTCTAAGCATATCCTCCAGAGTCTGGATTGTTCTCTCAGATTGACCATCCGTTTGCGGATGATAAGCTATGCTCAGATTAAGTTGGGTCCCCATAGCAGATTGCGTGGTTCTCCAAAAATGAGAAGTGAAACGAGCATCTCTGTCAGAAATGATGTTCAAAGGAACACCATGTCGAGCTACAATTTCATCCACATAGATTTTAGCAAGTTTGTCAGCAGGAAAATCCTCACGGATTGGCTAGAAATGTGCTGACTTAGTAAGACGATCAACGACTACCCAGATGGCATCATGACCTTTCTTTGTACGCGGAAGTTTGGTAACAAGATCCATAGTAATGTTTTCCCATTTCCAAACTGGGATCTCTGGTTGTACCAATAAACCAGAAGGACGCTGATGTTCAGCCTTAACCTTAAGACAAGTAAGGCATTTAGATACATATAAGGCAATGTCTTTCTTCATACCAGGCCACCAATAGTGAATACGAAGATCCTTATACATTTTATCTGAGCCCGGATGAATAGAATAACGAGGCTTATGGGCTTCATCCATAAGCAAGGTACGAAGATCATCCTGGCTTGGGACCCACAAACGGTCCATGAAATAATATGATCCATTGTCCTTCAGTTCCAGAGCAGGTGTTATGTGGTAAGGAAATTCCTTATCCATTAGACCTTGTGAAACACAAGATTGTTGAGCTTGAGAAATGCGTGCTTGAATATCGGATCGAGCTTGAATAACAGATTGAACACGTACACAATGAAGCTTAGTACGTTCCTTACGACTCAATGCATCAGCTACAACATTCGCCTTACCAGGATGGTAGCGAATTTCGCAGTCATAGTCGTTTAAAAGCTCAACCCAACGTCGCTGTCTCATGTTGAGTTCTTTCTGATTGAAGATATGCTGAAGACTTCTGTGGTCAGTGAAAACCACACATTTTGTACCGTACAAATAATGTCTCCAGATCTTTAGAGCGAAAACAACCGCACCCAACTCAAGATCATGAGTGGTGTAGTTCTTCTCATGTATCTTCAATTGTCTCGATGCATAGGCTATGACTTTGTTCCTTTGCATCAGAACACAGCCAAGACCCAATTTAGATGCATCGCAATATACGACAAAATCATCATCACCCTCAGGCAATGATAGAACAGGCGCATCGCAAAGCTTCTGCTTCAAGTGTTGAAAAGCTTTCTCTTGTTTGAATCCCCAATCAAAGGGTTTGTTCTTCTGAGTTAGAGCAGTTAGAGGAACTGCAATCTTTGAGAAGTTTTCAATGAAGCGGCGGTAATAACCCGCTAGACCAAGAAAAGAACGAACTTCAGTAGGAGTAGAAGGCGTATCCCAATCCTTAATCGCACTGATCTTGGAGGGATCTACATGAATACCTTGTTCGTTGATAATATGTCCTAAAAATTGAACCTCTTTAAGCCAGAATTCACACTTGGAGAATTTGGCGAAAAGTTGCTCTTTCTTTAGGAGTTCTAGAGTAAGACGAAGATGTTGCTCGTGGTCAGCTTGCGTCTTAGAGTATATCAAGATGTCATCAATAAAAACAATGACGAACTGATCCAAATAAGGTTTGCAGACCCTATTCATTAAGTCCATGAAAACAGCAGGAGCATTAGTCAAACCGAATGGCATGACTGTGAATTCATAATGCCCATAACGAGTGCGGAATGCTGTCTTCGGAATGTCTTCTTCCTGTACACGAAGTTGATGATATCCGGATCGTAGATCAATCTTCGAAAAATAAGAAGCACCCTGTAGCTGATCAAAGAGATCATCTATGCGAGGTAGGGGATATCGATTCTTGATGGTAAGCTTGTTAAGCTCACGATAATCGATACACATCCTAAAGGATCCATCCTTCTTCTTGAAAAAAAGAACGGGAGCACCCCAAGGTGAAAAACTAGGACGTATAAAACCTTTGTCAAAGAGCTCCTGAAGCTGCTTGGATAACTCTTGCATCTCAGATGGTGCAAGACGATATGGAGCTCTGGCAATGGGATTTGCACCAGGTACGAGATCAATGCGGAACTCTACTTGGCGTGCTGGAGGTAGACCAGGTAAGTCTTCAGGGAATACTTCAGAATAATCCCGAACGACAGGAATATCTGAAATAGACTTACCCTTGCCTTTATCTTCTGTAACATGTGCTAAGAAAGCCACATAATTCTTCCGCAGATACTTCCGAGCTTTAAAACAAGACATAAGCTTGAGACCACCGGTAGGCTTCTCACCATGCACCTGTAGGATCTCTCCTGTCGAAAGCGGCATACGAACGATCTTCTCAGAACAAACTATCTCTGCGTGATGCTTGGATAACCAATCCATTCCCACAATGACGTCGAAGCTTCCAAATTGCATAGGCGTGAGGTTGATAGGAAAAAGATGGTCGTTAAGGTTCAATTGGCAGTTGCAAAGAACAGAATCAAGAACAACGGGTTCACCACTAGCAACTTCTACTGTCAAAGGTTTACCTAGTTTCGTTCTAGACACGCGAAGCATTGGCTCAAAAGACAATGACACAAAACTCTTATCGGCACCCGAATCAAAGAGAACAGATGCAGGCTGATTATTAATAAAGAACGTACCGTTCACCACATTATCGTCCGCCTGCGCCTCTTGGGCATTCATGTTAAAGGCTCGGCCTCGAGCCGGAGCCTGATTCTGATTTGGGTTGGCTAGTCTTGGGCACCGGTTCCTGTAGTGGGTCAGATCCCCACAATTGTAGCACGAACCAGGAGGAAAATGAGGTCGTGCAGCTTGACCTTGTTGTTGAGCAAGAGGCTGAGCAACTTGTTGAGCTTGATTATGAACTGCCTGGTTCTGATTGACAGGAATGCGGCAGTTGACAGCAAGATGACCAGATCTTCCGCAGTTGGTGCACTGACGACATTGGAGATGTGGTTGGTGATGGCCGTTACACCTGTTGCACAAAGGTGCATTGCCAAAATAAGGCTTCTTGGCAGGTGGTTGCGCAGGCTGATTTGGTGCAGCTTGAGCCTGTGCAGTAACGGCATAGTTTTGGGAAGCCTTTCTCTTCCTAGACCCTCTTGCGGAACCCGAATTCTTTCCCTTCTTGTTTTCACCTTTCTTACCATCCCCTTTGTCAGATGCCTGCTTCTTACCCTTGTCACCCTTCTTATGCAGCTTTTCCTTACGAATCTGCGACTCAGTTAACGTCGCCGATAACTCGATCGCCTGACGAAGTGTGGCAGGGTCACTACCAGTAAGGATGTCTTGTACTGAGTCAGGTAGGCCGTCGATGTACCTTTCGATAGCCTTGTCGAGTGGGGTAACCATAGTCGGGCAAAGCAGACTCAACTCTTCAAACCTATCAGTATATGCCCGATGCTCACCACTATCTTGCTTCAAATTATCAAATTCCTTCTCCAAAGCTCGCTGCTCATGACGAGGACATAATTCTCTCATCATAAGAGCTCTTAGTTCAGCCCATGTCTGTGCCAAGGCAATCTCAGCACCCCTATCTCTCATAACCCCGTTCACCATGTCAAAGCCCTCTTCTGAAATACGCTCGAAGCAAACTCGACTTTGCGATTATCCGGACACTGCACGTGGCGGAAAGTATTCTCAATGCTCTCGAACCACTGAAGAAGCCCAGTTGCTCCTTCAGAACCACTAAACTTGAGTGGTTTAGCCTGAATAAATTCCTTGTATTTGCATGGAACATTGTTGTTGTTGTTGGCCTGGTTCCATTGAGCAAAGAGATTTAGGAATTGGGCAGCCATCTGCTGCGCAATAATTTCTGCCAGTTCGGCAGTTGCTATCTGGTTCTCGCGTCGAGGAGGCATTCTTAAAAGAGGAAAAACATGAAAGGAAACGAGTGAGATGATTGGATGAAAAGAATGAGATGATAAAAACAAGAATTGCAAACAGCATAGATGGTGGTCATTCGTCCGTATCACAAAGCAAACAAACGACACTCAGTGACTAATCAAAGTAAATGGGTCAAAAATAATGTATAATGAAGACATGCTCGCCTATAAGTGAACACTCATCCCAAGAATTCCCAGGTAAGCACAACTGGTCTCGCGTCTGGTTGAGATGTATACGAAGTGCTTGCCTAGACAGAAAACTCAGAATACAGGCATTCACTCTTCCAGTTTGCACGTGTTCACATTATTTATAACCCAAAACCTTGACGAGATTTTGAAAATTTGAAGGCACAAGGCCAAAAATTTAGTCAAACAGAAAGGGTTCAAAACCATATAAAAGAGAGTTCAAAACCTTACAATAGAGGGTTCAAAACCTTGTAATAATTTATACAAAAACAGATGATTGTTTTTTGAAAAATCGTTTCAGAAAAATTTTGATTCTTGTTTTGTTAATCACCTAAGGATAGGTGATGTACATGTTTTAAGATCTAAACACAAGATAACTTGTGTTAGGGTCCTAGAAAAGTTATAGTCTAGGTCAAAGCATTACTAATAACCTAATTCCCTATAACCATTGGCTCTGATACCAACTCTTCTGTCACACCCCGACCACGTATAACATACAAAACGTGGCGGAAACGTCGGGGAGTGTTGCAACAGAATTAATTGTTTCATAACCATGGCATACAAAGTTATATTTTATTTAAACAAGAGAGTTACATTGTCTTAAACTGGAAACAAAGAGTTTAAAACATAATTAAACATAGTCTATCTTCTTTTTAAGTCTCTAAGGCACAGGTCCGCCCTAGTGTCATGATCGTCATCCTACGGAAAAGCACCTGAAAACACATGTGAAAATAGGTACGTCAGCATAAAAATGCCTGTGAGATACATAGGTTTCTGTGAAAATAGGATTCATGACTTAAGTTTAAGAAAATGTTTAGTCATGAACCTTGTAATTTGATTTGCTTTGTAAATCGTTTGAAAAACAATAAGTCCAGATGATATGTATAAATAAATGTAAGGTTAAATGAATAACCATGTAAAATGAGTTTGTATAAGATAAGTTGTTTGTAAAACAATGTCTTGTGAAAAGTATGTTATTTGTATAAAATGTTATATGTCTCAAATTGAAATAATTCAAATAACGCTACGATATGTAATACCATACAAACACTTATATATAGGAAGTACCAGCGGCGTATCCACCATGCTTGTATCATATTACACACGCCTCGTTACTTAATCACTAACTCAAACCAAACCAAACAAAGTATAATGTCTATGTTTAAACCAATAGTCAAAAGTCCTTGTATAAGCCCTGTCAAATGTTGATAGTCCAAAAGTAGTCAAGTAATGTGTAACAAATGTTATGTACATAGTCCAAATGTAGTAATGTACAAAACAAAGTATTTTGAATATATCAAAAAGTTATGTTTTGCAAAGTGATGCATGATACATTGATACAAATATTTATGTGGTAAGTTAACGCATACATTCAAGCCTTGAGACAGTCGGATAACCCTTTCAGTCAAGGTTATCGAAAGAAATATTTTCGGATTCAGTCATTCCTTACATCCAAACAAACCCGGGATGTCAGGAATGGGATTTGTCAAGTCCTATGGTACCACTACTTACTACCGAGCGGCGTAGCAATTGTTAATGAACGTTATAAAGACCCGTTTGTGCAAACCAAATGTCATAGCAGTTGTATGCATGTCATATGAAAACAATGTACTAAGTATGCTAAGTTAACATACAAAGCAGAAAAGTCTTGTAACTCAATGTGCTAGCATGCTATCAGTCAACATACATAGCAGAAATGCAATGTAAAACAATGTACTAAGTATGCACACAATGGACATACATAGCATGAAATGTAATGAAATCATGTACTATAATGTACTAACAAACATAGCAGGTATATGATGTGAAAACAGGAAAGCATGAAAGTAATAAGTAGGCACATGTGTTTCACCCCAAAACAGTTTGGAAAACAGTAAAAGAGGGGTCTATGTACTCACATAAACACCTTGAAAACATTTAAAAGATGGGGTTCTATGTACTCACTTGATATTAATCAGTAGTCCTGAAGTGACAACCAAACAATGATAGAGATCTCGGAATCAAACGGCACCTAATATAGGTAACTATGTTAATAAACCGGACCTATCTCGGAAGATCGGGTAGCATGAGGGTTCGTAAACCAAACGAGTGTAGAGACTCGTGTCATTTGGTTTAACAAAGCCTACATACAAAATGAAACCTAACATAATTGTTTACGACCCATTACGACCCGTTTAGGTAGCTTATGCTACTTTAACGCGTCGTTCGCGTGAAACGCGTTCAGACCACCTAACTAGTCCTATGACAAGTATTATATGCCTAAACATGTTACATAATCAGTTACGTGACAAAAGTTTAGGTTACATATGCTAAATTACCAATTATACATGAAAAGGGTATTCTGGTAATTTACTTAAGGCATATAAACTACCTATCATACAACTACTCAAACGATGTGACCATAAGGTATAACCTCGGAAGGTTATTCCCTATATACTATGCTCACCTAATGTATTTGGTCGGATCCTAATGATCGACCAAACTGGGTCGGGTTCGAAGGTATAAGCGATTTATCAGATCGCTTACCCTACGACCCTAGACAACGTGGTAATCAGTAGGCATAGTCCCAAGGGACTATAACCATCGTGATTACAATCACGTTGCGAAGTTCAAACGAACTTCGCATTGACCATTACTGGTCAACGCAGAAAGTCAAACAACAGACTCGAAAAACAATAAAAGAACGAAAGAATACTTACGAAGGATCCCCGAATGCTAATCTCGATTCAAAAATCTCAGGTATGAAACAAATGTTTCAACTTAGAGTTTCTCAAATCAAAATTCTAGTGATTTTAAAGCATGGGGGGTGGGGTATTTATAGTATTCGGTGCACCGTTAAGATCGTTTCATGGAAAACGTGCCTTAATCCCATCCGTACAAGTGTTGCAAAGTTGTGGTAGCCTAAAATGGTCCTTATCAGCTGAATTGGCAAGTTGTGAGCTTGTGGTTGTGGTTAAAACAGCTGGAACATGCTGACTGTTCGTTCTAATCTGATCAGACATGCGTACGCGGCCCGCTTCAGGATGTGCAGAAACTCAGGCGGGCCGCCTGAGACTTGCAGATCAGAAACAAGTTTCAGAAATGTCAGTTTTGGTCCCTGCACGTGTTTAAGGCCATTTCCGACACTTCTAAGGCCCGTAAAGCCAACTTTAAGGCCCTAAAATGATGCCTAAACATTGTGGACATGAAACATGTTCAAAAATATGTCTGATGTCAGTTCGTTTGGTCGTACGAACGCGATGTTCGCTTAATTACGACGGAATGCGCACAAGCGCGAAAAACGATCCAAATGATGCGACGAATGGATTTTTCTTATGGAGAACACTAAAATATAATATAGTCATGCTTACATAAATTTTTGGATGTCCGGATGTATTCAGAACGTAAGTTATGCGCGAAAATGCAAACTTGTGCACTTTTTGACACTTTTAGTCCCTGAATGACCCAAAAGTTTGTTTTAGCATACCGAACCCCTCAAAGCCTATTTCTAAGCTATGTAAAGGATATTTATGGTATGTTTAACTTATGGTCATGTTCCGGAATGTTCGTTACAGTTCAAATTGGCATACTTTCGCAGTTTGTCAAGTTTAGTCCCTATAAGCGAATTAACTTGTTTTTGACATACCAAAGCCTTCAAAACTTATTTCTAAGTTATGTAAAGGTTATTTAAGGTATGTTAAGTATATGTTGTTGTTCCGGAGTATTTGTCGCATTAAACTGAGTACGTTTACGCACCAGTTTGCGTATAACTCTCCAGAAAGCGATGTAGAGTTTGAAATTACATAAAAGTCAAAACATGAAAAATGTAAAACACAACCAAACAAACATTGTGATCAAATAACATTGTTTTATTGATAATAGAACTATTCATAGTGATTACAAGCACAGTTGTTACAGTTTTCAATACAAACTTTGCCATAGATTTTGTTACAAACATACAAGTATTGGAGGTTGGGTTTTTGTAAATAAAAATAACTAAATATGTATTTGGAGGATATATATTTAGAAGACACATTGTGTGTGATTATTTGTGAAATAGTATTATTTTAGGGTAAAATAATATAACCTAACAAAGTACCAGGAAATTTACTATCCAGAATATTACCAAAAATCAAAAGGAATAAATATATAAGTTACACACATAATATTGTGGAACCGAACGATAGAACGTTACTTACAAATACTCCGGAGAACACCGTTATAAATATATTTTTGGTAAATATTATTTTGGATACGAACGAAATGAGAATATGATTTTTGTTATTATTACAAAGTATATCAAATTTTTGACAAAAGGAAAATATATTATTTTTGGAAGTAAAAATATATTTTCCTAGAGTTTTTAGAAGATGTATGATTTTTGGGAAAAATATACGTTTTCTTGGATAGACTTGAAATACATTTGGGATAAAATAAGTTTATATATATTTTCTAAGTAAGACTTGAAAATATATTGTTTTGGAGATATATATTGGATATTTATTAAGAAAATACGTACACACCGGAATGCGACTCGAATACATGGCAAGATATACAAATACAAGAATACGGATATACATGTATGAGATACCCCCATCCTTGGGAAGGAAATCCGAGTATAAATACTTGAGAAGTATTATTACGAAATATTGTTTAACCATTATTCCGAAACTAAATGAATATAATTTAAGTTAAAATAATTATTATTTTAAAAAATAATTATATGCTTGGAATAATAACGAAGACACTTTAAAAAGTAACTCAAAGGCACTAATTAATACCAAGTCAAGGCACGACCCGCTCGTCTAATGGACCGTAGTACGCATGTAGGTAATCGTGCGTTCTAGAGGAAGCTTTGAGTCACATCGGATGCAAGGAACGCAAAACGGTGAGTTCATGTCCCCCATTTTCTTTAAACTGTTTTGTTTATTTACTTCGGGGGTGAAATACATCTTACAAAAGGATTACATACAAATACCATTGGTATGGTTAGCCAAGGAAAGAACCATAGATCATGTGAATGGGTAGGCGGATACTTGAGACCATTAATCCTCGTATAAGGACCGAGGGACATGAGTTATAGATCTATTTGGTTGTAGCGAGCCCCATCCATGAGTCTGCCGAATGGGCCATGTGGTGACTATGTCATACAGCCGGAAGCCCGGTACAAAGTCTGCTAGGTTTGCGTTTTCCTTCACCATGTCATGTATATTAATGTATTAGCTACACATTAATTGATCTGTTTCGTTGTTGCTTTCATACCGAGACTTACAAACTTACATACATACTTGCAACGATTTCAAAGTTTTATACATACACTTAAACGAACACATGAACTCGCTCAACTTTTGTTGATGTTTTCAAACTACATGTATTTCAGGGAATTTGTAAGTGGATCTGGCGGGCGTTGGAAGTTTTTAGGCTGCGTTAGAATTAAACATGTCATCCATGGTCTTTGAGTTAGGTCAGTGTGTCTTATTCCCGGACTAGACACGTCTTCCAAACCTTGGTGTTATTCAATATCTTTTGACGAGTCCTTAATGAACTCATACACAATTTGTATGGTTGGTAAAACTTGAATTTGAAGTCTACGTTTTAAAACAATGTTGTTATGTTTTGAACTTATTTAATGGATGACAAACCTATGGTTTTATCAAATAGTTGATGTTATGATTGAATGCAATGATATTAAGAAAGTCACACCATAATCATGCTTTCGCAAAAGACTGGGTGTGACAGTGTTGGTTTAGATGTAACAGTGGGTGTCTTTTCTAAACCAGTAGTGGTTTTGAGACCAGCAGTGGTTTGCTTTTCAGGTGTTTGTTTTTGTGGTTGTGGTTTTGAAAATGTGGCATGTGGTGGTTAATTATGTTTGAATGATTTCTTCCTTTTAGAAGTGTCAAGATCCTTTGTTTTGATTTCCCAATCTTTCAATTCCTTTTGTTCCTTCTTCCAAATCCTTTCCTTTGTTGCATTTTGATTTTGATTAGTCTTTTTGTTTGCAGCCTCTTCATCTGCTTGAATGTTCAGGGATTCATCAACTCCCTTTTCCTTTTCTTTGACATATGTTTCATCAGAGGTTGCAGAAGACTTCTTTCCAGGCTCTGGATTTTGTGTTGGCCTTTGTCTTGGAGTAGGCCTACCAAACTTTTTCATGTTATATTTCTCCCCCTTTTTGGCATCATCGTGATCATCATCATCTTCAAAGATAGGTGTATGAGTAGTGCCAGTCATCTTTGTCAGGGCTTCTTTGATAGCCTTGATTTCAGCCAGAGTATCTTTATACCTTGCTTCAACCATATTTTTGATCAGTGCCATGTGCGTATTATGTTGAATTTCTGCAAGTTCCCTTTGAGCAGTAAGAATGGGCTGGACTAAGTTCCGGAGCTCTTGTGTTGGTTGATTTTTGGAAGCTTCTACAAGAGTTTGTAATAACTGATTCATTGTGATAATAGTGGTTTCAATGGAAGATAACCTCTCCGTCAAATCTTGGTATTTTAAACCACACCCAAATGAATGGGATCATCTGATTTCCCACCAGTGGTGGTTGTATCAGCTGTTGGACCAGGAGGAGTCTCCAAAGTCTCATCAACTGATGCCCCTTTTTCTTGGTATTGGGGACTTCTTTCTTCAGCAGTGGTTACCTTGGATAACTCACCAGTGGTAGTGGATACCTTGGTTCCGATAGAAGAAATTGCCTTCAAGGGAGTCTTACTAATGAAACTACTGTCCAGATGTAGATTACTGGATCTAACATCTGTAGTAGCTGCTCCACTTGAGCTACCAACAAGAATTTCATAAAACCCTTGTGGTGTAGCCTCCTCAACTATTTGTGGGATAACCAATTGAGGTGATTTAGACACAGCCATTTTTGAAGTTGAACTCTCTTTAATGTGATATTTAAAGGGACTGTTTTGAGTCTGAAGCTCAGTGGCATCAAACAGAGGTATAATAGATGGTGGAAGTTGAGATGAAGGGAGTGGTGTTGAAAGAGAATTTTCCCTGGGAGGAGGACTGTTAATCATACTCTAAAATGAGGGTAATGATTCATATTGTGGTGTCCCTGTGTATACAATATGTTCCTTTTGTGACGAATCATGAGGAGTTGAGGCTTTAGGTGGAGACCTTTCCAACTGATGTGAGGAATTAGCAACAGTGGTTGTTGGTGACATTTGTGTTGTCACTGGGTTAACTTCTGGGATATCATCTTCCAGAAGACCCTTTTTGGTGGGTTTGGTGGATTTTTTTTTGGTCTTTTTGGTGGTTTTTGGTGGGGGTTGCACAGCAGTGGTTGTGCTGCTGTGTTCATCAATAGCAGTGGGCTCAGCAGCTGAAGTTTGAGGAGTAAATGTGGACTCATCCAAAATTTGCTCAGACTCCCCTGCTTGTGTTTTAGAACTTTTTGACTCTTTGGCCATGAGGCGTGTGACAACTGTGCTCTGTAAACGATGAACGATGTAAAACAATATCAATAAAACGATGTGTTTCGGTGTTATTATGTGTGTATTTGTGTTATATGATTTTATGTTTTGATTCGAGTTCGATTTCAAGCTTTAAATCGCTTTCTTGAAAGTTATACGCAAACTGATGCGTAAACGTAAACAGTTTAACTCGACAAACACTTCAAAATAGTGATATAGGCTTAACATACCTTAAATAACCTTTACATAACTTAGAAATAAGTTTTGGAGGGTTTGGTGTGTCGAAAACAAGTTTATATCGATCACAGGGACTATTTCCGTCAAACTGTGAAACTATGTCGATTCCTATGGTAACGAACATTCCGGAACTTGATCATAAGTTAAACATATCCTAAATATTCTTTACATAGCTTAGAAATAGGATTTGAAGGGTTTGGTATATGGAAATAAACTTTTTAATCAAACAGGGACTAAAAGCGTCAAAAAGTGTAATCATTAAAATATTTTATTTTAGTGATTGGAACGCAAAAGTACCATTCGTCGCCCAATTTGGATCGTTTTCATGTCCGTTCGTGTTTCGTCGTAATTAACCGAACATCGCAACCGTACGACCAAACAAACGGACATCCGAGATATTTTCGAGCATGTTTCAAGTCCCCTATACTTAAACTTCATTATTGAGCCTTGAAAATGGGTTAACGGGGTTTAAACGCGTCGAAAATGGCTTTAACGAGCTGCAGGGACCATTTCTGCCATTTTTGCAAAGTTTCTGGATCTGGCTACTGGTGGCATCACGCCACAGCCTAGTGGCTGTGTTGTGGCAGCACGCCAAACCCTCATTTGGGCAGAAAAATCAATTTCAGTAACAGCAGGCCTATTTTCAGCAACCGACTTGAAGTTCAGGGTCTTTTGTGTAACATTTGCAATACCTTGAGTTGGTTTTGGACACCCATAACTCAAAAATCGAGGAACGATCCTAACGGTTGTGGAAAATCTATATAAACCCACTTGAGTTCATTCATTTTCCTCACATTTGATCTCAATTTTCTTCTCTAAGTTGAAGCTCTCCTTGTGAAGCTTCATACCTGAGAAAATTTGAATCAAAACCTTCAAGGCTTGGACCTTTTGTAAGTCTCCTTCATGCTTGTTCATGTATTTCTAGCATGAAAGTCAAACAGTGTTTGACTTTCTGCTTTGACCACGTTATGGTCAACACAAAGTTCGTTTGAACTTTGCAACGTGAGTGTAATCATGATGGTTATAATCTCTTATGACTATTCTTCTGATTACCACGTTGATTAGTTGAAGTGATGAGTCAAAGTTTCGGTCAAAATACGTGTTTATGCGTATTTTGCATTGAAGCTATTTTCGGGTATCAAAACATTTTGTTTTTATATCAAAACTTGTTTCTAACTTAGTTAAACATGTTTTAACATGTTTAAGTCGTCACTTTTAGTCTAGTGCTTGTATAGGGTCGTAAGTCAAGCAGTCTTGACAACCGCTTAGACTTTCGAACTCGACCCGTTTGGTCGATCGTTAGGATCCGACCAATCATGTTCAGTAACCATAGTTGTATAGGGAATAACCTTCCGAGGCTATACCTTATGGTCACTAAGTTTAATTAGTTGTATGATAGGTAGGTTATATGCCTTAGGAAAATGACCAAAATGCCCTTTTCATGCATAATTGGTATTTAAGCATATGTCACTTAACTTTTGCCACTTAAACTGATTATGCAACATATTTAAACATGTTTAGGCATATAATACTTGTCATAGGACTAGTTAGGTGTCTCGAACACGCTTTTGCACGAACGACGCGTTAAAGTAGCATAAGCTACCTTAATGGGTCATAACAGGTCGAAAGCACTTAGGATAGGTTCTGATTTAGAATGTAGGCTTTGTTAAACCATATCACATGAGTTCCAATAGTCATTTTGTTTACGAGACCTCATTCTACCCGATCTTCCGATTTAGGTGTCGATTTATTAACTAGCGATCCGATTAGTAGGTGCTACTTGAATCCCTTGGTTTACTCGAGCTTTGCTAGTTCATTTAATAAAGGATACTTTGCACTTCGATGTGAGTACATAGTTCCCCTATTTTACTGCTTTTAATGTTTTGGGGTGACTCATATGTGTTAAACGATTTCGATGCTTTCAATGATGATTTCAAAAAACGAATACTATGGTTTATATTAAACAAAATGATTTCGATAATGTGAACGAACTTGTTGGACGTATTTATATAACGAATGACATTCATTAATTTTGGCTGAACCGACCAGTATTAGGTTATGGTACCATAGGATCTGACAAATCCCATTATCATACTGCACCCATGGTTATGTATGGGGTTTATGTGGGTAACGACTGAACCTGATGATTGTTAACCTATGCTTTGGTGGTTTGTTAATACGAGTTGAACAATGGACGAGTTGCGAAGGTTTGAATGTTATAAGCGAGCCGACCAAAAGTTAGTTTTCACAATTAAAACGAGAACGATTTTGAACGATTGAACGAATATGAACTATTGGAACGATTTGGAATGATTTGAATGATTTAAACAAATGAACGATGGTCTATAACGAGAACGAGTTAAACGATTTAAATGATGGGTTTTTGGTATGTGATTAGATAACGAGACGGGTGTAACATGATAAGAGCATTGAAGATACGCCGCTGGTAGTTCTTATATATAAGTGCTTTTATCATATTACATACCGTGACGTTATTTAGTTCACTTGGGTGAACGATTTGAAACGATGTCACACAAACAATGTTTACTAAACGATATAAACCATACGATTTTTATTACGAAAACGATTTACGATTTGGGTTTACATAACCAAATGTTTTGAGTTAAGATTCACGGCATCGAGGTTTTATAAACTATAACCAATATGTTTTGACTTAGTTATTCATTTTACAATACAAATGTTTTACAAAACAAGGTTTTCCAATATCGATTAACGAAGTTGTACAAGTTATTTTTACATGTAAATGGGCCATGAATCTGACACTCACACAAAACCTATGTGCTCGCTGGCAATTCTTTGCTGACTTTATTTTTACATATGTTTCAGGTGGTGTTGAATGATGTTGATTGCATGTAGGATGCATGCTCACTTAGGACTGGACGAGGCCTTAGTGACTAAATAACAAATGATAGACAATGTGGTTGTGTTTTAACTTAATTTCAAGACAATGTTAATGTTTAACCATTAAATAAAACGAAACTTTTTATTCCATGGTTGTGAAACAATAATTCTGTTGCTCCACCCCCCGACGTTTTCGCTGCGGTTTCTTTGTTTTAACGTGTGACATCTGTGCTTGTAATCATTGTAAACAGTTCAGTTATCAATAAAAGAATGTTATTTGATCCCAATGTTTGTTTATTTATGTTTGACAATTTGCATGTTTTGATTTTCGTTCAATTTCAAACTCTACATCGCTTTCTAGAGATTTAAATGCAAACTGATGCGTAAACGTAATCAGTTTAACGCGACAAACACTCCGGAACATCAACATATGCTTAACATACCTTAAATAACCTTTACATAACTTAGAAATATGTTTTGAAGGCTTTGGTATGGCAAAATCAAGTTTATTCGCTTACAGGGACTAAATTCGACAAACTACGAAAGTATGCCGATTCGTACTGTAAGGGACACTCCGGAACATGATCATAAGTTAAAACTTAAAAATATCATAAATATCCTTTATATAGCTTAGAAATAGGCTTTCAGAGGTTCGGTATGCTAAAATAAACTTTTTGGTCATTCAGGGACTAAAAGCGTCAAAAAGAGCATAAGTTTGCATTTTCGCGCATAACTTACTTTCTGAATACATCCGGACATCCAAAAATTTATGTAATCATTAAAATATTTTAATTTAGTGGTTGGCATGATAAAATTCCATTCGTCGTGTAAATTGGATCGTTTTTCGCTTTCGTTCATGTTTCGTCGTAATTAACCGAATAACGTGATCGTACGGCCAAACGAACCGACATCCGACATATTTTTGAGCATATTTTAAGTTCCCTATACTTTAACTTCATTTTAGAGCCTTGAAATGAGGTTAACGGGGCTTAAACGAGCCAAAAACAAGTTTATTGCATTGTAGGGACCAATATTGACAATCTGGCAAACATGTCCCTTGCGGGCCGCGTAAGCTGGTGTCTCATCTTACACGGGGCGTGTAAAACCATCAGATCAGCAAAAATGTGTTCCAGCCATTTCCAGCCTGTTCCAGCTGTTCCACACACTTGCAAATGGTTTTTAATCTTCCTATGGGCTGGTTTTAGGTGCCCATGGTTTCACAAATCAGGGGGTGCATGTGTACGGCTTAGATCGAAGCACGTTTATCGATAAACATTCTTAACAGTCACCCAAAATCTATATAAACCCCCATCCATTTCACTTGCAACTCACACTTGATCTGATTCATTCTCTAAGTTGGAGTGTTTGCACTTCACACCTGAGAATAATTAGATCAAACCTCCATTTCTTGGACCCGTTGTAAGGGTTGTAAGTATTCTTTCGTTCTTTTACGAGTTTTAAGCGTGAAAGTCAAACAGTGTTTGACTTTCAGCTTTGACCAGTTTATGGTCAACACGAAGTTCGTTTAAATTCGCAACGTGAGCGTAATCACGATGGTTATAGTCCCTTGAGACTATACCTACTGATTACCACGTTATTTAGGCTTAGTGACGAGTCGTAGTTTCGGTCAAAATGCGTATTCTTGCGTATTTTGCAACCAAACTACTTTTTAGGTATCAAGACCCTTTGTTTTGATACCAAACTTGTTTTCTAACTTCGTTAAACATGTTTTTAACATTTTTAGCTCGTCACTTTAGGTTTAGTGCTTATATAGGGTCGTAAGATAAGTGATCTAAACAATCACTTAGACTTTCGAACCCGACCCGTTTGGTCAATCATTAGGATTTGACCAAACACATTTTGTGACCATAGTTGCATAAGGAATAACCTTCCGAGGTTATACTTTATGGTCACTTAGTCTACTTAGTTGTATGATAGGTGATTATATGCTTTAGGAAAAATGACCAAAATGCCCTTTTTACGCCAAAATTCATTTTAAGCATATGTAACATAAATTTCGACATCTAAACTGATTAGGCAACAATATTAGACATGTTAAGGCATATTTTACTTGTCATAGGACAAGTTAGGCGGTCCGAACGCGTTTTACGCGAACGACGCGTTAAACTAGCGTAAGCTACCTAAACGAGTCGTAGTGGGTCATAAGCACTTAGGATAGGTTCCGTTTTAGAATGTAGGTTTTGTTAAACCATATTACATGAGTTCTTAGGCTCATTTGGTTTACGAAACCACGTTTTATCCGATCCTCTGATTTAGGTCCTTTTGTTAACGTAGTTACCTATATTAGGTGCCGTTTGATTCCATGATCTTTCTAGCATTTCTTGGTGGTTATCCAAAGACTATTGAGCAATCTCAAGTGAGAACATAGTCCCCTCTTTTACTGTTTTTCAAACATTTTGGGGTGAAACACCTGCGCCTACTTGTTACTTTCGTGCTTTCCATGTTTTCATATCATATGCTTGTTATGTTCTTTAGTACACTTATAGTACATGATTTCATTATGTTTTCGCTATGTATGTCCATTTAGTGCATACTTAGTGCATTGTTTTACATTACACTTCACGCTATGTATGTCCATTGTGTGCATACTTAGTGCATTATTTAACATTACATTTTATGCTATGTATGTTCATTGTTGCATACTTAGTACATTTGTTTTACATCACATGCTTACATTTTGGTATGACATTTGGTTTGTTTAAATGGGACAAAAATACGTTCATTAACATTGGCCATGCCATTCGTTAGTAGGTAGTGGTACCATAGGAATTGACAACTCTCGTTCCTGAAATCCTAGGTTTGTTTGGATGGAAGGAATGACCGAATTCGATACACATAATTCAGATAAACCATTAATTTGTTTAAGGGTTTGTCACCACAGTCTCAAGGCTTGAATATATGCATTTTTACAATACCGCATAGATGTTTGTATCAGTATAGCATGCAATATAGCATGCAGTTATTTTCATAAAACATAACTTTGATTTATTTCAATACCTTGTTTTGTACATTTTACATACGTTTTAGTTGATATATTTCACTTGACATACATGACATTTGTTTACACATTACATGATTTACATTTTGACAATAGATATGATTTACACAATAACAATTGACAATTGGTATAAACATGAACAATTTACATTGGTGGTTTGCTTGGGTAAGTGATTTAAGTAACGAGGCGTGTGTAATATGATAAAAGCATGGTGGATACGCCGCTGGTACTTCCTATATACAAGTGCTTTTATAATATTACACATCGTAGCGTTATTTAAATCATTTCAATTTAGACATATAACATTTTACATAAATAACATATTATTCACAAGACATTGTTTTACAAATTAGTTTGTTTTATACAACTCATTTTACTTGGTTATTTAATTAACCATACATCTTTCTTTTATATAATCTGATTTCTTATCAAGTTTTCATATGATATATAAAAGAAAACACTTAACAAGATTCATGACTAATTTTTATTAAACATTTCTTTAAACCTAAGTCATGAATCCTATTTTCACAAAACCTATGTATCTCACATGCATTTTTATGCTGACGTACCTATTTTCACATGTGTTTTCAGGAGCTGGTGCATAGGTTTGATTCAGGATACACTAGGGTGGACTCTGGCCTTAGTGACATAAAAGAAGCAAGATTAGTTTAAATAATGTTTTGTACTCTTGTTTCTTTCGTTTAAAGACAATGTAATCCTTTTGTTAATAAATTAAACATAACTTTAATTACCATGGTTGTGAAACAATAATTCTGTTACAACACTCCCCGACGTTTCCGCCGCGGTTTCGTTGTTTTACGCGGTCGGGGTGTGACAGAAGAGTTGGTATCAGAGCCAATGGTTATAGGGAATTAGGTTATTAGTAATACTTTGACCTAGACTATAACTTTTCTAGGACCCTAACACAAGTTATCTTATGTATAGATCTTAAAACATACACGTCACCTATCCTTAGGTGATTACCAAAACAAGAACTCAATTTTTCCGAAACGATTTTTGAAAATCAATCATCTGTTTTTCAATGATTTATTATAAGGTTTTAAAACCTATAATTTTTCAAGATGATTTTTAAAATTTAATCATCCGTTTTTGAAAGATTCTTTTGGACTTGTGTGACAACTCGTGATTTACGGCTCTTAATTACGTAATTAACAGGTGATTAACGCGATAATAAATAGTGTTTACAGCGCATATTAACTTAATTAGGCCTTTGGATTGCCTAGGAACGTTTATCCGACTTTACAGTACGCGTATGGTGATTTGCTGGAAATCTGCTGAATATTAAGCGACAACGAACTGATACCGTACAAAATACTGACGACACCTACAAATATGGATGTTACACGAATATATATATATTTTTTATGTTTATGGAGTTTGGGTTGCGATATCGGGTCTCGTAGGAATTACGGGCCACTTACACATGAGGATAGAGCTTGTGGGCCTTGGGCCCAAGCCCAAAACCCACAAGCCTAAACCTGCATATAATATAATAGATATATTACAAAATCTTATCAAGATCTTACTACAATCTCATCAAAATCTTTTCAGGATCCACTAAATCTCTATAAAATCTTTACAATGGATTTTGTCTCTAAGATTTGAAACACTAGATCTTACAAGATCTCTTTTAGATCTCTACAAAGATCTCTAACATCTTTATAAAAGGGTCATGGTGCCTACATTCTTCACACACAAACAAAAATACAGAGAACTTATATATAACACATACAAAAAATCCCCCTCTGCATTCACGTTCCTAAAGAAAACCCTAAATACCATTCCCATTTTCACTATTTCATATACACAAATCACAATCAGATCCCACCCCCTTGTGCTCCCCCTCTCTTCTGATTCCCGGCGACCAGAGTCGCCGTTCCGGTGAGCTCCTCCGATTGCTCGTTCTTCGACTCACACACACCAACATCAGCTCACCACCTCCCTCTCCGTCTCACCCAAACACCCACCTGCAACCCCCTCGTTCTCTCTCGCTTTCCTGGTCCGATCGGCTCCGGCCGTCGTTCCGATACACCACCACACCAGACCACCACCACCACAGTCCGGTGGTGGTGCGGCGACGTTGACGAGCAGAGAGAGAGAGAGAGAGAGAGAGAGAGAGAGAGAGGAGAGAGAGTGTCGATGAGAAAGAGAGAGGCGATGAGAGTGAGAGAGACGAGAAGAAGAAGATCAGAGAAGGAAGAGGGCAACGTCGGCGGCTGGTTTCTCCGGCGACGGTGCACAGTGGCGGCAGCGGATCCCGACAAGTCTCCGGTAAAACCCCTCCCGTTACTTTTATTTCTAAAGAATAGATGTTGAGGATGTTGTCGTTTTGTTGAAGGTGAGGATGATCTGTTAATGACGATGATGTTGATGATGTTTGGGGTGTCGGCTGCCGACCGGCGTCGGAGTCACCGGCGGCACCGGTAAGGACACAGCAGGCAAGTTGGAGTTCGGCTCAAGTTAGATTAGTTTTAGTGGCACTTCGGGTCTGATTCGGTTCAACAGTTTCGGGTTCGGTCAAGAGCTGGTCAAAGCTGGTCAAAAGTGGTCAGCTAGGTCGGTTCGGTTCGCGGTTCATGGATTTGGGTCGACCCGGTCAAACCGAGTCAACTCAGCGAGTCAACTCGGTCAGCCCAGTTGACTCGGACAACTCAGCTTTCGATACGAGATTTTTGGTAAAGTTTAATGGCGAACACATTGGTTTTATATTGTCTCTATATTACTACTGTGAAAACGAGCTCGAACCGATTCGGATTAGCATTTAGATTACATTTTATCGTTCTTACAAAAATTATATTGATAACTGAATAATTGTTGAATTTTGATAAAATAACGACAACTTGTGTTGTCAGGGGCGTCCAAAAACAGAGGAAACTCTGCTCGTTTTTCGAGAAAATCCGTAAAATAATTACGTTTTATTATAACACAAAACAAATCGGAATGTTACTTATTTTCCTAAAAATACATAGTTACTTCTACGACGCTTTACAACGCGTGAAAACAACGATTCGAAAATTATTTACGACAAACGAATATAGTTATTATATTTATTTATTTTAAACTCCAAAAATCCACAAGTCTTTTATAAAATCAATATAATTATTTATATTGTTTCAAACGCCGAATACATCTTCGCTTTATAAAATAAATATAGTTTTATATATTTATTTCAAATGTCGAATAACATGAATTCGTTTTACAAAATAAATATAGTTTGTATATATTTATTTCAAATATTAAACAATACGAATACTTTTATAAAAATAAATACAGTTTACGTATTTGTTTCACGACGATTCTTTTGCAAAACAAATATAGCTTTTATATTTATTGCAAACATCAAACGACTTGTATTCGTTTTTAAAATAAATATGGTTTATATATTTATTTCAAACATCCAACGACGATTCCTTTATAAAATAAATATAACTTTTCATATTTATTTTATACGCCTAAACGGCATATACGGATATTTTGACAAAGATCATACGAAACGCGATATATAATATGAGTTTGTCATATATTATTTTCGTATAAATATTCTTTTATACACGTACGACTTCTCGGGACGACAAGCGATCTTAACGATATAATTATATATTTTGATATTAATAATTATTTACTTTCAAATCTCTCGAGAATCAAGTCTTGTCAAGACTTATTGGTTATTATCGACAATATAACGATACTTATCGGATATGACTTAATCATTCCCGATAAGTTAACTACTTACCGTTGAATCGTTCGATTAACGATTCGGTAGAGCTCGGTGACACGTAGTGTAGTTACCGCATTTACTTAGAAATTTATTAGATATTCCGTGTTAGGAATATTGTAGAATGCACGCTAGCGAGTCTCATCTTGGAAACGACATCACGAAGTCGTAATTAGCTCGCTTTACACAAGGCAATTCAGGTGAGTTCATAACCCCACCTTTTACAGTTTTACATTTTTGTAAATGTTTTCGGGGTGGAAAGACATGCACGTTTTTTTTTTCAGAAACATACAAGGTTATCGATAAACAAAGATTGCATATTTTAGACAAAGCACATTTTGCAAGAACATACAAAGTTTTCGAATGAATGAAAACTCACATTTCTAAATCATGTTACGAACGGATTTCAAGGAACTCAAACGGTTTACGAATGAACTTTATACTAAATATACCGGTTTTTACAAAACAAATGCGTATTATCGAAAAGTGATTGATGTTTATGACTAGGGGAAGTTAGCCTTAGAGGCTGGGGAGGTTTAGCCTTAGAGGCTGGGGTAAAATACATGTTACAATTATTACAGACATTTACAGACTTATTTATTTTGGTATGGTTAGCCTAAGGAGGGTTTACTACTAGACTAGATCATGTGAAGGGTGGGCACAACACTTGAGGCCATTAATCCTCATTATAGGACCGAGGGACACAAGAGTGATAGATCTATTTGGGTGTAGCGAGCCCACACCCGTGAGGCCGGGGCGGCCCATAGAGGTGACTGTGTCTTCCAGCCGGAAGCCCGGTAACAAATTTGCTAGGTTTGAGTTTCCCTGCACTTTTTCACACATACCAGTGGCTTTGCAACCCATTGGTGATCTCTTTTTCCTTAATGCTACATACCAGGGACTTTTATTCATACATGAAAGGTTTATACATACTCACAGAAATACTTGATTTATACAAATTAAATGTCATGTTTTTTTATACAAATTCAAAAAGCATAGGATTATGCGGGCAGGAAGTCAAAGTCAGGGTGGGCATTGACGGGTATACGAACATTACAAATACGAGACTTACAAATACATGGTTACAAATACAACGTTTCCATATAACTTGGCAAGAAAATGATTTCTAAATTCGTTTTCTCAATATTATTTCACAAACCGGTTATTCAAAAGATTTATTTCAAATCTTTTACAAACAAACTATGAACTCGCTCAACTTTATGTTGATTTTTCGCATGTTTCTTTCTCAGGTTACAGTTCTAAGACAAGGCACGGTTGGAATAGGAGAACCGTTGGGGGTTCGAGTACTTAGTGGGCGTTCAATTTACTAAAAGACTTAGCTTATTTTGCTTCCGCTGTGCAATGAAGATACCAGTCCAGTCACGCCAGCTCTGATAATTTCGGGGTGTGATAACTTGGTATCAGAGCTATAGGTTACAGCGAATTAGGTTTCTGTTGTGATACCTAGGCTCTAACCTCACTTTCCTCTGGGAACTTAGACTATTAAAGACGTTGAATACATACAGAAGGCCCAGTACTCGAATATGGTCTCCAACCGTTGCCGAAAAACAAACAGTCAAAATTTTGTTTCCAAACGTATGCTAAAGTGGTGTTTTACACACGGTACACAAAGCAATTACATACAATACACAACACTCTGAGAGTTTAGGAATGTTGCATTTAAGACCTTCGGAAACTTATGTTGAAGTTCATTAAAGGTCATCGCGTAGGAACCACGAATATTAACTCGGGCACACACTGTTATCCATATTGTCTATGATATTTTAACTTCCCGAGCAGGCAGGCTACGCATAGCAGACGCTAGTGCACGAGGATACATGGAACTCAAATTTTATGTCAACAGATGTCGGAGTACATCACATTCTACGCGAAACGTAACGCTAGTGCACAGGTATACGTGAAACTTAAGCTATGCATCAACGGAGGTTGAAGTACGACACATACGACTATCGAGGCGAGGCCTTTGAAAAGACAGTGATGGCGCAATTCAACGACGACACTAGATTCCTGTCAGCAGGAGAACTATCGATCAGGAAGCGGCGGCTTGGCACGCGGTCCTGCAAACGACATGAAACACGCCAAGGAGAAGACGTATGTCTCCTCATTCCCCCTAACTGATAATGACGAATACGCTATGTTCGACATTCCATGGTAATGTCACCTAACAACCGGTCATCACACGCAACCCCAGGTAGAGTCCTCAAATTTCTTTTATTGAAATTTCGACTTTCACATTTACTGAGTAGATTTTCGTATCTCTACTCCTCTTAATGGTCATTGTGTCACGGTCATTTCTTTCAGTATAGCGAACACTAATTGCTTCATTTCTTGGAAAATTTATATGTTACACATGCATCGTTTGTTAGGCATGTGGTTTCGTTTCAAATAAGCAATTCATTGAAGTTCAAATATTGCTTCGCTAAATCTAATTATCGATTGGTGATTCGAATGACCCGCGTTATTGTAAAAGTTGGCTCCTTTGTTATCAAGTCAACACATTTTCTTGAAAATTCCCTTTCTTTTCAAGTTACGTACATGGTTTCTCGTTGTGGCCATGCCGAAAGTTTTCTTATCGATATATATATTTATTGTCGGATTGCGCTAAAACCAAGTTCAATTGTTTGAACTTGTCCATTACACATGTTCGATTCAAAACACCATATGATGTATTGAAAACATCATATTCAAATTCGTATTAACAAGTGTTTCATTTGTTTTGAGTCGTTGTAGACTTGTGTGGCCTGTGACTCCATTAAGTTGTTTGTTGATTTCGACACCATGTGATGGTGATTTTTACTAATTTGAAGCTTGCGTTAATCTCGTTTACACATCATATTCATGGATTTAAATAATTATTCATTGATTTGTTCTTAAATCCACTTCGATTTATTATACCAAAGCGGTCTTGATACAATAGTGTGTTAAGACAGTGGTACACAAATCCATTTTTATATTCCTGTGTACCTCCTAACGGTCCTTTCATCATCGATCGAATGTTTTGCGATATTCATTGCTTCTTCATCTTCGATCGAGAACATTATTTCTTTGATGTTTCATTTTCAATTGAAAATCCTATGATGCCATTTAAAACAAACTTGCAAGATTCACTTTATTGCGCTTTCATTTGACTTCAAACACGGTGAATTTGTTTGATCACCGCTATTATTGAATCATTTGAATCACTACGACACCTTGTGGTGTCAGCACAAACTTGTAGCTTGGGCTAATCATGATTGAGCGTTTCATGCAAAACACAGGTGATACTTGTTCGATCACCCCTATTATTGAATTGTTTCATTCATTGCGACACCCTGTGGCGTCGGTATAACTTGCAGCTTGCGCTGATCACGATCGAGCGTTCCATGCAAACTAGTACATTTGAGATTGTTAATTCTAAGTTCATCCAGTGGATGTTATTGCTTCTAGAACTCATTTATATGTTATAAACGTTCATATGAAATTCGATTGGTCGAAGTTCCTATTCATTATTGAATCCTTGTTAACTTAGTCACATCAGTGACTGTACCTATACGTCTTGTTTCCTTTGACACTGATTTGCTGAAACACATTTATTGTAAACCATTGGGTTCTTATCATTGAGGAATGTCATTAAATTCACATGATTCGAATAAGGCTTGTTTCGATTACACGGTCATTCATTTTGTTATTATTCGGACTTACCTGCGAACAACACAATTCCGAGGAGATAACATAGTCTAAATTTCGAGGACGAAATTTCTGTAACAGGGGGAGAATGTGACAACTCGTGATTTACGGCTCTTAATTACGTAATTAACAGGTGATTAACGCGATAATAAATAGTGTTTACAGCGCATATTAACTTAATTAGGCCTTTGGATTGCCTAGGAACGTTTATCCGACTTTACAGTACGCGTATGGTGATTTGCTGGAAATCTGCTGAATATTAAGCGACAACGAACTGATACCGTACAAAATACTGACGACACCTACAAATATGGATGTTACACGAATATATATATATTTTTTATGTTTATGGAGTTTGGGTTGCGATATCGGGTCTCGTAGGAATTACGGACCACTTACACACGAGGATAGAGCTTGTGGGCCCTGGGCCCAAGCCCAAAACCCACAAGCCTAAACCTGCATATAATATAATAGATATATTACAAAATCTTATCAAGATCTTACTACAATCTCATCAAAATCTTTTCAGGATCCACTAAATCTCTATAAAATCTATACAATGGATTTTGTCTCTAAGATTTGAAACACTAGATCTTACAAGATCTCTTTTAGATCTCTACAAAGATCTCTAACATCTTTATAAAAGCGTCATGGTGCATACATTCTTCACACACAAACAAAAATACAGAGAACTTATATACAACACATACAAAAATTCCCCCTCTGCATTCACGGTCCTAAAGAAAACCCTAAATACCATTCCCATTTTCACTATTTCATATACACAAATCACAATCAGATCCCACCCCCTTGTGCTCCCCCTCTCTTCTGATTCCCGGCGACCAGAGTCGCCGTTCTGGCGAGCTCCTCCGATTGCTCGTTCTCCGACTCACACACACCAACATCAGCTCACCACCTCCCTCTCCGTCTCACCCAAACACCCACCTGCAACCCCCTCGTTCTCTCTCGCTTTCCTGGTCCAATCGGCTTCGGTCGTCATTCCGATACACCACCACACCAGACCACCACCACCACAGTCCGGTAGTGGTGCGGCGACGTTGACGAGCAGAGAGAGAGAGAGAGAGTGTGAGAGAGGAGAGAGAGTGTCGATGAGAAAGAGAGAGGCGATGAGAGTGAGAGAGACGAGAAGAAGAAGATCAGAGAAGGAAGAGGGCAACGTCGGCGGCTGGTTTCTCCGGCGACGGTGCACAGTGGCGGCAGCGGATCCTGACAAGTCTCCGGTAAAACCCCTCCCGTTACTTTTATTTCTAAAGAATAGATGTTGAGGATGTTGTCGTTTTGTTGAAGGTGAGGATGATCTGTTAATGACGATGATGTTGATGATGTTTGGGGTGTCGGCTGCCGACCGGCGTCGGAGTCACCGGCGGCACCGGTAACGACACAGCAGGCAAGTTGGAGTTCGGCTCAAGTTAGATTAGTTTTAGTGGCACTTCGGGTCTGATTCGGTTCAACAGTTTCGGGTTCGGTCAAGAGCTGGTCAAAGCTGGTCAAAAGTGGTCAGCTAGGTCGGTTCGGTTCGCGGTTCATGGATTTGGGTCGACCCGGTCAAACCGAGTCAACTCAGCGAGTCAACTCGGTCAGCCCAGTTGACTCGGACAACTCAGCTTTCGATACGAGATTTTTGGTAAAGTTTAATGGCGAACACATTGGTTTTATATTGTCTCTATATTACTACTGTGAAAAAGAGCTCGAACCGATTCGGATTAGCATTTAGATTACATTTTATCGTTCTTACAAAAATTATATTGATAACTGAATAATTGTTGAATTTTGATAAAATAACGACAACTTGTGTTGTCTGGGGCGTCCAAAAACAGAGGAAACTCTGCCCGTTTTTCGAGAAAATCCGTAAAATAATTACGTTTTATTATAACACAAAACAAATCGGAATGTTACTTATTTTCCTAAAAATACATAGTTACTTCTACGACGCTTTACAACGCGTGAAAACAACGATTCGAAAATTATTTACGACAAACGAATATAGTTATTATATTTATTTATTTTAAACTCCAAAAATCCACAAGTCTTTTATAAAATCAATATAATTATTTATATTGTTTCAAACGCCGAATACATCTTCGCTTTATAAAATAAATATAGTTTTATATATTTATTTCAAATGTCGAATAACATGAATTCGTTTTACAAAATAAATATAGTTTGTATATATTTATTTCAAATATTAAACAATACGAATACTTTTATAAAAATAAATACAGTTTACGTATTTGTTTCACGACGATTCTTTTGCAAAACAAATATAGCTTTTATATTTATTGCAAACATCAAACTACTTGTATTCGTTTATAAAATAAATATGGTTTATATATTTATTTCAAACATCCAACGACGATTCCTTTATAAAATAAATATAACTTTTCATATTTATTTTATACGCCTAAACGGCATATACGGATATTTTGACAAAGATCATACGAAACGCGATATATAATATGAGTTTGTCATATATTATTTTCGTATAAATATTCTTTTATACACGTACGACTTATCGGGACGACAAGCGATCTTAACGATATAATTATATATTTTGATATAAATAATTATTTACTTTCAAATCTCTCGAGAATCAAGTCTTGTCAAGACTTATTGGTTATTATCGACAATATAACGATACTTATCGGATATGACTTAATCATTCCCGATAAGTTAACTACTTACCGTTGAATCGTTCGATTAACGATTCGGTAGAGCTCGGTGACACGTAGTGTAGTTACCGCATTTACTTAGAAATTTATTAGATATTCCGTGTTAGGAATATTGTAGAATGCACGCTAGCGAGTCTCATCTTGGAAACGACATCACGAAGTCGTAATTAGCTCGCTTTACACAAGGCAATTCAGGTGAGTTCATAACCCCACCTTTTACAGTTTTACATTTTTGTAAATGTTTTCGGGGTGGAAAGACATGCACGTTTTTTTTTTCAGAAACATACAAGGTTATCGATAAACAAAGATTGCATATTTTAGACAAAGCACATTTTGCAAGAACATACAAAGTTTTCGAATGAATGAAAACTCACATTTCTAAATCATGTTACGAACGGATTTCAAGGAACTCAAACGGTTTACGAATGAACTTTATACTACATATACCGGTTTTTACAAAACAAATGCGTATTATCGAAAAGTGATTGATGTTTATGACTAGGGGAAGTTAGCCTTAGAGGCTGGGGAGGTTCAGCCTTAGAGGCTGGGGTAAAATACATGTTACAATTATTACAGACATTTACAGACATTTACAGACTTATTTATTTTGGTATGGTTAGCCTAAGGAGGGTTTACTACTAGACTAGATCATGTGAAGGGTGGGCACAACACTTGAGGCCATTAATCCTCATTATAGGACCGAGGGACACAAGAGTGATAGATCTATTTGGGTGTAGCGAGCCCACACCCGTGAGGCCGGGGCGGCCCATAGAGGTGACTGTGTCTTCCAGCCGGAAGCCCGGTAACAAATTTGCTAGGTTTGAGTTTCCCTGCACTTTTTCACAGATACCCGTGGCTTTGCAACCCATTGGTGATCTCTTTTTCCTTAATGCTACATACCAGGGACTTTTATTCATACATGAAAGGTTTATACATACTCACAGAAATACTTGATTTATACAAATTAAATGTCATGTTTTTTATACAAATTCAAAAAGCATAGGATTATGCGGGCAGGAAGTCAAAGTCAGGGTGGGCATTGACGGGTATACGAACATTACAAATACGAGACTTACAAATACATGGTTACAAATACAACGTTTCCATATAACTTGGCAAGAAAATGATTTCTAAATTCGTTTTCTCAATATTATTTCACAAACCGGTTATTCAAAAGATTTATTTCAAATCTTTTACAAACAAACTATGAACTCGCTCAACTTTATGTTGATTTTTCGCATGTTTCTTTCTCAGGTTACAGTTCTAAGACAAGGCACGGTTGGAATAGGAGAACCGTTGGGGATTCGAGTACTTAGTGGGCGTTCAATTTACTAAAAGACTTAGCTTATTTTGCTTCCGCTGTGCAATGAAGATACCAGTCCAGTCACGCCAGCTCTGATAATTTCGGGGTGTGACACCTTGTGCCTTCTAAGTTTTCAAAATCTCGTCAAAGTTTTAGGTCTAGATAGTGTGAACACGTGCAAACAGGAAGGGTGACAAGGGTAAGAAACAGTCATCTGATAAGGGTGAGAGCAAGAAGGGTAAGAGCAAGAAGGGCAAGGAATCTGGTTCTTCGAAAGGGTCTAGGAAGCGCAAGGCTTCCCAGAATTTCGCTGTCACTGCCCAAGTCAATCAGGCAGCCCCCAATCAGCCTGCACAACCACCAGCAAAGAAACGGTATGCGGGGAATGCACCGTTGTGCAACAGATGCAATAGCCACCATCAACCGCAAGTTCAATGTCGTTTCTGTACTAACTGTGGAAAGTCGGGTCATCTTTCTGATGTTTGTCGCTTTGCTCTAAATCAAGCAGCTCGTAACCCAGCTCAGCAGGCTGCTCAACCGCCTGCTCAACAACAGGCTCAGGCTGCAGGACCTCACTTTCCTCCTGGTTCATGCTACAATTGTGGGGACCTGACTCATTATCACAACCAGTGTCCAAGGCTGGCCAACGCAAATCAGAATTAGGCTCAGGCTCGAGGTCGAGTCTTCAACATGAATGCCAATGAGGCGCGAGCAGACAACGAGGTAGTGAACGGTACGTTCTTCGTTAATAATCAGTCTGGATCTGTTCTTTTTTATTCGGGTGCCGATAAGAGTTTTGTGTCATCGTCTTTTGAACCATTGCTTCGCATGACTAGAATGAAACTAGGAAAGTCTTTGACAGTAGAAGTTGCTAGTGGTGATCCCATTGTTCTCGATTCTGTTCTTCGTAACTGCCAGCTGAACCTTCATAACCACCTTTTTCCTATTCACCTCACACCGATGCAACTTTGGAGTTTCGATGTTATAGTGGGTATGGACTGGTTAGCCAAGCATCACGCAGAGGTAGTTTGTTTCGAGAAGATTTTTCATGTTCCGCTATTGACAAGTGAGATCCTATTGGTTCGTGGTGAGAAACCTGCTAGTAGCCTCAAAGTCATGTCTTGTACTCAGGCTCGGAAGTATCTGCGAAAGAACTATGTGGCCTTCTTGGCACATGTTGTAGCAGATAAAGGCAAAGGTAAGTCTATTCAAGATATCCCTGTTGTTCGGGATTATCCTGAATTGTTTCCTGAAGAATTACCTGGTTTACCTCTAGCACACTAAGTCGAGTTTCGTATTGATCTTGTACCTGGTGCAAATCCTATTGCCAGATCTCCATATCGTATTGCACCGTCGGAGATGCAAGAGTTATCTAAGCAGCTTCAGGAGCTTTCTGACAAAGGTTTTATTCGTCCTAGCTTTTCACCTTGGGGCGCTCCCGTTCTTTTTGTCAAGAAGAAGGTTGGATCTTTCAGGATGTGTATCGATTATCATGAGCTTAACAAGCTTACCATCAAGAATCGATTTCCCCTACCTCGCATTGATGATGTCACACCCCCAAAATCCACCTGCGGAGTACTACCGCTTGGAGGCGTGACTGACCAGGATCCAGCCACCAATCATATTGAACAAGCATATAAGTAGTTATAAAAATCCAACCAGTACAATCGGTGTTCAAACAAAACATAGTTTAAGTTGCAAGTGGAAGCATAATGTTTAAAACCAAAACATGAGTTTAATTGTTCAAAGTTTAACATGGCACACAGCTGTCCATGTCCCACAATCACCCTCCTCCATGCAAGCTCCAGCTAAGAACCTAAAGACCTGCAAAGCATGTAGTAATGAGTCAACAACAAGTTGAGTGAGTTCACCGTTGGGTGTTCAGTTTTAAGTTGTTCCGAAAACAGTTTCCTTTAACTGGCATCCTGCCGTGGGGGTTACCCCATAGTTGAAAAACGTGACTTATTTATTCCCAGTTACTCTGGCACTCCGGCCGTGGGGGCTACCCCATGTTAGTTATCTGGCATTTCGGCCGTGGGGGCTACCCCATGTATACAGTAGACTCGTTACCATATCGAGTGCTGACTGTAGTCATGTTTATGTGCCCTGAAACTATCAATGTCTATCATCATTGACGTGCCCCAGATCCATTAGTTCACGCCCGTCCTCTGCGGCACGGTGTGAGGTTTGTCTGACCTAAATAGCGCTATCTAACTAATGACCCGCTCGCCATTGGCCCGGCGATTAAGTCGATATAAAAAGGAGGGACTTCGTGATAGAGTTTTGGTCTAGTACGAGTTATCTGTCCATGAGGACGAGGAATTACATTCCTGAACCAATGCTGTCCTACCCAAGTAGGATGAGGAATCCACGTTCCTTAACCCCATTCCCAACCCAGGGAATCCCATGCTTTGTAGAGGGTGTGAACTCACATTGGTTTGCTCGGCAGATACACAGAAAAGTTAAGTCTATATGCTAATGGTCAACCACGTCCTAGTATGGTTACCACACAAGTCAGGCTCATATTCAAGTAGTGCACGTATTTTCTACACGTATTCATACGCAAGTAACGATCATGGCATACACGTCTATCATGGCAGTTCAACAACAGTGCACAACATACTCAATTCACAGTAGCACATACGGCCCATATGTTCGGCCCGATCACTTAGGCCCGAAACAGTGTGAAAGTCCAAACAGCGTGTACATGTATATGGTCTCGAGTCGAGACTGTGCGGTCTATAGTCGAGACTGTGCGGTCTCGAGTTGTTGCCTACTAGTCCTCGAGTCGCAACTGAGGTGGTCTCGGGTCATGCATGTATTGATCTCGAGTCGCAACCGGACTCGCAAGCATGGTCTCGAGTCATGATGTTTGTGTGCTGATGAAGTATGGTCTCGAGTCGAGACTAGGGGTTCTCGACTCGCAATCTGTGTCGCAATCTACGGTCTCGAGTTGTTATGTGGTGATCTCGAGTCGAGACTGGAGGTCTCGGCTCGAACATTTGCTGATTTCCGTCATTGTACTTTGCCAATGAGGTTTTGATTTCATGCAACAATTGTGTACCATCCACTAAACATGTTTTCTTGTCTAGCAATTTACTAAAATGGATCAAACAAGTATTTTCAAATATTCAAGACACCTTCATATCACATTCATGTTGTTCTTCATATATTCAAGTCATGTTCATGTTGATCATTCAAACTTGTTCATCATATTTTAGGGTTTTTAGCATTAATCATAATCATAACATGAACAACTATCAAAACACTTGAACATACTCATCTAATGGTTTCAAATCATCACATAACATCTCAAACTCGGCTCTAAACTAATCCGATTTCCACACACATGTAGCCGGTTTATCAAACATTCGGTTCTTAGCACAAGAGTATACAATCCGATTAACATGGCATTATCTAATACATATATGCAAGCCTATTTCATGAACATCAACAATCAATGGTTTAAATCACATTTAGACACAAGACATCATTAGCTCATTATGTAATATATCCGAAATCAAAACATGTTAGCCGAATAACATCATCATACACATCCGATTCACAAGAACATCAACATACTTACAACTATACTTAGTTAAATCATGTCATTCATACTATTATCTAACAATAAACATCATAAAACACTAACCGGTTGATGAGGTGTGTGTGTGAAGGAGAGTTGGTTTGTTGTCCGAAAGTTTCCGAGTGAAGAACACAAGCGAATCCGAGAGCTTGGCTTGCTACTCTTGATCCGGCACAAGAGAAGAGGGTGGTGTTGCTAGGGTTTTAGTGAGAGAGAGTGAGAGTGTGTGTGTGTAGGAGAGTGTGTATTGTTTGCCCAAAATGACAAGTGTGGCTAATCACAATGGTTATATACTAGTGGGCTAAAGAGGTGCATGGCCCAATCCGGCCCAACTGTTACTGTTCACTCGAGACCGCATGGTCTCGAGTCGAGTTCTTGTGTCTCGGGTCGCATACATACAAGCATACATATAAACATAACACATGATCACATAGAATGTTCACATATATCATAACACCAACACGTCAACTAGTCACATAACATTTCAAGTAGGTTACACTAAGATACAACGAAAGGTTCTAAATTTCGAGTTGTCACATCATCCCCAAGTTGAAAGAAATTTCGTCCCGAAATTTGGTAGCACTCACTGAGGAAGCTAGTTAAGTTGTATGGTTTTCCCGGTTTTCCTGGGGTGTCACATCCGCCCCCCGTTGATCTGGAATTTCGTCCCGAAATTCCGTAGCTTCAGCCTCAGTAGCGGTTGTACTGTTTGCGAACAGTTGGGGATACTTTTGTTTCATCTGATCTTCGCGCTCCCAGGTGAACTCTGGGCCGCGACGTGAGTTCCAACGAACTCGAAGGAGAGGTATTCTAGTGCTCTTGAGGACCTTAACATCCCGGTCCGTGATTTCAACTGGTTCCTCGACGAATCGTAACTGCTCGTCGATAGTGAGTTCCTTCAGAGGAACTATGTGGGTCTCATCTGACAGACACTTCTTCAGATGCGACACGTGGAAAACGTTGTGAACTGCACCGAGTTCTGCTGGTACGTTCAGTCTGTAGGCCACCCTGCCTATTTTCTCGATGATTTCGAAAGGTCCAACGTATCGTGGGTTGAGTTTGCCTCGTTTACCAAAACGAACTACACCCTTCCAAGGTGAAACTTTGAGTAGTACCCGCTCCCCAACCTGGAGCTCAAGTGGTTTCCTGCCCTTATCGGCGTAGACTTTCTGACGGTCATGAGCTGCCGCCATGCGTTTTCGTATTTGAGCAATTTGTTCGGTCGTGTCTACCACATGTTCTGGACCAGTGATCTGACTATCCCCCACCTCTGCCCAACAAAGAGGTGACCGACATTTACGTCCGTATAGTGCCTCAAACGGAGTAGCTTTAATGCTGGTGTGGTAGCTGTAATTGTACGAGAATTCCACAAGCGGCAGATGCTTTTCCCAGCTGTTGCCAAAGTCGATTACACATGCACGAAGCATGTATTCTAAGGTTTGAATAGTGCTCTCGGACTGCCCGTCCGTCTGAGGGTGATACGCTGTGCTCATATCTAATCGTGAGCCAAAGGATTTGTGCATCGCCTGCCATAGTTCTGAAGTGAAACGTGCATCTCGATCCGAGATAATAGAGGTGGGCACCCCGTGCCTCGAGACAACCTCCTTGAGGTATATTTCTGCAAGAGTGGAGAATTTATCCGTCTCCTTGATAGCCAGGAAGTGTGCAGACTTGGTAAGTCGATCCACGATCACCCAAATAGTATCGTTTCCGCGCTGGGATCTAGGCAGGCCAGTGACAAAATCCATGGAAATTTGCTCCCATTTCCATTGAGGTATCTCTGGTTGCTGGAGTAGGCCAGAGGGTTTCTTGTATTCAGACTTGACTCTCGCGCAAGTCAAACACTTGCTGACGTAAGTTGCTATGTGGGCCTTCATGCTAGGCCACCAGTACGTAGTTTTGATATCGTGGTACATCTTATCCGAACCAGGGTGTACCGAGTAGCGAGACTTGTGTGCTTCATCCATCACAAGCTCTCGTAAGTTGCCATAGAGTGGGACCCAAACGCGTCCCGTTACGTAGTAAGCACCGTCTTCCTTTCGTTCCAATCGTTGTCTTGAGCCGCGTAGGGCTTCAGCCCTGACGTTTTCTGGTTTCAGTGCTTCTATCTGAGCAGCTCGTATCTGGGAAGGAAGACTAGAATGGATCGTGAGTTGCAAAGCTCGTACGCGCTTAGGCGCGGTGTCCTTTCGACTGAGGGCATCAGCCACAACATTGGCCTTGCCCGGGTGATACCTGATTGAGCACTCGTAGTCATTTAGTAGCTCGACCCACCGTCGTTGGCGCATATTCAGTTCCTTCTGCTTGAAGATATGTTCGAGGCTCCTGTGGTCGGGGTAGATGGCGCACTTGGTACCATACAAGTAATGCCGCCATAACTTAAGTGCAAAAACAACAGCTCCCAGCTCTAAGTCGTGCGTAGTGTAGTTCTTTTCATGAACTTTAAGTTGGCGTGAGGCGTAGGCGATAACCTTGTCTCGTTGCATCAATACACAACCAAGACCTTGAATTGGTGCGTCGCAGTAGACCACAAAGTCGTCTGTGCCTTCTGGCAATGAAAGGATAGGTGCGCTGCAAAGTCTATCCTTTAGGTGCTGAAAAGCTGACTCCTGTGCATTTCCCCATCGATAAACAACGCCTTTCTGCGTTAGCGAGGTGAGGGGCTGTGCAATCTTAGAAAAATCCTTAATGAATCTTCTGTAGTAACCTGCCAAACCCAAGAATTGGCGAATTTCCTTTGGTGTACGAGGTGCAGGCCAGTTCTTAATCGAGTCCACCTTGGATGGATCAACATGAATCCCATCCTTGTTTACCACATGGCCTAGGAAATGGACCTCACGAAGCCAGAAGTCGCATTTCGAGAACTTTGCGTAAAGTTGTTCTGTTCGAAGGAGTTCCAGGATAAGTCGTAGATGTTGTTCGTGTTCCTCCTGACTCTTAGAATAGATCAGGATGTCGTCGATGAAGACTATAACAAACTTGTCCAGGTAAGGCTTGCACACTCGGTTCATCAAGTCCATGAAAACCGCAGGTGCGTTTGTCAGCCCAAAAGGCATGACCAGAAACTCATAGTGCCCATAGCGAGTTCTAAAGGCTGTTTTGGAGACGTCCTCTTCTCGGACTCTCAACTGGTGATAACCCGATCTCAAATCGATCTTTGAATAGTAGCTCGACCCTTGCAGCTGGTCGAACAGGTCGTCAATACGCGGTAGAGGGTAACGATTCTTCACCGTCACCTTGTTGAGTTCCCGGTAGTCGATGCACATTCTGAAGGTACCGTCTTTCTTCTTCACAAATAGCACTGGAGCTCCCCAGGGCGATGAGCTTGGACGAATGAAACCCTTATCTAAGAGTTCTTGTAGTTGCGTAGAGAGTTCCTCCAACTCTGATGGAGCCAAACGATAGGGTGCACGAGCTATAGGCGCAGCTCCAGGAGCTAGTTCGATCTGAAACTCAACTTGGCGATGAGGCGGAAGACCAGGTAATTCCTCAGGAAATACCTCAGGATAGTCGCGTACAACGGGAAAATATTCTATCTTCTTTTCTTTCTCCGAGGTGTCAGTTACGAGAGCCAAGATGGCAGTGTGGCCCTTTCGCAAGCACTTTTGGGCCTTAAGGAGAGAGATAACGTTCTCAACGGCACTCCTCTTGTCGCCACGAATCATGAGAGGTTCATCACCGGAACCCGGAATACGAACAACCTTCTCGTTGCAAAGAATCTCTGCTCGGTGTTGGGATAACCAATCCATCCCAATGACAACGTCAAAACTACCCAAGACAATAGGAATGAGGTCGATAGAGAAGGTCTGGTTAGCAAGTACAAGTTTACAACCCTTGACTACGTGTGTGCCTCTAAACTCTTACCATTTGCTAGCTCTACAGCGTGCTTGTTGTTCAAAGGTGTTGGGATACGCTCAAGAATTCGACTAACTTCTAGTGACATGTAACTAGTATCGGCACCCGAATCAAATAAAACTGTAACATAAAAGTCGTCGAGAAGGAACTTACCCGCCACAACATTGGGGTCGTTCCTTGCTTCACCTTGGCCGATCACGAACGCCCTCCCCCTGGCACCATTGTTGTTGTTGTTCCCATTGTTACCATTCCCCTGATTGTTGTTATTGTTGTTGTTGTTGTTGTTGTTGTTCTGGTTCCTGTTCAGTTGGGGACAATCTCTCTTGAAGTGGCCTTCAGCTCCACACTGAAAGCACCCTTTGTTATCACCCTGCTGCGGCTGCTGGCGCTGGTTCTGTTGAGCTTGTTGACGATTCTGATTGGCGGGGTACAAGCTCCTGCAATCCTTTGCAGCGTGACCTGGCTTGTTGCACCGATGACAGTTACCCCTGGTGCATGGCCCGCTGTGGTGCAGGCTGCAGCGATTGCATTTGGGGTGATTCCCTTTGTACCCACCATGACTTTGACCACCAGATGATTGCTGACTAGGGCTCTTGTAGTCATCAGTCTTTCTCTGCTGAGACTGGGACTGAACAGACGTCGAACCCTTACTTGAAGTCCCATCCCATTTCCGTTTGTTGTCACTAGGGACACCAGAAGTAGTTGCAGCACCTATGCGCTTTGGTAACCTGTTCTGCTCCACCGCCTGATCAGTAAGACGGTGCACCAACTGAACAACTTGCTGGATGGTGGCAAGGTTTGCTGAAGTCACATGACTTTGGATTTCTGGCACTAAGCCCTTGAGAAATAGTTCGATGCGTTTGATGGGAGGATCCACCATAGTAGGACACAGAATTGCCAGTTCATTCGATCTCTTCACATAAGCTTCAATCTCGGACCCCGTCATCTTGAGGTTGAAAAACTCTACTTCCTGTTTGTGAATCTCATCACGACTGCAGTATTCTTCCTTGATCATTTCCTTAAAATTCTCCCATGGGGTGGCGTTGGCAACAACCAACCCCAGCATTTGGACCTGAGCATTCCACCATGTGAGGGCTAAACCCTCGAGAGTACCGGTAGCATACTTCACCCTGCGCGCCTCAGGGCATTCACACATTTCGAAGACTGACTCGAGCTTCTCAAACCAGTGGAGGAGGCCTACGGCTCCTTTAGTGCCGCTGAAAGTAGTTGGTCGGCAGTCCATGAAAGTTTTAAAAGTGCACACAGGTGGCTGAGCATGTTGACCTATTGTGGGCGAAAGAAAGACAGAGTTTAACACAAAGGTTGGTTCACGAGAGTAGGATTTCTAAAGATCCTAGAATGAGTTCGGACTGCAGGATATACCTCCTGCGTGTGCAGCTGCAAGTGCCGCAGCAACTTGTTCGTTAATCAGAGCCGTCAACTGGGCTTGTGTCATGTTAATACGTCCAGACATGATCTTCATATCAAGAGGAACGTGAGTGAGAGGGGTTCGCGAAAATATGACGACAGAAGAGAGTAAGCATACACGTGTTCAAGCAACAGTAGTTATACTAACCAAGCATACCATGAGCATTGTATTATGTAACTAACAAGTAGGCAATATATACACAGATCATATCACCTAGAATGTCGAGCCTTGCATGTGGAGTGAAGCGTCATTGTGGACCGTTGAGCACTGTACAGGTTATAGTCTGGTTTTAACAAAAACGTTTCTCCTTTATTAAAACCAAGTTCACTATAACCAATGGCTCTGATACCAATCTGTCACACCCCCAAAATCCACCTGCGGAGTACTACCGCTTGGAGGCGTGACTGACCAGGATCCAGCCACCAATCATATTGAACAAGCATATAAGTAGTTATAAAAATCCAACCAGTACAATCGGTGTTCAAACAAAACATAGTTTAAGTTGCAAGCGGAAGCATAATGTTTAAAACCAAAACATGAGTTTAATTGTTCAAAGTTTAACATGGCACACAGCTGTCCATGTCCCACAACGACCCTCCTCCATGCAAGCTCCAGCTAAGAACCTAAAGACCTGCAAAGCATGTAGTAACGAGTCAACAACAAGTTGAGTGAGTTCACCGTTGGGTGTTCAGTTTTAAGTTGTTCCGAAAACAGTTTCCTTTAACTGGCATCCTGCCGTGGGGGTTACCCCATAGTTGAAAAACGTGACTTATTTATTCCCGGTTACTCTGGCACTCCGGCCGTGGGGGCTACCGCATGTTAGTTATCTGGCATTTCGGCCGTGGGGGCTACCCCATGTATACACTAGACTCGTTACCATATCGACTGCTGACTGTAGTCATGTTTATGTGCCCTGAAACTGTCAATGTCTATCATCATTGACGTGCCCCAGATCCATTAGTTCACGCCCGTCCTCTGCGGCACGGTGTGAGGTTTGTCAGACCTAAATAGTGCTATCTTACTAACGACCCGCTCGCCATTGGCCCGGCGATTAAGTCGATATAAAAAGGAGGGACTTCGTGATAGAGTTTTGGTCTAGTACGAGTTATCTGTCCATGAGGACGAGGAATTACATTCCTGAACCAATGCTGTCCTACCCAAGTAGGACGAGGAATCCACGTTCCTTAACCCCATTCCCAACCCAGGGAATCCCATGCTTTGTAGAGGGTGTGAACTCACCTTGGTTTGCTCGGCAGATACACAGAAAAGTTAAGTCTATATGCTAATGGTCAACCACGTCCTAGTATGGTTACCACACAAGTCAGGCTCATATTCAAGTAGTGCACGTATTTTCTACACGTATTCATACGCAAGTAACGATCATGGCATACACGTCTATCATGGCAGTTCAACAACAGTGCACAACATACTCAATTCACAGTAGCACATACGGCCCATATGTTCGGCCCGATCACTTAGGCCCGAAACAGTGTGAAAGTCCAAACAGCGTGTACATGTATATGGTCTCGAGTCGAGACTGTGCGGTCTATAGTCGAGACTGTGCGGTCTCGAGTTGTTGCCTACTAGTCCTCGAGTCGCAACTGAGGTGGTCTCGGGTCATGCATGTATTGATCTCGAGTCGCAACCGGACTCGCAAGCATGGTCTCGAGTCATGATGTTTGTGTGCTGATGAAGTATGGTCTCGAGTCGAGACTAGGGGTTCTCGACTCGCAATCTGTGTCGCAATCTACGGTCTCGAGTTGTTATGTGGTGATCTCGAGTCGAGACTGGAGGTCTCGGCTCGAACATTTGCTGATTTCCGTCATTGTACTTTGCCAATGAGGTTTTGATTTCATGCAACAATTGTGTACCATCCACTAAACATGTTTTCTTGTCTAGCAATTTACTAAAATGGATCAAACAAGTATTTTCAAATATTCAAGACACCTTCATATCACATTCATGTTGTTCTTCATATATTCAAGTCATGTTCATGTTGATCATTCAAACTTGTTCATCATATTTTAGGGTTTTTAGCATTAATCATAATCATAACATGAACAACTATCAAAACACTTGAACATACTCATCTAATGGTTTCAAATCATCACATAACATCTCAAACTCGGCTCTAAACTAATCCGATTTCCACACACATGTAGCCGGTTTATCAAGCATTCGGTTCTTAGCACAAGAGTGTACAATCCGATTAACATGGCATTATCTAATACATATATGCAAGCCTATTTCATGAACATCAACAATCAATGGTTTAAATCACATTTAGACACAAGACATCATTAGCACATTATGTAATATATCCGAAATCAAAACATGTTAGCCAAATAACATCATCATACACATCCGATTCACAAGAACATCAACATACTTACAACTATACTTAGTTAAATCATGTCATTCATACTATCATCTAACAATAAACATCATAAAACACTAACCGGTTGATGAGGTGTGTGTGTGAAGGAGAGTTGGTTTGTTGTCCGAAAGTTTCCGAGTGAAGAACACAAGCGAATCCGAGAGCTTGGCTTGCTACTCTTGATCCGGCACAAGAGAAGAGGGTGGTGTTGCTAGGGTTTTAGTGAGAGAGAGTGAGAGTGTGTGTGTGTAGGAGAGTGTGTATTGTTTGCCCAAAATGACAAGTGTGGCTAATCACAATGGTTATATACTAGTGGGCTAAAGAGGTGCATGGCCCAATCCGGCCCAACTGTTACTGTTCACTCGAGACCGCATGGTCTCGAGTCGAGTTCTTGTGTCTCGGGTCGCATACATACAAGCATACATATAAACATAACACATGATCACATAGAATGTTCACATATATCATAACACCAACACGTCAACTAGTCACATAACGTTTCAAGTAGGTTACACTAAGATACAACGAAAGGTTCTAAATTTCGAGTTGTCACAGATGATATCTTTGATCTATTACAGGGTGCTACTTGTTTGTTAAAGATTGATCTACGTTCTGGGTATCATCAACTTCGTGTGCATGAAGAAGATATTCCCAAGACAGCTTTCCGCACTCGTTATGGGCATTATGAGTTCACAGTTATGCCATTCGGTCCGACAAATGCTCCTGCTGTTTTCATGGACTTGATGAATATGGTTTGTGTAGGATCGTGAAACGACCTAACGAGTCGATCAGAAGAGTGCTCAGACTGAATCAGAGGCGGAATTCATTGATTCAGTCTTCGTTTAGCTTGTATTCACTAATAAATGTCTTGTATATTGATCTTGAACAAATTACAGTACAGAGACACTTCAACAGCACTTCGGCGTCGGAATTCAGAAAGTTACAAATGAGAAAGTTTGAAGGGTATTTATAGGAGAACCCTGACCGTTTGAAGATGGCATGACATGCTTCAAACGGTCACCCCTTCAAACTGTTACCATCTCAAACATGACCTCTTCAAACGGTAACCTATTCAAACTAGCAGGACACTCTCAAACGGTCACCTATGTTCAAACGGTCAACATCCAATATTACATTTTTTTTCAATCAGAAACTTCTAATATGTCTTCATGCGTCCAAGTTATCATGAAGATGTCACTTGTGATGTCATCTCTATGATGTCACTTGTGATGCCATGCTTGTTCAAATCCGCAACGAACCCGAGACTCGACATAAGACGAAGTCGACAGATGTATGCACCAACAGACTCCCCCTCAGATGTTGACGAGTCTTAAGTGTCGAGTCTTTGCATCTTCAGTCTTTATCAGTCTCTTTTTTTCTTAGCATATACCAGGATCTTCTCTTTGGCTCTAACCTCGTCAGACTCCCCCTTTCATCATGATGGGATCGCCGTCTGGAATTAGCTATCACCTTGAGATCAATCCCTGGCTTTATCTCTGATAAGCTCATTTCCTGCACACATTTTCTCATCAAAACATAAGTTTTTACTTAAATCAATAAGAAAAACTTACTAGTAATAGTTACATCAAGTTCAAATTAATGACCTTGATTAACTAATCTAACTTTCTTTATCAAAATAAATTTCTTCTTTTAAACACACGCTCCCAAACCAGTTCAGCATGTTCAGCACTTGAAATTTTGAAAAACAGCTCTTCAACATCTGTTGTCGAAAATATTTTTGTATTTTTCAAAAATTATGCTAAAACACACTAAAATCTTTTTGGATTTTTGATAACAAAGGAATGCAGTAAAGAAATATATACAGACAATATTTTTGTGAGTTTGTGTAAGAGGATCATATCAGTTTATGTGACCAATCACTAGCACCGTTAAGCTTTAAACATTTTCAGTTCTAAACGATTCACGTTGATTGACGATATTGTTGTCCACTTAAACTCAATCTAAAAACTTTCAAAATGCTTACCGATACGTTAAGGTATATTAAGATAGCACTAAAATTCTTATGGACCCCACGATCTCAGCATATCCCCTCATCATGCAATACACTGACTCAAGTAATGCCTTTAAACTTTTATCAACTGTGATTTATGCGAAAACAAAGTAGAATGTTTAAACATTAACAATCAGGTCGATACTTCCGTATACGCAGAGAAAGTCCAATGTTTAAACAAAATAAGAAAAATAAAACAAGTTGAAGTTGTTTAGGCTTTAACCACCAGGTCGATACTTCCATATACGTAGAGGAGGTCCAAAGCTTAAACGAAACACCAAAGAAAATAAAGCAGAATGTTTAGGCAACAACATCCAGGTCGATACTCACGTATACGTAGAGGATGTCCGATGCTTAAACAAAATAAAGAAATAAAACAAGTTTAAATTTTTGCAAAATGAAATGCACAATCACAGTGATTTTTTAGCAAAGTTGTGAAAGTTCACAAACTTAACCAGTTTTATGTCTTTCGACAATCAGCGATTACTGAGTAGGCACACAGTCAAGAAGGACAAAACTAAGTACTATGCTTTCGACCATGTTTCCCACTAGAACTAGGCTTTTTCATTTAAGTTTGTATCGTTCTCGCAAATCTACTAGTCTAGCTGAGCCTATCGTCACATCTTTAGTAAGATCGTTTATCACATTTTATCTCTCCATTTCTTTAGCATGATGTGACAGTCCAACTGATCTACTATCATTTCCTCTTTTTCACAACAAAACTCATTTTTGCATTTTTCAATGTTTTTGACATTTTCAAATTTTCTAATTTTTTTAAAATTTTACTCCCCCTAAAATCAAAATATATTTCAATTTTGATTTTCTGGGAAAATTTGAAAACAAACTGTACAAGAAACTTGAAAACATGATGAGAATTACTTCAATTCTCCATTCACTTGGCACAAACAATCAGAACTCCCCCTGACAACAAAACATTTTCCCATAGTGATTTCAAAACACTTAAGTTTGTTTTAATCAAAATGGTTTTTCTGGAAAATTAATTTTGTGTGTCCTTTCTCAAACTCGGGCACGCTTACCAACCTGGGAACTCCGGCAAGTCAGAGTTTTACTTTTTAAACAGATTCACCCAAGCCTGACAGTCCTTGGGTGATTTTGAATTCTTGTTCAACAATGGTGGAAAATTTGCATCATCCATTGTTAAACCAGAATTCTCAACTTTTACCTCAACAAACGGCTCTTTTGGCTTTACCACACCAGAATCATTGCCTGAATGTGGCTTGTCTGACTTTGATGAGCCAGATTCATCGCCAACAACTTTCTTCTTCTTCTTTCTCTCTTCTGTCCTCAGATTTGTATCTGATGAACTCGTTTTGCTTGACTTTGCAGTCAAGGAAAGCGATTCATCAGAACTCTTATTTTTACCAACAGATGAACCCGAGGACAAAATCCTTTCGAGATACTCTCTCGCTTTCTTTCTCTTCTTCCTCAGTCTGTCTTTCTGCCCCTGCGAAAGCTTCACTTTCGGTTCTTGAACTTTAGGTTCTTGAACCTTCTGTTCTTTGGGCTTGACATTGACTGATTTTTTCACCTGCTTCTGAGATTCAGCCCTCGATCTTCTCATTGAGCAATCTCTAGCAATATGGCCAATTATGTTGCAGTTAAAGCATCTCCTTGACTCAAACCTCCAACTCTGGCAGTTAACAACAATGTGTCCTTGATAGTCGCATCTGTAACACACTCTATTATCGTACCAATCACCATTTTTAGTCCAAACATTCAGATCATAGCACTGTTTGGCTTGGTGATATCCATCTCTCCTCTTGTAAGCTGGATTTGGCTTTGAAGCACTGTGGTCAAACCTGCACCACTTATTACCAACAATTTTTTAGTTTTCATTTTTTACTTTTTGTGGTTTTTGATTACGATTGGATGATCGATCTGATGAGCTGTTATTCTCTTTTTGAACATTTTTCAAATTTTTCTCTTTTTGTTTTTGTTCCACTTTCTTCTTCAAAGGTTTTTGCTTAGAGCATTCTCCCTTTTCAGTTGATTGTGGAACAGTTCCTTGAAATTTTTCTTTTAACTTCAAAACTAAATTCTTTTTGTCAATTTTTTCTTTTTCATCATCAGATTTTTCATCGCAATCTTCAACTATGACTTTATCATAGTTTGTGACATCGTCACTTATTGGAACTGAATTAATAGGGTTTGGACAAGGAATAGTTGAAGTATTCACAAACACCTTCAACTTTTCTTCCCATTCCTTGATTTTCTTTTGAGCACACTCTGCTTCCTTTTCAAGTCGAATAATCTTTTCAAGATGAGAATTGATTGCAATTTGTTTTTCAAGATTGTTTTTACCAAACAAATCTTTCTCATCTTCTAAAATTTTTATTTGACTTTGAAAATCTTTCTCAATTTTTACTTTTTCATTTTCAAAATCTTTTTCATTTTCTTTCAAAATTTTGTTTTCTAATGTCAAACTGTCCAAATCATTTAACAGTTTGACATTTTCAGATTTCAATTTCTCATAATTTTCTTGTAAAACAAGAATCTGTTTATCATCAAGTTGCTTCTCATCTTTCAATTTCTTGATTTCCAATGTCAAACTTTCCACATCTTTCAAGAGTTTGCCATTGTCAGCTTCAAGTTTATCACATTTAGAACACACTGATTCAGAACTTGAGGATTCAATTTTCACAGATTCTTCATTCTTTTGAACTTGCTCTGTCTCCATCTTGTATGTTCCTTCACAAAAGAATTTAACGAAGTCAAGAGGATTCATATTCTCATCAATATAACAACCCCTCTTCATATCGTATTTCATAACATCTTTTGCACTAAGACACACACAGACTCTTTTGTTCAGTTCTACAACCACATCCAAACTTAATTTTTTCAAATTATTTTCTATCCTATTCAACAACCCTTTCTTTTTCTCTTCATTATCATTCATATGTGTTGTAAGTTTACTGATGAATTTACTTAAAGATAATTTTGAAAAACTAGAATTCTTTCTTAGATTTTCCAAAAAATCATCCCATTCAGCTGGTAATCCATTAGCAAACTTTGATACTATTTCAGCTTCTGATATCAGTATCTTGTTTTCTTTCAAATGGTCAATCAAACGATCAAATCGCTTCTCCAGATCATCTAATTTTTCATCTTTCTTACACAGAAAACAATCGAACCGGTTAACCCAAACATTCTTGGACAAACCTTGATAATGACTACTGAAATACCCTCGATACCAATCATTTATCCTCTCAAGATCATGGTTTTCCTGTTCGTCAAACATTTTGTATCAACCCACTAATCAAATCCGGTTTAAAATTATTGGTCCAAATGATACTTGTCAAAAATCAATCACAAATCAAAATTGTACCCAATATCTACCACTCGGCCCAAATGAGAGTCGACTTGAACACAAATGGTCTCGGCTCAACTAGTACTAATTTCAGCTCACTTAGCAACCCAAATAATTGGTAAATAGATTAAATTGGCCCAATGTTCAACTTAGTGGATCTGACATACACATGCAATTAGCTTTGAAACTTTAAATTTTCATGTGAATCACTGACAATTCATTTAATATCACATCCAACTTGATATTTTCAAAAGCAATTTATCGACAACTTTGATAAGACAAAACTTCACAAGTGCCGATGACCTATATTGACTTGTCCAAGAAATTTGTCTGATATTTCACATGCCCACTTTAATTGAGATCACATGCAACCGACACACTTTAACTTTCAACACATGGTTCGATTAACTGGACAGATATGCGGTTTACTTTGATTGGGCCGCTTGGTCTTGAACTTATCCAACTAATTCAAAACTTGATTTTATTGAACCGATGACTAAAACAAACCGACAAAACGTGAATGCTTTAATGCAAACTGGCACAAACACATGATTTCAATTCCCAACCAACTGATCACTTTGATTAAAGTATCACACAATCGATGCACTTTCAATCGGTAGTCGTGTTTCAGGTCAACGATACTTTCAAACGGTCATGCCCAATTTCAAACGGTAAGGTCAATTTTAAACTGTCATGTCCAGTTTCAAATGGGATGGGGTCAGATTCAAACGGTCATGACCAGTTTCAAACGGTAGGGTCAGGTTACGTTCAAATGGGCACCAGTTTTCAGTTCATTTTTACCATTTTTACTTTGAATTTTAAGCTGAAACTTTCAAAGGTTTGTTAAAACACAATTACGCACACATTGTGAAAGTTTTAGCCGATTTTAACCGTGAAAAATTATCAATTTTGTGAAAGAAGGTGTAGAAAATCAGAATTTGCTAGCGAAAACGAGCTAAACGGTAAGAACTCTTCCTCCTGAGCTCTGATACCACATGTAGGATCGTGAAACGACCTAACGAGTAGATCAGAAGAGTGCTCAGACTGAATCAAAGGCGGAATTCATTGATTCAGTCTTCGTTTAGCTTGTATTCACTAATAAATGTCTTGTATATTGATCTTGAACAGATTACAGTACAGAGACACTTCAACAGCACTTCGGCATCGGAATTCAGAAAGTTACAAATGAGAAAGTTTGAAGGGTATTTATAGGAGAACCCTAACCGTTTGAAGATGGCATGACATGCTTCAAATGGTCACCCCTTCAAACTATTACCGTCTCAAACATGACCTCTTCAAACGGTAACCTATTCAAACTAGCAGGACACTCTCAAACGGTCACCTATGTTCAAACGGTCAACATCCAATATTACATTTTCTTTCAATCAGAAACTTCTAATATGTCTTCATGCGTCCAAGTTATCATGAAGATGTCACTTGTGATGTCATCTCTATGATGTCACTTGTGATGCTATGCTTGTTCAAATCCGCAAGGAACCCGAGACTCGACATAAGACGAAGTCGACAGATGTATGCACCAACAGTTTGTAAGCCTTATTTAGATAAGTTCATCATCATATCATTGATAACATTTTGATATACTCTAAGACGCAAGTTGATCACGAGCAACATCTTCGTCTTACTCTGGAACTCCTGAAGAAAGAGCAACTTTTCGCCAAATTCTCCAAGTGTGAATTTTGGCTTAAGGAAGTTCAATTTTGGGGTCATATTGTCAACGAACAAGGTATTCTCGTAGATCCCTCGAAGATCAGTGCGATTAACGATTGGGATACGCCTACTACTCCTACTGAGGTTCGTTCTTTTCTTGGTCTCACGGGTTATTACCGCCACTTCATCGAGAACTTCTCAAAGATTGCAGTTCCCCTAACTGCTCTAACTCAGAAGAACAAACCCTTTGAATGGGGAACCAAACAAGAAGAAGCATTTCAGACCTTGTAGCAGAAGCTTTGTGATGCGCCTATTCTATCTTTGTCTGAGGGTAATGATGATTTTGTCGTATATTGTGATGAATCAAATTTGGGTCTTGGCTGTGTTCTCATGCAAAGGAACAAAGTCATAGCATATGCATCAAGGCAGTTGAAGATACATGATAAGAACTACACCACTCTTGATCTTGAGTTAGGTGCAGTTGTTTTCGCTTTCAAAATCTGGAGACACTATTTATATGGTACAAAATGTGTGGTTTTCAGTAACCACAAAAGTCTTCAGCATATCTTCAATCAGAAAGAACTCAACATGAGGCAACGACATTGGGTTGAGCTTCTAAACGACTATGACTGCGAAATTCGCTACCATCCTGGTACGACGAATGTCATGGCTGAGACATTGAGTCGTAAAGAGCATGTTAAGCTTCATTATGTTCGTGTTTGATCTGATATCCAAACCCGCATTTCTCAGGCTCAACACACTTGTGTTTCACAAGATTTGATGGGTAAGGAATTACCATTTCATATCAAGCCTGATCTAGAACTTAAAGATAATGGATTGTATTATTTAATGGACCGTTTGTGGGTCCCAAGTCAAGACAATCTTCGCACCTTGCTTATGGATGAATCTCATAAGTCTCGTTATTCTATTCATCCTGGTGCTGACAAAATGTATAAGGATCTTCGTACTCAGTATTGGTGGCTTGGTATGAAGAAAGACATTGCCTTATACGTATCAAAATGCCTTACTTGTCTTAAGGTTAAGGCTGAACATCAACATCCTTCTGGTTTATTGGAGTAACCAGATATTCCAGTTTGGAAATGGGAAAACATTGCTATGGAATCTATTACCAAACTTCCATGCACTAAGAGAGGTCATGATGCCATCTGGGTAGTTGTTGATTGTCTTACAAAAATCAGCACATGTCCTGCCGATCCGTGAGGATCTATCTGCTGACAAGCTTGATAGAATCTATGTGGATGAAATTGTATCTAGACATGGTGTTCTTTTGAACATTATTTCGGACAGAGATGCTCGATTCTCATCACGTTTTTGGAGAACCATGCATGCTGCTATGGGGACCCAACTTAATTTGAGCACAACTTATCATCCGCAATCAGATGGCCAATCTGAAAGAACATTCCAGACTTTGGAGGATATGCTTAGAGCTTGTGTGATCGATTTTGGTGGTAGTTGGGATTCGTATCTTCCGTTGATAGAATTGTCCTACAGTAACAGTTATCACTCCAGCATTAACATGGCTCCTTTCGAGGCTCTCTATGGTCGAAAATGTCGTTCAACAGTCTGCTGGAATGAGATCGGTGAGGCTCAGCTTACTGGACCTGACCTCATTCTAGAGACAACTGATATGGTTAAGAAAGTTCGCGATAACCTATAGACAGCTCAAACCCGTCAAAAGAGTTACACGAACCGACGATGCAAGCCTTTGGAATTTCAAGTCGGCGATCGCGTATTACTTAAGGTCTCACCTTGGAAAGGTGTGAGCAGATTTGGAAAGACAGGAAAACTTGCACCTAGATATGTTGGACCATTCAAGATCGTCGAAAGAATCGGAAAGATATCCTACAGACATGAGTTACCTCCTGAACTTTGGAAATGTTTATCCAACCTTTCACGTGTCCAATCTTAAGAAGCGTTTAGCTGATAAGAACCTCCACATACCGCTTGATGAAATTCGTGTTGATAACACGATGCATTTTGTTGAGAAACCAATGGAAATCATGGAACGTGAAGTCAAGTGGCTCAAACGCAAGCGCATTCCACTTGTCAATGTTCACTAGGAATGTAAACGTGGTTCAGAATTTACTTGGGAACATGAAGATCAAATGAAGGTGAAATATCCACATCTTTTCTCACGAGTTTGCTCTAAATAAATTTCAGGACGAAATTTCCACAAGTAGGGGAGACTGTGACATCTGTGCTTGTAATCATTGTAAACAGTTCAGTTATCAATAAAAAAATGTTATTTGATCCCAATGTTTGTTTATTTATGTTTGACAATTTGCATGTTCTGATTTTCGTTCAATTTCAAACTCTATATCGCTTTATAGAGAGTTAAACGCAAACTGATGCGTAAACGTAATCAGTTTAACGCGACAAACACTCCGGAACATCAACATATTCTTAACATTTCTTAAATAAGCATTACATAACTTAGAAATAAGTTTTGAAGGCTTTGGTATGGCAAAATCAAGTTTATTCGCTTATAGTGACTAAATTCGACAAACTTTGAAAGTATGCCGATTGGTACTGTGACAGACACTTCGGAACATGATGATAAGTTAAACATACCATAAATATCCTTTATATAGCTTAGAAATAGGCTTTGAGGGGTTCGGTATGCTAAAGTAAACTTTTTGGTCATTCAGGGACTAAAAGCGTCAAAAAGAGCATAAGTTTGCATTTTAGCGCATAACTTACGTTCTAAATACATCCGGATATCCAAAAATTTATGTAATCACTAAAATATTTTATTTTAGTGGCTGGCATGATAAAATTCCATTCGTCGCGTAATTTGGATCGTTTTTCGTGTTCGTTCGTGTTTCGTCACAATTAACCGAATAACGTGATCGTACGGCCAAACGAACCGACATCCGACATATTTTTGAGCATATTTTAAGTTCCCTATACTTTAACTTCATTTTAGAGCCTTGAAATGAGGTTAGCAGGGTTTAAACAAGCCAAAAACAAGTTTATTGCATTGCAGGGACCAATATTGACAATCTGCCAAACATGGCCGTCGCGGGCCGCGTAAGCTGGTGTCTCATCTTACGTGGGGTGTGTAAAACCATCAGATCATCAAAAATTGGTTCCGGCCATTTCCAGCCTGTTCCAGCTTTTCCACACACTTGCAAATGGTTTTTAAGCTTCCTGTGGGCTGGTTTTAGGTGCCCATGGTTTCAAAAATCAGGGGGTGCATGTGTACGGCTTAGATTGAAGCACGTTTTTCGATAAACGATCATAACGGTCACCCAAAATCTATATAAACCCCCATCCATTTCACTTGCAACTCACACTTGATCTAATTCATTCTCTAAGTTGGAGTGTTTGCACTTCATACCTGAGAATAATTAGATCAAACCTCCATTTCTTGGACCCGTTGTAAGTATTCTTTCGTTCTTTTATGCATTTTAAGCGTGAAAGTCAAACAGTGTTTGACTTTCAGCTTTGACCAGTTTATGGTCAATACGAAGTTCGTTTGAACTTCGCAACGTGGGCGTAATCACGATGGTTATAGTCCCTGAGACTATACCTACTGATTACCACGTTATTTAGGCTTAGTGACGAGTCGTAGTTCCAGTCAAAATGCGTATCTTGTGTATTTTGCAACCAAACTACTTTTTAGGTATCAAGACCCTTTGTTTTGATACCAAACTTGTTTTCTAACTTCGTTAAACATGTTTTAACATGTTTCGCTCGTCACTTTAGGTTTAGTGCATATATAGGGTCGTAAGAAAAGCGTTCTAAACATTTGCTTAGACTTTCGAACCCGACCCGTTTGGTCATGTCCAACCCCCAAAATCCACACGCAGAGTATCACCGCTTGGAGGCGTGACATGACCAGGATCAAGCCACCAATCATATTGAACATAACAAGTAATAAGTAAAATTCAACCACACAATATGAAAGGTGGTCCAAACCAAAAACGTAGTTAAGTGTTTAGCGGAAGCACAAAAATGTAAACCCAACATAAGTTCAAATGTTTCAATTGTTTAGCATGTCACACAGCTGTCCATGTCCAACAACGACTCCTCTCCACTGCCATGCAAGCTCCATAGATACCTAACGACCTGCAAGGCATGTAACAGAGAGTCAACAACAAAGTTGAGCGAGTTCACAGTTGGTTGTTCAGTAATAAGTTCGTTTAACAAATCATAAGTTTGTTTATAACCATGCCGTGTATTACTAGGCCATTTGTGTGTTCATCTAGTGGATGCTTCCCATGTTGTAAGTTACTAGACTAGTTGTATCCATAAGTATCCTTCCCAATCCGAGGATAGTAGTAAGTATAAGTTTACGTAGGTTTTACGTAAGTGCCCTTCCCAACCGAGGACAGTACGTAGCGAGTACGTAGGTTTAGCGCTGGTGTCCTTCCCCATCCGAGGACAATGGTACATAGGATTTACGTAGGTTTTAAACTAGTGTCCTTCCCAAACCGAGGACAGTACGTAGGTTTTACGTAGAGTTTGGCACAGGCATCCTTCCCAATCCGAGGACCATGGTAAGTAGTCTAGTAGTGATGTAAGTACAAGTAATCATTCAATCCCATTCCCAACCCACCGGGGAATCCCATGCCTTGGAAAAAGTGTGAACTCACCTTGGTTTGCTCGGTATGCTAAATAATATGCTCACAAGAAATCAATCAAGTCCTATAGTATGCACGTATACTCAATCAGTTCAAGCTCGTAAAGATTCACATACAATCTAGGTTACAAAGTGTGCCTAAGCAATTACCACGTATTACATAAGTAGTTAATCAAAGCCATGCAATTCATGCCTCATATAAAAGTCCTTCACAGTTTGTACTATCCTGGTTATTCATTAACACACTTAACAGAGTTAATATACCTAACAGAGCCCAGTAGTTAACTGAGTTAACAAACTAACGGAGTTAATGGACTAACAGATTTAACAATTATTATGGTTAATTAACCTGCTAGTAGCCTCAAACTCATGTCTTGTACTCAGGCTCGGAAGTATCTGCGAAAGAACTACGTGGCCTTCTTGGCACATGTTGTAGCAGATAAAGGCAAAGGTAAGTCTATTCAAGCTATCCCTGTTGTTCGGGATTATCCTGAATTGTTTCCTGAAGAATTACCTGGTTTACCTCTAGCACACCAAGTCGAGTTTCGTATTGATCTTTTACCTGGTGCAAATCCTATTGCCAGATCTCCGTATCGTATTGCACCGTCGGAGATGCAAGAGTTATCTAAGCAGCTTCAAGAGCTTTCTGACAAAGGTTTTATTCGTCCTAGCTTTTCACCTTGGGGTGCTCCTGTTCTTTTTGTCAAGAAGAAGGATGGATCTTTCAGGATGTGTATCGATTATCATGAGCTTAACAAGCTTACCATCAAGAATCGATTTCCCCTACCTCGCATTGATGATATCTTTGATCAATTACAGGGTGCTACTTGTTTTTCAAAGATTGATCTACGTTCTGGGTATCATCAACTTCGTGTGCATGAAGAAGATATTCCCAAGACAACTTTCCGCACTCATTATGGGCATTATGAGTTCACAGTTATGCCATTCGGTCCGACTAATGCTCCTGCTGTTTTCATGGACTTGATGAATATGGTTTGTAAGCCTTATTTAGATAAGTTCATCATCATTTCATTGATAACATTTTGATATACTCTAAGACGCATGCTGATCACGAGCAACATCTTCGTCTTACTCTGGAACTCCTGAAGAACTTTTCGCCAAATTCTCCAAGTGTGAATTTTGGCTTAAGGAAGTTCAATTTTTGGGGCATATTGTCCACGAACAAGGTATTCACGTAGATCCCTCGAAGATCAGTGCGATTAACGATTGGGATACGCCTACTACACCTACTGAGGTTCGTTCTTTTCTTGGTCTCACGGGTTATTACCGCCGCTTCATCGAGAACTTCTCAAAGATTGCAGTTCCCCTAACTGATCTAACTCAGAAGAACAAACCCTTTGACTGGGGAACCAAACAAGAAGAAGCATTTCAGACCTTGTAGCAGAAGCTTTGTGATGCGCCTATTCTATCTTTGTCTGAGGGTAATGATGATTTTGTCGTATATTGTGATGAATCAAATTTGGGTCTTGGCTGTGTTCTCATGCAAAGGAACAAAGTCATAGCATATGCATCAAGGCAGTTGAAGATACATGAGAAGAACTACACCACTCTTGATCTTGAGTTAGGTGCAGTTATTTTCGCTTTCAAAATCTGGAGACACTATTTATATGGTACAAAATGTGTGGTTTTCAGTGACCACAAAAGTCTTCAGCATATCTTCAATCAAAAATAACTCAACATGAGGCAACGACGTTGGGTTGAGCTTCTAAACGACTATGACTGCGAAATTCGCTACCATCCTGGTACGACGAATGTCATGGCTGACACATTGAGTCGTAAAGAGCATGTTAAGCTTCATTATGTTCGTGTTTGATCTGATATCCAAACCCGCATTTCTCAGGCTCAACACACTTGTGTTTCACAAGATTTGATGGGTAAGGAATTACCATTTCATATCAAGCCTGATCTAGAACTTAAAGATAATGGATTGTATTATTTCATGGACCGTTTGTGGGTCCCAAGTCAAGACAATCTTCGCACCTTACTTATGGATGAAGCTCATAAGTCTCGTTATTCTATTCATCCTGGTGCTGACAAAATGTATAAGGATCTTCGTACTCAGTATTGGTGGCCTGGTATGAAGAAAGACATTTCCTTATACGTATCAAAATGCCTTACTTGTCTTAAGGTTAAGGCTGAACATCAACATCCTTCTGGTTTATTGGAGTAAGCAGATATTCCAGTTTGGAAATGGGAAAACATTGCTATGGATCTTATTACCAAACTTCCGCGCACTAAGAGAGGTCATGATGCCATCTAGGTAGTTGTTGATCGTCTTACAAAACTCAGCACATTTCCTGTCGATCCGTGAGGATCTATCTGCTGACAAGCTTGATAGAATCTATGTAGATGAAATTGTATCTAGACATGGTGTTCTTTTGAACATTATTTCTGACAGAGATGCTCGATTCTCATCACGTTTTTGGAGAACCATGCAAGCTGCTATGGGGACCCAACTTAATTTGAGCACAACTTATCATCCGCATTCCGATGGCCAATCTGAAAGAACAATCCAAACTTTGGAGGATATGCTTAGAGCTTGTGTGATCGATTTTGGTGGTAGTTTGGATTCGTATCTTCCGTTGATAGAATTGTCCTACAATAACAGTTATCACTCCAGCATTAACATGGCTCCTTTCGAGGCTCTCTATGGTCGAAAATCTTGTTCACCAGTCTGCTGGAATGAGATCGATGAGGCTCAGCTTACTGGACCTGACCTCATTCTTGAGACAACTGATAAGGTTAAGAAAGTTCGCGATAACCTATAGACAGCTCAAACCCGTCAAAAGAGTTACACGAACCGACGATGCAAGCCCTTGGAATTTCAAGTCGGTGATCGCGTATTACTTAAGGTCTCACCTTGGAAAGGTGTGAGCAGATTTGGAAAGACAGGAAAACTTGCACCTAGATATGTTGGACCATTCAAGATCGTCGAAAGAATCGGAAAGATATCCTACAGACTTGAGTTACCTCTTGAACTTTGGAAATGTTCATCCAACCTTTCACGTGTCCAATCTTAAGAAGCGTTTAGCTGATAAGAACCTCCACATACCGCTTGATGAAATTCGTGTTGATAACACGATGCATTTTGTTGAGAAACCAATGGAAATCATGGAACGTGAAGTCAAGTGGCTCAAACGCAAGTGCATTCCACTTGTCAATGTTCACTGGGAATGTAAACGTGGTCCAGAATTTACTTGGGAACATGAAGATCAAATGAAGGTGAAATATCCACATCTTTTCTCACGAGTTTGCTCTAAATAAATTTCGGGACGAAATTTCCACAAGTAGGGGAGACTGTGACATCTGTGCTTGTAATCATTGTAAACAGTTCAGTTATCAATAAAAAAATGTTATTTGATCCCAATGTTTGTTTATTTATGTTTGACAATTTGCATGTTCTGATTTTCGTTCAATTTCAAACTCTATATCGCTTTATAGAGAGTTAAACGCAAACTGATGCGTAAATGTAATCAGTTTAACGCGACAAACACTCCGGAACATCAACATATTCTTAACATTCCTTAAATAAGCTTTACATAACTTAGAAATAAGTTTTGAAGGATTTGGTATGGCAAAATCAAGTTTATTCGCTTACAGTGACTAAATTCGACAAACTTTGAAAGTATGCCGATTGGTACTGTAACAGACACTTTCTGAACATGATGATAAGTTAAACATACCATAAATATCCTTTATATAGGTTAGAAATAGGCTTTGAGTGGTTCGGTATGCTAAAATAAACTTTTTGGTCATTCAGGGACTAAAAGCGTCAAAAAGAGCATAAGTTTGCATTTTCGTGCATAACTTACGTTCTGAATACATCCAAATATCCAAAAATTTATGTAATCACTAAAATATTTTAGTTTAGTGGTTGGCATGATAAAATTCCATTCGTCGCGTAATTTGGATCGTTTTTCGTGTTCGTTCGTGTTTCGTCACAATTAACTGAATAACGTGATCGTACGGCCAAACGAACCGACATCCGACATATTTTTGAGCATATTTTAAGTTCCCTATACTTTAACTTCATTTTAGAGCCTTGAAATGAGGTTAGCAGGGTTTAAACGAGCCAAAAACAAGTTTATTGCATTGCAGGGACCAATATTGACAATCTGCCAAACATGGCCGTCGCGGGCCGCGTAAGCTGGTGTCTCATCTTACGTGGGGCATGTAAAACCATCAGATCAGCAAAAATTGGTTCCGGCCATTTCCAGCCTGTTCCAGCTGTTCCACACACTTGCAAATGGTTTTTAAGCTTCCTATGGGCTGGTTTTAGGTGCCCATTCTTTCAAAAATCAGGGGGTGCATGTGTACGGCTTAGATCGAAGCACGTTTTTCGATAAACGATCTTAACGGTCACCCAAAATCTATATAAACCCCCATCCATTTCAATTGCAACTCACACTTGATCTAATTCATTCTCTAAGTTGGAGTGTTTGCACTTCATACCTGAGAATAATTAGATCAAACCTCCATTTCTTGGACCCGTTGTAAGTATTCTTTCGTTCTTTTATGCATTTTAATTGTGAAAGTCAAACAATGTTTGACTTTCAGCTTTGACCAGTTTATGGTCAACACGAAGTTCGTTTGAACTTTGCAACGTGAGCATAATCACGATGGTTATAGTCCCTGAGACTATACCTACTGATTACCACGTTATTTAGGCTTAGCGACGAGTCGTAGTTCCAGTCAAAATGCGTAGTCTTGTGTATTTTGCAACCAAACTACTTTTTAGGTATCAAGACCCTTTGTTTTGATACCAAACTTGATTTCTAACTTCGTTAAACATGTTTTAACATGTTTCGCTCGTCACTTTAGGTTTAGTGCATATATAGGGTCGTAAGAAAAGCGATCTAAACATTCGCTTAGACTTTCGAACCCGACCTGTTTGGTCATGTCACACCCCCAAAATCCACACGCAGAGTATCACCGCTTGGAGGCGTGACATGACCAGGATCAAGCCACCAATCATATTGAACATAACAAGTAATAAGTAAAATTCAACCACACAATATGAAAGGTGGTCCAAACCAAAAACGTAGTTAAGTGTTTAGCGGAAGCATAAATATGTAAACCCAACATAAGTTCAAATGTTTCAAATGTTTAGCATGGCACACAGCTGTCCATGTCCCACAACGACTCCTCTCCACTCCCATGCAAGCTCCATAGATACCTAACGACCTGCAAGGCATGTAACAGAGAGTCAACAACAAAGTTGAGCGAGTTCACAGTTGGTTGTTCAGTAATAAGTTCGTTTAACAAACAGTAAGTTTGTTTATAACCATGCCGTGTATTACTAGGCCATTTGTATGTTCATCTAGTGGGGGCTTCCCATGTTGTAAGTTACTAGACTAGTTGTATCCATAAGTATCCTTCCCAATCCGAGGATAGTAGTAAGTATAAGTTTACGTAGGTTTTACATAAGTGCCCTTCCCAACCGAGGATAGTACGTAGCGAGTACATAGGTTTAGCGCTGGTGTCCTTCCCCATCCGAGGACAATGGTACGTAGGATTTACATAGGTTTTAACACTAGTGTCCTTCCCAAACCGAGGACAGTACGTAGGTTTTACGTAGAGTTTGGCACAGGCATCCTTCCCAATCCGAGGATCGTGGTAATTAGTCTAGTAGTGATGTAAGTACAAGTAATCATTCAATCCCATTCCCAACCCACCGGGGAATCCCATGCCTTGGTAAAAGTGTGAACTCACCTTGGTTTACTCGGTATGCTAAATTATATGCTCACAAGAAATCAATCAAGTCCTATAGTATGCACGTATACACAATCAGTTCAAGCTCGTAAAGATTCACATACAATCTAGGTCACAAAGTGTGCCTAAGCAATTACCACGTATTACATAAGCAGTTAATCAAAGCCATGCAATTCATGCCTCATATAAAGGTCCTTCACAGTTTGTACTATCCTGGTTATTCATTAACACACTTAACAGAGTTAATATACCTAACAGAGCCCAGTAGTTAACTGAGTTAACAAACTAACGGAGTTAATGGACTAACAGAGTTAACAATTATCATGGTTAATAAACTAACAGAGTTACTGTACACAAAGCATATGTGACGAAATCACTATGGACGAAAACCCCCAAGTGACGAAATCCCAAGGGTTTTCGTCAGGTTAAATGTATGGCGATAACACATGGTGTTTTCGTCTGGTTCTTTTTGTTTTCGTCGACTTCAACAGCAAGAATAATAACAGTTACATCATTACAGTAACCCTAATCATCACTTCGTTTATTCCATATAAAATTACTCTTTATATAATCTGACATTCGTATTAATTGATCATTATCAATAGTCAACACATCATCATATTACTTCTGTTAGTAAAACAGCACATGAAGAATCATCTAATATTTATGTGTGTATGTCGATACCATTCACATGCTATTCGGCCCACATCCCAATCATCATAGTTATCAATTCACAGAATCACATACAATAGCACACATTGTCCCAAGTAATTATCATTATTAACACAAACAATGGCCGACAACTTGATAAAGCATTCAGATGATTATGATTGGACCGATTACTCTTTGTTTTAATAGACGGTTTGTATTTTTAAATTATTGACAATGGAATTCAATCAATTAAATAAATTCTTGGCCGACAACTAATGTTATACTACATGCGATTGGACCAAAAGTTAATATATCATATCTAACCTATAGACATCAAATCTAACACTTGTTTATTTGACAATTCACACGCAAGAAAAGACAATAGTGGCCGCCAATTACATGTATGCAATATGCAATCTCAGCGCATTTCAATCAATCAAGTATACATACAGACATGTGATAGTTATACTACGGAATCATGCAGAAATCCAACAACAGTGCAGACTAACCGAGGTGGAAAGGGTACCAGATTGTTCGAAAGGAAAAGCTTGTAGACTTGCAGTTGCCGTCGCACAGGGAATAAGGCTCTAGGGTTTGCCGATTGAAAAACTTCTCGTAAAGGTTGTGATAAAAATATATATATATATATAAGTGATTCACTACTGGGCCTAAAGCCCATTTTGATTTCGCCAAGATATGGGTGACGAAAACACTTGGGGTGTTTTCGTCAAGCAGTGTTTTTATGAGGTGGGGTGTTTTCGGCTAGAGGTGGGGTTTTAACAATGTAGCTTATAAACAAAATACATGTTAACTAATAAACAACTCATAAAAGAGACTAGTCTAAACAACTTATTAGAATATCAACAAAACAACGAATTAACATAAACGACTTATAACAAATAAACAACTCATAGCGAATAAACCATAGTACACGATACGGAACAAGTAACGTTTAGAGGAGGAACCTTGGAAACTCGAGTTGTCACATTATCCCCAACTTGAAAGAAATTTCGTCCTGAAATTTAGCACGCGGTTACTGAGGAAGCTAGTTGTGTTATGTAGTTTACTGGTTTTCCTGGGGTGTCACATCATCCCCCCGTTGATTTGGAATTTCGTCCCGAAATTCTGTAGTAGCTTCAACCTCAGTAGTGGTTGCACTGTTTCCGAATAATTGGGGATACTTGAGTTTCATTTGATCTTCTCGTTCCCAGGTAAACTCTGGGCCATGACGGGAGTTCCAACGAACTCGAACAAGAGGTATTCTAGTGTGCTTGAGGACCTTAACATCCCGGTCCGTGATTTCAGCTGGTTCCTTGACGAATCGCAACTGATCGTCGATAGTGAGCTCCTTCAAAGGAACTATGAGGGTCTCATCTGAAAGACACTTCTTCAGATTCGACACGTGAAAAATGTTGTGAACTGCACTGAGTTCTGCTGGTAGGTTCAGTTTGTAGGCCACCTTGCCTATTTTCTCAATGATTTCGAACGGTCCGACATAACGCGGATTGAGCTTGCCCCGTTTGCCAAAACGAACCACACCCTTCCAGGGTGAAACTTTGAGTAGCACTCGATCCCCAACTTGGAACTCGAGTGGTTTCCGGCGCTTGTTTGCGTAGGCTTTCTGACGGTCACGAGCTGCCGCCATGCGTTTTCGTATCTGAGCAATTCTTTCCGTTGCGTCTACTACAAGTTCTGGACCTGTGATCTGACTATCACCCACCTCTGCCCAACAAAGAGGTGATCAGCATTTACGCCCGTACAATGCCTCAAATGGAGCGGCTTGAATGCTGGTGTGGTAACTATTGTTATACGAAAACTCCACTAACGGGAGATGTTTTTCCCAGCCGTTGCCGAAATCGATTACACATGCCCGAAGCATGTCTTCTAAAGTTTGAATAGTGCGCTTAGACTGTCCATCCGTCTGAGGGTGATAAGCAGTGCTCATGTCCAAACGAGAGCCAAAAGATTTGTGCATCACTTGCCATAGTTCTGAAGTGAAACGTGCATCACGATCAGAGATAATAGAGGTTGGCACCCCGTGCCTCGAGACAACTTCCTTAAGGTAGACGTCTGCTAAAGTAGAGAACTTGTCTGTTTCCTTGATAGCCAAGAAGTGTGCAGACTTAGTGAGTCGATCCACGATCACCCAAATAGTATCATTTCCACGTTGAGATCTAGGCAGGCCAGTAACGAAATCCATGGAAATTTGTTCACATTTCCATTGTGTTATTTCTGGTTGTTGGAGTAGGCCTGATGGATTCTGATATTCCGTTTTGACTCTCGCACAAGTCAAACACTTGCTAACGTAAGTTGCTATATGAGCTTTCATGCTAGGCCACCAATATGTAGTTTTCAAGTCGTGGTACATCTTATCCGAACCAGGATGTACTGGGTAGCGAGACTTATGAGCTTCATCCATTACAAGCTCGCGTAAGTTGCAATAGAGTGGGACCCAGATGCGTCCCGTTACATAGTAGGCACCGTCTTCCTTTTGTTCTAATCGTTGCCTTGAGCCGCGTAGGGCTTCAGCCCTGACGTTTTCTGGTTTCAATGCTTCTACCTAAGCATCTCGTATCTGGGAAGGAAGACTAGACTGAATAGTGAGTTGCAACGCTCGTACACGCCTAGGTGTAGTGTCCTTTCGACTGAGGGCGTCAGCCACCACATTGGCTTTGCCCGGATGGTACTTTATAGCACATTCGTAATTGTTTAAAAGCTCGACCCATCGACGCTGACGCATGGTCAACTCTTTCTGCTTGAAGATATGCTCGAGACTCCTGTGATCGGTGTAGATGGTGCACTTGGTACCGTACATGTAATGTCTCCATATCTTGAGTGCGAAAACAACAGCTCCCAGCTCTAAATCGTGTGTAGTGTAATTCCGTTCGTGAATCTTAAGTTGGCGCGAAGCATAAGCAATGACTTTATCCCATTGCATCAACACACATCCAAGACCCTGAATGGATGCGTCGCAGTAGACTACAAAATCATCTGTGCCTTCTGGCAATGAGATGATAGGTGCACTACAAAGTCTATCCTTCAAGTGCTGAAATGCTGATTCATGTGTATTACCCCAACGATAGATAACGCCTTTCTGAGTTAGTGAGGTGAGGGGTTGTGCAATCTTTGAGAAGTCTTTGATGAACCTTCTGTAGTAGCCTGCCAAACCCAAAAATTGGCGGATTTCTGTTAGTGTACGGGGTGCAGGCCAGTTCTTAATCGAGTCTACCTTGGATGGATCAACATGAATCCCATCCTTGTTTACCACGTGGCCTAGAAAGTGGACTTCACGAAGCCAGAAGTCGCATTTTGAAAACTTGGCGTACAGCTGTTCTGTTCGAAGGAGTTCCAAAATGAGTCGTAAATGCTGTTCGTGTTCCTCCTAACTCTTGGAGTAGATCAGAATGTCGTCGATGAATACAATCACAAACCTATCCAAGTAAGGCTTGCACACTCTGTTCATAAGATCCATGAAGACTGTAGGCACGTTTGTTAACCCGAATGGCATGACCAAGAACTCGTAATGACCGCAGCGTGTTCTGAATGCTGTTTTGGAGACGTCCTCGTCCCGAACTCTCAGTTGATGGTAGCCTGACCTCAGATCAATCTTTGAATAGTAGCTCGACCCTTGCAGCTGGTCGAACAAGTCGTCAATGCGTGGAAGAGGATAGCGATTCTTCACGGTCACCTTGTTCAGTTCGCGGTAATCTATGCACATGCGGAAGGTACAGTCTTTCTTCTTCACAAATAATACTGGAGCTCCCCAGGGCGAAGAGCTAGGACGAATGAAACCCTTTTCCAAGAGTTCTTGCAATTGCTTAGACAGTTCTTCCAGTTCGGTTGGAGCTAAGCGATAAGGTGCTCGAGCTATGGGTGCTGCTCCAGGAGCTAGCTCGATCTGAAATTCGACCTGGCGATGAGGCAGTAGCCCAGGTAATTCCTCAGGAAACACTTGAGGAAAGTCGCGTACAACCGGAATATCCTCTATCTTCTTCTCTTTCGTTGATGCATCAGTAACGAGGGCTAACATAGTCGTATGGCCCTTTCGCAAACACTTCTGGGCCTTGAGAAAGGAAATGATGCCTACCACAGCACCACTCTTGTCGCCTTGAATTTCGAGAGGTTCTTTGCCATAACGGGGAATACAAACAATCTTCTCTTTACATAGGATCTCTGCTTGCTGTTGGGATAACCAATCCATCTCAATGACGATGTCGAAACTACCCAAGACTATAGGAATGAGGTTGATGGAGAATGTCTGACCAGCTAAGACGAGGTTACAACCCTTGACTACCAGAAGATTGCTGACCAGGGCTCTGATAGTCATCAATCTTTCGCTGCCGTGCCTGGGACTGAAATGAAGTTGAACCCTTGCTGGAGGTTCCATCCCACTTTCTCTTGTTGTCACTGGGAATAGCAGAAGTAGTAGTAGTAGCACCAGTGCGTTTAGGCAGCTTGTTCTGTTCCACTGCCTGGTCTGTGAGACGATGAGCAAGACGAGTAACATCTTGAATAGTAGCAAGTTTAGCAGAAGTCACATGACTTTGAATCTCTGGTACTAAGCATTTGAGGTACAGCTCAATGCGCTTGATGGGAGGATCCACCATAGTTGGGCATAACATTGCCAGTTCATTGGATCGCTTTGTATATGCTTCTATCTCTGACCCCGTCATTGTTAGGTTAAAGAAATCCACTTCCAGCTTGTGGATGTCATCACGACTACCGTATTCCCGTTTGATCAGTTTCTTAAAGTCGTTCCACGGGGTGGCATTGGCAGCTGCCAACCCTAACATTTTCACTTGTGCGTTCCACCAAGTCAACGCAACACCTTCGAGAGTACCAGTGGCATACTTCACCCTACGAGCCTCAGGGCATTCACACATTTTGAAGACTGACTCGAGCTTCTCGAACCAGTGGAGGAGTCCAACTGCCCCTTCAGTGCCACTGAAAGTACTAGGACGACAGTCCATGAAAGTTTTGAACGTGCATGTAGGCTGCTGAGCAAACTGGCCTCCTGCTTGAGTGGCTGCAAGTGCCGCAGCAACTTGTTGGTTGATCAAAGCCGTCAGCTGGGCTTGTGTCATGTTAACGCGTCCACTCATGATCTTCACAAGTAAGAGAACACAAGTGAGAAGTGCGTCATATCAATACGCAAGTGTGGAATGACAGAAGAGTGTGAGCATACAAGATTTCAAGTAGTAGTTGTTACGTTCATCTAAGCATACTATGAGCAATGTAATTATGTATTTAGCAAGTAGGTAATATAAACATAAACCATATCACCTATTATCTCGAGTCTTGCACGTGGAGCGAAGCGTCGTTGTGGATCGTTGAGCACTGTTCAGGTTATAGTCTGGTTTTAACAAAACTTTTTCCTTTATTAAAACCCAGTTCACTATAACCAATGGCTCTGATACCAATCTGTCACACCCCCAAAATCCACACGCAGACTATCACCGCTTGGAGGCATGACATGACCAGGATCAAGCCACCAATCATATTGAACATAACAAGTAATAAGTAAACTTCAACCACACAATATGAAAGGTGGTCCAAACCAAAAACGTAGTTAAGTGTTTAGCGGAAGCATAAATATGTAAACCCAACATAAGTTCAAATGTTTAGCATGGCACACAGCTGTCCATGTCCCACAACGACTCCTCTCCACTCCCATGCAAGCTCCATAGATACCTAACGACCTGCAAGGCATGTAACAGAGAGTCAACAACAAAGTTTAGCGAGTTCACAGTTGGTTGTTCAGTAATAAGTTCGTTTAACAAATCGTAAGTTCGTTTATAACCATGCCGTGTATTACTAGGCCATTTGTATGTTCATCTAGTGGGGGCTTCCCATGTTGTAAGTTACTAGACTAGTTGTATCCATAAGTATCCTTCCCAATCCGAGGATTGTAGTAAGTATAAGTTTACGTAGGTTTTACATAAGTGCCCTTCCCAACCGAGGACAGTACGTAGCGAGTACGTAGGTTTAGCGCTGGTGTCCTTCCCCATCCGAGGACAATGGTACATAGGATTTACATAGGTTTTAACACTAGTGTCCTTCCCAAACCGAGGACAGTACGCAGGTTTTACGTAGAGTTTGGCACAAGCATCCTTCCCAATCCGAGGACCGTGGTAAGTAGTCTAGTAGTGATGTAAGTACAAGTAATCATTTAATCCCATTCCCAATCCACCGGGGAATCCCATGCCTTGGTAAAAGTGTGAACTCACCTTGGTTTGCTAGGTATGCTAAATAATATGCCCACAAGAAATCAATCAAGTCCTATAGTATGCATGTATACTCAATCAGTTCAACCTCGTAAAGATTCACATACAATCTAGGTCACAAAGTGTGCCTTAGAAATTAGCACGTATTACATAAGCAGTTAATCAAAGCCATGCAATTCATGCCTCATATAAATGTCCTTCACAGTTTGTACTATCCTGGTTATTCATTAACACACTTAACAGAGTTAATATACCTAACAGAGCCCAGTAGCTAACTGAGTTAACAAACTAACGAAGTTAATGGACTAACAGAGTTAACAATTATCATGGTTAATAAACTAACAAAGTTACTGTACACAAAGCATATGTGACGAAATCACTATGGACGAAAACCCCCTAGTGACGAAATCCCAAGGGTTTTCGTCAGGTTAAATGTATGGCGAAAACACATAGTGTTTTCATCTGGTTCTTTGTGTTTTCGTCGACTTCAACAGCAACAATAATAACAGTTACATCATTACACTAACCCTTATCATCACTTCGTTTATTCCATATAAAATTACTCTTTATCTAATCTTACATTCGTATTAATTGATCATTATCAATAGTCAACACATCATCATATTACTTCTGTTAGTAAAACAGCACATGAAGAATCATCTAATATTTATGTGTGTATATCGATACCATTCACATGCTATTCGGCCCACATCCCAATCATCATAGTTATCAATTCACAGAATCACATACAATAGCACACATTGTCCCAAGTAATTATCATTATTAGCACAAACAATGGCCGCCAACTTGATAAAGCATTCAGATGATTATGATTGGACCGATTACTTTTTGTTTTAATAGAGGGTTTGTAGTTTTAAAATATTGGTAATGGAATTCAATCAATTCAATAAATTCTTGGCCGACAACTGATGTTATATACATGCGATTGGACCAAAAGTTAATATATCATATCTAACCTATATACATCAAATCTAACACTTGTTTACTTGACAATTCACACGCAAGTAAAGACAACAGTGGCCGCCAATTACATGTATGCAATATGCAATCTCAGCGCACTTCAGTCAATCAAGTATACATATAGACATGTGATAGTTATACTACGGAATCATGCAGAAATCCAACAACAGTGCAGACTAACCAAGGTGGAAAGGGTACCAGATTATTCGAAAGGAAAAGCTTGAAGACTTGCAGTTGCCGTCGCACAGGGAATAAGGCTCTAGGGTTTGCCGATTGAAAAACTTCTCGTAAAGGTTGTGATCAATATATATATATATATATAAGTGATTCACTACTGGGCCTAATGCCCATTTTGATTTCGCCAAGATATGGGTGACGAAAACACTTGGGGTGTTTTCGTCCAGCAGTGTTTTCATGAGGTGGGGTGTTTTCGGCTAGAGATGGGGTTTTAACAATGTAGCTTATAAACAAAATACATGTTAACTAATAAACAACTCATAAACGAGACTAGTCTAAACAACTTATTAGCATATCAACAAAACAACGAATTAACATAAACGACTTATAACGAATAAACAACTCATAGCGAATAAACCACAGTACACGGTACGAAACAAGTAACGTTTAGAGGGGGAACCTTGGAAACTCGAGTTGTCACAGGTCAATCATTAGGATTCGACCAAACACATTTTGTGACCATAGTTGCATTAGGAATAACCTTTCGAGGTTATAATTTATGGTCACTTAGTCTACTTAGTTGTATGATAGGTGATTATATGCCTTAGGAAAAATGACCAAAATGCCCTTTTTACGCCAAAATTCATTTTAAGAATATGTAACATAAATTTCGACATCTAAACTAATTAGCCAACAATATTAGACATGTTAAGGCATATTTTACTTGTCATAGGACTAGTTAGGCGGTCCGAACGCGTTTTACATGAACGACGCGTTAAAGTAGCGTAAGCTACCTAAACGAGTCGCAATGGGTCATAAGCACTTATGATAGGTTCCGTTTTAGAATGTAGGCTTTGTTAAACCATATTACATGAGTTCTTATGCTCATTTGGTTTACGAAACCACATTTTATCCGATCCTTCGATTTAGGTCCGTTTGTTAACGTAGTTACCTATATTAGGTGTTGTTTGATTCCGTGATCTTTCTAGCATTGCTTGGTGGTTATCCAAAGACTATTGAGCAATCTCAAGTGAGTACATAATCCCCTCTTTTACTATTTTTCAAACATTTTGGGGGTGAAACACATGTGCCTACTTGTTACTTTCGTGCTTTCCATGTTTTCATATCATATGCTTCTTATGTTCATTAGTACACTTATAGTACATGATTTCATTATGTTTTCGCTATGTATGTCCATTTAGTGCATACTTAGTGCATTGTTTTACATTACATTTCACGATATGTATGTCCATTTAGTGCATACTTAGTGCATTGTTTTACATTACACTTCACGCTATGTATGTCTATTAAGTGCATACTTAGTGCATTGTTTTACATTGCATTTTATGCTATGTATGTTCATTGTTGCATACTTAGTACATTTGTTTTACATCACATGCTTACATTTTAGTATGACATTTGGTTTATTTAAATGGACAAAAATACGTTCATTAACATTGGCCATGCCGTTCGTTAGTAGGTAGTGGTACCATAGGAATTGACAACTCCGGTTCCTGAAATCCTAGGTTTGTTTGGATGGAAGGAATGACCGAATTCGATACACATAATTCAGATAAGCCTTTAATTTGTTTAAGGGTTTGTCGCCACAGTCTCAAGGCTTGAATGTATGCATTTTTACAATACCGCATAGATGTTTGTATCAGTATAGCATGCAGTTATTTTGACAAAACATAACTTTGATTTATTTCAATACCTTGTTTTGTACATTTTACATATGGTTTAGTTGATATATTTCACTTGCCATACATGACATTTGTTTACACATTACATGATTTACATTTTGACAATAGATATGGTTTACACAATAACAATTGACAATTGGTTTAAACATGAACAATTTACATTGGTGGTTTGCTTGGGTAAGTGATTTATGTAACGAGGCGTGTGTAATATGATAAAAGCAAGGTGGATACGCGGCTGGTACTTCCTATATATAAGTACTCTTATAATATTACACATCGTAGCGTTATTTAAATCATTTCAATTTAGACATATAACATTTTACATAAATAACATATTTTTCACAAGACATTGTTTTACAAAACAGTTTGTTTTATACAACTCATTTTACTTGGTTATTTAATTAACCATACATCTTTCTTTTATATAATCTGATTTCTTATCAAGTTTTCATATGATATATAAAAGAAAACACTTAGCAAGATTCATGACTAATTTTTATTAAACATTTCTTTAAACCTAAGTCATGAATCCTATTTTCACAAAACCTATGTATCTCACAGGCATTTTTATGCTGATGTACCTATTTTCACATGTGTTTTCAGGAGCTGGTGCATAGGTTTGATTCAGGATACACTAGGGTGGACTTGGGCCTTAGTGACATAAAAGAAGTAAGATTAGTTTAAATAATGTTATGTACTCTTGTTTCTTTCGTTTAAAGACAATGTAATCCTTTTGTTAATAATTAAAACATAACTTTAATTACCATTGTTGTGAAACAATAATTCTGTTACAACACTCACCGACGTTTCCGCCTGGTCGGGCTGTGACATAACGCAGTCGGGGTGTGACAGAAGAGTTGGTATCAGAGCCACAAGTTATAGGTAATTAGGTTATTAGTAATGCTTTGACCTAGACTATAACTTTCTTGGACCCTAACGCAAGAAATTTGCGTTTAGATTTTTAAAACAATACCGTCACCTATCTTTAGGTGATAACCACAATGAGAACACGATAACAAATCTGCTTTGAAAACCAATCATCTTTTCGTAGATGATTTATTATAAAGTTTTGAACCTTCAAAGTTTTCAAAATCTCGTCAAAGTTTGGGTCTTGCAGTGTGAACACGTGCAATCTGGAAGGGTGGATGCCTGTATCCTGAGTTTTCTATCTAAGGCTAGAGTGTTCGTAAAAATCCACATAATCAGACCAGTCACTCTTACATGGGAACTCTTGGGATGAGTGTCCACTTATAGGCTAAAGCAGGTCTTCGCGATACATTATACTGACCCATTTTCTTTGATTAGTCACTGTGCATCATTTGTTTGTTCGAGGTAAAGAACAAATGATCGCCTTCCTTATGTTTTGTCGATGTTTTCAATACCTCTTTTGTTCATCCAATTGTCGATCTCACCCGTTTCTCATGTTTCCTTGTTCCTTTTAGAATATACCACCTAGACGTGATCCGAACAGGATGCTGCCATCACAACCCTTGTCGCTCACCAAATCGCAGCCGTGCTTCCGAACCTAGTAACTCAGATTAATCAAGCGAATAATAATAACAATAATGCTCAGTGTAGTTTCAAGAATTTCAATTCGGCTAAACCTTTGAAGTTTTCTGGGTCTCAAGGAGCAACTGCGCACCTACAATGGTTCGAGAGCTTGGAAAGCACCTTCAGACATGTGCAATGTTCAAATGAGCGTATGGTTGAGTTTGCGTCAAGTGTTTTTGAGAAGCGTGCTCTAACATTGTGGAATGGTGTGATTCGTGATAGGGGTGCCGATGTGGTGATGGCATAAACATGGGAAGAGCTTCGAGCTCTCATGATGAAAGAGTTATGTCCCCTTCACGAGATTAGGGCTTTGGAACGAGAATTTGACGATTTGAAACAAGATGGGGGAGAACACCGTGTGTATACGGATTGTTATGAGGATCTCAGTTTGTTGTGTCCTACTATGGTTACCCCGTTGGAGAAAGCGATTGAGAGGTATATCGATGGTTTACCCGATTCTGTGCAAGATATCGTAACTGGTAGTAATCCTACCACTGTTCGTCAGGCAATTGAATTGGCTGCTACTCTGACCGAGTCTCAGGTCAAAAAAGGTAAACTAACCCGCAAGGGTGATAAAAAGCAGTCAGCTGATGCAGCACAAGACAAGGGAAAGGGTAAGGGTAAGGGTAAGGGTAAGAAGAAAGGCGAGTCTTTAAGGAGGTCGAGGAAGCGTAAGGCTTCCCAGAACTTTGCAGTCACTGCACAGAATGCTCAGAACCCACCAGCATAACCTCCTGCGAAGAAACAATATGCTGGTACCACACCTCACTGTACTAGATGCAATGGTCATCATGCGACCCAACAGGCTTGTAAACAGTGTACTACTTGTGGTAAACTTGGGCATCTAGCCAACATTTGTCGTTTGGGTCAGAATCAAGTCCCTCAGAATCCAGCACAGGTTCAAGGGAATGCCCTAGATTTCTACCTGGTTCGTGTTACAACTGTGGTGAAATGGGTCATTTCCGCAACAACTGCCCGAGGTTGGTGAACGCGAATGCAAATCCGAGTATCAATGCTAATGTGAATCCCGCTCATGGAAGAGCGTACAACTTGAATGCAAATGAGGAGAGGGCTTACAACGAGGTTGTTAATGGTACGTTCCTTGTTAACCATCAACCTGCATATGTTCTTTTCGATTCTGGTGCCGATAGAAGTTTTGTTTTGTTATCATTTGAGCCTTTGCTTGCAATACCGCAATAACGGTCCGCGTACAAAAGTGTTTGCGTTGTGTGTCGATTGTGATTTGAATAAGTAACGTATGTAACACCCAAAAGTACATAAAGCAAAAAGGGTTCGTCTATACTCACAGATAACGTTTAATAAATAAACACCGTCTTGGATTGAAGGGAGCGCTGGAAGGTTAGCCTGATTACAGAACGATTGCAAAAGCTATGAACAGTGCGTTGAACGGTGACGAGTGGGCTAGATGACGAATGGTCATCCGATCGGATGACAATCGGGACGGATGGTCATTCGGTCGGATTGACATTCGTTTGGGGTGGATGTGTTTATGTATGATGGCTTTGAAGTTTTCGTTGTAGCATTTTAAAATCAGAGAAGTATCTCTACCTTTCAGATCGTTCGATCGAACAGTCGTCCGGTCGGATGGTCATTCGCTCGGATGGCGATCCGTTCCAGCGAGACATTTCTCAGAGAAAAAGTTAATAGCAGAATGGTCATTTGATCTGATGGTCATCCGATCGGATGGCCATTCGCTGGATACTGATATGTATTGAAAATGTTAAAATGTTCAAGTGTTTGTGACCATGAGTCATCCGATCGGATTGCCGTTCGATCGGATGGCAATCCGATCGGACGGCAGTCTGTTTGGTGACTTACTTGTTTTGAAATTTGTTAAGTTTGTAAGTTTGCGGTTTGACCGAGACGGTATGGAAACGTGTTAAACAACGGAACCTATCAAGTCCAAGTCATCCGATTGAAGTGGGAATCACCCCAGTGCGATTAGTTAATGATTCTTGACGGTTGCTCATGTTAAACCCGTGAATCGGTTGTCTCTTTGATAGGAAATCACTTCTCAGACCGACACTTCACTAGAGAATGAGTGAAAGGCCTGAATGAGCTCCGATTCTATTGGTTTTTGAGTGTAAGAGTGTAAAAGAGTTGAAAGAAAAGTCGTGAAAACATCTTTCATTCCTTTTAATCTTTAAAATGTTTAGATTTCGGTGAAATTAGTGTTTAAACATGTTGAAATCTATTAGATCTAAGTTGTTCTTGGTGGAATGAGGTCAAATCTTGAAGTTCATAAGAACCCCATGATCACATCATCCTAAAACACCTCAAATCAGCCGATTTCATGGTGAAAGATGAAGATTTGATGGTGAAAAAGATGAAGAAGTGTGTGTATGTTAGACCCAGTTCAGGCTCAAAACAACTTCTTTTCACGTAATATGGCAAGTGATTTCAGTAGATGTGAAAAAGATGTGCGGAAATGGAAATCAGACTTTCAAGAAACAAGACCTACAGAATTATCAAGTTTATATCACTTAGAAACAAAATGGTTTACAAAGTGATTGTAAGATTATTATCTAATACAAACGAATCTTGAATTCTGTGGGGGAGAGAGCAATGGAGTTTAGATGTATGTGTGAATGCTAAGCTTCAAACTCACTTTGCTTCTCCTGGTTTAGCCTTCTATTTATAGACGGCTTGTATGAATAAACAATTGTTTATTCATACAATAATTCCTGCAAAAAGTGGCCAATTGACATATTCATTGATTCCAACGTTCAAGTTGGCTTTTTCATCATGATTTCATTTAATGTCAACTTGCTTCGGTAAGTGTGGCAGGACAGAGCCAATTTCAGACAAGTGGGTTGTTTCATCAGAAATTCTGATAAACCACTTCATCAGAAATTCTGATGAACAAATCATCAGAAAATCTTTGATGATCAGAAACGTCAGATACTGATGATATTTTATCAGAAATATCATCAGATCTATCAGAAAAGACCTTTTCTGATAATCCAATTCAGCTCTTGATCAACTTGTATTTCTTTGAAGTAGATGCTGTGCTTTTCCAGTTGTCCCATATGTTCTTCTTTTTCTAGTTCGTGATCTTCAGAACTGTGATATCTTTCATAGACACAGTTGATTGTGTTTTCTTTCAATACTTACAAATAAAGTTTCCTAACAGTTTCCCCCTAAGTATTGTAAGAAAAAGAACTATCTCTATGTCAAACATAAACAATTTTCTTTGAAAGAAAATTTCAAAAACAACTAAGTTTAGAAACATAATGCATAGTCAAACCAACCATACATCAGACAAATTTAAAACTTTGTTCAAAAACAGAAATTTCATCTTATCAATTCATTTAATTGATCTTCACTCCACTTCTGTATTTGTCTCCTGGTTTCAGTCTTTTCTTGTAATCAATAGCCTTTTGAGTTGCTTTGTACATCTCTTTATACCATCCTCTTGCTTCCATCCAATTTTCAATGCACTCTTTAATTGTTTTTCTCAGCTTTTCATTGTTCTTTCCCTTCTTTTTGAGCTGCTCTTGTTTTTCATTCATGCAGTTTCTTATATATTTTAGTGTTTGATTTGAATACCTGCATATTTCACTGATTCTGAACAGAGCTTTCTCTTCATTTGCATCTTTGAAGACTACACACATTTCTGGTTGATCAAAGATTGCTTTGGTTCTTACTGGTTTAGAAGAGATTTCAGCTGGAATTGAAGTGTTTGGAGGTGGTATTAGTACTTTGTTGCTGTACTCAAAATTAATACATAGATCAAAGTCTGTCAGTGCAGCCCTTTTGTATAACTTTTCTCCTGCACTTTTGAGACTTTCAAGGGCTCTTCTGATTATAACTGAATTTCCTTTCATTTCATCAATGATGCTCTTCATCTTGACTATTCCCAATGGGTGAATATCATCAGCCAGATTTGCATCAGTAACCTTCTGTTGACTGTTGTCTTTTCTGATCAAGGTATACTTGTTTTGTGCTTCATTACCTAGGATGCCTCCTCCAGTGGTCATTGTATCAATTCTTTCAATTGATACTATTGGATTAGTCAAATGCTTGTGTAAAATTACCCAACCTCCATTGTTTCTGTTTTCAACAATACCTTTGCTCAATGGAGAGAGTGATCTCTTTGGGTTGTCTTGTGGACCTTTCCAATAGTAATTCTTTAGATGTTCTTCAGGGTACATTATAGTGTGTAAATCACCTTTTAGCACTTCCATTTCCCTGATGTTCCCTTCTGAATCTTCTATCATTTCTTTTCTTGGCCTTTTTGAGGAAGTCACTTCATGTTCCATTCTTCTCTTTTCTTTTGTATCCAACATTATGCTCAACTCTGTTTCTCCAGTGATGGTTGTGGAAACTGGTTGTACTGAAACATGCTCTTTTGGTTGTACCCTTGATGTGTCTGGCTTTGAGACATTTGGTGGAGGACCCATGGGTATCTTTTGTTTATTTTGAGGTGGACCCATGGGTTGCTTCTGTTTTTGAGCTGTTGCGATTTCTGTTGGTTTGGTTTGATCTTGTTGAACAATTTCTGGTGGTTGTTGAGAACTTTCTGACCTTCTTGCTTGTCTTTCTTGTGGAATTTGAGCTTTCAGTTCCTGAAGATCAATATTTGCTAATCTAGCAACATTATACTGCAATCTCTTAACTAATAGATGAACATTTGAAAGAGCTTGAGTATTTGTTTCCTCTTGTTTCTTCATATTCTGTAACTCCTGATTTTCTTGATTTCTTTGTGCAGCTAATTCCATCAATAGTTTCTCAAAAGCCTCAGTCATGCTGCTGTTGTTGGCTCTGAGAAACTGTATTTCTTCAAGAAGCTTTCCTGAACTTGAGCTTTCCCCTGCAGTAGCAACCTCAGCCATCTTTTTCTTGATATCATGCAGTTCATTAATAGCTTTATTAATTTCTGATGAGCTTTCTTTGTTTTCTGATGATCTTTGCAGTTTGTTAAGTACTGCTGTATTGTCTTCAGTTTGCTTCTGCACAGCTTTGACAGTTTCTGACAAAAACTTGATTTCTGATTTCTTGTAGTATCAAATCAAATTTTTCTTCTGTTGTTGTTTTCACAGTAGCAGTTTTATCTTCAGGTTCTTTTTGAAGTTGTGAAGGTGACATAGAATGTTGTTCTTGGGAAATTGGAGAAACAACAGATGTTTCTCTTCTAACACCAGCAGAAAACACATTCTCTGCTGTTTTAAGGTTAAGAGGATTGGATGAATCCAAATTCCCTATATCCTCACCAGAAAATTGAAACAAATTCAAGCTCTGGATTTCCTCGTTTCCTTGAACCATTTCAGGTTCTCCACGAGTTGTTGAGAAACGTTTTGTTTTCTCATCCAGGTTTCCTTGATCAGCAGGCTGATCTCTACCTGTTGTTACTACATTTTCTTCCTCAGAATCTGATTCAGAAAATGAGTCTCTTGTTTTACTCACTTCTTGTTTTGAAGAAATAGTTTCTCTAATTAAGATTTCATGTTTTCCTTGAATTGATTCATCAGAATCATTCTCAGAATCATAAAATATGTCTATTTTAGACTTTTGTGCACCTGTTTCTCCAATGTGTGAGTCTTCAGCATGGTGTTCTTCAGTCACAGGACTCATGTTTACATCTTTTTCAGCTAGATGAGGATTAGATTCGTCCTGCTGTTCCATTCTTGGTGTGCTTGACTCCTGTGCATCATGTTCCATAGGGGACACTTGTTCAAAAACTCCTTTGCTCTGTGACTTTTTGTTCAACATCTTCAGGTATTCTGCTCTGTATGATGATTCTTCTGGTATTATGCTCATCACTTTTTCTGTCAGAGCAGGTACATCATAATCTGACTTCCAAGACCCTGCAGCATTCCATGGTTTCATAATTTCTATCTTCCACATATTTTCTGATGCTGGGATTTCCATGTTTCTTTTCAGAAAAGCATCAGAAATTATGATTGATAGAAACCTTGGAAAGGGTAGATGTGTATCTATTCTTCCATCTTTGGTCAGAATTGATCTTCTGATCAGAATAAATATTTCTGCTCCATAATCAATGTTCAATCCATTAATTAGACTGAACATGATTGTTAGAATGCTCATATTTATCTGATCTGTACCTCCAATTTTTGACGATAGACACTTATTCAAAATTTCCATTAAGACTTGCCAGAAGGCAGGTAGTTTGTTTCTCTTGAATTTACTGATTGTTGAAATCTTTGTTTTGTATCCCATTACAGCATCAAGTTGTGAAAACATATCTTCTCTTTCTGGTGACTTTTCAAAGTTCTGTTATAAGGGTAGCTCCAAACATTCCCTTATGTTTTCTGGTGAAATTTTAATGAAGATATTTCCCCACACATGTGCTGTTAGCTCAGTGTGACTTGAGATTTTGAGAGTTTTTACAACTTGTTGTATGAGTTCTTGTGGTACCTCTCTGGTCTTTGTAAGAGCTTGAGCTAATGGGCACCTTGTTAGAAATTCAATGAGAATTTGACACTTCGTATCATACTCTTCAATTTTATCGTTCATTGCTTCATTGTTGCTCTTTAATGGAAGAAATTCATCTTCAGTGATGAAAGGAACTGAGTGTTTAACTTGAGGTTTGTTGATGTTGACAGCAGCCATTGAGAATTTGGGTTTTGTGTTTGGAAAAGGGTTTTAGGGTTTTGAATTTGAAGGTTGAAGATGGAAGACTCTGTTTTGAATGAGGTATTTATATGGTGTGTAGACAGAGATTTTTTGAGTGTTTGTCGTGGGTTGTTTGAGTTTAAGAGGATTAATGACACCTTTATGATGTTTTAATCCTTTTAAGGAGACAACCGTTTTTGAAAGACCATTGATTTATCTCTAATTTAATGTATATCCTTTTAAAGAGATTTGGAGACTTCAACGATTTTACAGATAAACACAATTTTCCAACTTACGCCTTTTCTCTATGTGGGACCCCTTTTGTTTAAAAAGGTCCAATCGAAACCTTTTGTGTGTTACCCCAGATATTTCTCATGATGATTTTTCTTTTAAGATGAGAGGGAATAAGAAGAGTTCTGAGATGTTACTTACATTGTAGTCTTGCATTTCTGAACTCCACACCTTTGTTTTGATATACCAGAATTTTTGTTTACATAGCTTGTTCCAGTCCTCAGAAAAAATTAAAAAAAATTTGTATTTTCAAAAATTCAATTAAATCTGATTAAAAGAATTGTTTTTCTGATGATATGTTAAACTTTCTGATTTTTCAAAACAAAAAAATGATTTTCTGATCAGTTATCAGAATTTTCACAATTTTCTGGTGAATGATCAGTTTTTCTGATTGATCATCAGATTTTGATTTCTACTAACTTCTGTTAGTTTCCATGTGAAATTCACCAGATTTTCTTTGATTTTATCAGTCAAGAAGTGTTAGTTCCCCCTAGATCTATTTATCAGAGAAAAAAAATTTAAAACAAACCTGTTGAAAGAAACATAAAACAAACATGATAAACGAAAACAAAACTTAAAACAAAGAAAACTACTCCTCCTCCTCCTCTAACACATTGAACATGTACTTCACATATAACCAAAGACTGGTTACACGTCCGGTGTGTTTCTTCGCCGGCATCAAGGTGGCTTCACTAATGTTTTCTTGAAGTACCATCTCAGCTCTTGAGTAGCAGCTTCTCACTCCTCCAAAGCCTAGTTGACTAGTGATCACCTTGGTAACAAATCTAGGGTAAATTAGAAAGGTTTGACGGTCGTGGATGTTTGCCTCTAAGTCTCTCATTAGAAACTTAGCATAGTTAAATGGTTTTTCTTGTATCACAGCATGCACCACTTCCATCATCCTATTCGACAGCTCATTGAACTGTCCAATTTTCTTGGAAAAGCAGACACTTAGCTGAGTTACCAAAAACTGGAAAGGTGGTATAAATCCAGACTTGCTAATGGCCCTTGACGAGTTGAGTGTGTGATAGCCCATTTCAGTCAAGGTTTGTTGATCATTTGATTTTTCCGGAAGTTGGATTTCATGATCATCACCCAGTTTGAGGACTTTTCTGATTGTTTCTTCTTTTAGAGTAATTTTTACTCCCATAACCTCACTTTCAATCTACATGGAAGTACCACCAAAAATGATTTGAGAATTCCACCAGAACTCTTGGAGAAGTTCTGGATATATGGTGACATGTGATGACACATCAAAGCCTAGAGGACTTTTCATGATCATATTGTACACAAACCTGCAGTCCTTCCATGCAGGTCCTTCCAAGTTGGATCTTAATCTAAGATTGTGAAGTCTATGAAACGGAAGAGGGAATTGAGTGGCTTTCATCAATTTTGGGCGACCCATTTTTGATAAGGGGAAAAAAACTGTTGAAGGGCTTTTGAAGAACTGGTTTTTGTTACAAATGTTCTTTTCAGGTTGATAGTATTTATATGTGAAAGTGATGTTATAACAGCCAACCTTTTTCTCTTCAATTAAGAAGATATCTATCCCAGTGAATGTAACAGTGAGTGTAACAGTGATTTTGAGAGTATATCAAGCCCCATGTGTGAGTAAGCATTAAATGACTAGGCATCTATTTTCATATCTCCTAATGATTCTAGTGCCTACGTGTCACATTTAAGTTCCTTATGAAGAAATGACGTTGCATGAAAAAAAAATGAAATTCAATAAACTAAAAGAAAAAGAGATGGAAGATTATCACAGCTGTATGGAACTTCATCAGTATGCATGTTACTTTTCCCCCTTTTTGTGTTTTTTTTATTAACACAATACAACAAAAAAATACACGAAAATAAGTAATTACAAACTGTGGAATATGCATGAGGATAAAAAAAATTCTGATGTTTTAACATAGTTTCTTATTTTATATCAGAACTTTTGGTAATTTTTCCTAGAGTGTCTGATATTTTCTCAGATTATCTGATAATTATTGACTATTTATCAGATTTTCTGGTGTTCCATCAGATTGATGGATTGTTTTATCAGAAGCTAGTTGATTTGTTCTATGAGTATCAGAATTTTGTTGTTTAACAAGTTGGTCATCAATTTGTGTTTTTGTGTTTTCTGAGAAATCTTCATCATTTAGATTGACCATGCCTAGTTTGCTGATTAAAAAATTGTGTCTCTTTTCATCAAGAGGTTTTGTAAAGATATCAGCAATTTGATTTTCAGTTGGAACAAAATACTTTTCAATGTTACCTTTCTCCACATGATCTTTTATGAAGTGGTATCTGACATCTATGTGTTTAGTTCTTGAGTGATGAACATGATTTTCAGTTATTGCAATGGCACTCTTTGAGTCACATAGAATTGAATTCTTATCAGAGTTACTCCATAATCTTTCAGTTGAGTCTGCATCCACAGCACTTGCGAACAGCAACTTGCTGCTGCTACATATTCTGATTCTGCTGTTGATGTGGCAACACAGTTTTGTTTCTTACTTGCCCAACATACTAATCTTTTTCCCAGAAGTTGACATGCTCCAGATGTGCTTTTTCTGTCAATCTTGCACCCTGCATAATCTGCATCTGTGCATGCAATTAATTCAAGGTTTGTATCCTTAGGATACCAGAGACCAACTTCTGATGTGCCTTTGAGATATTTAAAAACCCTTTTTACAGCTTTCAGATGAGATTCTTTAGGATCACATTGATATCTGGCCAGAAAACATGTTGCAAACATGATATCTGGTCTGCTTGCAGTTAAATAAAGCAGTGATCCTATCATCCCTCTATAGGTTTTAATATCAACACTTATACCATTTTTATCAGAATCTAACTTGTTCCCTGTTGCCATGGGAGTTTTTTAAACAGAGCAGTTTTCAAGTGAGTATTTTTGTAGAATTATTTTCACATATTTTGATTGACTAAAAAATATTCCATCAACTCTTTGTTTTACCTGTAACCCTAAGAAAAAGGTTAACTCACCCATCATACTTATTTCAAAGTGGCTGGTCATCAATTTTTGAAATTTGTCACAAAATTTTTCATTTGTTGATCCAAATATAATGTCATCAACATATATCTGGACAAGCAGAGTGTGACCTTTGTGTGTTTTGAGAAAAAGAGTGGTGTCAATAGTTCCTTTGGTAAACCCAAAATTGAGTAAGAAGTTTGATAAAGTTTCATACCAGGCTCTAGGAGCTTGCTTCAACCCATACAAGGCTTTGTTTAATCTATAAACATGATTTTGAAATTTTGTTTCAACAAAGCCTTCTGGTTGATGCACATAAACTTCTTCCTCAATTTTACGATTCAGAAAAGCTGATTTTACATCCATTTGATAAACTTTTAAGTCCTTAGATGCAGCATAAGCAAGAAAAATTCTTACGGCTTCTAATCTAGCTACTGGTGCAAAGGTTTCGTCATAATCAATACCTTCTTGTTGACAGTAACCCTTGACCACTAACCTTGCTTTGTTCCTGGTGATTATGCATTCTCAACAGATTTGTTTCTGCACACCCATTTTGAGCCTATGACAGATTTGTCATTTGGCTTGGGTACCAGATCCCATACCTTGCTCCTTTCAAATTGATCAAGCTCTTCTTGCATGGCTTGAATCCAGTCTGAATCATTTAGAGCTTCCTTGACAGATTTGGGCTCTATCTTGCTTAAGAACCCAGAGAATATACACTCATGTGCAGTGGCAGACCTTGTTCTGACACCATCTGTAGGATTGCCTATGATGTCTGAATGAACATGTCCTTTGATCCATCTTAACCTGTTGTGAAATGTTGTTGGTTCTGATGGATTTGAAGTTTCCCCCTGATCAGGTGCTACGTTTGTCTGAAAAGTATCAGAAATCTGGATTTCTGATGTACTACATACTTGATCTGCAGGGTTAGAACATGAATAATCTTTTGATTTATATTTGAAAGCATCATCATGTACTTGAAAATCTTCATTTAATATTTCAAAGAGATGTTCATAATTTTCTTGATTGTCAGAAAAGTTTATTTCTTTTATGTATTCATCAGAAACCTCTGTTTCTGATGAGTCATCGAATGAGACATACAAACTTTCTCTGATAGTCCTGGTGTTGAGAATAAAAACTCTGTATGCTTTTGAGGACAAAGAGTAACCAAGAAAAATGCCTTTTTCTGTTTTTCTGTCAAATTTTTTCAGGCTTTCAAAATCATTAAAAACAAAACATTTACAACCAAATGTATGCAAAAATTTTATACTTGGTATTCTTCCATTTATAATGTTGAAAGGTGTTTTGTTGTGCCTTTTGTTGATTATGGATCTGTTTTGTGTAAAACATCCATTTGCTATAGCTTCTGCCCAGAAGTGAGTGGGCAATTTAGCATAAGCAAGCATGGTTCTAGCAGCTTCTACCAATGTCCTATTCCTTCTTTCAACCACACCATTCTGTTGAGGTGTTCTTGGAGCAGAAAAATCATGAGAAATTCCTTTACTTACTAAAAAATTCTCAATTTTTGCATTTTTAAATTCTGTTCCATTGTCTGACCTGATCCTTCTTACTGTTAGTTTTAACAGATTTTCAATTTTCTTAATAAAATTAATGATCAGATCAGGAGTTTCACTTTTCTTTCTCAAAAATTCTACCCATGTGTACCTGGAGAAGTCATCTACTATTACTAGTATGTATTTCTTTCCAGAAAAACTTTTTGTACTTATGGGTCCACACAAATCCATGTGTAAAAGTTCCACATTTTGTGAAATAGAAGACTCAGAAATTGATTTGTGTGAGCTTCTTTTGGATTTTCCGATTTCACATGCTTCACAAATTTTATCCTTCTTTGAGGATATCAAAGGTAATCCTTTTACCAGACCTTTGCTTGCTAATTTGCTTAGGTTTTTGAAATTTAAATGAGCAAGCCTTTTGTGCCATAACCAACTACTACCTTTGTTATGTTTTGAAAATAAACATAGTTTTGGATGTTCACTTTCTTCTTTAAAGTCAAAATAGTAGATAGATTTTCTTACTCTTTTCCCACTTAAATAAATTTTGTTATCATCTATACCTATTAACAAGCATTTTTCTGGTAAAAAGGTTACCTGAAAACCTTTGTCACAGAATTGACCACAACTCAGCAAATTATACTTTAAGCCTTCAACAAAGGCTACTTTCTCTATGGTCAAACATCCATATTTTATGCACCCATATCCCATGATCCTCCCTTTCACTCCATTTCCTAAATTTACCATTCTACCCAGCTTTGAAACAAAGTTGCTGAGTAAGCTCCTATCCCCATTCATGTGCTTGGAGCTTCCTGAGTCGCAGTACCAGATCTGCTGCACATGATGGTCCTGAAATGAAATGATTAGAGGGTTTTTGGTACCCAGGCATGCTTGGGTACTGTTTCTGATGAAATTTGAAACATTTTGTTTTTATTTCTTCTTGGTTTTGCATCAGAAACTCTGTTATATGCTGAGCCACTAACAGATTTTACATTTTTCTTTTGAAGATGGTGTTGGACAAGCTTCAGTATGTCAACACACATACAAGAGTTATCAGAATTTTCTGATAGATCCTCTTGTGATGGAATGATTGGATAATTTTGAAAAGATGAGTGAACTGCTTCTGGAGTTTTACAGATTCTTGACTGCATTCACTCTTGTTTGTTTTGAAGTTTGGTTTGTCAAAAGAATATTCAGAACAGATTGATTTGCAAGATTCAGATTCAGATTCTGATATTAAATTATCAGAATTCTGATGAGTTGCTTTTACAAAGATAGTGGGTTTATTTCTATTTGATCTTATAGAACTTGTATACCCTAAACCCTCTCCTTTGTTCTTAGGTGTGGACTCAATAAAATTTATAAACTCTTTAGCCTGTTGAAAACCTCTTACATTGATTTCTTTGTCATTGATTTTCTTGTAAAGATCTTTTCTTTCATTTTCATAAAACTCAATTTTTGCTCTTTGATCTAAACTGTCCTCAATAAGATGATGGTTTTCAAGAATGATTTTATTCAAAGTCTGTTGCAACTCATCAGATTTTTTAATATCTGATTTATGTTTATCTTGTAGATTTAGAAAATCTGACATGAGCTTGTTTAGTTTGTGTTCAAGATCAAGATTGTCTAAATTTACCTTTTGTTCTGAAGTTTCTGGTAGTCCTTCAGAGAGTGCCATGAGGCAAAAATTTGCCAATTCTTCTTCTTCATCATCAGAAGAATCATCAGATAACCATGTATCTGTTCCAACAATTAAGCTTACTTGCTGCTGCTTCTTTGCTTCTTCAAGCTTTTTCTCATAATAGGCAACATCCTTCAGCTTTTTGGTCTTGCATTCTGATGCATAATGACCTCTTTGCTTGCACTTGTAACACACAACTTCAGTCTTCCCTTTATCCTTAGATCTAAACTCTTTTTTAGATCTTCCATCCATCCTTCCTTTGTCACTCCTCTGGTATCTCTGGTTACCTCCCCTCAACCTCTGCTCAAATGTTTTGGTGAGCAGTTCTATTGCTTCAGCAAAAGCTGAAAAGTCTGATGATGCATCAGAAGTTTCAAGATTTTGAGTGTTTGAAGGTTGTGGATCATTTGTTGTTGTTGATCTTTGTGAGTTGGAGATTAGAGCTAAAGATCCCCCTCTTTGAATGGTTTCTTCAAATATTTCTTCCTCTCTAGGGATAAAGATGCTGTATAAGTCATGAAGACTCATGTTTCCTAGTTCTAAGGTTGATGATAAAGTCATAGTTAGACTTCTCCATTCTCTAGGAAGGGCATCAAGAAATTTTATGTTTCTTTCATCGTTTGATTTTGTTATACCAAACTTATTTAGCTCGTTTAAAAGTTTTGTAAATCTTTGATATGTATCATTTAACCTTTCACTTGGCAAACTTTTAAACCTTTCATAAGATGAGAAATTATTTGTTCTTTTGTTTCTTCTCATCCTTTCTCCTCCTTCACAAAGGTTTTCCAACTGATCCCATATTTCCTTAGCTGATGCACAAGCATCAACTTGTGAAAATATGTCATTGGGGATGGCCATAATTAAAAGTGACTTAGCCCTTTCATCCCCAGCCACCAGGTCCTTGTCTTCCTCACTCTAATTTATTTCTCTTTTGGGAGCGCGGGAGGCAGGGATTGCTGGTGATTGGTCAGTTGCTGGAATAGCAGGTATATCAGTCATTGGTGTATGTGGACCCCTTTCAATGGATTGAAACAGAGCTCGGTCATGACCATTAAGGAAATTGACCATCCTGATTTTCCACTGGGGGTATTCCTCTCTGACCAGAGTCGGAGGTTTAGACATAGAACCAATGTTAAAAGCATTATTCCAGGATTGAAAGCTGGCCATATTTAGAGAAAAGAAGACGAGCGATTGATCGTTTGAAAATAGTTTATTCAATCAGCTCTGATACCAATTGTTAGACCCAGTTCAGGCTCAAAACAACTTCTTTTCACGTAATATGGCAAGTGATTTCAGTAGATGTGAAAAAGATGTGCGGAAATGGAAATCGGACTTTCAAGAAACAAGACCTACAGAATTATCAAGTTTATATCACTTAGAAACAAAATGGTTTACAAAGTGATTGTAAGATTATTATCTAATACAAATGAATCTTGAATTCTGTGGGGGAGAGAGCAATGGAGTTTAGATGTATGTGTGAATGCTAAGGTTCAAACTCACTTTGCTTCTCCTGGTTTAGCCTTTTAGTTATAGACGGCTTGTATGAATAAACAATTCTTTATTCATACAATAATTCCTGCAAAAAGTGGCCAATTGACATATTCATTGATTCCAACGTTCAAGTTGGCTTTTTCATCATGATTTCATTTAATGTCAACTTGCTTCGGTAAGTGTGGCAGGACAGAGCCAATTTCAGACAAGTGGGTTGTTTCATCAGAAATTCTGATAAACCACTTCATCAGAAATTCTGATAAACAAATCATCAGAAAATCTTTGATGATCAGAAACGTCAGATACTGATGATATTTTATCAGAAATATCATCAGATCTATCAGAAAAGACCTTTTCTGATAATCCAATTCAGCTCTTGATCAACTTGTAATTCTTTGAAGTAGATGCTGTGCTTTTCCAGTTGTCCCATCTGTTCTTCTTTTTCTAGTTCGTGATCTTCAGGACTGTGATCTCTTTCATAGACACAGTTGATTGTGTTTTCTTTCAATACTTACAAATAAAGTTTCCTAACAGTGTAGATGATAGATGTACAAGATTTGAGGTAGAAACTTACAAGAATTGCGAGAAATCGAGAGAAATTGGCCTAATAAGTCAAAGGGTGGGGAGAGAGGGCTGTTACATCACTATTCATGATGTGACAGGTGGTATTTATAGGTGAAGGAGAGTAAAGGCGGTGTAGGTGTGCGATCGGATGGCAGTCCGATCGTATGGCCATCCGATCGGATGGTCATCCGTTCGGGTGACCATTCGATCGAATGGTCATTCGATCGAATGTCTCCAGCGAGTTGAGTGTCGATTTTTCGTTACGTGCGCTGAGCGTTGCGATGCGTTTAAGCGAGTGTCGATTAAGCGATGTGTTAGATTTAATAATAGTCACACAAATACCATAACTAACATACAACAACACAATTAACCTTGCGTTTCCAGTTCGCGATGAGATTGCGTTGCGATTGCGTTTTGATTAACACCTAAATAGCACACACACGTAAAACAATATACAGAACCTACGGTTCAAGTTGTGAACGCGATTGCGATGCGATTAGCGATAAACAGATTAGCGATTACCATCGATTAAGCTGCGATTATTACAGATACTCCACATAATACAACTAAAGTTCACCAATTAAAGGATTCGATTACAAGTCAAGAAGTGCAATCAATAATTAAGCAAGGAGTGACAGATCGCAATTAGCAATCTTTTCTTCCTTTGACTTTGACTTTGACTTTCAAAAAGCGGGTTGTTATAGCCTCCCCCACTTAGGGAATTTTGTCCCGAAATTATGTCGTAGGTGTAACAAATAGCTGTGGATATTTCGCCTTCATGTCACTTTCGAGTTCCCGGGTGAACTCTGCGCTGCGTTTGCCTTCCCAGCGAACCGTCACAATGGGAATGCGCGAGCGCCTGAGCTTCTTGGTTTCTTGAGCTATGATCTCGATAGGCTTCTCCACGAAGTGTAATGTTTCATCCACTTGTAGATCCTTAAGTGGTACTTGTAAATTCTGCTTGGCCTGGCACTTTCTGAGGTTCGAAACATGGAAAGCCGGGTGGACGTTGCTAAGTTCCTCCGGTAGTTCGAGTCCGTAGGCCACTTTACCAATCCTTTCCAGAATTTTAAAGGGTCCAACATATCAAGGAGCGAGTTTCCCTTTCTTGCCGAATCTGATCACCCACTTCCAAGGTGAAACCTTTAGGAGTACGTGATCGCCAACGTCAAATTCAAGGGGCTTGCGGCGTCTATCGGCATAACTTTTTTGATGACTCCGGCCTTTCAGCAGGTTGTCTCGAATTTGGAGGATTTTGTCAGTCGTTTCTTGCAGCTGCTCAGAACCGGTTATTTGCGCATCTCCGATCTCATGCTACACAATCGGCGATCAACATTTTCTTCCATATAGTGCCTCAAATGGTTCCATTTGAATGCTAGAATGATAACTGTTGTTGTACGAGAATTCGACCAAAGGTAAGTGCGCATCCCAATTGCCACCGAAATCTATGACACACGACCGAAGCATGTCTTCAACGGTACGAATCGTTCTTTCAGTCTGACCATCAGTTTGGGGATGGAGCGGTTAGAGATGATATCATGAGGTGTCCTGTGTCGACAGATGATCTCGTCGGTGTAGATTTGGGCTAATCGTTCTACCTTGTAGTGTTCCCGTATCGGAAGAAAATGAGCAGATTTAGTTAAACGGTCAACGATAACCCAAATGCTATCGTGACCTGAAGGTGTACGCGGAAGTTTTGTTATAAAGTCCATGGCTATGCTTTCCCACTTCCGCATAGGGATCTTGGGTTGCACAAGCAAGCCAGAGGGTCTTTGTTGTTCGGCTTTGACTTTTGAACAAGTCAGGCACTTCGAAACATAGATTGCGATATCCTTCTTCATTCCCGGCCACCAATCCTGTAGACGGAGGTCATGGTACATCTTGTCGGCACCAGGATGAATGGAGTATCGAGACTTGTGCGCTTCAGTCAGCAATATATCTCGAAGGTTATTGCGACTTAGAATCCAGATGCGATCTAGATAGTAGAGGATATCGTTCGATTTGGTGACAAAGTGCGATTCAACACCACACTTTTTCATTTCCTCTCGCATGGTATCTTCAACAATGCAGGCGTGCTAGGTATCGCAAATCAAGGCTTCGAGGTCGTGTTGGGCGTAAGTGTTATGAACGCTATGCAAATAGCTTCGTCTGCTTAGAGTATCGGCCACAAGATTTGATTCACTAGGGTGATAACAAATCTTATAGTCGTAATCGTTGAGAAGTTCAACCCATCGGTGTTGGCGCATATTCAGTTCCTTTTGGCTGAGGATGTGTTGTAGGCTCTTATGGTCGGTGAAGACCGTACACTTTGTACCGTAAAGGTAGTGTCTCCAAATCTTCAATGCGAAAAAAACTGTGCCTAGCCCGAGGTCATGGGTTGTATAGTTCTTCTCATGGATCTTAAGCTGACGAGAGGCGTAAGCGATAACCTTGTCCCGCTGCATGAGAACACAACCGAGACCAAGGTTTGAGGCATCACAATAAACAACGAAGTCATCATTTCCGTCAGGTAGAGCGAGGATACGAGCATTGCAAAGCATATGCTTGAGAGTTTGAATGGCAGTCTCTTGTTCGGTTTCCCAAACAACAGGCTTGTCTTTATGCGTCAAAGAAGTAAGCGGAACGACGATTTTTGAAAAGTCAGCGATGAATTGACAGTAATAACCTTGACTACTGACGATGTGACCGAGGAATAGCCTTGACTATTGACAGTAACCCAACTCTTAACAGCTTCGACCTTCGCGGGGTCAACGTGTATACCTTGACTATTGACGATGTGACCGAGGAATTGAACCTCCTGTGACACCTGGCTTTTCAGGCCATACCGTACGATTGTAACACGTGTAGTGATTAGATAAAAAGGCTGTATGTGACTGTTTATGATGTTTTTATATGATATTTAAAGTGTTGGTGAGTCCAAACATTTATAAAAATTATGTTGGCAACGATAAAATAAACGCTTATCGCGTAACGATTAAAATGTGAAACGAACGTCGGTGACCACCCGATCAGTGTTAAAATCCTAAAAATAGTCCGTTATGATTAGAATAGTAATTTTAATCATATCCGTGAGGAAAAATAAATTAAAACGCTAAGAAAGTCTATTTTTCGAGTTTAAGCGCGTACCGCGTGATACTGTGCGTATTAGATAAAATACTGTCAACGCAGCCAGTCAAGACAACAGGTAATTATTTCAGTAATAATATTGTGAGATTATTTTTATAGAATGATAAAAATAATTTAAAACGTACTAAAACGAGGTTAAAACGCTAGATAAAATACCGGGTATCCAGTAAAATAACTGTTTTTACCAAATAATACATATATATGTGTGTGTATATAATATGTTTGTGAGAGGAGGGCTAGGTGGCGGCACATAGGGCAGCCGCAATTCTCTTGATTCCCTCCATTAGACACTTGTAACCATTATAGGATGATAGGTGATGATTAAGAACCAAATAAGAATCCATACTCTTTCATACTTCCAAGAAACCTTTTCAAAATCATTCTCTCTCTCTCTTGAACACTCTCGGCCGAACACCCCGCTTGTACACTTCCATTTTCATTTTCAAACGCAAATCTTGTAGAATCGTGTCCATTCTAAGGAGTTTTCAAGCTTACATGAAGGCTTAGAAGTGATTTCAAGGAGGTTTGAGCAAGAACAAGGCTTCATATCGTCACTAATCTTAAAACCCACTAAGAATCTTGAAGGTATAACATATTTTCTTTTAAATCTTGTTCATGATTCATGGTGATGAAGATAATAGTGAAAGTTTCTCTTGTTCTTGAATTTAAACACTAACTTGAAACTAAAACAAATGGGTTTTTTAATGAAATAAAATGGGTGTATGCATATATGTATGTATGGCCGTGAATGTGTGTGTATGAGTAGATGTTTAGGTTTTTGAGGTTTGTTGAAAGATTTCTTGATTTATTTGATTTCTTGAAAAGTAGGATACATGAAGGAATCATTATGTGTTATAGAAGAATGTTCTAAAAGTAATCTAAGATTTGAAAGTCACATAATGAAAAGTGAATTTTTGGAGTTTTGTATATATGTATTTCGTATATATGTATATATATATATATATGTGTGCATGCATATAAAGGTTGTCATATAATCTTAAATGTGAAGGATATTTGCATGAATGATTATGAATGATTTGAATGATCATGATGATGTGTGTAATGTTTGTAAGAACATGATGTTAATGAGTTCTAGAGTATGATTAGATCATAAGTGATAATGATGACGTTGTATGAGTGCATTATATGCACATATGTGAACCTACATGATAATGTGAAAGCTTGAAATGATCATTTGAGTATGATTTAATAAAAATCCAATTTTATCAGATTAAAAACACTAAATTAAGGTTAATTTGAAGTTTTAAAGATATATAACATTGTCATAATGTTTATTAGCCTTGCATGTTGTACTTGGTGCTTTAGGAATTGTAAAATACGTGAAATCGCATGATTTATGTGACTTACACAAAAAATGCACTAATATAATTATAATCACTATTTTAATCAGTAAATAACATGTATTGTGTTAAAATATCAAGTCATTCTGAGTTGGGATGATTATAGTAACGTTTAACGCAAAACTATGCGTTAAAACGGTCAAAAATCGGCTTTTCGAATGGTTTTTATGAAACTGATTTAGATCAGTAAGTAAACTGATATTTTTAGTTTAAAAATAAGTATTTTAACTAATTATAAGTTTACTTGGTGTTTGGTTGGTCATACATGACTTCCGACGCCCGAAAACGTTATCGAATCGCTAAAATACGCATTTTTCAATGAACATTAGTATGGGTAATTTTTGGGTGAACCTTATGTGTTAAGATGTGTTATGTGATTTAAACATGTGAATGTGAAAATATGTTAAGTTTTAACATGACATTGGGAAATTTAGATTATGTATGTATACTTGTGCGTTTTATGTGGTAGAAACGGTAAAAATCGCGTTAAACGTGTAACTTGTTTGTCGAGCATGAAATTTGATACATATAAGATATTTTATGTATACTTGCCTTAAAAATGACAAAACAGATAAGTTAAAGAGATTACGCGTGTTTCGATAATAATTTATGTGAACGTTTATGTATGTATTACGACGCGCAAATCGTAGATATATTACGTATAAATGGGAGTGTTAATGGATTTACATGATAACGGTCACCAATAAAATCGTTCAAGTCGTAAAACCTTAGAGATATATATATATATACATATATATATATATATATATATATATACATATACATATATATATATATATATACATATACATATATATATATACATATACATATATATATTAACGTGCCAACATAATAAAAAACGATAACTTTTCGAGAAAATCTCAAAGTTATGTGACTATTCTAAGAAACGGAGAAACTTAGGATTTTTGTGATATATATTAATTTAAAAATCGTTCGTACATATAATAGGACGTGTAGAAATCAATTTGTGGGATTGCACTATTTAAAAATATGCACCCAAATGTGAGTGTCACTAAACCCCTCTTTTTACTGTTTTGTATATGTTTTGGGGGTAGAACACGCCTAAAAGGGTTTAATAATGTTTTTGGATTAAAATATACCTTTTAATATAAATTATATATTTTCATTGAAAATATATGGAGTTTTGATAAATCATACGTTTCGAGATAAAACGTTTTTGATAAATATATGCTTCAAGGAGAAACTGGGATGGTACGGTGTTTCTGAGGAAAAACCGACCGTGATGTTGGGACGGGTTTGCTTAGTCCAAGGGATTTAAGTAAATTTCGTACAACCATTTATATTAAATTTGTCATATTAGGAGGATATATATATTGTACGTGAGGCAGGCATCATAGATGGTCTCGATATGGACCATGCGCCAATGATGTCGTTTAATCATTTAATTATTGCACGCGATGAATAGTTGGTAGATCTATCGGGTTAACAACCCCGTCGTGACCGGTCGCCCCGTGTCAAGTCAAACGACGAATTAATATTCTGTTTATAGTCTAGCCTTGATAATCCCTACATGGTAAATATATAGTTCCTATTGTCTAGCTAACATACGAGTCTGAATGTTGACGCTATAAATTTAATATACAAAACTTGGGAAAATGCCCTGATGTCGAGTTTTCAATTTACGACGGATGACCCATGGATTTTATTAAGGAAATTAATGGACTTTCTAAAATTATATGGATGTTTTATAATAAACACATAATTAGAAAGCTTTTCCTTAGGATCAAATTGTTTAAATTTGAATATGTGAACTCACCTTCCTTTGTGTTGACACTTGATTTTAAACGTGTTTTACAGGTACTTGAGTTCGGCTTCGGGAATCATGGCCTATCTTGTATTTGTTGATGCATGTTTTGTCACTTAAATGTTGGACTAACTTTTTAAACTTTTCTAGGACGAATGTAATAAGATCCGCGAGGATCAAAGACAACTTAACTATGTGGTGGTTGTGTCGTGTTTTAAAACGTTATGTTTAATAACTTATGTTTTAAATAAGTCAATATGTCCAACAATTAAATGCATCGTTCAACAAGATATAAATGGGCACCAACTTCCGTCAACACTACGTTTTATATTCCGTTGCGATGTTTTTGGGGTGTGACACCTCCTCCAGCCAAAGTTCACACTTGGAGAACTTGGCATAGAGTCGATTCCCTTGGAGTAATTCGAGAACCAAACGTAGATATTGCGCGTGTTTGGCTTTTGACTTCGAATAGATAAGGATATCATTGATGAACACGATGACGAAGCGGTCAAGAAATGGTTTACACTCGTGATTCATTAAATCCAAAAAAACCACGGATTCGTAACTGGTGATGGCCTGAGCGTAAATCAATCTTTGAGAAACACGTAGCACCTTGTAATTGGTCAAACAAATCATCGATTCGGAGCAGGGGATAGCGATTCTTGATAGTCAGCTAATTCAACTTCCTATAGTCGATGCACATCCGGAACGACCCGTCCTTCTTTTTGACGAAAAGAACTGGTGTGCCCCAAGGAGAGGTGCTAGGGCGAATGAAGCCTTTGTCAAGTAATTCCTGGAGTTGACTCGTGTCACACCCCCAAAATCCACCATGCGGAGCACCACCGCTTGGAGGCGTGACGTGACCAGGATCGAGCCACCAATCATATTGAACAACACAATTAAGTAAATAAAACCAACCACAATACGATTGGTAACCAAAAGAAAGTAAACCGACTTTAAGTTAACCAAGTTCAGATTTAAACAGCGGAAGCATAAAACGTGAAACTAAAACATAAGTTCCATAGTTCATAAGTTTAAAGTCCAAAACGTAGGTTTAATAAGTTCATAAGGTTTAGATGTTTAGTAGGGGACATAACAATCCGTATTCCACAACAACCTCCTCCTCGTGCAAGCTCCACTAGCGACCTGTAAGGCATGTAACAACGAGTCAACAACAAAGTTGAGTGAGTTCAAGTTTGGTAGTTTAGTTTTAAGTTGTTTCTGAAAAACGTGGTTTGACTTTCGTTGGCTTATTTGCCGTGGGGGATACCCCATAGTTGAAAGTATGTTTAACCAGTTTCTTTTTATTACCCAAACCATATACATAATCAGTGGGGGCTTCCCCATGTGAACTACTAGACGGTATGATATCGACCACTAACGAAAGTAAGTTGTGCCCTAAGTCAATGTCTATCAGCATTGACCCTTTTCCATAGTCCATTAGTACACGCCCATTCGAACAACACGGTGTGAGGTTTGTTAAACCTAATAGCTCTATTAACTAATGACCCGCTCGCCATCGGCCTCGGCGATTAAGTCGATATAAAATGAGGGACTTATGATAGAGTTTTGTCTAGTAAGTTTTAAGGTTGTTGTTCTACCCAAGGAGGACGAACGTACGTAGTTCTCCCAAAGAGAATACGCAGGATTAATATTGGCATCCTATCCAAGGAGGATGGCCGTACATATCCTACCTAAGTAAGATATGTAGATTCCATTTTAATTCTTTAACCCATTCCCAAACCACCGGGAATCCCATGCCTTAGAAAGTGTGTGAACTCACCTTGGTTTGCTCGGTTAGATTCTCAAATATAGCTAACAGTCAAGGTCGGTCAATCACATCCTAATATAATTGCCAGTTAGTCATTTAGTGGTTTCAAATATAGCACAAAGTTCCTACACGTATCTACCACATAACATGCATTCACTTCAATAGTTCACGCTCATATAAACATTCCACCTATAGCTACTCAAGAACAAGCATACGATATTGCACAATAATACTTTCATTGACGTATAACATGTTAGATCATTCACAGATAACATACTCGACATTTAGACACGCAAATTACTACTTATGTCATTTGAACTTAAATGTCCAAAACTGGGCTGTTTTCGGACATTTTAATAAAATAGTTAACATATTCAAAAAATTCTCAAATTTTTCAGAATGTCTTAAACAATCCAGATATTATTGTGTGAAAATCTCGGGATCCAATTCATCACCAATATTTTATAAAAAATCATTTTCCGGACCGAAATCAGATTTATCTTTTTCTGACTGCAGTCCACGGAATAATTTATTTAAAATTCATCGAGAGTCCGATTTACGAAATTCTAGTGAGAGAATTTCAAATACATCGGTGGTCATATACAGTACAAATTTCATGAACTACCCCTGCACAGATTCCAAGTTATGACAGAAAATAGAACGCACATTTTCAGTAGCAAAAATGCAGCTTTAGCTCCTGTTACAAAACGACCCTTTAAAAATAGTAAACGAAGTCCAAAAATTATGATTCCGGTGCCATTAGAACCGTATTTGATAATAACACGTTATAGACTCAAGAAAATCCGTTTTTCGTTAAATATTGACCTGTTTACAGCCTACTGAAGTTGGCTGTAAAAGCTTGGACAGAATCTATTTTTCAGCTTTTAGCTTTCTAATTCGTGTTCGATTGATTCCGTTAACATGTTTAGTGATCACAACAACATCAAACATCAGTATTAACAAGTAAATCATCAAGTAATCAACAAGAATCAAACCAATCTTTATATTAACATCACTTCATCATAAAGTTAGTTGATTGTTCAAGACTTTGTTTATGGTTCTTTAGAGTTCCTATCTTTTTGATCTTTAAACATCATTAACTACTTAACAATCATGTAAAATGCAAGGATCTAAGTGCTTACCACTAGCACAAGGCTAGGGGATTTCAAGAGTGTAAAAGTGGTGGATAAAAGAAGATGTGAGTGGTCCTTCAACTTCCGAACACACCGAGCTTCGTTATACACCTTGTATCACCTTGTAACAAGCTTGTAATGGTTGAAATTGCAACAAAAAAAATGGTGTTGATGTGGTGAAGGGGGCAACCGAGAGCAAGAAGGAGGAGTAGGGTATGTTGTGGGTGTGTTGGTGAAGATGATAATTGTCTTATAAGCTTTACTAACTTCTATGATCCATTGGATCATGTGTTCCACTTAGTACATACATAATCCACTCAATATCAAGGTAGATTGCATGGGAAACATGCTAGATTTAAATAAATCTTGCGGGGTGGACCATTATGACCGTCAATTACATTATGGGGAGGGGTAGATTGTAATTTTTTTTTGCACCATGTAGTTAGTTCTAGATTTCCATTTAATTATATAGTTAAGTGGGTTAGTTATTATTTTAGCGGGTGTTAGGGTGTTCGGGGATCATGACTAGCTCGGAAAAATAAAAACAATGTTTCTTGCAATATTTTTATGTTCCGGGTAAAGTCCGGTTGTTCGGTTTGATACTGTTCCGTTAAAGTGCTTAATTAATCTGTAAAGTGTCCTATATATATATTTTTGTAACACTTTTAATTCTCAACACTTAGGAAAGCACACAAGACTATTTAGTAACTATTCTGTACAATACTAGTATGTTACAAGCACATGTAATTATAACACAGAAATCAGAAAGCAGTTAAATGATTCAGCACAGTCATCAAGCACTTTATTTGTCATAATAAATTGTACGGATACATGGAATTATGAGGGTTGTCACATTCTCCCCCTGTTAAGAAAATTTCGTCCCGAAATTTAGCATGTGGTTACTGAGGAAGCTAGTTGAGTTGAGTGGTTTTCCTGATTTTCCTTGGGTGTCACATCATCCCCCCGTTGATTTGGAATTTTGTCCCGAAATTCTGCAGTAGCTTCAGCCTCAGTAGTGGTTGTGTTTTTCTTAAACAGCTGGGGGTACTTGAGTTTCATTTGGTCTTCTCATTCCCAGGTGTACTCTGGGCCACGACGGGAATCCCAACGAACTCGGACGAGAGGTATCCTAGTGCGCTTGAGAATTTTAACATCTCGATCCGTAATCTCTACTGGTTCCTCGATGAATTGCAGCTGGTCGTCAATTGTGAGCTCCTTGAGGGGAACTATGAGGGTCTCGTCTGACAGACACTTCTTCAGATTTGACACGTGGAATACGTTGTGAACTCCACTGAGTTCTTCAGGTAGATTCAACCTGTAGGCCACCTTGCCAATTTTCTCAATGATTTTAAAGGGTCCAACGTATCGCGGGATGAGTTTGCCTCGTTTGCCAAAACGAACTACACCTTTCCAAGGTGAGACTTTGAGAAGCACTCGATCCCTAACCTGGAATTCGAGTGGCTTTCTTCGCTTATTAGCATAGCTTTTCTGACGGTCACGAGCTGCCGCCATTCGTTGCCGTGTCTGGGCAATCTTCTCGGAGGTATCTACCACAAGTTCTGGGCCAGTGATTTGACTGTCACCAACTTCTGCCCAACAGAGAGGTGATCAGCACTTCCGTCCATACAATGCCTCGAACAGAGCGGCCTGGATGCTGGTGTGGTAGCTGTTGTTATACGAAAACTCCACTAGCGGGAGGTGCTTTTCCCAGCCATTACCGAAGTCGATTACACATGCCCTAAGCATGTCTTCAAGGGTTTGGATGGTGCGTTCAGATTGCCCATCCGTCTGTGGGTGATAAGCGGTGCTCATATCTAAACGTGAGCCAAAAGACTTGTGCATGGCTTACCACAGTTCAGAAGTAAAACGCGCGTCACGATCAGAAATGATGGAGGTTGGCACTCCGTGGCTTGATACTACTTCCTTTAGGTAAATGTCTGCTAGGGTAGAAAACTTATTCGTTTCCTTGATAGCCAGAAAATGTGCAGACTTGGTCAGTCGATCCACGATCACCCAAATGGTATCGTTTCCGCGTTGTGATCTCGGTAGGCTAGTAACAAAATCCATGGAAATTTGCTCCCATTTCCATTTAGGTATCTCTGGTTGTTGAAGTAAGCCTGATGGTTTCTGATATTCAGTCTTGACCCTAGCACAAGTCAAGCATTTGCTAACATAGGTTGCTATGCTGGCTTTCACACCAGGCCACCAGTATGTAGTCTTTAGGTCATGGTACATCTTATCCGAACCAGGATGTACTGAATAACGAGACTTATGTGCTTCATCCATCACAAGCTCGCGTAGGTCTCCATACAGTGGAACCCAGATGCGCCCGTTAACATAGTAGGCGTTGTTTTCCTTTTGTTCTAGCCGTTGTCTCGATCCTCGTAGGGACTCAGCTCTGATGTTCTCTACTTTCAATGCTTCATCCTGAGCATCGCGAATCTGAGCGGGGAGGTTGGATTGGATGGTAAGCTGTAACGCACGTCAACGCTTAGGTATAGTATCCTTTCGACTGAGGGCGTCGGCCACAACATTGGCTTTGCCCGAATGGTATTTGATAGTGCATTCATAATCATTCAATAGCTCGACCCATCGGCGTTGTCGCATGTTTAACTCCTTGTTAGTGCATTCATCTGTCGACTTCGTCTTATATCGAGTCTCAGTTTCGTTGCGTTGCGGATATGATTCAACATGATGTCATCATATACAAAGATGAAATCATCAATATGACATCATCAATGACATCACCTCACAAGAAGACAAAGCATTTGAAATCAGATTGTTATACTTTTGATTTCGCTCCAAATGTAATTTTGTGATTTTGCTCGTATTTGATTTTTGATTTCGCTCCTACAAGTCTTGCGTAATTTGGAGCGAAATCAGGAAGGTTATAAACAGGGTAGTGTGCTATTCATTTGTAAAGATTTCCAAATTTGATACCGAGGTGCTGCCGGTTTTTTCTTTGATTGTAAACATTGTAAATTCAATATACTAGAGGATTAAAGTGTATTTCAAGCTGTTTTGACATCCGTTTCTCTGTTTCCGCCTCTGAAACTGTCACACCCCGACCACGTAGAACATACCAAACGTGGCGGAAACATCGGGGAGTGTTGTAACAGAATTAATTGTTTCAAATCCATGGTAATTGAAGTTTCGTTTTATTGATTCAAAGTGTTACAATGTCTTAACAAACAAGAAAATACAACATAATTAACTAGTCTTGCATCTTTTATTGTTACTAAAGCCCAAGTCTGCCTATGTGTATCTTGATCATCTTATGCAACAGCTCCTGAAAAACACATGTGAAAATAGGTACGTCAGCATAAAAATGCATGTGAGATACATAGGTTTTGTGAAAATAAGATTCATGACTTATGTTTGAGAAAATGTTTAGTCATGAACCTTGTTATTTGCTTTGTCTTTTAAATCATTTGAAAAACGATAAGATCAGATGATAAGTATAAATAAATGTAAGGTTAAATGAATAACCAAGTAAAATATGTTTGCATAAGATAAATTGTTTATAAATCAATGTCTTGTGAAAAGTATGTTATTTGTATGAAATGTTCTATGTCTCAAACTGAAATGATTCAAATAACGTTACGACATGTAATACCATACAAACACTTATATATAGGAAGTACCAGCGGCGTATCCACCATGCTTGTATCATATTACACACGCATCGTTACTTAATCACTTAATCAAACCAAACCAAACCAAACCAAACTATCAAAGTGTTCATGTCAAGATGTAAATCATGTCAAAATGTCTATGTCAAATATCCATGTCAAATGTCTATGTCAAATATCCATGTCAAATGTCTATGTCAAAATGTCATGTATGGCAAGTGAAAGGTCTCAACTAAACCATATGCACAAAAACAAAGTATTGAAGTAAAACTTGGTTTAAATCAAAGTTATGTTTTGTAGAATAATGCATGCTTTACTGATACAAACACTTATGCAGTATGTTAAACGCAAACATTCAAGCCTTGAGACAGCAGGATAACTATGTAAAAGTGAGTTATCAAAAGAATATGTATTCGGATTCGGTCATTCCTTTCATCCCCTTTCCCTGGGATGTCCGGAACGGGATTTGTCAAGTCCTATGGTACCACTACCTACTACCGAGCGGCGTAGCAAATGTTAATGAATGTTATATAGACCCGTTAAACAAACCAAATGTCATACCAAAATGTAAGCATGAGATGAAGATAATGTACCTAGTATGCTAGAGTAAACATACAAGGTAGAGCTGTAAAACAATGTGTCCATATGTTACTAGAACATATGCAACAGAGATGCAATGTAAAATGATGTACTAAGTATGCTAAGTTAACATACAAAGCAGAAAAGTCATGTAAATCAATGTGCTTAGCATGTTATCAGTCAACATACATAGCAGAAAAGTAATGAAATCATGTACTATAATGTACTAACAAACATAGTCGGTATATGATGTGAAAACAGGAAAGCAGGAAAGTAACAAGTAGGCACATGTGTTCCACCCCAAAACAGTTTGGAAAACAGTAAAAGAGGGGTCTATGTACTCACTTGAGATTGCTCAGTTGTCTAAAGATAACCACCAAACAGTGCTAGAGATCGCGGATATCAAACGGCACCTAATATAGGTAACTACATTAAATAACCGGACCTAAATCGGAAGACTGGGTAGCATTAGGGTTTGTAAACCAAACGAGTGTGGAGACTCGTGTGATATGGTTTAACAAAGCCTATATACTAAATGAAACTTAACCTAACTGCTTACGACCCATTACGACCCGTTTAGGTAGCTTATGCTACTTTAACGCGTCGTTCGCGTGAAACGCGTTCGGACCGCCTAACTAGTCCTATGACAAGTGTTATATGCCTAAACATGTTACATAATCAGTTATGTGACAAAAGTTTAGGTTACATATGCTTAATTACCAATTATACATGAAAAGGGTATTCTGGTAATTTACCTAAGGCATATAAACTACCTATCATACAACTACTTAAACGATGTGACCATAGGGTATAACCTCGGAAGGTTATTCCCTACCTACTATGGTCACCTAATATATTTGGTCGGATCCTAATGATCGACCAAACTGGGTCGGGTTCGAGGTATAAGCGATTCATCAGATCGCTTACCCTACGACCCTAGACAACGTGGTAATCAGTGGGCATAGTCCCAAGGGACTATGACCAACGTGATTACACTCACGTTGCGAAGTTCAAACGAACTTCGCATTGACCATTACTGGTCAACCCTGAAAGTCAAACAAAGTTTGACTTTCTGACTCGAAAAGCAATAAAATAAGGAAAAGAACGAAAGAATACTTACGAAGGGTCCCCGAATGCTAATCCCGATCCAAGAACTCAGGTATGAAACAATGGTTTCAACTTAGAGCTCTCAAATCAGAATTCTTGTAAGAAATAAGGTTAAGTGGGTTGGGTATTTATAGGAATACCCGAACCGTTAGGATCGTTTCATGGAAAACGTGCCATGAATCCAACCCGTACACTTGTCGGAACCTTATGGTGGCTGGAAATCCATCCTTATCAGATGACTAGATAATTAGGAATGTGTGGGTGTGGATTAAACATGTGCAAACAGGCTGTTAGAAACAATGCATCTGGTCTGCAGAACCCTTGCGCATCGTAGCAAGATATGGCTACGCATCGTAGCCATACAAGTTTGGCAGAATTACAGTTTTAGTCCCTGTCATGCATTCAGCCCATTTTCGACACGTTTAAGGCCCGTTAACCCCATTTCAAAGCTCTAAAATGAAGTTAAAGTATAGGGAACTTAAAATGTGTTCAAAAATATCTCGGATGTCGGTTCGTTTGGCCGTACGGTCGCGATGTTCGCTTAATTACGACGGAATGCGCATAAGCACGAAAAACGAACCAAATGACGCGACGAATGGATTTTTCTTATGGCGAACACTAAAATAAAATATTTTAGTGCTTACATAAATTTTTGGATGTCCGGATGTATTCAGAACGTAAGTTACGCGTAAAAATGCAAACTTGTGCACTTTTTGACGCTTTTAGTCCCTGAATGACACAAAAGTTTATTTTAGCATACCGAACACCTCAAAGCCTATTTCTAAGCTATGTAAAGGATATTTATGGTATGTTTAACTTATGTTCATGTCCCGGAAGGTCTGTTACAGTTCAAATTGGCATACTTTCGCAGTTTGTCAACTTTAGTCCCTGTAAGCGATTAAACTTTGATTTCACCACACCAAACCTTCCAAAACTTATATCTAAGTTATGTAAAGGTTATTTAAGGTATGTTAAGCCTATTTCACTATTCCGGAGTGTTCGTTGGATTAAACTGGTTATATTTACGCGTCAGTGCGCGTATAACCTTCAAGAAAGCGATTTAGAGCTTGAAATCGGACAAGAGTTGATATGTGTAAACGATACACATATTTTTACAAATCCCAAGCATGAAATACAATATTTCATTGGTTTAGTATTTGTTCGATGGCCGTGGAGGCACAGGTGTTACAGTCTCCCCTACTTTAGGAAATTTCGTCCCGAAATTTATTTAGAGGAAACTTGTGAGAGCTTAAAAACATGGAGTTGAAAAGATCGAACAACATTGGTTAAGGTTCTGAACTTCTAGTAACCTTAATAACATTATGCTTTCAATGTAAGAGGGACACTTATATACAAGTATATGAAGCGTCATTGGTGCGTCCACCATGCCTCCATTACATCGTTATCATTTTGTTATTGTTGTCGCTATCGGTTCTTTCACATAATAAATCTTACTGGATTTCTGTGCACTAAATTTCATAATTATGTGCGCATACATAATTAGAGAATTCCTTGCACAGTTCACACAGTCTATTTTATAATGTGTAGGGTAAAACCAAATGAAAAATCCTGTGATGAGCGTGACTTAGACCGCCATAGAGTCCTTTAGACTAAATCAATAAATGATTTAAATAGACTATCAAGGAGTCTGTTCAGCTACATCACTAGATGTCATTTTTTTTTAACCAAATTGTGAATCAATCTTTTTGACTAGACCACTAAAGGGTCTCTTATGAAACATGGAGTGGTACTATATAATCCAAGGGTCTTAACTATTACATAGAAGCCCATTTAAGGATTAAAGGTAGTACCTTTTGAATATCCTGCTACGAATCCCTCATATGAAGATATGAAAGATCCTGCAAGGATTTGGATAAAGAATATCCAGAGTATTAAAAACACCAAAAATGCATAAAAGAAAACATAAGATGAGTAAACACATAGTCACATAACCACAAAATTGTTTGTTAATTTGTCTTGTAAATTGCGTACATGCATTTAAAGCACACTAGGAATCCATTCCGTGGATTTCATTTGGTACTTTAAACGTTACCAAGAATCCAACTATCAAGATAGAAAGATTCAAAAAGAAAATTCGATTTCGATTATTAGGAACCGAAGTGTTCGAATTAAGGTACATAAGGAATCCAATTAAGGACTCTGATTTGAATGATAATCATCCACAAGGATCTAATTGTGAGGATAAAAAGATCCCATATGGATTTAAAAGTTGAAGATGTTTTGAAACCTTGCACTCGATGTGCTTAGGTCAAAACATGAAGTAAAATGCTTATGAAGTTGAGATGCCTGATATGTCAAGGCGACATATGAAGCGGAATTTGAAGGTTAAGTCAATGTATGAGGAAAATATTTTTGAAAACTATGCATGGGGTTCTTTTAAGAAAAATGTGTTTAACGTTTTTGAAACCTTATATATAATATTTTTTTTTGAAATCATAAAGTAGGTGTAATAGGTAGATATATTTACAAAAATGTTTTAAAATCATGCGAAATGAATTTTGAAATTATGTATAAGGTTTTTGAAAGACATGAATGATGCTTTTCGAAATCATGCACTTGATCAGAAAATGTATTGTGTTAATATTGTCTTCAGACTATATGAAATATTTTGAAATTAGAAAGGTTGGTTTTGATAACATGGCCAATGTTTTTGAAATAACATAGACAATGCATCTAGAAAAATTGTTTTCAAACTATATGAAATGTTTTGAGATCATGAAGATTGTTTTGAAATACTGGTACTGTGTATGTTGAAAAATCAAAACGTAATGGGTATGAGATTTGAAAATACCCTTAGTTATCTAACCAAGGATTTAAAGGCACAGGTGTGCGAAAAGCACGATTACTCATAATGTCACTTAATTTTCTGTACTTTGTTTCTTAGAGTGAAACGAGTACTTAAAATTTTTGAGGGAATCATGAGCAATCATTTGAAAGAGAGAAATCACAAGAGTAGTTTGTAAGGTACATAGTTCCTTGATGTAGGTATCATAGGAAAAGCCATACACACCTAGCAGGGGGTTGAGCTGGTTGGTTGGGGACTGCTTTACCATTGTGAGCGACCATGGCGAACTTCTGAGAAGCCTTTTGCTTCTTTGACTTCTTAGGGGATCGTTCATCCATGGTCTTTGATTCCTCGATTGGTTTATTGGTTGATGGTGCTGTCACCTGGCTAGGTCCTGCCTGTCTTGGTGACTCTCGAGTGGCTTCATCCTGGAGATGATACATGGCAGTAGCTAATTCAACAGTCTTCAGGACTACTTCGCCTATTCGCTGAGTGAATTTGGCTGCTTGCTCAGATATCTGGGCGTCATCGTGATGAAGAGACATTCTTGAAGAAAAGAAAGGCATAGGGAGAAACAGGTGAAAGATTATTGGACAATCAAAATAGCATGATAACGCATGAAGATTGCGATCATTTGTTTGTTACCTAAGGCAAACAAATGAGACGGTGACTAATCAAAGTAAATGGGTCAAAAATAATGTATCGCGAAGACATGCTCGCCTATAAGTGAACACTCATCCCAAGAATTCCCAGGTAAGCACAACTGGTCTCGCGTCTGATGAGATGTATACGAAGTGCTTGCCTAGACAGAAAACCCAGAATACAGGCATTCACCCTTCCAGTTTGCACGTGTTCACATTATTTAAAACCCAAAACCTTGACGAAATTTTGAAAATTCAAAGGGGTTCAAAACCATATAATAGAGAGTTCAAAACCTTACAATAGAGGGTTCAAAACCTAGTAATCAATCATCCTAGAACAGATGATTAGTTTTCAAAGCGGTTTTGAATTTTATGTTCATGTTGTGGTCGTCGCCTAAGGATAGGCGACGGTATTGTTTTATTACTAAACGCAAGTAAACTCGCGTTAGGGTCCTAAGAAGGTTATAGACTAGGTCAAAGCATTACTAATAACCTAATTCCCTATAACCATTGGCTCTGATACCATCTTTTCTGTCACACCCCGACCACGTAGAACATACCAAACGTGGCGGAAACATCGGGGAGTGTTGTAACAGAATTAATTGTTTCAAATCCATGGTAATTGAAGTTTCGTTTTATTGATTCAAAGTGTTACAATGTCTTAACAAACAAGAAAATACAACATAATTAACTAGTCTTGCATCTTTTATTGTTACTAAAGCCCAAGTCTGCCTATGTGTATCTTGATCATCTTATGCAACAGCTCCTGAAAAACACATGTGAAAATAGGTACGTCAGCATAAAAATGCCTGTGAGATACATAGGTTTTGTGAAAATAAGATTCATGACTTATGTTTGAGAAAATGTTTAGTCATGAACCTTGTTATTTGCTTTGTCTTTTAAATCATTTGAAAAACGATAAGATCAGATGATAAGTATAAATAAATGTAAGGTTAAATGAATAACCAAGTAAAATATGTTTGCATAAGATAAATTGTTTATAAATCAATGTCTTGTGAAAAGTATGTTATTTGTATGAAATGTTCTATGTCTCAAACTGAAATGATTCAAATAACGTTACGACATGTAATACCATACAAACACTTATATATAGGAAGTACCAGCGGCGTATCCACCATGCTTGTATCATATTACACACGCATCGTTACTTAATCACTTAATCAAACCAAACCAAACCAAACCAAACTATCAAAGTGTTCATGTCAAGATGTAAATCATGTCAAAATGTCTATGTCAAATATCCATGTCAAATGTCTATGTCAAATATCCATGTCAAATGTCTATGTCAAAATGTCATGTATGGCAAGTGAAAGGTCTCAACTAAACCATATGCACAAAAACAAAGTATTGAAGTAAAACTTGGTTTAAATCAAAGTTATGTTTTGTAGAATAATGCATGCTTTACTGATACAAACACTTATGCAGTATGTTAAACGCAAACATTCAAGCCTTGAGACAGCAGGATAACTATGTAAAAGTGAGTTATCAAAAGAATATGTATTCGGATTCGGTCATTCCTTTCATCCCCTTTCCCTGGGATGTCCGGAACGGGATTTGTCAAGTCCTATGGTACCACTACCTACTACCGAGCGGCGTAGCAAATGTTAATGAATGTTATATAGACCCGTTAAACAAACCAAATGTCATACCAAAATGTAAGCATGAGATGAAGATAATGTACCTAGTATGCTAGAGTAAACATACAAGGTAGAGCTGTAAAACAATGTGTCCATATGTTACTGGAACATATGCAACAGAGATGCAATGTAAAATGATGTACTAAGTATGCTAAGTTAACATACAAAGCAGAAAAGTCATGTAAATCAATGTGCTTAGCATGTTATCAGTCAACATACATAGCAGAAAAGTAATGAAATCATGTACTATAATGTACTAACAAACATAGTCGGTATATGATGTGAAAACAGGAAAGCAGGAAAGTAACAAGTAGGCACATGTGTTCCACCCCAAAACAGTTTGGAAAACAGTAAAAGAGGGGTCTATGTACTCACTTGAGATTGCTCAGTTGTCTAAAGATAACCACCAAACAGTGCTAGAGATCGCGGATATCAAACGGCACCTAATATAGGTAACTACATTAAATAACCGGACCTAAATCGGAAGACTGGGTAGCATTAGGGTTTGTAAACCAAACGAGTGTGGAGACTCGTGTGATATGGTTTAACAAAGCCTATATACTAAATGAAACTTAACCTAACTGCTTACGACCCATTACGACCCGTTTAGGTAGCTTATGCTACTTTAACGCGTCGTTCACGTGAAACGCGTTCGGACCGCCTAACTAGTCCTATGACAAGTGTTATATGCCTAAACATGTTACATAATCAGTTATGTGACAAAAGTTTAGGTTACATATGCTTAATTACCAATTATACATGAAAAGGGTATTCTGGTAATTTACCTAAGGCATATAAACTACCTATCATACAACTACTTAAACGATGTGACCATAGGGTATAACCTCGGAAGGTTATTCCCTACCTACTATGGTCACCTAATATATTTGGTCGGATCCTAATGATCGACCAAACTGGGTCGGGTTCGAGGTATAAGCGATTCATCAGATCGCTTACCCTACGACCCTAGACAACGTGGTAATCAGTGGGCATAGTCCCAAGGGACTATGACCAACGTGATTACACTCACGTTGCGAAGTTCAAACGAACTTCGCATTGACCATTACTGGTCAACCCTGAAAGTCAAACAAAGTTTGACTTTCTGACTCGAAAAGCAATAAAATAAGGAAAAGAACGAAAGAATACTTACGAAGGGTCCCCGAATGCTAATCCCGATCCAAGAACTCAGGTATGAAACAATGGTTTCAACTTAGAGCTCTCAAATCAGAATTCTTGTAAGAAATAAGGTTAAGTGGGTTGGGTATTTATAGGAATACCCGAACCGTTAGGATCGTTTCATGGAAAACGTGCCATGAATCCAACCCGTACACTTGTCGGAACCTTATGGTGGCTGGAAATCCATCCTTATCAGATGACTAGATAATTAGGAATGTGTGGGTGTGGATTAAACATGTGCAAACAGGCTGTTAGAAACAATGCATCTGGTCTGCAGAACCCTTGCGCATCGTAGCAAGATATGGCTACGCATCGTAGCCATACAAGTTTGGCAGAATTACAGTTTTAGTCCCTGTCATGCATTCAGCCCATTTTCGACACGTTTAAGGCCCGTTAACCCCATTTCAAAGCTCTAAAATGAAGTTAAAGTATAGGGAACTTAAAATGTGTTCAAAAATATCTCGGATGTCGGTTCGTTTGGCCGTACGGTCGCGATGTTCGCTTAATTACGACGGAATGCGCATAAGCACGAAAAACGAACCAAATGACGCGACGAATGGATTTTTCTTATGGCGAACACTAAAATAAAATATTTTAGTGCTTACATAAATTTTTGGATGTCCGGATGTATTCAGAACGTAAGTTACGCGTAAAAATGCAAACTTGTGCACTTTTTGACGCTTTTAGTCCCTGAATGACACAAAAGTTTATTTTAGCATACCGAACACCTCAAAGCCTATTTCTAAGCTATGTAAAGGATATTTATGGTATGTTTAACTTATGTTCATGTCCCGGAAGGTCTGTTACAGTTCAAATTGGCATACTTTCGCAGTTTGTCAACTTTAGTCCCTGTAAGCGATTAAACTTTGATTTCACCACACCAAACCTTCCAAAACTTATATATAAGTTATGTAAAGGTTATTTAAGGTATGTTAAGCCTATTTCACTATTCCGGAGTGTTCGTTGGATTAAACTGGTTATATTTACGCGTCAGTGCGCGTATAACCTTCAAGAAAGCGATTTAGAGCTTGAAATCGGACAAGAGTTGATATGTGTAAACGATACACATATTTTTACAAATCCCAAGCATGAAATACAATATTTCATTGGTTTAGTATTTGTTCGATGGCCGTGGAGGCACAGGTGTTACAGAAACGGACGAGAGCTCTTCCGAACGACTCGTTCAGGTCGCGATTCGATCCTACAAGTGGTATCAGAGCCCTAGTCCAAAGATTCAAACTAGTTTCAGTGCTGACAGTTCGTCTGGAACAAAGAGTAGCAATGTGACTCAAAGTGGTGGATATTCTTCATCATTCTCAAGTTTTGATCCAAACAGCACAACATCAAGTTCTCAACGACAAAACTCAACAAATCTTCAGTGCAATGTTACCTTAAACATTCAAAATGGTCAGAATCTGTCTCCGGAAGTTGCCAAGCAACACATGGCATCACGGGTTGCTATGTTAGAATCTTACGAAAGTTTGATCAGTGGGAAGATTGGGAATCCGATGCTTACCAAAGAAGATTACGACCAAAATGATACTGAAGAACTTGAGCTGATGGATATGAAATGGTGTTTAACGAGTGCTTGGAGGAGAGCTGAAACGTTTCAAGAGATTACTGGTAGAGATGAATTTCAAGGAATGGCTACTTCTTAGTTGGGATTTGACAAGTCAAAAGTTACCTGTTTCCGTTGCAAAGGAAAAGGACATTTTAAACGAGAATGCAAAAACCAAGAAGCAACCGGGAATCAAGAAAAGAACAACTATTATCAGAAATCAATTTTCCATCAGATTGCTCAACAACCACAAACTGCACATTCTCATGCTATTGAAAATGGAAAGAAGAAAGCTTTACTTATCCATCAAGATGATGAATTTGTTGCTGAAGGATTTAGCTGGGACAAATACATACCTGGTTCAGCTCTTGTTGCTAGAGTTCTGGGTGAAGATGAGACTAATCAGAAAAGAATCCCGATTTTTCCAGATCTTGGAAGCGATGTATATACCGATGATGAAGAAGAACATCTCAACAGAGCTAGAAAAGGCATTGATCCTGACAGTTTTAATTTCTTCTTTGCAGATAAAATGGAGATGCTGAATCAAAAGAAGATTGCCAGATTAAGGAGAGAGCTGGAAGCAGCAAAAATGCAAGCTGATGAAAACACAAAGACAGAAGCTGGAGAAGCAAATGTTGATCAAGTGATTGAGAAAGTAGTTGAGAAAATCGTTGAAGTGGAGAAAGTGGTGGAAAAAATAGTTGAAGTTGAAAAACTAATCGAAGTTGAAAAAATTGTGGAAGTAGAAAAAATTGTTGAAATGGAGAAACTTGTTGAAGTTGAAAAAGTCATTGAAGTTGAAAAGATTGTCGAGGTTGAAAAGATAGTTGAAAAAATGGTTGAAGTTGAAAAATCATGTTTGAAGTGTTCAGAATCTTGCAAAGTTTGTGAGGAGAAAGATAAGAAGATTGCTGATTTAGAGAAGATTAAGGAAGATTTACTGTCTGATGTGAAGTATGTGAAGGAGTCATATGATGTGCTCAACAACACAGTTGATCGTCTGAAAAAGACGAATACATAAATTGAAAAAGCAATGGAAAAAATGAGCGCAACATTAATGACAAAGCAGAGCGTCATAAATGATTACATCGAAGACTGTGCTAATCTGAAGAAGGAGTTAGAGCTTGAAAAGATCGAAAGTGAAAGGATTAAACGATTACTGTTGAGTTATACTACTTGTGATTATTTGATTGATCGTGTTTATCCTACTGTTGCAGGTTTGGAGGCATTCAAGGAGAAAAAGACTGAAGATATTGTGTTGGATCTGAGTTTCTTTTTTATTGTATTTTCGTTTGAAATTAAGATGAGAATGAAAGAGTTGTGCAGCGGAATTAAGATGAAAAAAAACTTTGCATACAATCAAACGAGAGTAATACTTTTAATCAAACATCTTTACACAATGAATCGAAAGATTGAATTTGTTTCAACAACGATTACAATGATTGATGAATGAATGCAAACTCCCCCTCAGCCAGAGCTCAGTAGTTTGTTCGTGCAAAGAAGACGATGTGGTGAAAGAGCTAATAGAACAGTACAAAGTACTGAACTATTTATAGGCACTTGCAAACCACTGAGCATCTTTAGCTGACGTCACCATGAAAGTGACATCTAACCTCCTAACAAACTCTAACCTCTGATCTATACAAACACTGATGTACTAACTACTGCTATTACAATTTATTACATAAAAGACACTTTAAACAGCTGCTGCATCCTTCCACTGTTGTGAACCCAGCAGTGCCTGTCCGGATCAGCAGTACTTGACTCAAGGCAGTAGATTGAGTCAGCAGAGCTTTGGTCTTCCATCAGTCTTTGACTTTGGGCAGTAGATGCGAGGCAGCAGTTGTAGGTCAGCACTTTGTAAGATCAGCAGATAGGAGGTCAGCAGATATAAAACCACTTTCAAGGGGAGAGATTTGCATGAACTAACTGTAATCGTCTGCTTATTCTGGATCCACTGCTCTGATCCAGTTTTGGCTTTAATTATCTGTTCCTCTGATAGGGTTCAATCCCAACAATCTCCCCCTGGAACAGATAATGCCAAAACTCTTCATTATTTGTGGAATTCTTTATTTCCTCATCAACAGCTCCCTTATCTGACCTTTAAATTGTAGTTCAAAGTCTAGGGCATCTGTATCTTCATCATCCCTGCTAAGTGGAAGATCAAGGAGATCCTGCAAATCTTCAAGACTCAGGCCAAGAGCTTGTTCCCTTGATATTTTCTCCACTACTCCACCAGACCTGAGCAAAGTCAATACGCAGGTCTGTTTGTCAGTTTCCCACTTTTGTATTTTTGAGCCTGGTGGGTTTCTTGGGAGATGTTTATTTGCAGAAGTATTTGGAGAGGCTGGCCTATTCATGACTGGCTGAGCAGCACTTGCAGATTGTTCCAATTCAAGATCTTCTTTTATTATTACTTCCGTGCCTGCTTTTACAATGGCATCTCCAGCTAATAGATCTTGAATTGTTTCCATGCTAAACTGGTTTTTGCTCCTTCTTTTGTAGATGGCAGCACCAACTGGAGTAGTGGTTCTTTTGACTTGCAGCTTTGGTGGTCTTTTTGAGACCTCTGCTTTGGAATAGTCAGGCTTTTGTGGAACTCTTGGATCTTTCTTTCTTAATTGTTCCAACTTTTTGTAAGTAGCCCTGACCACATCTTCTTTCCATCTAGCAACTTGTCTTTTGTTTCCATAATCAGCTGCTACCAGTTCCTCTTTCATTCTCCTCAGCTCTTCCTGTTTGTCAGGTACATTCTTTCTGAACTTTGCCCAGTTAGGAGGAGTGTGAGTGACTTTCCTGTTTATCATGTCTTGAATTCTTGCTGCTTCATTTTCAAGTTCAGGAATAGTCCAATCTTTGTACATGTATCTCTCTCCTTTGTACTTCTTGTGAGCCATAATGCTTTCAATGTAGTCTTTCTTCAGAGTTTCAGCAGCTCTTTCAGAAATTTGTTGACTAACATTTTTTGCAAATTGCTCTAGGGATCTGACTTGTGTGAGCAAATATTGACTTCTCTGTGCAATTTCTTTATCAGATTTCCCTTGTGTGTTTTTCTTTGAGATATCCTCTGCTTGCTTGGCCTTGATTTCCAAATATTCATCAACACCTGCAGGAGGTAAGGGCTTGTACATTTTAACTGAAGAGAGAGGAACAGGTTTTGGAATTGTGACAAGTGCTAAAGATTTTGAAGATGTTTGTGGTAGTGAATTGTCATCATCTTTGAGAATTAGTCTTCTCCTTTTTGTAGGAGGGACTGATGATGTTTTGGATGGAACAGTGGTGGTAGATGTAGTGGCAGTGGATTGTGATTGACTAACAGCTGTTGAAACAACTGGTGTTTCAACCACTGTTGTCATTACAACAGATGTTATAACATCTGCTTTCTTCTGCTGTATGTCAGCAGGTGTTGTTTTTGGTGGTGATGATGGTAAAGCAGTGGATGTTGTCTGTGTTGAAGTGGTGTGTGTTGATGGAACAACTGTTTGGCAAGCAGTAGTTTTTGTAACTCCTGTTGCATCAGCTGTTTTGTATGGTGGTTTTTGAGCAGACTTTGAACGTCTGGTTGGAATGGATTTGGGTTGCCTCACTTTTCTAGTAGGCTTCTTCTTTTCCTCAACAGGATTTTCATGATCCTTTGACCCAGAAGTACCCTGATCTGGATGATCCATTCTGTCCACCCTGGCTTTCTTTTTGGCCTCTCTATCCCTTTTTACACTTGCAACTGCTTCTGCTAGTGCATTTGTTGTCACATCAATTTTCTTGCTGCCATCTGGCAAAGGGATCTTTTTGGTCATGTTTGAATTTTCTGGTTCAAGATAGAGACCATCCTCTATACCCTTCCTTTTCCACTCCTTAATTTTCTCCCCCTTTTTGGCATTATCTTCGGGGATTTGATAAATGTAGCGGACTTTTGGAGGAGCATTGCCAGTGGTGTGCAAGATCTGAGTTTTGAGAGCCTTTAAATCAGCCTGAGTGTTCTTGAACCTTGACTCCATTGCATTTCTCAACTGTTGTACATGTTTTTCATGTTGCTGATCTGCTAATTGTGCTTGTTGTTGGAGAAAAGATTGAAATAGATTCCAGAGCTCATTTGTAGCAGGTGCCCTTTGTGGAGCAGGTGCTTGAGATGGAACAGCAGTTGATTATACCTTCTGAACTTGTAACACCTGTTGTAGCATATCTTTGAGTTCTGCAACAGAGTTATCAAGCTTTGCAATACGATCCGTCAATTTCTGGTACTTTAAACCATCACCCAAGTTAATGGGATCATCTGATTTCCCACTAGCAGTGGTTTTATCAGTGGTAGAGGTAGGGAGTATACTCCAAACATTAACCACTGATGCCCCTTTTTCTTGGTACTGGGGTCTTCTTCCTTCAACACTTGACAACCTTTTGATGTTGCCAGTAGGATAAATAAATCCACTGGTGGTTGGCAGAGGTGCTATAAAAGGAATTGCCTCCAAGGAAGTCTTATTAATGTAACCACTGTCCAACTGTAAACCTGTAGGTTCAACAGTTGTAGTGGCTGCTTCACTTGGATTACCACCAAGAGTTACTTGTAACTCATGGGGTGTAACCTCCTCAGGTTGTGTTGGTGGGTTAGCAAAAATTGATACATCAGACCCAGTCAGTTGTTGAGGTATATTCTCATTAGTAGGTGATTGAGAAGGACTGGTTAATGCCTGGTTCAAATCAATTGCATCCAACAGTGGTTTTATTGGTGAAGGAATTTTGGATGTGATGAGTGGTGTAGAAATAGGATGTGTCCCGGGCATTGGACTGTGGATGATAGAAACGAGTGTTTCCAGAGCATCATGATGTGGAGGCCCTATTTGTACAACCTGTTCTTTTTGTGAAGAAACAAGAGGAGTTTCGGTTATGGTTTGAGATATTTGTACCAACTGCTGTGAGGAAGTAGCAGCAGTGGTTTCTTGTGACTTTTGTGTTGTCACTGGCAGGAACTCTGGTATCTCATCCTCCAGAGATGCCTTTTTGATGGTTTTGGGGGGGGGGGGGTTTGAGTTTTTCTTTTTGGCTTTTTGGAGATAGTAGGTGTGGGTTTCAAAGCAGTTGTGCTGCTGCTTTGATCACCTTGAGCAGTGGGCTCAGCAGCAGATACCTGAGGAGCAGTTGTAACTGCTAAAATCTGCTCAGGCACCTCTGCTTGTGTTTTGCAAGGTGCTAACATTCTTGAAAAAGTTTCAGTTGTTAAACTGTTTATTTGAGTAGAATCACCTTGGTTTATTATAGCTAAATCATCCTTACTGAATTTCTTTGAAAAATAGTAACTTAAAAACCTTGGAAACAGTAAGAATGATTTTGTTTCAACATTGTTAACCAAATCTTTAAAAATTTCCTGAGAATAGTTAAAATTTTCTCCTTGAAGAATTGCATATCCCAGATTTTGAATCTTTAAAGGGATTTCATTGAAAGAAGTGGTTTTGTTTGAAACACATAGTAGGAGGGTATGAAATAAAAATCTGGTTGCAGAAGGAAAATAACCTTTTTCTAAGGTAATTTTCTTCATCATTGTGGCTTCATACCCTCTCTCAATGAAGTCAGTTTGTAACTCGTTTTTAGTGAAAGAAATTTTACCTTCCTGATCACCGAGTTGAAAGACCTCTGAAATGGATTGTGGCGTGATTTGGACAGCTTTACCCTTTATAGAAGAGTTTATGGTGGTTGCAGTGTCGCCTTGTTTTTCAAGGGTTGCATGTTTCCAGAACTCCCTTTGGGTCGCCAAATAGATTGGTGCATCGGCAGTGAACAAAGTTTTGTACTTTGATTTTGCCATGAGATCAATGATGGAATCGAAAACTTTGGTGGTTCCTGGTTTTGTGAGAAGACCTAGGAGATTGTGAGATGGTTTATGTGGAATTTCAGTGGAGATTGCCTTTTGAGAGGCTGTTTTCGATGATGATTTGGATGAGGGTTTTGAAGATTTCTTTGATTTTGTCATTTTGAGGATGATTGATCGAAGAAATTTGTGAAGAAATGAGATGAAAAACTGCTTTGAGAAGAGAATTTTTAAGAATTCAATTCGACAGTAAAACCCTGTTTTGATGGTGAGTGGGGGATTTTATAGGGAAGAAAGTGAATGCTGAGGTGGCAGCCGTTACAAAAGGTCTGACCAATATGTACTGCCCACGTGACAACCCCTGTTGAAAGTGAAGGACAGTACTTGTGTGATAGGGACAGATGAAGGCAGTGGTATGAAAGCAGTGGATGATTTTCACTATCAGTGGATAGCATATCAGTGGATAAGACACTGCTTTTGAACAACAGAGTTTATCAAAGTAATGAGAGAGCAGGGGTTGACTTTCAGCAGTGGACAGACTTTTGAAGTACAGCAGACTTTTGAACAATCAGTGGTTAATGGCAGACTTTTAAGGATTTAATGAAAAATTTCATTTTTAGCTATTTTTAAGGATGGAGTTTTGATTTTCTGAAAACATTTTGTTGCTTTTATTCATAGAAAAACAAGATGTTGCTTGTTATTCCATGTTCAGCATCCCAATTCTAGAGACCAAGCTTTCAAAAGTGGCTGTATCAAGTGCTTTTGTGAGCACATCAGCCAGCTGGTCTTTAGTTGGGACATGATGCAGAGAAATCAAACCTTTTTCATAGCAATCCCTCACAAAGTGATGTCTAATGTCGATGTGTTTGGTGGTTGAATGGGAAACTGGATTTTTGATGATATTTTCTGCTGCCTGACTGTCCAACATGAGTGGTGTCTTTAAGGCAGTGATACCAAAATCCAGCAACTGATTTTGAAGTCACAGGAGTTGGGCTCTACAGCTTGCAGCAGCAATGTATTCAGCTTCAGCAGTGGATGTTGAAACAGCTGCTTGCTTTTTGCTTTGCCATGAGACTAAGCAATCACCTAGAAACTGGCACCCTCCTGATGTGGACTTTCTTGTGGTGTGACATCCAGCAAAGTCACTGTCTGAGAAACTTCAAAGCTTGATGTTCCCATTAGCTGGATACCAGATACCAAGTGTGGGAGCACCTTTTATGTATCTGAAGATCCTTTTTACAGCAATGAGATTTGATTTTCTGGGAGCTGATTGACTTCTTGCACAGACACATGTTGCAAACATGATGTCTGGTCTAGATGCAGTTAGGTACAATAAAGACCCAATCATGCTTCTATAAAGTGTTTGGTCAATCAGCTCATCCTTTTCATCAGACATGGCCAGCTTATTTGTTGCCATGGGTGTGCTGCATGGTTTACAATCATTCATATCAAATTTGGTTAAAAGTTCTTTAGCATATTTGCTTTGATGAATGAAAGTTCCATTTTGCAATTGCTGTACTTGGAGACCAAGAAAGCATTGCAGCTCACCCATAGCACTCATTTCAAACTCAGCTGTCATGAGTTCTCTAAACTCTTCACACATTGAGTTACATGTGCTTCCAAAAATAATGTCATCCACATAAATCTGGACAATCATTAAATCCTTCCCTCTCCATTTTAAAAACAGTGTTTTATCAATGGTACCTCTTTTGAAACCATTTGAGAGTAGGAAGTTGGAAAGAGTTTCATACCAGGCCCTTGGTGCTTGTTTCAAGCCATACAAGGCTTTGTTTAGCCTGTAGACATGATCTGGATAAAATGGATCCTCAAAACCTGGAGGTTGACAAACATACACCTCTTCTTGGATTGTACCATAGAGGAAAGCACTTTTGATATCCATTTGAAACACCTTCATATTGTGGTTGACAGCAAAGGCCAGGAACAGTCTAATGGCTTCCAATCTTGCAACAGGGGCAAATGTTTCATCATAATCAATCCCCTCTTCCTGTCTATAACCTTGAACCACAAGCCTGGCTTTATTCTTGACAACAATACCCCTTTCATCAGTTTTGTTCTTGAAGACCCACTTTGTGCCAATGGGACTAACCTCTTCTGGCAGTGGTACAAGCTCCCATACTTGTTGTCTTTTAAACTGTTGGAGCTCCTCTTGCATGGCTTCTACCCAGTTGTTGTCTTTCAGTGCCTCTTGGTACTTGACTGGCTGATGGAGTGATAGAAAACCAGCAAAAAGACAAATGTTTTGGGTTTGGCTTCTTGTGAGCACCCCTTTATTTATGTTGCCAATGATTTGATCAGGTGGATGAGATCTCAAGAAGATTAAATCTCCTTGGTATGGTATGATGGCATTGGTTGGTGAAGGCTGCAAATGTGTATCATCTGAGCTAACCACTGCTGGGGACTTTGATGATCCAGCAGTGGCTTCAAAAGGTGGTGGTATAGGAGGTAATGAACTGGACAACTGCTGACTTTTATCCACTGTTTGAGGACTTTTGTCAGCAGTGTTTGAGGATGTGGAAGCAGTGGCTGATGGGCTACTTTGGTCAACAACTGTTGAGGTAGCAGTGGTTGAGCTTTGACAACTGTTTTGAACAGCTGGTGCTTTTCCCTTTGTGGCAGACCTCTGAGGGATGATGATTTCATACCCATAGTCTGGTGTTGTATCCTCTGATGGACCTGCACTGTTAGTCTTGACAGCAGTATTTTCAAAAGTAAATTTTTCAAGATCAAACAGATCTGCAGGGTTTGCTGGGATTTTCATTGATGAAAGTTCATTGAACTTTACATTCAAAGTCTCCTCCACTGCCTTGGTCCGTGTATTGAACACTTTGTAGGCCTTGGCAGTGGTTGAGTATCCCAAATGGTAACCACAATCAATTTTGGCTGCAAATTTTGAAATGGAATCTTTTAAGTTCAAAATAAAGCATGGGCAGCCAAACACTTTGAAATATGAAATCAGTGGTTTAATTTTATACAGAATTTCATAGGCAGTCTTTTTGTGCCTGGGGTTAATTAAAACTCTGTTCTGAACATAGCAAGCAGTGTTTACTGCCTCTGCCCAGAAAGTTAATGGCAAACCTGAATCTGCAAGCATGGTTCTGGCAGCCTCAATCAGAGTTCTGTTCTTCCTTTCCACTACCCCATTCTGCTCTGGTGTTCTTGGGATGCTGTACTGCCTTACAATCCCTTTCTTCACACAGAAGGCATCCAACTCCCTATTTTTGAATTCTGTGCCATTGTCACTCCTGAAGCTTTTCACTGGAAGGTCAAATTGCTTTTCAACCTGTATTACAAAGTCTTGCAAAATGCCTGCAGTTTCATCTTTTGAGTGCAAAAAGAAAGTCCATGTGAACCTAGAAAAGTCATCAACAATAACCAAACAATATCTTTTATTTTTGAGGCTCATGACTTGAACTGGGCCAAACAAATCCATGTGTAGCATTTGCAAACACTGGGTTGTTTTGGACTCTTCAATGGACTTGTAAGAACTTTTATGTTGTTTTCCTTTTAAACAGGAAATGCAATGTTCAGGACATGAAAACAATTTTTGTGGTAGGCCTCTCACCAAACCATTTTTTGAAATTTCTGTAATTGTCTTAAGATTTGTGTGTCCCAGCCTTCTGTGCCAAAGTTCTGTCTCTTTGTTAGAGGCAGCTGAGAACAGACAGGCATCAGCTCTGGGACACTCTTTTGACATGTCAACAACATAAACATTGCCACTTCTTTGAGCAACAAGTTTAGTTTGACCAGTTTTGATTATTTCTTCAATCTTTTTGACCATTTCTGGTCCAACAATCCTACAACAATCTTTTGTGAAGAATGACCCAAAGCCCTTGTCACTCATTTGGGACACACTCAGAAGGTTGAATTTTAGATTGTCTATTAGATTGACATTTTCAAATTTTACTTTTCCAGACTCCACTGTACCCGACCCCAGAACTTTTCCTTTACTATTATTCCCAAAGGATATATCACCCCCTCCATGGATTTTAAAGTCTTTGAGGAGGGCTTTACATCCTGTCATGTGCCTGGAGCCTCCACTATCTACATACCAAAGACTATCAAAGCATGCAGAAGCTCCCTGCATATGAAGTAAAAGGATTAGTTCATTAAGGTCTCCAAAGCCAACAAGGCTTTGGATGGGGTCTCAACAGTGTCTGGGATGGATGCAGAATGATGGACAGTGGTTAGGTCAGGAGTTTGAACTGTTTTAGGACAGTGTTTCTCTAACCACTGTTGTGGGTCCTGACCAATCATCTGCTGGTAACCAAAAGGATGTATGTTCACTTTGGGTTTAGAGGGCCTTTTGTAGGCCTCATAAACGTGAGGAATCCTTTGGTAAGACTGTTTTTCTCTGCCTTTTCTGAACTGATTGGCAGGGGGTGCATCAGTAACCTGAACATCTCTTTTGACAGATGTTTGGTTCAGCTGTTTTGTAACAGCTATTTAAACTGGCATAAACAGTGGTTGTTTCTTGGTGAATTTGATAGATGTTGATGATGATGATAGACTCAAGGATGTTTTAGCAATGTACTCATTCTTTTTCACATCAAAGTTTTTGAGATACACACATGCTTGAGTTTTGTGGTTTGTTTTACCACAGACAATGCAACCTTCAGCTGAAACAATGACACTTGTTCTGTTTAAATCATACGCTTTTAAGTGGAAACAAGCTTTTGTAAGATGATTCCTTTTCTCACAGAATTCACAAAACAAGTTATCAATTTTTTCTTTCTTCTTTCTCTTTTCAGACTCCTTTGCAGCAGAGGTTTTAACCACTGCTGGGATGTCTTTGAGAGGTATGACTTTAGCTTTTGGAGCCTTGACACCATCAATTGATGTAAAGTCCATTGGCTTGAAATTTTCAAGAATGTCACACTCATCAGACCATTTTGGTTTAAACTGGTATTCTTCAAGCTCCTCAAAAGTAGAGGATTCCATTGGTCTGTCAAGTGTGATTTTGTTACCAAGTTTGTCAGTGATTTTCACTTCTTGGCCATTCTTGTTTGTGGGGATGAACTCAGTGGTTACATCAGTGGTTTGAACAGATTTTTCAAAAGCAGTGTTTTCATCATCATGTTTTCTATAGCCAACCCCAAATTTCACATTGCTTTTTCTCTGTTTTTCAAGCATAACCTCATATCCTTTGCAGGATTCCACCCATCTTTCACAAGTAATATGGGCGGACTCCAACTCCTTTTTGCAAACTTGGTATTTTTCTACCATAGTTTGAAGTTGGGTTTTGGTTATACTTTGCTCTTCTTTTAGACAGCTGTTTTCTTTTTCAGTCAATTTGTTTTTAAGTTCTTTTAAAGACCTTTCAAATTTGACCTCATCAGACAAGATTTTATCCCGAAGGTTTTCATTCACCTCTTTAATGTTTGCAAAAGCAATTATGCAATTGTCAGAACACAGTTTTTCAAGAACTTGAGGAGATACCTTGGCAGCTGCCATCATTGCACAATCACATTGATGATCTTCCTCATCATCAGCTTTCACTTTCTTTTCACCAGCCTTTTCTTCTTTCTCTTCTTGTTTGTCCTCTTCTGACCATGGATCTGTCAGTGGTTCAATCAGGGTACCTGAACTTTCTCCCAACAGTAGTTCACCAGCCACACCAGTAACCACTGCTTCAGTCACCTCTTCCACTGTTTCAAAGCACTGCTGTCCTCCTTAGTTTCAACCCCCTCCTTTAACGTAGCAAAATGTTTCATACTGTTGGTTCAGGATTTCCCTATTGTTTTCAATGACTTCCTCAGTTCCCCCAAACTGTTCCTTAAGTGCGTCCCATAACTCTTTGGCACTGTTACAATGTAACAGTCCAGCATATATCTCATTGGGCAGCGCTGATGCTACGATGCTAAACGCTTTAGCATCTAGTTCGATCTTTTGAAAGTCGGTTTCGGTATAATTTTCAACTGGTTTTGGAACGAACTTTTTAGCATCTTCAGCACTTGGCACTGAAGGAACATGGGGACCATAAATGACAGATTTCCAACAACCTGTGCTTTGTTGAGCGAGGATGTGACCCATCCTCCTCTGCCAGATGTTGTACTAATTTCTTTTTAGCATAGGTGGTTTAAAAAGCGAGCCGATGTTGTTTTTATCATCCTGATATTGTGACGTCATTCTTGTTGTTTTACAGACACTGAGAAATCAACTTTAATGGTGATTAATCCTTGCTCTGTTTTTCAACGGACGAACAAACGATCAGTATCAATTGTTATGAGCTGAACTATTTACGTCAAAATGATTGTTAAATCAAATTTGACTGTCCAAGCTCTGATACCAATTGTTGGATCTGAGTTTCTTTTTTATTGTATTTTCGTTTGAAATTAAGATGAGAATGAAAGAGTTGTGCAGCGGAATTAAGATGAAAACAAACTTTGCATACAATCAAACGAGAGTAATACTTTTAATCAAACATCTTTACACAATGAATCGAAAGATTGAATTTGTTTCAACAACGATTACAATGATTGATGAATGAATGCAAACTCCCCCTCAGCTAGAGCTCAGTAGTTTGTTCGTGCAAAGAAGACGATGTGGTGAAAGAGCTAATAGAACAGTACAAAGTACTGAACTATTTATAGGCACTTGCAAACCACTGAGCATCTTTAGCTGACGTCACCATGAAAGTGACATCTAACCTCCTAACAAACTCCAACCTCTGATCTATACAAACACTGATGTACTAACTACTGCTATTACAATTTATTACATAAAAGACACTTTAAACAGCTGCTGCATCCTTCCACTGTTGTGAACCCAGCAGTGCCTGTCCGGATCAGCAGTACTTGACTCAAGGCAGTAGATTGAGTCAGCAGAGCTTTGGTCTTCCATCAGTCTTTGACTTTGGGCAGTAGATGCAAGGCAGCAGTTGTAGGTCAGCACTTTGTAAGATCAGCAGATAGGAGGTCAGCAGATATAAAACCACTTTCAAGGGGAGAGATTTGCATGAACTAACTGTAATCGTCTGCTTATTCTGGATCCACTGCTCTGATCCAGTTTTGGCTTTAATTATCTGTTCCTCTGATAGGGTTCAATCCCAACATACTGATACTGGTAAGAAACCAAGTGTCAAGTATAACGGATGTCCGCCCCCGATCCATGAAACTTATTCTCCAAGGAATCCTAACGAGGAGCGTCTAAAAAAGGTGGTTAACATCAAGTTAAAGTCTGAAATCATTGATGAATTACCAGGCAATATTGATGTTACATTCACAGCGTCTGACACTGATCATGAGTCCGAGTTATTAAAGAAAGTGGTCGATCAGGTGTTAGATATGGATGAAGAGTCAAAACCGGAGTCTGAGTCTGATAGTCCGAGTTCGTCAGAAAAGAGTCTGAGTTCACCGGTTAACAGGGTTTACAATAGAGAATTCATGTTATCAAAATCTAATTTGAATGACGGATTAATCAAAGTAGCTTATACTTTGTATGATTCAGACAAATTATATTCTGATGAGGAATTTCCAATAAGAAGTGTCAAAACTGAAATGATCAAATAGGTTTTCAAATTAACAGAAATTAACATTTCTGAAATAAAAGATTTAAATCTTCATGAAAAACCTAAAAAGTACACTTCAAGAGTTCAACAAAGATTGAACAAGAAAAAGGGTTACAGTTCTGGTTATGGTTTTCAAAAGAAACCAAACCATAACAGTAATTTCAGAAAGAAAGGTCTTGGTTTCAATTCTTCAGAAAATTATAAAAATCAGAAAACTTATAAACCAAAAACAAAATTTGTTTCAGGAGGAAGTTCAGAGGATGAACAGATGAAACCGTTATGGAAGCAGTCGAATCAAGAGTTTCTTGCTGAAGTAAAGAAGAATGTGAGAAGGTTTGCTGAAAGAATTGACAGAAGAACTTGTTTTAAATGCCAAGAAGTTGGTCACATAGCTTGGAATTGCCCCAAGACCAACTACCAAAAACAGGAAGTTTCTTCTAACTCTGTTTTGAGAAAGACTTGTGTTGATAAGAAAGAACAACCTGTAAAAAATGTTAAAAAGTTTGAAAATTCTACTTCTGAGGAAGGAGAAAGTTCAAAATGGTTTTACAAAAGAAAAGGTGATACGAACAAGCAAAATTGGGTGGTTAAATCTGAGGGTAATTCTGGCAATGAATCTGATTTCATAAAATCAGATGAGTCTTTGGTTGAGAAAAAGGTTGTGCATTACGTTCCAGAGGTAAACGATGAGGATTTTCCTCCATTGTCAAATGAAAATTTGATGAAGAAAGTGGGAAAGGTAGAGATCTCAAATCAATTCTTCGCTGATAAGGGAGAATTTGATGTTGAGAAGGTTTTTAATGGAAATGTTAAACATATTTTTGGAAAGATGGTTGACAGGAAAGTGAAGGATGCTAAAGAATTTTACAAATCAAAATGCTGGTGGGACAGATGTTTGCCACCAAAATCACCCAAGGCTGGTCAGGCTTGGGTGACAGCTTTTTCACCATAAATTCTTGACTTGCCGAAGCTCCCAGGTTGGTAAGAGTGGAGTAGGAATCGGCATCTTTCTTAGCAAATGATCCTACAACTGGTACAGTTGGTAAAGTACAGGTGGTATATTTAAACTGTTATATGTTGATTTACAAGTGGTTATGATTGATAAGTAAACCTGTAAGTGGTTGAAAGAGGTTTTCATTGACAATGTGGTTAATCAAGGTCATTAAGTTGAACTTGATTGGACCATTATTACAAGTGGTTAACAAATATATGGGGTTCATTACATTGAGAAGAGGAACTTAACCCCTAACCTACAAATGGTTTCTTAAAATCAACAAAACTTATTTTCTGGAAAAAAACATTTGATTAAAACAAACTTAAGTGTTTTGAAATCAGAATGGGAAAATAGTTTGTTGTGAGGGGGAGTTCTGATTGTTTATGCCAAGTGGATGGCGATTTAAAGTGATGTAATATCAGTTCTCACTTTCTTGTATAGTGTGTTTTCAAATTTCCTAAAATGTGTTTGCATTATAGGGGGAGTAAAAATTTTCAGAAAATCCAAAAACATTTGAAAATTTGAAAAAGCCAAAAACATGATAAAATCCAAAAATGAGTTTTGTTGTATAAAAGAGGAAATGATAGTATATCAGTGGACGATCACATCATGCTAAAGAAATGGAAAGTTAAATAGTGATAAATGGTCTCACTGATGATGTGTCAGTAGGTTTTTGCACATTTAGTAGATTGTGACGAGATATAAACCTAAATTCAAACTTGCTTATATCGTGGGTAACATCTCTCGGATATATGGGTAACCCCCGAAATCTTGTTTGAAGGACCCCTCTTTCTGAGATACTAGGTCTTTATGCTTAGTGATATCTGGGGTATTATCCCGGGACTTCTGATAATGCGGAAGCAATTGCCTAGTCCCCGGAGAATACTTTACGCTTGCTTGAAAAATAGCGCAACCCTCAGCAAAAATAGACAATAAAATTGCTAATTAATGTTGTGGTAAAAAAGATCCTCTAAAGGGGACCCACCAAAAGTCGAGCCGTCATCTCTCTGCTGAACGAAAGTTCTGACCTGAGCTCTCACGGTTTCGCAATCAACCCCGTACAGATATCATCTAGGTATACTCACCTGTAAGACTGAATATTGGGATCTGGATACGGGAGTATATTCTGAGGTGGGACACGCGAATAAGTTTAAGTCTTTAAAACATTAATCTCGTATCTCGAAATAGTTGAACTTTGTGTGAGAATTTAAGTGGATCAGTATACTGACAATCTAAGTGAATCGTTTAGAACTTAAAATGTTAAAAGCTTAACGGTGTTGGTGATTTGTCTCAAAAACTGATATGATCATCTTACACAAACTCACAAAAATATTGTATGTAAATATTTCCTTACTGCATTTCATTTCGGTTATACAAAAAAATCCAAAAAGATTTTTGGTGTGTTTTAGCATAAATTTTGAAAAATTCAAAAAGATTTTAGACGACTGATGTGGAAAAGCTGATTTTCAAAATTCCGAGTGCTAAACATGAAGAATAGGTTTGGGAAAGATTGTTTGAAGATGTTTGAAATGAAAAATGATATATATTTAAGTGGTTCATCAGAAATTGACATGATAAATCATTTTGCTTGATACTTGAAAATGATGTATTCAGGGTTGTGTCTTCAAATGACTAGCAAAATTTCTAAATTTGTTATATCTTATCTTTTATGAAACTTATGTGTTGGGTAGAGAATATGCAGGTGAGTCAGGTTATGATACCTGAACCTGTGAAAGCCAGACTACGATCCCAGTACAAGTTGAGGGGGAGTCTGTTAGAGAAAGAGAGTCTGAAGATGCAAGAGCTAGGAGCCAGAGATCCTGAAAGAGAATTGGAGATAGGATAGAGCCAGTTAGAGATCATGAAGGAAGTCCAAAGACTGATAAAGACTGAAGATTGAAAATACTCGACACTTAAGACTCGTCAACATCTGAGGGGGAGTCTGTTAGTGCATTCATCTGTCTACTTCGTCTTATATCGAGTCTCTGTTTCGTTGCGGATATGATTCAACATGATGTCATCATATACAAAGATGAAATCATCAATATGACATCATCAATGACATCACATCACAAGAAGACAAAGCATTTGAAATCAGATTGTTATACTTTTGATTTCGCTCCAAATGTAATTTTGTGATTTCGCTCGTATTTGATTTTTGATTTCGCTCCTACAAGTCTTGTGTAATTTGGAGCGAAATCAGGAAGGATATAAATAGGGTAGTGTGCTATTCATTTGTAACGATTTCTAGATTTGATACCGAGGTGCTGCCGGTTTTTCCTCTGATTGTAAACATTGTAAATTCAATATACTAGAGGATTAAAGTGTATTTCAAGCTGTTTTGACATCCGTTTCTCTGTTTCCGCCTCTGAAACGGACGAGAGCTCTTCCGAACGACTCGTTCAGGTCACGATTCGATCGTACACTCCTTTTGCTTGAAGATATGCTCGAGACTCCTGTGATCGGTGTAAATGATGCACTTGGTACCGTACAGGTAATGTCTCCATATCTTAAGTGTGAAAACAACAACTCCCAATTCCAAGTCGTGCGTAGTGTAGTTCCTTTCGTGAACCTTAAGTTGGCGCGATGCGTAGGCAATGACCTTGTCACGTTGCATCAACACGCAACCAAGTCCTTGGTTGGAAGCGTCGCAATAAACCACAAAATCATATGTGCCTTCAGGCAAAGAGAGGATAGGTGCGCTACAAAGTCTATCTTTCAAGTGCTGAAATGCGGATTCCTGTGCATCACCCCAACGATAGGTGACACCCTTTTGAGTCAGTGAAGTGAGAGGTTGCGCAATCTTTGAGAAATCCTTGATAAACCTTCTGTAGTACCCTGCCAAACCCAAGAATTGGCGGATTTCTGTTGGTGTGCGGGGTGCAGGCCAGTTCTTGATCGAGTCTACCTTGGATGGATTAACATGAATCCCATCCTTGTTTACTACGTGGCCTAGAAAGTGGACTTCGCGAAGCCAGAAGTCACATTTCGAAAACTTGGCATACAACTGCTCTTTTCAAAGAAGTTCCAGCATAAGTCGTAGATGCTGCTCGTGTTCCTCCTGACTCTTAGAATAGATCAGGATGTCGTCGATGAACACTATGGCAAACTTATCCAGGTAAGGCTTGCACACTCGGTTCATGAGATCCATGAAGACCGCTGGTACATTCGTCAACCCGAAAGGCATGACCAGAAATTCGTAATGGCCGTAACGAGTTCTGAATGCTGTTTTGGAGACGTCCTCCTCTCGGACTCTCAGCTGATGGTATCCCGATCTCAAATCAATCTTAGAGTAATAGCTCGACCCTTGCAACTGGTCGAACAAGTCGTCAATGCGTGGAAGAGGTTAACGATTCTTCACGGTCACCTTGTTAGGTTCGCGATAGTCAAAACACATTCTAAAGGTACCGTCTTTCTTCTTCACAAACAAGACTGGAGCTTCCCAGGGTGAAGAGCTAGGACGTATGAAACCCTTTTCCAAGAGTTCTTGTAATTGCGAAGATAGTTCTTCAAGTTCCGATGGAGCTAGACGATAAGGTGCACGAGCTATTGGTGCTGCTCCAGGAGCTAGCTCGATTTGGAATTCAACTTGACGATGAGGCGGAAGACCAGGTAATTCCTCAGGAAATACCTCGGGAAAATCACGCACAATACGAATGTCTTCAATTCTCTTCTCTTCCATTGATGTGTCAGTAACGAGCGCTAGAATGGCAGTGTGGCCCTTTCGCAAACACTTCTGGGCCTTAAGGAAAGAGATAATGCCTACAATAGCACCACTCTTGTCGCCATGAATCACGAGGGGTTCTTCACCAGAATGAGGAATGCGGATGATTTTCGACTTGCAAACAATCTTCGCTTGCTGATGAGATAACCAATCCATCCCAATAACAACATCAAAACTACCCAGAACGATAGGAATAAGATCGATAGAGAAGGTCTGACCAGCTAAGACGAGGTTACAACCTTTAACTACGTGTGTTGCTTCAAGACTTTTACCATTAGCTAGCTCTACGATGTGCTTGGTGTTCAAAAGTGTTGGAGTGCGCTTAATTATGTGGCTAACTTTTAAGGATACATAACTAGTATCGGCACATGAATCAAATAATACAGTAACAAAGAAGTCGTCCAGAAGAAACTTACCCATCACCACGTTGGGATTGTTCCTTGCATCACCCTGGCCTAGCATGAAAACACGTCCCCTGGCACCATTTCCATTATTGTTACCCCCGTTGTTGCCTCCATTGTTGCCTCCATTGTTGTTCCCATTGTGGTTCCCGTTTCCTTGGTTGTTGTTGTTCTGATTCTGGTTCAACTGAGGACAGTTCCTCTTAAAGTGGCCTTCAGCGCCACACTGAAAGCATCCTTTATTGCCCTGATGTTGTTGCTGCTGCTGGTGGTTCTGTGGAGCTTGTTGTTGTTGTTGGCGATTCTAATTCGCAAGACGCGGGCTCCTGCAATCCTTAGCTTCATGACCCAGCTTGTGACATCTCTGACAATGACCTTTGTTGCACTGCCCGCTGTGATGCTTGTTGCACAGGTTGCACTTGGGGTGGTTCCCTCGGTATCCACCTTGTCCTTGATTACCGGAAGATTGCTGACCAGGACTCTGGTAGTCATCAGTCTTTCACTGCTGAGACTGAACTGAAGTAGAACCCTTTCCGGAGTTCCCATCCCATTTTCGCTTGTTGTCGCTAGGAGCATCGGGAGTAGCTGTGGCACTGATACGTTTGGGTAGCCTATTTTTCTCCACCGCCTGATCGGTGAGACGATGAGCCAACTTGATGATTTGCTGAATGGTACCCAGGTTAGCTGAAGTCACGTGACTCTGAATCTCTGGTACAAGACCCTTGAGGTACAGCTCAATACGTTTGATGGGAGGGTCCACCATAGTGGGACACAAGATGGCCAGCTCGTTTGACCTCTTAGTATACGCCTCAATCTCAGACCCCATCATCTTCAGATTGAAAAATTCCACATCTAGCTTGTGGATGTCATCTCGAATACAGTACTCCTCTTTGATCAGTTCTTTGAAACCATTACAGGGGGTGGCATTAGCAACTGCCAGCCCTAGTAGTTGAACCTGTGATTTCCACCAGGTTAACGAAGCACCTTCAAGTGTTCCGGTAGCATATTTCACCCTACGGTCTTCAGGGCATTCGCACATCTCGAAAACAGACTCAACCTTTTCAAATCAGTGAAGAAGGCTTACTGCTCCTTCTGTGCCACTAAAAGTAGTAGGTCGGCAGTCCATGAACGTTTTGAACGTGCACACAGGAGGCTGAGCATGTTGACCTGTTGCACGAGAATAAAAGATAAGGTTAAGCACGAGGGTTGGTTTGCGAAGGTAGGATCTAAACGTCCTAAGATGGGTTGATATGGCAGGTTATACCTCCTGCTGGATTTGCTGCGAGTGCCTCAGCAACTCGTTCGTTGATCAAAGCCGTCAACTGGGCTTGAGTGAGGTTGATACATCCTCCGCGTCCGCTCATGATCTTCACAACGAAGCAACGTAAGTGAGAAAAGTGTCGTGAAAGTGCGTAAGTGTGAGACGATAGTAGAGAGTAAGCACGCAAGGTTCAAATAGCAATTATTACGTTAATTAATGCACAGTGTGAACTATCTAACCGACAATGTAACATAAATCATACCACCTATTGTGTCGAGTCTTGCACGTGGAGCGAAGCGTCGTTGTGGATCGTTGAGCACTGTACAGGTTATAGTCTGGTTTTATCAAAAAGCTTTTTCCTTTTTTAAAACCAAGTTCACTATAACCAATGGCTCTGATACCAATCTGTCACACCCCCAAAATCCACCATGCGGAGCACCACCGCTTGGAGGCGTGACGTGACCAGGATCGAGCCACCAATCATATTGAACAACATAATTAAGTAAATAAAACCAACCACAATACGATTGGTGACCAAAAGAAAGTAAACTGACTTTAAGTTAACCAAGTTCAGATTTAAACAGCGGAAGCATAAAACGTGAAACTAAAACATAAGTTCCATAGTTCATAAGTTTAAAGTCCAAAACGTAGGTTTAATAAGTTAATAAGGTTTAGATGTTTAGTACGGGACATAACAATCCGTATTCCACAACAACCTCCTCCTCGTGCAAGCTCCATCTAGCTACCTGTAAGGCATGTAACAACGAGTCAACAAGAAAGTTGAGTGAGTTCAAGTTTGGTAGTTTAGTTTTAAGTTGTTTCTGAAAAACGTGGTTTGACTTTCGTTGGCTTATTTGCCATGGGGGTTACCCCATTGTTGAAAGTATGTTTAACCAGTTTCTTTTTATTACCCAAACCATATACGTAATCAGTGGGGGCTTCCCCATGTGAACTACTAGATGGTATGATATCGACCACTAACGAAAGTAAGTTGTGCCCTAAGTCAATGTCTATCAGCATTGACCCTTTGCCATAGTCCATTAGTACACACCCGTTCGAACGACACGGTGTGAGGTTTGTTAAACCTAATAGCGCTATTAACTAATGACCCGCTCGCCATCGGCCTCGGCGATTAAGTCGATATAAAATGAGGGACTTATGATAGAGTTTTGTCTAGTAAGTTTTAAGGTTGTTGTTCTACCCAAGGAGGACGAACGTACGTAGTTCTCCCAAAGAGAATACGCAGGATTAATATTGGCATCCTATCCAAGGAGGATGGCCGTACATATCCTACCTAGGTAAGATATGTAGATTCCGTTTTAATTCTTTAACCCATTCCCAAACCACCGGGAATCCCATGCCTTAGAAAGTGTGTGAACTCACCTTGGTTTGCTCGGTTAGATTCTCAAATATAGCTAACAATCAAGGTCGGTCAATCACGTCCTAATATGATTGTTAGTTAGTCATTTAGTGGTTTCAAATAGAGCACAAAGTTCCTACACGTATCTACCACATAACATGCATTCACTTCAATAGTTCACGCTCATATAAACATTCCACCTATAGCTACTCAAGAACAAGCATACGATATTGGACAATAATACTTTCATAGACGTATAACATGTTAGATCATTCACAGATAACATACTCTACATTTAGACACGCAAATTACTACTTACGTCATTTCAACTTAAATGTCCAAAACTGGGCTGTATTCGGGCATTTTAATAAAATAGTTAACTTATTCCAAAAATTCCCAAATTTTTACAGAATGTCTTAAACTATCCAAGTATTATTGTGTAGAAATCTCGGGATCCAATTCATCACCAATATTTTATAAAAAATCATCTTCCGGACTGAAATCAGATTTATCTTTTTCTGACTGCAGTCCATGGAATAATTTCTTTAAAATTCATCGAGAGTCCGATTTACAAATACATCGGTGGTCATATACAGTACAAATTTCATGATCTAACTCTACACAGAGTCCAAGTTATGACGGAAAATAGAACGCACATTTTCAGCAGCAAAAATGCAGCTTTAGCTGCTGTTACAAAACGACCCTTTAAAAATAGTAAACGAAGTCCAAAAATTATGATTCCAGTGCCATTAGAACCGTATTTCATAATAACACATTATAGACTCAAGAAAATCCGTTTTTCGTTAAATATTGACCTGTTTACATCCAACTGAAGTTGGCTGTAAAAGCTAGGACAAAATCTGTTTTTCAGCTTTTAGCTTTCTAATTCGTGTTCGATTGATTCCGTTAACATGTTTAGTGATCACAACAACATCAAACATCAATATTAACAAGTAAATCATCAAGTAATCAACAAGAATCAAACCAATCTTCATATTAACATCACTTCATCACAAAGTTAGTTGATTGTTCAAGACTTTGTGTAACACCCCGAAAATATAAATCCTTATATTAAAATTAAAAGTAAAAAAAAAATAAACAAGAGTCAACCAACTAGGAATTCTAACCTAGTTAATTACAAGTCTTGAAATAACCCATAATAGGGTTAAAACACTCAAACTTAAGGATAAATCAAAGTTGAGGGTTTAAACTTGTCAAAACTGAAACCTAGGTTACTAATAGTAACCAAAACAAAACCAAACACCCCAAAATTTGGTGCCTGGTCGAAACAAAGGGTAGGGGGCGACCACAGGGATTTCTTCAAACCCTTGTTTCATAGTAAATCTCCAAATTGAAGCTTCAAATCTGCCCTAAATCAAGTCTTGAACATAAATTAGTAATCCCCTCGTAGTAAGGATCAAAAAGGTATGTGTAAATTTTGATATTTTGATTCACCATAAATTCTAGGTTAATGGTGAATAACTGAAATTGAACCTAGATATGTCATGCATGAATGAATCTTGAAGTAATATGTTGTTTAGGGTTAAACCCTAGATGATTATTTGTGAAAATCATTGCATGTTACTTGAAGAAATTGCAATCACCATTGTAGGTGATTTATGATATTGTAAAGACTAGACAAGCACTAGGATTATGAATTTTTAATCTAGTAAAAAGCTGAATTGTCTGAAGAAATTCAGTAATTTGAATGTTTAAATGTGTACAATTTGCTTAATTAAAGTGAAATTAGATGTTAAATTGCAAGTCATGAACTTATTAATGATTTTAAAAAATCTAACTCGTTAGGTGTTCGTTGAAATGCCTAAGTGAGGATTTAAATGTTAGAATAGGAGGAAAACGCAGATTTAGTCATGGCTCATAATGATGTGATTATGGTCATGAAAAGAGTTCTAAACAAGTTGTAAAACTGAATTTTCTAGGCAAAGAGTCCGGATCATCAAGCGGACAAGCCGGAGGGAATTCACGGGGGAAAGGCGTCCTCTAGAGGTACTAAATTATCGTTTCGTTACATTAAAAATTATTTGTTAGTTTTATGTTGTAGTTTTTGAAAACATGGTAAACAAGATAGACCAATACGTCACAGAAGTGACTTTGCGTCTTAAACAAGTAAAACGGGTCAAAACAAGTGATAGAAATTGGATTTTTGAATTACCTTGTTTGATACCTAAATCTTGGCATACAAACGGGTCGAACAATCAAGTAAGGCATGATTAATGCTCCGGAATATGATAGATTGTTCTTTGATGATTGGTTAATGTATAACATATAAGAAATACCAGAATTTAATGTATTGGCGTGCTAGAAAAGTGAAAATCGAGAATTTGGGTTGAGTGTATTAAACAAATCAAGCAAAAAAAGGATTTCCAGGTACTACCGTAAGTTACGATGGTACCGTAACTTACGGTAGAGATGAAAGCTGTACGGTAATTCTTTCCTGTTTTACGGTGAACCAAAATCCTAAAGTGATCACCGTAACTTACGGTGATACCGTAAGTTACGGTAGACACAGGAATGTTTTATAATTTTAATTGTTTTTATAACCAATCAAACCCGTATCGAACGTAGTTTTGGTTGTGTATTATTTCTAAGAACTCAATTATTAATGTTTCGTGTTAAACATTTTAGGTTTTCAGGTATATCAAGTAGTAGGATGATGATCAAGCTATCAAGTCGAACCGAACACACAACTCAACGCTTCCGCACTTGATCTTTTGTTTTAAAACTATGTAAACAATTGTAGTTTCTTTCTTGAATATGGTTTCGTAGGATCAATATGTGAATGTTGTGTCTAGTTAAAATTTTCAAGTCTTGTAAGTTTTTGTAAACTCCAAATTTTGGCATGAAATGCAAGGTATTATGTTATTAAATCTAGTAGTATAAACTGGGTCTTACAAGTTGGTAATCAGAGCTCAAGGTCGTCAAGAAGTGTTCGGTTCAAGCTTGATCAAGCATCCGGTAAGAGTTAATCGTTTAAGTAGAAATTAGAGAATATAGAAATAAATCATGAACAAATATGCATGAAAAGAGTGTGTAAGCTCACTTAAATACAAGAAATGCATGAAACAAGAACGATTGAATCAAGATATGAACTTGATTGAATCAAAACAAGAACGATTGAATCAAGATATGAACTTGATTGAATCAAAACAAGAACGATTGAATCAAGATATGAATTTGATTGAATCAAAACAAGAACGATTAAATCAAGTTATGAACTTGATTAAATCAAAACAAGTAAAGCATGTGTTATAAATGGAATGTTTAACAACCTATGTAAACATTTCAGAAATAGAGATGACTGATGGAGGATATGATAATGCGGTGCCAAGAGTCACCGAACAAATGAGAGAAGTGATTGCCGAAGAGGTTGGAAAGGCGATCGAAAACAGTTTGTCGGGCTTTATTGATAAAATTCAAAACACAGTTTTATCAATAGTAGAAGAAGATGATTCAAATGTAGCAAAGGAAAAGCATGGAGGACGAAAGCCTTGTTCATACAAGGAATTCATGGCCTGTAAACCACCAATATATAATGGGGAGGTTGACCCAATAGTGTGCCAACGATGGCTAAGTGATATCGAAGGGGTATTCGAGAGGACCCATTGTGATGAAGATGACTACGTAGCCTATGGTACGGGTTAACTAAGGAGTCAAGCGAAAGATTGGTGGGATAACAAAAAGAGAGAGATTGGTATTGAAGCTGCTAAGGTCATGACTTGGGAAGAATTCAAGACGCCATTTCTAAAGCATCATAGCCCCAAGGCGGTTATGAATAAAATCAAGGAAGAGCTCATGCAACTTAGGCACAAGAGCGAGACCATAAACAAGATTACGGCAACGTTTATGGATAAGATGAAGTTTTGAGATGATCTAGTGACGAATGAAGAACAAAAGATATACTACTACCATAACATGTTAAGTGCTGAGTATAGGGAATTTATCACCCCTTCCAAATACGAGACCCTTACCGAGATCATAAATGCTGCTCGGGAAAGGGAGATCGAACTGAAAAAGAGCATTGAAAGGGGTGAACGGAAAGCACATGATGTAAACCCAAGCCCTACTAAGAAGGCACGAACAAATGAAACCGCAAAGAAATTTGATACGAAAGGAGGGTCGCCAAGTTGCAGAATCTGTGGAAAAGGTCATAAAGGCGAATGTCGTTACAAGGATAAGCCTTGTCCCATATGCAAGAAAACGGGACATATGGCTATATCGTGCCCGGAGAAAGTGACAGTTTGTTACAATTGTTATCGAACGGGTCACAAGAAGTCGGAATGCCCGGAATTGGTTGGAAAGAAGGATGGGCAGGAACCGAAAGGTGAAGCCCCGAAGGCAAAGGCAAGATCTTTTCAACTAACCGCCGCAGAAGCAAAGGTTGAACCTGACGTGGTCTCAGGTATATTCGCTGTAAATTCGATTCCTACACGCGTGTTATTTGATACGGGTGCGAATAAATCCTTTGTTTCATATGGATTTATTCGACATCCTTCGTTTGTTCTAACAAAATTACTTGTTCCCTTAGAAGTAGAGATAGGTAATAACAAGAGCTTTATTGTTTGTGATGTATGTAAAAACTGTAAACTGAGCATTGACGACGAAGAATATTTGATAAACCTAATCCCGATGTCAATGGGAGAATTTCAAGTAGTCGTTGGGATGGATTGGCTATCTCAACACCATGCAAAGATCGTGTGTTCTCGTAAAGAGATAAAACTAACATCTCCAAGCGGGAAACATGTCACCATTTATAGAGAAAAAGGAGGCAAACCCATAGTATGCTCAATGTTGAAAGCTCACAAGCTTATGAAACGAGGATGCAAGGCATTCATGATATACGCTAATGAACCCGAAAAAGAATCACGAAAGATTGGAGATGTACCGGTAGTACGAGATTATGAAGATGTGTTTCTGGAGGATTTACTGGGAATACCGCCTGTACGGGAAATAGAGTTTGGGATCGAATTGATTCCGGGCGCGAAACCCGTAGCAAAAGCCCCGTACCGACTTGCACCGTCGGAATTACAAGAGTTGATGTCTCAAATCCAAGACTTGCTTGACAAGGGATTTATAAGGCCGAGTGTGTCTCCTTGGGGCGCACCGGTGTTGTTCGTAAGAAAGAAAGACGGGAGCATGCGCATGTGTATCGATTACCGGGAGTTAAACAAAATCACGGTAAAGAACCGATACCCGCTCCCGAGGATAGATGATTTATTCGACCAACTACAAGGTGCGAATTGGTTTTCAAAAATTGACCTTAGATCGGGGTATCACCAACTAAAGGTCAAAGAAGAAGATGTGCCGAAGACGGCTTTCCGCACGAGATACGGACATTAAGAATTCCTCGTGATGTCATTTGGGCTAACAAACGCACCCGCGGCTTTCATGGACCTCATGAACCGGGTTTGCAAGCCAATGCTGGATAAGTCGGTCATCGTGTTTATCGATGATATCTTGGTGTATTCGAAAAGTGAAGCTAAACACGCACATCACTTACAAGAAGTGTTAGAGACCCTTAGACGAGAGAAGTTGTATGCAAAATTCTCTAAATGTGCCTTTTGGTTACGAGAGGTACAATTTCTTGGCCATGTCATAAGTGCCGACGGAGTATTGGTGGATCCGTCAAAGATAGAGGCCGTGTCAAAATGGAATCCCCCAAAGAACCCTTCTGAAATTAGAAGCTTTTTGGGACTTGCGGGATACTATAGGAGATTCATTCAAGATTTCTCCAAAATTGCGTCACCACTAACAAAATTAACCCGAAAGAAAGAAAAGTTTATTTGGGGTGTAGATCAAGAAAAGGCGTTTCAAACACTAAAAGCGAAGTTAACTCAAGCTCCGGTACTGACATTGCCGGACGGAGTCGAAGACATGGTGGTTTATTCTGATGCTTCACTATCGGGGCTCGGTTGTGTTTTGATGCAACGGAGCAGAGTTATAGCTTATGCCTCGAGACAACTGAAGATACACGAGAAGAAATACCCCACGCATGATCTTGAGTTGGCTGCGGTGGTATTTGCCTTAAAAATATGGAGGCATTACTTATATGGGGTAAAATGCACCATATTCACCGATCACAAGAGCTTAAAATACTTCTTCGATCAGAAGGAGTTAAATATGCGACAAAGAAGATGGCTAGAAACGGTGAAAGTCTTCGATTGTGAGATACATTACCACCCCGGAAAGGCTAATGTAGTGGCGGATGCTCTAAGTAGAAAAGCGGACTACGTCCCGATACGAGTAAGGTCGATGCAACTCGTGGTGACCTCGGGTATACTTGAACGTATTCGAGAGGCGCAGTTAGAAGCAGTAAAAGAAGAGAATTGGAAGAAAGAAAGAATAATTGGTCAATTGAAAGATTTGTCGGATGGGAATCACGGGTTGAAGACTCGGTCCGGAAGGATATGGGTTCCACATACCTGTGGAGTGAAGGCGCTTCTACTTAATGAAGCTCATAAATCCAATTATTCAATTCATCCGGGTGCGACCAAGATGTACAATGATTTGAAACAAAATTATTGGTGGCCCGGAATGAAGAGGGACGTGGCGAAGTATGTGGAAAAATGCTTGACATGTTTACAAGTCAAGGCGGAGCACCAGAAACCATACGGCAAACTCCAACCGTTAGAAATTCCGGTTTGGAAATGGGAACATATTACAATGGATCTGTTAACCAAGTTGCCTAAGACGAATCGTGGTTTTGATGCCATATGGGTAGTGGTGGATAGATTGACGAAAAGTGCTCACTTCATTCCGATTCGTGAGACTTATACGTCAGAAAAGATGTCAGAAGTTTATACCAATGAAATCATAGCACGTCATGGGGTGCCGGTGTCCATCGTGTCTGATAGGGATACCCGGTTTACTTTGAATTTCTGGCGAGATTTCCAAGAGAAAATGGGGACCAAATTGTTCATTAGCACTGCGTACCATCCTCAAATGGATGGACAAAGTGAAAGAACGATACAAACATTGGGGGACATGCTACGGGCGTGTATAATCGACTTTGGAGGCAGTTGGGATGTTCACCTACCGTTAGTCGAGTTTTCGTATAACAACAGTTACCAGTCTAGTATTAAGATGGCACCATACGAAATGATTTACGGTAGGAAGTGTCGAACCCCGGTATGTTGGGGTGAAGTGGGTCCACGTGAACTCGCCCACCAAGATATAGTACGAGCCACAAATGAAAAGATCGATATAGTACGGGCACACTTGAAGGCGGCTCAAGACAGGCAAAAGGCGTATGCTGATAAAAGGAATAGGCCAATCGAATTCCAGGTTGGTGACATGGTTATGCTAAAAGTTTCCCCATGGAAGGGCGTTATTAGATTCAAAAAAAGGGGGAAGCTAAGCCCGAGGTTTATTGGGCCATTCCATGTATCACAATTAAGAAAGTGCCTAGCAGACGAAACGACCTATATCCATTACGATGATATAGTGGATAATAGTCTAAATTATGCGGTGAGACCGGTGGAGATTTTAGATCGAAAGGTCAAACATTTACGAAATAAACAAATTGACCAAGTTAAAGTCAAATGGGAGCATAGGAAAGGTTCGGACACTACGTGGGAGTCCGAAGAAGAGATGCGACGTCTTCACCCTACTTTATTTGGTACGTAATTCGGTTTCGGGGACGAAACCCTTTTAAGGGGCGTGAACTTGTAACACCCCGAAAATATAAATCCATATATTAAAATTAAAAGTAAAAAAAAAATAAACAAGAGTCAACCAACTAGGAATTCTAACCTAGTTAATTACAAGTCTTGAAATAACCTATAATAGGGTTAAAACACTCAAACTTAAGGATAAATCAAAGTTGAGGGTTTAAACTTTTCAAAACTGAAACTTAGGTTACTAATAGTAACCAAAACAAAACCAAACACCCCAAAATTTGGTGCCTGGTCGAAACAAAGGGCAGGGGGCGACCACAGGGATTTCTTCAAACCCTTGTTTCATAGTAAATCTCCAAATTGAAGCTTCAAATCTGCCCTAAATCAAGTCTTGAACATAAATTAGTAATCCCCTCGTAGTAAGGATCAAAAAGGTATGTGTAAATTTTGTTATTTTGATTCACCATAAATTCTAGGTTAATGGTGAATAACTGAAATTGAACCTAGATATGTCATGCATGAATGAATCTTGAAGTAATATGTTGTTTAGGGTTAAACCCTAGATGATTATTTGTGAAAATCATTGCATGTTACTTGAAGAAATTGCAATCACCATTGTAGGTGATTTATGATATTGTAAAGACTAGACAAGCACTAGGATTATGAATTTTTAATCTAGTAAAAAGCTGAATTGTCTGAAGAAATTCATTAATTTTAATGTTTAAATGTGTACAATTTGCTTAATTAAAGTGAAATTAGATGTTAAATTGCAAGTCATGAACTTAGTAATGATTTTAGAAAAATCTGACTCGTTTGGTGTTCGTTGAAATGCCTAAGTGAGGATTTAAATGTTAGAATAGGAGGAAAATGCAGATTTAGTCATGGCTCATAATGATGTGATTATGGTCATGAAAAGAGTTCTAAACAAGTTGTAAAACTGAATTTTCTAGGCAAAGAGTCCGGATCATCAAGCGGACAAGCCGGAGGGAATTCACGGGGGAAAGGCGTGCTCTAGAGGTACAGAATTATCGTTTCGTTACATTAAAAATTATTTGTTAGTTTTATGTTGTAGTTTTTGAAAACATGGTAAACAAGATAGACCAATACGTCACGGAAGTGACTTTGCGTCTTAAACAAGTAAAACTGGTCAAAACAAGTGATAGAAATTGGATTTTTGAATTACCTTGTTTGATACCTAAATCTTGGCATACAAACGGGTCGAACAATCAAGTAAGGCATGATTAATGCTCCGGAATATGATAGATTGTTCTTTGATGATTGGTTAATGTATAACATATAAGAAATACGAGAATTTAATGTATTGGCGTGCTAGAAAAGTGAAAATCGAGAATTTGGGTTGAGTGTATTAAACAAATCAAGCAAAATAAGGATTTCCAGGTACTACCGTAAGTTACGGTGGTATCGTAACTTACGGTAGAGATGAAAGCTGTACGGTAATTCTTTCCTGTTTTACGGTGAACCAAAATCCTAAAGTGATCACCGTAACTTACGGTGATACCGTAAGTTACGGTAGACACAGGAATGTTTTATAATTTTAATTGTTTTAATAACCAATCAAACCCGTATCGAACGTAGTTTTGGTTGTGTATTATTTCTAAGAACTCAATTATTAATGTTTCGTGTTAAAAATTTTAGGTTTTCAGGTATATCAAGTAGTAGGATGATGATCAAGCTATCAAGTCGAACCGAACACACAACTCAACGCTTCCGCACTTGATCTTTTGTTTTAAAACTATGTAAACAATTGTAGTTTCTGTCTTGAATATGGTTTCGTAGGATCAATATGTGAATGTTGTGTCTAGTTAAAATTTTCAAGTCTTGTAAGTTTTTGTAAACTCCAAATTTTGGCATGAAATGCAAGGTATTATGTTATTAAATCTAGTAGTATAAACTGGGTCTTACACTTTGTTTATGGTTCTTTAGAGTTCCTATCTTTTTGATCTTTAAACATCATTAACCACTTAACAATCATGTAAAATGCAAGGATCTAAGTGCTTACCACTAGCACAAGGCTAGGGGAGTTCAAGAGTGTAAAAGTTGTGTATAAAAGAAGATGGGAGTGGTCCTTCAGCTTCCGAACACACCGAGCTTCATTATAGACCTTGTATTACCTTGTAACAAGCTTGTAATGGTTGAAATTGCAACAAAAAAAATGGTGTTGATGTGGTGAAGGGGGCAGCCGAGAGCAAGAATGAGGAGTAGGGTATGTTGTGGGTGTGTTGGTGAAGATGATAATTGTCTTATAAGCTTTACTAACTTCTGTGATCCATTGGATCATGTGTTCCACTTAGTACATACATAATCCACTCAATATCAATGTAGATTGCATGGGAAACATGCAAGATTTAAATAATCTTGTGGGGTAGACCATTATGACCGTCAATTACATTATGGGGAGGGGTAGATTGTAATTTTTTTTTGCACCCTGTAGTTAGTTCTAGATTTCCATTTAATTATATAGTTAAGTGGGTTAGTTATTGGATATTTTAGCGGGTGTTAGGGTGTTCGGGGATCATGACTAGCTCGGAAAAATAAAAACAATGTTTCTTGCAATATTTTTATGTTTCGGGTAAAGTCCGGTTGTTCGGTTTGATACTTTTCCGTTAAAGTGCTTAATTAATCCGTAAAGTGTCCTATATATATATATATATTTTTGTAACACTTTTAATTCTCAACACTTAGGAAAGCACACAGGACTATTTAGTAACTTTTCTGTACACTACTAGTGTGTTACAAGCACATGTAAGTACATACATAATCCACTCAATATCAATGTAGATTGCATGGGAAACATGCAAGATTTAAATAATCTTGTGGGGTAGACCATTATGACCGTCAATTACATTATGGGGAGGGGTAGATTGTAATTTTTTTTTGCACCATGTAGTTAGTTCTAGATTTCCATTTAATTATATAGTTAAGTGGGTTAGTTATTAGATATTTTAGCGGGTGTTAGGGTGTTCGGGGATCATGACTAGCTCGGAAAAATAAAAACAATGTTTCTTGCAATATTTTTATGTTCCGGGTAAAGTCCGGTTGTTCGGTTTGATACTGTTCCGTTAAAGTGCTTAATTAATCCATAAAGTGTCCTATATATATATATTTGTAACACTTTTAATTCTCAACACTTAGGAAAGCACACAGGACTATTTAGTAACTTTTCTATACACTACTAGTGTGTTACAAGCACATGTAAGTATAACACAGAAATCAGAAAGCAGTTAAATGATTCAGCACAGTCATCAAGCACTTTATTTATCATAATAAATTGTACGGATACATGGAATTATGAGGGTTGTCACAACTCGAGAGTTCGCGCATTTCGGACGGAGCGAGGCGATAAGGAGATTTAGCAACAGGATTGGCTCCAGGAATGAGGTCAATGCGAAAATCAATATCACGACTCGAGGGTAAACTAGGTGAATCATCAGGAAAGACTTTAGGAAAATCACGAACCACAGGCACCTTATCAGTTGCCTTCTTTTCCTTTTCCTCCGCTACTATGATGTGTGCCAAGAAAGCCTTGTATTCCTTGCGGAGATACTTGCTTGCTTGGACACACGACATAAGCTTGAGATTCTTCCATGCGACTTCACCATAGACACAGAGTTCATCACCATTAGCGAGCGATAAATGAATCATTTTATCAAACAAACGACTTCGGCATGATTTTCGCTAAGAAAATCCATGCCTACTATGATATCGAACTACCTAGCTGCATCGGAATAAGATCGATAGGGAAAACGTGATTGTTGAGTTCGAGCGTACAATCACGTAGAACAGAACGGACAGTAACGGTTCTTCTAGTGTCAACTTCAATGTCGAACGTTGTAGGGAGATGGGCCTCTTACGATTTAGGAGCTTTTCGAATTCTAACGACACAAAATAGTTATCGGCTCCAGCATCAAATAAACACGAAGTATATTTACCATTTACGAGGAACGTACCATTAACCACGTTGTTATCTGCTTGAGCCTGGCGTGCGTTGATGTTGAAGGCACGTCCGCGGGCTGCTGGCTGCTGCTGCTTATGAGGCAACTGCTATTGATGTTGTGTGTGACAACTCGTGTTTTAGAACCCATATTTGTGCTAAGTGTAGCATGTTTTGAACTCATGTAACGTATGTGAACATTATGTGACTATGTGAATTTGATGATTAAATGGAATGTTATGTTTGATATGTGCTATGTGTAATGTACGTATGTATATGAATGAGCCCAAACGCACAACACGAACCGATCGCACAAGCCCACTCTGGCTAAATTCTTGTATTCGGACTTAAGGGCATCCCACTAGGAGAGTTCGGCCCACTCCATCAATCGCACAACACCTAGGGTGTTGGTATAAATTCCACACTTTACCTAATCACACAAGTTTACAAACCCTACTCTCTCTTTCTTCCCTCTCAAACTCGACGGCAAACACCCCTCACTTCCATCGAAGATTTCTTGGGTTCGGATCACCCTTTCTGTTTGATCCTCCTAATCGGTTAGTACTTTAATTATTAATTGTATGATGTTGTGATTCATATGTTCCTTCGTGATGCTTTACGGATGAGATACGATTGATTTATGTTATGAATAGATGATAGGCGGCTCACATGTATGATGCTATTGATCGATATAGGGTTGTCAAAACATATGATGTAACTAATGATCTTGATTTAGAATCAGATATATATATATATATATATATATATATATATATATATATATAATCGGCTGTTGTGATATGATATTCGAAGTGGTTGTATGATGATTAGTATTGCATGTTGATATAAAAGTTGCTAGCCTAATGATCCGGATTGAATGTTTGATTATTGCTCATAACAATGATTATTTAGGGTTCATGAGAATTGATTAGAATATGCTCAATTTGATCGATTGTATGTTAAATGGATAGTTGGAAATTTGTTAATTGATAAAGTGTAAAGAAGGAAACTGTTGAATGATTGTAACCGAATAGCATAATATCCGGCTATTAAAACAGATCGCACAAGCTCCCTCTCGGTCGCACAAGATCAGGTCACACAAGACCTGATCTGATCGCACAAGTGCATCGCACAAGACAGGGTACAAACACATAAGGCACCTAGTACTGTTTATTTATGCATGATCGCACAAGGTCTGGTGGATCACACAAGATGGTGCCGATCGCACAAGATCTTGGGCCTCACACACACTGTTTGAACTTGACATGTTATTGGACCGAATGGCCCAAAACCCAGTCGCACAAGTTATCCGGATCGCACAAGGACAACTCAGTCGCACAAGCTCGAATGGATCGCACAAGACATGTTATATGGGCCGTGTTTATGCTTATAGTTTTGTTGGGTTTCTTGATATTGGCCCGGGTATTGTTGGGCTCCAACGGATGACTCGCACAAGGCCATTAGACTTGTGCGAGCCCAATCTTTTAATCGCACAAGTTGAATACGTTATAACTGTTAAACGTGATGATGTGTGTTTGCCATGATCTGTATGTGCTCTTTATCTGCTAGCTTATGTGAAACTTATGTGCACTACTCGAAAACAAAACCTGACTTGTATAGTAACCATCTTAGGACGTGGTTGACCACTAGTAGCTCGATTTGACCTTTCTGTGTATCAGCCGAGCAAACCAAGGTGATTTCACACTCCTAAGGCATGGGATTCCTGGTTGGTTGGGAATGGGATTGAATAACTACTCGTACAACCATTACTATTAAACTACTTACTACTGTCCTCGGATTGAAGGGTACGTACGTAAAACCTACGTACATTTATACTTACTATTATCCTCGGATTGATGGGCACGTACGTAAAACCTACGTACACGATCATAAGACCATCAACTCTATCAATTTAAGTCCCTCATTAGGTTTAACAAACCTCACATCGTGCCAGTCGGACGGGCGTGTACTAACGGACTATGGGCAAAGGGTTAATGCTGATAGACATTAACTTAGGGCACCTCTTACATTTTCATAGCAGTCGATACGCGTGGTCTAATTACACATGGGAAGCCCCCACTAATCTTCGCAAACATGTCAGGATGACCGCGATACGAATTAATATGATACATGGTTTACAAAATGAACATACGATTTACGAAATGAATACTATAACTAAACAACCAACTGTGAACTCGCTCAACTTTGTTGTTGATTCGTTGCTACATGCCTTGCAGGTCATTAGGTACTCATGGAGCTTGCACAGGGAGGCATGGTCGTTGTGGAATATGGCAGTGTTTGCCATGCTATAAAACATTACTTTATTTCGTACTTAATACTTACAATGGGTTTTACAATTATGTGTAGGATCGTGTACTGACCCAAACGAGTCGTTCAGAGAAGTTTTAATCAGTTTCAGTGGTGGAAACAAAGAAACTGACTTCGAAACAGCTAGCAATTCACTTTAAACACGTTTCTGATTGATATTACAGCTTGTACAATCACTGGATAAACCGGCAGCACTTCGGTATCCAAAATCACAAAAGTTACAAATGAGATCGCTTGAAGAACTATATATAGGCCCTATGGTTTCTCTTGAAAATGACAAGACTCAGTTCAAGCGAAACCTACTTGGTGGCTTTCTCTTGAAACTGACCTACTCTCTTTCAAGAGAAACCTGTTCATTCAAGCTAAACCACTATATCTCGAACTATGTGCACTAATCTAACATTCTACGCACTAGACTCGATACAAGATGAAGACGACAGATGAATGCACCAACAGACTCCCCCTCAGATGTTGACGAGTCTTAAGTGTCGAGTCTTCACAATCTTCAGTCTTTATCAGTCTGAACTCTCTGAAATATCTCACAGTGTAAGCATCCTCAAACATTATCTCCTTCTCCTATTCTGTATCAACAGACTCCCCACGAACAATCTCTACTCGGATGTCTTCAGACTCCCCCTTTCGATATGCTGGGATCGCAGTCTGGCATGTTGAAATTACAAAGTCTTCATGTATCGGAACCTGGCACTCTATCATCAGGTTCAAGATCAAAACCTGGCTACACCTGCACATTCTTAACCCAGAAATAAATTTCACAAATTTAACTTTTAACAAATTTATAAACCCAGATTCTCTCTCAAATTAAACCAGAATGATTTATCAATGATAAATTCTGATGAACCATTTGCAAAAAATTAATCATTTTTTTCAAAACACATTCTCCCAAACCATTTGTTCATCATGTCTAGCACTTAGAATTTTGAAAATCAGCTCTCCAACATCAGTTATCGAAAATCTTTTTGGATTTTTCAAAAATTATGCTAAAACACACTGAAAATCTTTTTGGATTTTGAGATATTAAGAAATGTAGTAAAGAAATATTTGCAGACAATATTTTTGTGAGTTTGTGCAAGAGGATCATATTAGTTTTTGACAAGTCACAAGTACCATTGAGCTTAGTTACACATTAAGAATTAAACAATTCACTTAGATTGCTGATATACTGATTCACTTAAATTTCCACACAAATTTCAACTGATTCAGGATATGATTTAGATGTTTTAAGGACTTAAACTCATTCATGTGTCCCACCTCTTGAATATACTCCCGTATCCAGATCCCAATATTCAGTCTTACAGGTGAGTATACCACAGATGATATCTGTAAGGGGTTATAAATTATGAAGAATCATGAGAACTCAGGTCAGAACTACCGTTCAGCAGAGAGATCATGACTCAACTTTTGGGTGTGCCCCCTTTAGAGGATCTTTTGTTACAACAGCAATGACTATCAATTTTATTGTTTCATCAATTTGCTGAGGGCTGCGCAATATATCAAGCATTTGCAGAAAGTATTCTCCGGGGACTAGGCCATTGCTTCCGCAAAATCAGAAGTCTCGGGATAATACCCCAGATATCACTGAGCATAAAGACCTAGTATCTCAGAAAGAGGGACCTTTCAAACGAGATTTCAGGGGTTACCTATATATCCAAGTAGTGTTCCCCACGTAATAAGTAAGTTTGAATTTATATTTATATCCCGAAAAAGTTTACTAAATGTGTAAAAACCTATCAGCATATCATCAGTGAGACTGTTTAACGCTATTTAAACATTACAGTTCTTTAGCATACTGTAACTGTCTACTGATGTACTATCATTTCCTCTTCTTTGACACCAAAACTCATTTTTGAATTTTATCATGTTTTTGTCTTTTTCAAATTTTCAAATGTTTTTGGATTTTCTGAAATTTTCTACTCCCCCTAAAATGCAAACACATTTAAAGAAATTTGAAATCAAACTATACAATCAAATTGAAAACCGATATCGAATCACTTCACTTCGCCATCCACTTGGCATAAACAATCAGAACTCCCCCTTACACAAAACTATTTTCTCATTATGATTTCAAAACACTTAATTTTGTTTTAACCAAAATGATTTTTCCAGAAAATAAGTTTTGTTTATTTTACCACTTGTAAAATTAGGGATTTGGTTCATCATATTGTCCTTCAAATATCATATGAATGTATGGTCCAATCAAGTTCAACCTAATGACCTTGATTAACCACTTATAGGAAAAACAAGTACAACTTAATGTCCTTGAATTTACCACTTGTAAGTGTAAACTTTCACCAATCAACTTGTAGGAATAACACATCTACACAAAATCATTTTACCAATAAAGATACTGATTCCTGCTTCACACTTACCAACCTGGAAGCTCCGGCAAGTCGCAACCTGTAAAATTTAAACTTTATAAAATTCGTTCACAATCATCAATTTTCAAGAAAGATGCTGATTCCTGATCCACGATTACAAACTTGGGATCTCCGGCAAGTCAGGTTTTTCAAGCAAAGAAAATGTCCACCCAAGCCTGACCAGCCTTGGGTGATTTCAACTCTGAAGCAGTTGGGGTGTAAGTTGCTTTCTTGGTAGCGTAAAAATCTTTTACCCCTTTCACTTTCCCATCAACCATTTTTCCAAAAATTTTCTTCACTTTCCCATTAAATGCTTTCTCAACATCAAAATTTTCCTTTTCAGAATAAAATTGATTTGAGATTTCAATTTTCCCAATTTTTTGCATAAAATTCTCAGTCCTCAATGGTGGAAAGTTCTCATCATCCATTGAAAGAACTGATTTTTTCAACATTCTTATCAAATTGTGGCTCCTCTGATTTTGTGGAATCAGATTCATCGCCAGTTTTCTCCTCAGTTTTCTTAACTACCCATTTTTGGTTGTCAAGCTTCACACTTCTCCTGTAAAACCTTTTTGAACATTCACCAACTTCATATGTAGAATTTTTAAACACTTTAAATTTCTCAGTTGGTGGTTCGGTTTTATCAACAACAACTTCTTTCAGTTTTCCAGCAAAACTCCCTGTTTTGTATTGGTCGCTTTTGGGCAGTTCCATGCAATGTGACCAACTTCATTACATCTAAAACAGGTTCTGGTTTCTTTCTTCTGATAAGTTCCAATCTTCTTTTCAGCAAAAAATTCTTGATTTGTTTGTCTCCAAAATGAGCTATTCTTTTCCTCTTCAGTTGTCCCTGAAACAAATTTTGTATTTTTAGAAATTTTCTCATTTTTATAATTTTCTGGTGGTATAAAACCTAAACCTTTTCTTTTGAAATTACCGTTACGGTTTTGTTTCTTTTGACAACAAGAACCGGAACCGTAATTCTTTTTCTTGTTTAAACGTTGTTGAACTCTTGAAGTGTATTTCTTAGGTTTTCCAGTAAGATTTACATCTTTTATTTCAGAAATATTAATTTCTGTCATTTTGAAAACCTTTTTGATCATGTCAAACCGAACACTTCTTATTGGAAACTCTTTATCAAAATATAATTTGTCAGAATCATTTAAAGTATAAGCAACTCCAAATGTTTCATCATTCAAATTAGATTTTGACAACAAAAATTCTTTACTATAAACCCGTTTTCCCGATGATTTTGAACTTTTTCCAGACGAACTTGAACTCTCGACCAACAAACACGAACTTTCAGACTCGGACTTTGACTCTGACTCCTCATCCTTATCCAACACCTGATCGACCATTCTTTTAATTAATTCGGACTCATGATCTGTGTCGGACGCTGTGAATGTGACGTCAGTATTGTCTGGTAATACATCGGTTAACTCAGACTCTAACTTTAGATTAACTGCCTTTTGGACTTGTTCCTCATTCGGTTTTCTAGGCGAATACCCTTCCCAAATTGGAGGCAGACAGTTGTTATAACATACACTCTGTTTCTTACCAGTATCCGTTTTCTTCTTTGACTTCTTATCTTCGTCTTTAAACGCCTTAAAACCTGCAACAGTAGGATAAATTCTATCAATTATGTAATCACAACTTGTATAACTTCGCAGCAATCGTCTGATTCTTTCATTCTCAGCTTTCTCAGTTTCCAACTCTTGCTTCCATTTTGCACATTCTTCAATGCAAAAATTTATCTATTTCTGCTTTGACATCATAGTAGCATTCAACATCTTCAAAGCTTTCTCTCTTTCAGAGTTAGTCTTTTCCAGACTATTCACAGTTATGTTCAATACATCATATGACTCTTTCAAATTTTTTACATCAAACAACAATTTTTCTTTCATCTTTTCTGATTCACTAAACCTCTCGTCTTTTTCTTCACATTATTTGCAAGATACTGAACATGTAAGACATGGTTTTGTGACTTCAACAATCATTTCGATCTCTATGATTTTTTCAACTTCAACAACTTTCTCAACTTCAGTCACCTTTTCTGCTTCAATAATCTTCTCATCAACACTACTATTATCAGTTGGTGATTGGTCAAACTCTACTGATTTGTCAGAACTATCATCCGAAGAACCAGAATCAGATGGTGTTTGATCAAAAACTAATGCTCTTTCGGAACTTTCATCTGAAGAACCAGAATCAGTTGATGTTTGATCCACAACAATTGCTTCTTCTAAACTTTCGTCGGATGAAACATATTTTTCTTCTTGATTCTTCTTATTCACATCATTGTTCTCCATTTGTTCTTCAAGCTTCTTAATGAATTGACAAATTGACAATCTAGAGTATTCTCCAGTTCTTTTTAAATCCAACAGATATGTACCCCATTCTTGTTGAGGTATGGAATTGGCTAATCTCTCAACCCATTCATTTGGATTTTTTTTAATACCCTTCTTAGACATTGAGCGAACAAGATGACTATACCTCTCAATGATACTCTTTGTACTTTCTCCTGGACAACTTGAAAACGAATCAAATTCTCTCTTTAATACATTTATTCTATTGACTGTTTCACTAGTCGTATTAAAGAAACTTAAGTCCATGATTCAGAAACACGTTTATCAACACAACACTTTCAAGCGAAACCTGATGGAATGTTCAAGTGAAACCTGATGGAATGTTCAAGAGAAACCTGATGGAATGTTCAAGAGAAACCTAATGGAATGTTCAAGAGAAACCTTGTCACACCCCCAAAATCCACCAGCGGAATACCACCGCTTGGAGGCGTGACTGACCAGGATCCAACCACTAATCATATTGAACAAGCGTGTAAGTGATTATAAAATCCAACCAACACAATTGGTGTCTAAACAAAACATAGTTTAAGTTGCAAGAGGAAGCATAATGTTTAAAACCAAAACATAAGTTTAATTGTTTCAAGGTTTCACATGGCACACAACTGTCCATGTCCCACAACGACCCTCTTCCATGCAAGCTCCAGCTAAGTACCTATTGACCTGCAAAGCATGTAGTAACGAGTCAACAACAAGTTGAGTGAGTTCACTGTTGGGTGTTCGTTTTAAGTTGTTTCAAAAACAGTTTCCTTTAACTGGCATCCTGCAGTGGGGGTTACCCCATAGTTGAAAACGTGATTTGTTTAACCCATTTACTCTGGCAATCCAGCCGTGGGGGCTACCCCGTGTTAGTTATCTGGCGTTTCGGCCATGGGGGCTACCCCATGTATACACTAGAGTCGTTACCATATCGACAGCTGACTGTAGTCATGTTTATGTGCCCTAAACTGTCAATGTCTATCATCATTGACGTGCCCAGATCCATTAGTTCACGCCCGTCCTCTGCGGCACGGTGTGAGGCTTGTCAGACCTAAATAGCGCTATCTAACTAATGACCCGCTCGCCATTGGCCCGGCGATTAAGTCGATATAAAAAAGGAGGGACTTCGTGATAGAGTTTTGGTCTAGTACGAGTTATCTGTCCATGAGGACGAGGAATTACGTTCCTGAATCAATACTGTCCTACCTAATAAAAGACGAGGAATCCATGTTCCTTAACCCCATTCCCAACCCCTGGGAATCCCATGCTTTGTAGAGGGTGTGAACTCACCTTGGTTTGCTCGGCAGATACACAGAAAGGTCGATCAAGCTATATTGTGGTCAACCACGTCCTAACATAGTTGTACCATACCAGTCAGGTTCGTATTCAAATGGTGCACGTATGTTCTACACGTATTGTACACAAGTAACGATCATGGCATAAACATCTTAGCATGGCAGTTTAACAACAGTGCTTAGTTCAACGGTAGAAATCATGTAGCAAATAAAGCCCAATAGTACAGCCCAAACACCTAGGCCCGTAACAGTGTGCAAGTCCAAAACAGTGATTCTGTGTACGTGGTCTCGAGTCGAGACTAGAGATCTCGAGTCGAGACTGGGCGGTCTCGAGTTATAGTTATGAGTTCTCGAGTCGCAATTGGGGAGGTCTCGAGTCATTTCTCGAGTCGCAACAAGACTCGCAACCCTGATCTCGAGTTATGCTGTTTGGTGTCGATGTGGTGTGGTCTCGAGTCGAGACTAGGGGTTCTCGACTCGCAACCTGTGTCGCAACCGTGGATCTCGAGTTGTCATCTACATGGTCTCGAGTCGAGACCAAGGGTCTTGACTGGCACACCTGTTAATAGCCGGTAATTGTACTATCCAATAGCATTTCGATTTCATGATATGGTGTACTATCCAATGGTAAAGCACAAACATGTTCCCTTGTCTAACAATTAACCGAAATGGATCAAACAACAAGTTTTTCAAATATTCAAGGCACATTCATAGCATATTCATGTTGTTCATCATACATTCAAATAGTTCATCATTTTAGGGTTTTCATTATAATCAACATGCTTCATCAAGAAGATCTATTCTAGAATGAACTCAAGTTAGTAGCATCATCGGCTCCTACATCTAGCATATTCGATCAATACAATAGCATACTTATATAGGATTTATCATCAACATATGCTAATCCGATTTCATTGAACACAAACCTCCTCATTCATACCTAAACATAACTAAACCATACGGATTCGAGCCCATATAGAGCCGATTACAACCATTCATGATCAATCACATATTATATATACCAAGACAACATTTCATCATCATATATAACATCATCATCCGAAATAAAACACATAGCATGCATCACTAACCTATATCATCACACATCAACACCTTTAATCATGTATATACATGTGTTTGCAAAGAAATTACTAACCGGTTCAAGTATGGGTTCAAAGGTGTGAAGTAGTAATGAATGAAGCTTCCAAATGGATGTGTACGAGCCGATCCGAGAGTCCCTTGTGTCCCTTGTGGTCGCCGGTTTGATCCGAGGGAAAAGGAGAGGAGATGTGATGTTTGATCTCTAGGGTTCTAGTGAGAGAATGTGGGAGTGTGTGTGTAGGAGAGTGTATGTAGATTGCCCAAAGAATGGCAAGGTTGGCTATCCACCAAGATTATATACTTGTTCTAAGTTGGTGCACCCTAGTGGGCTTTCGGGGAGACTAAAGGGGTGCATGGCCCAACCGGCCCAACTGTTGCACTGTTCACTCGAGACCGCATGGTCTCAAGTCGGGTCCTTGTGTCTCGGGTTACATAAATACACGCACACATACAAGCACAACACATAATCACATAAATTCACTTATATCATTCATTAAACTAACAAGTCAATTAGTCACATAACGTTCAGCATGTTACATCAAGATACGAGTTGTCACATTATCCCCAAGTTGAAAGAAATTTCATCCCGAAATTTGGTAAGTACTCACTGAGGTAGCTAGTTAAGTTGTATGGTTTTCACTGGTTTTCCTGGGGTGTCACATCCTCCCCCCGTTGATCTGGAATTTCGTCCCGAAATTCCGTAGCTTCAGCCTCAGTAGTGGTTGTACCGTTTGCGAATAGTTGGGGATACTTTTGTTTCATCTGATCTTCGCGTTCCCAGGTGAACTCTGGGCCGCGACGTGAGTTCCAACAAACTCAAACGAGAGGTATTCTAGTGTTCTTGAGGACCTTAACATCCCGGTCTGTGATTTCAACTGGCTCCTCGACGAATCGTAACTGCTCGTCGATGGTGAGCTCTTTCAAAGGAACTACGAGGGTCTCATCTGACAGACACTTCTTCAGATTCGACACGTGGAAATGTTGTGAACTGCACTGAGTTCTGCTGGTAAGTTCAGTCTGTAGGCCACCCTGCCTATTTTCTCGATGATTTCAAAAGGTCCGACGTATCGTGGGTTAAGTTTGCCTCGTTTACCAAAACGAACCAAACCCTTCCAGGGTGAAACTTTGAGTAGTACCCGCTCCCCAACCTGGAGCTCTAGTGGTTTCCTGCCCTTATCGGCGTAGACTTTCTGACGGTCACGAGCTGCCGCCATCCGTTATCGTATTTGAGTAATTCGTTCAGTTGTGTCTACCACATGTTCTGGACCAGTGATCTGACTATCCCCCACCTCTGCCCAGCAAAGAGGTGACCGGCATTTACGCCCGTGCAATGCCTCAAACGGAGCAGCTTTAATGCTGGTGTGGTAGCTGTTATTGTACGAGAATTCCATGAGGGGCAGATGCTTTTCCCAGATGTTGCCAAAGTCGATTACACATGCACGAAGCATGTCCTCTGAGGTTTGAATAGTGCGCTCGGACTGCCCGTCCGTCTGAGGGTGATACGCTATGCTCATGTCTAATCGTGAGCCAAAGGATTTATGCATTGCCTGCCACAGTTCTGAAGTGAAGCGCGCATCTCGATCCGAGATAATAGAGGTGGGCACCCCGTGCCTCGAAACAACTTCCTTAAGTTATCTGCTAGAGTGGAGAACTTATCCGTTTCCTTGATAGCCAAGAAGTGTGCAGACTTTGTGAGTCGATCCACGATTACCCAAATAGTATCGTTACCTCGTTGAGATCTAGGCAGGCCGGTAACAAAATCCATGGAAATTTGCTCCCATTTCCATTGCGGTATCTCTGGTTGTTGGAGTAGGCCTGAGGGTTTCTGGTATTCAGACTTGACTCTCGCACAAGTCAAACACTTGCTGACGTAAGTTGCTATGTGGGCCTTCATGCTAGGCCACCAATGCGTAGTTTTGATATCGTGGTACATCTTATCCGAACCAGGGTGTACCGAGTAGCGAGACTTGTGTGCTCATCCAGCACAAGCTCTCGTAAGTTGCCATAGAGTGGGACCCAAATACGTCCCGTTACGTAGTAAGCACCGTCTTCCTTCTGTTCTAAGCATTGCCTTGAGCCGCGTAGGGCTTCAGCCCTGACGTTTTCTGGTTTCAATGCTTCTATCTGAGCAGCTCGTATTTGGGAAGGAAGACTAGAATGTATAGTGAGTTGCAACGCTTGTACACGATTAGGCGCGGTGTCCTTTCGACTGAGGGCCTCGGCCACAACATTGGCCTTGCCCGGGTGGTACCTGATCTAGCATTCGTAGTCATTCAGTAGTTCGACCCATCGTCGTTGTCGCATATTTAGTTCCTTCTGTTTAAAGATATGCTCGAGGCTCCTGTGGTCGGTGTAGATGGCGCACTTGGTACCGTATAGGTAATGTCGCCATATCTTGAGTGCAAAAACAACAGCTCCCAGCTCTAGGTCGTGCGTAGTGTAGTTCCTTTCATGAACTTTAAGTTGGCGTGAGGTGTAGGCTATAACTTTATCTCATTGCATCAATACACAACCAAGACCCTGAATTGATGCGTCGCAGTAAACCACAAAGTCGTCTGTGCCCTCTAGTAATGAAAGGATAGGTGCGCTGCAAAGTCTATCCTTTAAATGCTGAAATGCTAATTCCTGTGCATTTCCCCAGCGATAAACAACGCCTTTCTGCGTTAGTGAGGTAAGAGGCTGCGCAATCTTAGAAAAATCCTTTATGAATCTCCTGTAGTAACCTGCCAAACCCAAGAACTGGCGAATTTTCGTTGGTGTACGAGGTGCAGACCAGTTCTTGATCGAGTCTACCTTGGATGGATCAACGTGAATCCCATCCTTGTTCACCACGTGGCATAGGAAATGGACTTCACGAAGCCAGAAGTCACACTTTGAAAACTTGGCGTAGAGTTTTTCTGTTCGAAGAAGTTCCAAAATAAGTCGTAGATGCTACTCGTGTTCCTCCTGACTCTTAGAATAGATTTGGATGTCATCGATGAAGACTATAACAAACTTGTCCAGGTAAGGCTTGCACACTCGATTCATCAAGTCCATGAAAATCGCAGGTGCGTTTGTCAACCCAAAAGGCATGACTAAAAACTCATAGTGTCCATAACGAGTTCTAAAAGCTGTTTTGGAGACGTCCTCTTCTCGGACTCTCAGCTGGTGATATCCCGATCTCAAATCTTGAATAGTAGCTCGACCCTTGCAGCTGGTCGAACAAGTCATCAATGCGTGGTAGAGGATAGCGATTCTTCACGGTCACCTTATTGAGTTCCCGGTAGTCGATGCACATTCTGAAGGTACCGTCTTTCTTTTTCACGAATAACACTGGAGCTCCCCAAGGCGATGAGCTAGGACGAATAAAAGCCTTATCCAAGAGTTCTTGTAGTTGCGTAGAGAGTTCTTCCAACTCTGATGGAGCTAATCGATAAGGTGCACGAGCTATAGGCGCAGCTCCAGGAGCTAGTTCAATCTGAAACTCGACCTGGCGATGAGGCGGAAGGCCAGGTAATTCCTCAGGAAATACCTCAGGATAGTCGCGAACTATTGGAAGTCTTCTATCTTCTTCTCTTTCTCCGAGATGTCAGTAACGAGAGCAAAAATGGCAGTGTAGCCCTTTCGCAAGCACTTCTGGGCCTTAAGGAAAGAGATGACGTTCTCAACAGCACCCTTCTTATCGCCATGAATCATGGGAGGTTCACCACTGGAACCAGGAATACGAACAATCTTCTCGTTGCAAAGAATCTCTGCTCGGTGTTGGGATAACCAATCCATCCCAATGACAACGTCGAAACTACCCAAGACGATAGCAATGACGTCGATAGAGAAGGTCTGGTTAGCAAGAAAAAGTTTACAACCCTTGACTACGTGTGTGGCCTCTAAACTCTTACCATTTGCTAGATCTACAGTGTGCTTGTTGTTCAAAGGTGTTGGAATACGCTTAAGCATTCGACTAACTTCTAGTGACATGTAGCTAGTATCGGCACCCGAATCAAATAAAACTGTAACATAAAAGTCGTCGAGAAGGAACTTACCCGCCACAACATTGGGGTCATTCCTTGCTTCACCTTGGCCAATCACGAACGCCTGCCCCCTTGCTCCATTGTTGTTGTTGTTCCCATTGTTGCCATTCCCCGGATTATTGTTGTTGTTGTTGTTCTGGTTCATGTTCAATTGGGGACAATCTTTCTTGAAGTGGCCTTCAGCTCCACACTGAAAGCACCCTTTGTTATCACCTTGCTGCTGCTGCTGGCGTTGGTTCTGAGGGGCTTGTTGCTGACGATTCTGGTTCGCGGGGTACAAGCTTCTGCAGTCCTTGGCGGCGTGACCTGGTTTGTTGCACCGATGACAGTTACCCCTGGTGCATGGCCCAATGTGGTGTAGGTTGCAGCGATTGCATTTGGGGTGATTCCCCTTGTACCCACCATGACTTTGGCCACCGGATGATTGCTGACTGGGGCCCTTGTAGTCATCAGTCCTCCTCTGTTGAGACTGAGACTGAACAGAAGTCGAACCCTTACTTGAAGCTCCATCCCATTTTCGCTTGTTGTCACTAGGGACACCTGAAGTAGTTGCAGCACCTATGTGCTTTGGCAATCTGTTCTGCTCCACTGCCTGATCCGTGAGACGGTGAGCCAATTGCACAACTTGCTGGATGGTGGCGAGGTTTGCTGAAGTCACATGACTTTGGATTTCGGGCACTAAGCCCTTGAGAAATAGTTCGATGTGTTTGATGGGAGGATCCACCATGGTAGGGCACAAAATTGCCAGTTCATTCGATCTCTTCACATAAGCTTCAATCTCTGACCCCGTCATCTTGAGGTTGAAAAACTCTACTTCCAGTTTGTGAATCTCATCACGATTGCAATACTCCTCCTTGATCATTTCCTTGAAGTTGTTCCATGGGGTGGCGTTGGCAGCAACCAACCCCAACATTTGGACCTAAGCGTTCCACCACGTGAGGGCTAAACCCTCGAGAGTACCGGTAGCATACTTCACCCTGCGCGCCTCAGGGCATTCACACATTTCGAAGACTGATTCAAGTTTCTCAAACCAGTGGAGGAGACCTACGGCTCCTTCAGTGCCGCTGAAAGTAGTGGGTCGGCAGTCCATAAAAGTTTTAAAGGTGCACACAGGTGGCTGAGCATGTTGACCTGTCGTGGGTGAAAGAAAGGACAGCGTTTAACACAATGGTTGGTTCACGAGAGTAGGATCTAAAGAGCCTAGAATGAGTTTAGACTGCATGATATACCTCCTGCGTGTGCAGCTGCAAGTGCCGCAGCAACTCGTTCGTTAATCAGAGCCGTCAACTGGGCTTGGGTCATGTTAACGCGTCCAGACATGATCTTCATATCAAAAGGATCATGAGTGAGAGAGGTTCGCGAAAGTGCGATGGCAGAAGGGAGTAAGCACACACGTGTTCAAGCAACAGTAGTTATACTAACCAAGCATACCATGAGCAATGCACTATATAACTATCAAGTAGGCAATATATACATAGATCATATCACCTAGAATGTCGAGCCTTGCATGTGGAGTGAAGCGTCGTTGTGGATCGTAGAGCACCGTACAGGTTATAGTCTGATTTTAATAAAACTTTTTCCCTTATTAAAACCAAGTTTCATTATAACCAATGGCTCTGATACCAATCTGTCACACCCCCAAAATCCACCAGCGGAATACCACCGCTTGGAGGCGTGACTGACCAGGATCCAGCCACCAATCATATTGAACAAGCGTGTAAGTGATTATAAAATCCAACCAACACAATTGGTGTCCAAACAAAACATTGTTTAAGTTGCAAGCGGAAGCATAATGTTTAAAACCAAAACATAAGTTTAATTGTTTCAAGGTTTAACATGGCACACAACTGTCCATGTCCCACAACGACCCTCTTCCATGCAAGCTCCAGCTAAGTACCTATTGACCTGCAAAGCATGTAGTAACGAGTCAACAACAAGTTGAGTGAGTTCACTGTTGGGTGTTCGTTTTAAGTTGTTTCAAAAACAGTTTCCTTTAACTGGCATCCTGCCGTGGTGGTTACCCCATAGTTGAAAACGTGATTTGTTTAACCCATTTACTCTGGCAATCCAGCCGTGGGGGCTACCCCGTGTTAGTTATCTGGCGTTTCGGCCGTGGGGGCTACCCCATGTATACACTAGAGTCGTTACCATATCGACAGCTGACTGTAGTCAGGTTTATGTGCCCTAAACTGTCAATGTCTATCATCATTGACGTGCCCAGATCCATTAGTTCACGCCCGTCCTCTGGGGCACGGTGTGAGGCTTGTCAGACCTAAATAGCGCTATCTAACTAATGACCCGCTCGCCATTGGCCCAGCGATTAAGTTGATATAAAAAAGGAGGGACTTCGTGATAGAGTTTTGGTCTAGTACGAGTTATCTGTCCATGAGGATGAGGAATTACATTCCTGAATCAATACTGTCCTACCCAAGAAAGGACGAGGAATCCATGTTCCTTAACCCCATTCCCAACCCCTGGGAATCCCATGCTTTGTAGAGGGTGTGAACTCACCTTGGTTTGCTCGGCAGATACACAGAAAGGTCAATCAAGCTATATTGTGGTCAACCACGTCCTAACATAGTTGTACCATACCAGTCAGGTTCGTATTCAAATAGTGCACGTATGTTCTACACGTATTGTACACAAGTAACAATCATGGCATACACATCTTAGCATGGCAGTTTAACAACAGTGCTTAGTTCAACGGTAGAAATCATGTAGCAAATAAAGGCCAACAGTACAGCCCAAACACCTTGGCCCGTAACAGTGTGCAAGTCCAAAACAGTGAGTCTGTGTACGTGGTCTCGAGTCGAGACTAGAGATCTCGAGTCGAGACTGGGCGGTCTCGAGTTATAGTTATGAGTTCTCGAGTCGCAATTGTGGAGGTCTCGAGTCGCAACAAGACTCGCAACCCTGATCTCGAGTTATGCTGTTTGGTGTCGATGTGGTGTGGTCTCGAGTCGAGACTAGGGGTTCTCGACTCGCAACCTGTGTCGCAACCGTGGATCTCGAGTTGTCATCTACATGGTCTCGAGTCGAGACCAAGGGTCTCGACTGGCACACCTGTTAATAGCCGGCAATTGTACTATCCAATAGCATTTCGATTTCATGATATGGTGTACTATCCAATGGTAAAGCACAAACATGTTCCCTTGTCTAACAATTAACCGAAATGGATCAAACAACAAGTTTTTCAAATATTCAAGGCACATTCGTAGCATATTCATGTTGTTCATCATACATTCAAATAGTTCATCATTTTAGGGTTTTCATTATAATCAACATGCTTCATCAAGAAGATCTATTCTAGCATGAACTCAAGTTAGTAGCATCATCGGCTCCTACATCTAGCATATTCGATCAATACAATAGCATACTTATATAGGATTTATCATCAACATATGCTAATCCGATTTCATTGAACACAAACCTCCTCATTCATACCTAAACATAACTAAACCATACGGATTCGAGCCCATATAGAGCCGATTACAATCATTCATGATCAATCACATATTATATATACCAAGACAACATTTCATCATCATATATAACATCATCATCTGAAATAAAACACATAGCATGCAGCACTAACCTATATCATCACACATCAACACCTTTAATCATGTATATACATGTGTTTGCAAAGAAATCACTAACCAGTTCAAGTATGGGTTCAAAGGTGTGAAGTAGTAATGAATGAAGCTTCCAAATGGGTGTGTACGAGCCGATCCGAGAGTCCCTTGTGTCCCTTGTGGTCGCCGGTTTGATCTGAGGGAAAAGGAGAGGAGATGTGATGTTTGATCTCTAGGGTTCTAGTGAGAGAATGTGGGAGTGTGTGTGTAGGAGAGTGTGTGTAGATTGCCCAAAGAATGGCAAGGTTGGCTATCCACCAAGATTATATACATGTTCTAAGTTGGTGCACCCTAGTGGGCTTTCGGGTAGACTAAAGGGGTGCATGGCCCAACCGGCCCAACTGTTGCACTGTTCACTCGAGACCGCATGGTCTCGAGTCGGGTCCTTGTGTATCGGGTCACATAAATACACGCATACATACAAGCACAACACATAATCACATAAATTCACATATATCATTCATTAAACTAACACAACACATAATCACATAAATTCACTTATATCATTCATTAAACTAACAAGTCAATTAGTCACATAACGTTCAGCATGTTACATCAAGATACGAGTTGTCACATTATCCCCAAGTTGAAAGAAATTTCGTCCCGAAATTTGGTAAGTACTCACTGAGGAAGCTAGTTAAGTTGTATGGTTTTCACTGGTTTTCCTGGGGTGTCACAAACCTCATGGAATGTTCAAGAGAAACCTAATGGAATGTTCAAGAGAAACCTGATGGAAAGTTCAAGAGAAACCTGATGGAATGTTCAAGCGAAACCACAACCGAAACCCATTTTATCTATTTTTGCTTCGAATTTAGCTATGAAACTTTCAAGGGTTTATCAAAATGCAGTTTTGCACAATCTGTGAAAAATTGATCCAATTTTAACCGTAAAAGCTTGTAAATTCTGAAAAGAAGGGGTAGAAAACAAAAATTTCGAGCTGAATCGGTAAGAGCTCCTCCTCCTGAGCTCTGATACCACTTGTAGGATCGTGTACTGACCCAAACGAGTCGTTCAGAGAAGTTTTAATCAGTTTCAGTGGCGGAAACAAAGAAACTGACTTCGAAACAGCTAGCAATTCACTTTAAACATGTTTCTGATTGATATTACAGCTTGTACAATCACTGGATAAACCGGCAGCACTTCGGTATCCAAAATCACAAAAGTTACAAATTAGATCGCTTAAAGAACTATATATAGGCCCTATGGTTTCTCTTGAAAATGACAAGACTCAGTTCAAGCGAAACCTACTTGGTGGCTTTCTCTTGAAACTGACCTACTCTCTTTCAAGAGAAGCCTGTTCATTCAAGCTAAACCACTATATCTCGAACTATGTGCACTAATCTAACATTCTACGCACTAGAATTGATACAAGACGAAGACGACAGATGAATGCACCAACATTATTCTTCCGCTAAACACTTGACTAAGCTTTGGTTTTGAACACCTTTCATATTGTTTGGTTGAATTATGTTTACTTACATGCTTGTTCAATATGATTGGTGGCTTGATCCTGGTCAGTCACGCCTCCAAGCGGTGATACTCCGCGTGTGGATTTTGGGGGTGTGACAGATTGGTATCAGAGCCATTGGTTATAGAGAACTTGGTGTTAATAAGGGAAAACGTTTTTGTTAAAACAAGACTATAACCTATACAGTGCTCTACGATCCACAACGACGCTTCACTCCACGTGAAAGGCGCGACATTCTAGGTGATATGGTTTATGTTTTATTGCCTACTTGCTAGATTACGTAGAACTTTGCTATGGTATGCTTAGAAAAATGTAGTCACTGTTAATTGAAAACACGTGTGTGCTTACTCCCTTCTGTCATCGCACTTTCGCGAACCCCTCTCACCTACGTTTCTCTTGATATGAAGATCATGTCTTGACGCGTTAACATGACACAAGCCCAGTTGACGGCTCTGATTAACCAACAAGTTGCTGCGGCACTTGCAGCTGCTCAGGCAGGAGGTATACCCTGCCATCCTGACTTACACTAGGATCTCTGGATCCTACTCTCATGAATCCAACCTTTGTGTTAAACTTTGTCCTTTCTTACTCTCACGACAGGTCAACCTGCACAGCCTCCTGTGTGAACCTTCAAAACTTTCATGGACTGTCGTCCTGGTACTTTCAGTGGCACTGAAGGGGCAGTTGGACTCCTCCACTGGTTTGAAAAGCTCGAATCTGTTTTCGAGATGTGTGAATGCCCTGAGGCTCGTAGGGTGAAGTATGCTACCGGTACCCTCGAGGTTATAGCGCTCACATGGTGGAACGCTCAGGTTCAAATGTTGGGGTCGGTTGCTGCTAACGCCACTCCATGGAACAAATTTAAGGAAATGATCAACGAAGAGTACTGCAACCGTGATGAAATTCACAAACTGGAAGTCGAGTTCTTCAACCTCAAGATGACGGGGACAGAAATTGAAGCATACACGAAAAGATCGAATGAGCTTGCTATTCTGTGTCCTACTATGGTGGATCCTCCCATCAAACGCATCGAACTATTTCTTAAGGGTTTAGTGCCCGAGATTTAAAGTCATGTGACTGCAGCCAACCTAGCCACCATCCAGCAAGTTGTACAATTGGCTCATCGCCTCACTGATCAGGTGGTGGAGCAGAACAGGTTACCAAAGCGTATTAGTGCTACAGCTACTTCTGAAACTCCCGGTGACAACAAACGTAAGTGGGATGGAACTTCAAGCAAAGGTTCAACTTCTGTTCAGTCTCAGTCTCAGCAGATAAGAACTGATGACTACAAGAGCCCTGGTCAACAACCTTCTGGTAGTCAAGGGCAGGGTGGATATCGAGGAAACCTTCCAAAGTGCAACAGATGCAACAGACACCACAGTGGTCAATGCAACAAGGGTCGTTGTCAGAGGTGTCTCAAGATGGGTCATGAAGCTAAGGATTGTAGGAGCTCATGACCAGCGAATCAGAACCAGCGACAACAACCACCAGCTCCACAAGACCAGCAGCAGCAGCAACGAGGCAACAGGGGATGCTATCAGTGTGGAGCTGAAGGTCACATCAAGAGAGATTGTCCCCAGCTGATTCAGAACCAGAACAACAACAATAATAACAATCAAGGGAATGGAAACAACGGGGTTAACAACGGCAATGGTGCAAGGGGTCGTGTATTCGTTATTGGTCAAGGGGAAGCGAGGAATGATCCCAATGTGGTGACGGGTAAGTTCCTTCTCGACGACTTTTATGTTACAGTCTTATTTGATTCAGGTGCCGATACTAGCTACGTGTCTTTAAAAGTTAGCCAAATGCTTAAGCGTACCCCAACACTTTTGAACATCAAGCACACTGTAGAGTTATCTAATGGTAAAAATTTAGAGGTCACACACATAGTCAAGGGTTGTAACCTTGTTCTTGCTGGTCATACTTTCTCAATCGACCTCCTTCCTATCACTCTGGGTAGTTTCGACGTTGTCATAGGGATGGACTGGTTATCCCAACACCAAGCAGAGATTCTTTGCAACGAGAAGATTGTTCGTATTCCTCGCCCAGGTGATGAACCTTTATTGATTCGTGGTGACAAGAGTGGTGCTGTTGTGAGCATCATCTCCTTCCTTAAGGCACATAAGTGTTTGCGTAAGGGCCACACTGCTATTCTGGCTCTCGTTACTGACACCTCGAAGAAAGAGAAGAAGATAGAAGATTTTCCGATTGTACGCGACTATCCTGAGGTATTCCCTGAAGAATTACCTGGTCTTCCGCCTCATCGCCAAGTCGAATTCTAAATCGAGCTAGCTTCTGGAGCAGCGCCCATAGCTCGTGCACCGTATCGCTTAGCTCCATCAGAGTTGGAAGAACTTTCTATGTAACTACAAGAACTCTTGGATAAGGGTTTTATTCGTCCTAGCTCTTCGCCCTAGGGAGCTCCAGTCTTGTTTGTGAAGAAGAAAGACGGTACTTTCAGAATGTGCATCGACTACCGTGAACTCAACAAGGTGACTGTGATGAATCGCTATCCTCTTCAACGCATCGACGACCTATTCGACCAGCTGCAACGGTCGAGCTACTATCAAAGATTGATTTGAGATCAGGATATCACCAGCTGAGAGTCCGAGAAGAGGACGTCTCCAAAACAGCCTTAAGAACCCGATACGGACACTATGAGCTTTTGGTCATGCCTTTTGGGCTGACAAACGCACCTGCGGTCTTCATGGAATTGATGAATAGAGTGTGCAAGCCTTACCTGGACAAGTTCGTCATAGTTTTCATCGACAACATCCTGATCTATTCGAAGAGTCAGGAGGAACACGAGCAGCATCTACGACTCATTTTGGAACTCCTTCGAACAGAACAGCTGTATGCCAAGTTTTCAAAATGCGACTTCTGGCTTCGTGAAGTCCATTTCTTAGGCCATGTGGTGAACAAGGATGGGATTCATGTGGATCCATCTAAGGTAGACTCGATTAAGAACTGGCCTGCACCTCGTACACCAATGGAAATTTGCCAATTCTTGGGCTTGGCAGGTTACTACAGAAGGTTCATTAAGGATTTTTCCAAGATTGCACAGCCTCTCACCTCACTAACGCAGAAAGGCGTTGTTTATCGATGGGGAAATGCACAGGAATTAGCATTTCAGCACCTAAAGGATAGACTTTGCAGTGCACCTATCCTTTCATTGCCAGAGGGCACAGACGACTTTGTGGTTTACTGCGACGCATCCATTCAGGGTCTTGGTTGTGTATTGATGCAGCGGGATAAATTTATAGCCTACGCCTCACGCCAACTCAAAGTTCATGAAAAGAACTACACTACGCACGATTTAGAGCTAGGAGCTGTTGTTTTTGCACTTAAGATATGGAGACACTACCTGTACGGTACCAAATGCGCTATTTACACCGACCACAGGAGTCTCGAGCACATCTTCAAACAGAAGGAGTTGAATATGCGACAACGACGATGGGTCGAGCTACTGAATGACTACGAATGCTCGATCAGGTACCACCCGGGCAAAGCCAATGTTGTGGCTGACGCCCTTAGTCAAAAGGACACTGCGCCTAAGTGCGTACGAGCTTTACAACTCACTATTCAATCTAGTCTTCCTGCACAGATACGAGACGCTCAGGTAGAAGCATTGAAACCAGAAAACATCAGGGCTGAAGCCCTACGCGGCTCAAGGCAACGATTGGAACAAAAGGAAGACGGTGCCTACTACGTAACAGGACGCATTTGGGTCCCGCTCTATGGCAACCTACGAGAGCTTGTGATGGATGAGGCACACAAGTCTCGCTACTCAGTACATCCTGGTTCGGATAAGATGTACCACGATATCAAAACTACGTATTGGTGGACTAGCATGAAAGCTCACATAGGAACTTACGTTAGCAAGTGTTTGACTTGTGCGAGAGTCAAGACTGAATACCAGAAACCTTCAGGCCTACTCCAACAACCCGAGATACTAAAACGGAAATGGGAACAAATTTCCATGGATTTTATTACTGGCCTGCCTAGATCTCAACGTGGTAAAGATACTATTTGGGTGATCGTGGATCGACTCACAAAGTCTGCTCACTTCTTGTCTATCAAGGAAACGGATAAGTTCTCCACTCTAGCAGACGTATATCTTAAGGAAGTTGTCTCGAGGCACGGGGTGCCCACCTCTATTATCTCTGATCGTGATGCACGTTTTACTTCAGAACTATGGCAAGCAATGCACAAGTCCTTTGGCTCACGTTTAGATATGAGCACAGCTTATCACCCGCAAACGGATTGGCAGTCTGAATGCACCATCCAGACCCTTGAAGACATGCTTAGGGCATGTGTAATTGACTTTGGCAATGGCTGGGAAAAGCATCTACCACTTGTGGAATTTTCGTACAATAACAGCTACCACACCAGCATTAAAGCTGCTCCGTTTGAGGCATTGTACGGGCGTAAATGCCGGTCACCTCTTTGTTGGGCAGAAGTGGGGGATCGTCAGATCACTGGCCCAGAACTTGTGGTAGACACAACAGAACGAATTGCTCTAATACGACAACGAATGGCGGCAGCTCGTGACCATCAGAAAAGCTACGCCGATAAGGACAGGAAACCACTCGAGCTCCAGGTTGGGGAGCGAGTGCTACTCAAAGTTTCACCATGGAAGGGTGTGGTTCGTTTTGGTAAATGAGGCAAACTTAACCCACGATACATTGGACCTTTCGAAGTCATCGAGAAAATAGGCAAGGTGGCCTACAAACTGAACTTACCAGCAGAACTCAGTGTAGTTCACAACGTTTTCCACGTGTCGAATATGAAGAAGTGTCTGTCAGATGAGACCCTCATAGTGCCTTTGAAGGAGCTCACTATCGACGAACAGTTACGATTTGTCGAGGAACCAGTTGAAATCACGGACCGGGATGTTAAGGTCCTCAAGCGCACTAGGATACATCTCGTTTGAGTTCGTTGGAACTCCCGTCGTGGCCCAGAGTTCACCTGGGAACGCGAAGATCAAATGAAAAAAGTATCCCCAACTTTTCGCAAACAGTACAACCACTACTGAGGCTGAAGCTACGGAATTTCGGGACGAAATTCCAGATCAACGGGGGGAGGATGTGACACCCCAGGAAAACCAGGAAAACCATGCAACTTAACTAGCTTCCTCTACGTACCAAATTTCAGGACGAAATTTCTTTCAACTTGGGGATAATGTGAAAACTCGTGTTTTAGAACCCATCTTTGTGCTAAGTGTAGCATGTTTTGAACTCATGTAACGTATGTGAACATTATGTGACTATGTGAATTTGATGATTAAATGGAATGTTATGTTTGATATGTGTTATGTGTAATGTATGTATGTATATGAATGAGCCCAAACGCACAACACGAACCGATCGCACAAGCCCACTCGGGCTACACTCTTGTATTCAAACTTAAGGGAAGCCCACTAGGAGAGTTCGGCCCACTCCATCAATCGCACAACACCTAGGGTGTTGGTATAAATTCCACACTTTACCTAATCACACAAGTTTACAAACCCTACTCTCTCTTTCTTCCCACTCAAACTCGACGGCAAACACCCCTCACTTCCCATCGAAGATTTCTTGGGTTCGGATCACCCTTTCTGTTTGATCCTCCTAATCGGTTAGTACTTTAATTATTAATTGTATGATGTTGTGATTCATATGTTCCTTCGTGATGCTTTACGGATGAGATACGATTGATTTATGTTATGAATAGATGATAGGCGGCTCACATGTATGATGCTATTGATCGATATAGGGTTGTCAAAACATATGAAGTAACTAATGATCTAGATTTAGAATCAGATATATATATATATATATATATATATATATATATAATCGGCTGTTGTGAAATGATATTCGAAGTGGTTGTATGATGATTAGTATTGCATGTTGATATAAAAGTTGCTAGCCTAATGATCTGGATTGAATGTTTGATTATTGCTCATAACTATGATTATTTAGGGTTCATGAGAATTGATTAGAATATGCTAAGTTTGATCGATTGTATGTTAAATGGATAGTTGGAAATTTGTTAATTGATAAAGTGTAAAGAAGGAAATTGTTGAATGATTGTAACCGAATAGCATAATATCCGGCTATCAAAACAGATCGCACAAGCTCCCTCTCAGTCGCACAAGATCAGGTCACACAAGACCTGATCTGATCGCACAAGTGCATCGCACAAGACAGGGTACAAACACATAAGGCACCTAGTATTGTTTATTTATGCATGATCGCACAAGGTCTGGTGGATCGCACAAGATGGTGCCGATCGCACAAGATCTTGGGCCACACATACACTGTTTGAACTTGACATGTTATTGGACCGAATGGCCCAAAACCCGAGTCGCACAAGTTATCCGGATCGCACAAGGACAACTCAGTCGCACAAGCTCGAACGGATCGCACAAGACATGTTATCTGGGTCGTGTTTATGCTTATAGTTTTGTTGGGTTTCTTGATATTGGCCCGGGTATTGTTGGGCTCCAACGGATGACTCGCACAAGGCCATTAGACTTGTGCGAACCCAATCTTTTAATCGCACAAGTTGAATACGTTATAACTGTTAAACGTGATGATGTGTGTTTGCCATGATCTGTATGTGCTCTTTATCTAATAGCTTATGTGAAACTTATGTGCACTACTCGAAAACACAACCTGACTTGTATAGTAACCATGTTAGGACGTGGTTGACCACTAGCAGCTCGATTTGACCTTTCTGTGTATTTGCCGAGCAAACCAAGGTGAGTTCACACTCCTAAGGCATGGGATTCCCGATGGGTTGGGAATGGGATTGAATAACTACTCGTACAACCATTACTATTAAACTACTTACTACTGTCCTCGGATTGAAGGGCACGTACGTAAAACCTACGTACACTTATACTTACTATTGTCCTCGGATTGAAGGGCACGTACGTAAAACCTACATACACGATCATAAGACCATCAACTCTATCAATTTAAGTCCCTCATTTATCGACTTAATCGCCGAGGCCTATGGCGAGCGGGTCATTAGTTAATAGCGCTATTAGGTTTAACAAACCTCACACCGTGCCAGTCGGACGGGCGTGTACTAATGGACTATGGGCAAAGGGTTAATGCTGATAGACATTAACTTAGGGCACCTCTTACATTTTCGTAGCAGTCGATACGCGTGGTCTAATTACACATGGGAAGCCCCCACTAATCTTCACAAACATGTCAGGATGACCGCGATACGAATTAATACGATACATGGTTTACAAAAGGAACATACGATTTACGAAATGAATACTATAACAAAACAACCAACTGTGAACTCGCTCAACTTTGTTGTTGATTCGTTGCTACATGCCTTGCAGGTCATTAGGTACTCATGGAGCTTGCACATGGAGGAACGGTCGTTGTGGAATATGGCAGTGTTTGCCATGCTATAAAACATTACTTTATTTCGTACTTAATACTTACAATGGGTTTTACAATTATGCTTCCGCTAACCACTTGACTATGCTTTGGTTTTGAACACCTTTCATATTGTTTGGTTGAATTATGTTTACTTGCATGCTTGTTCAATATGATTGGTGGCTTGATCCTAGTCAGTTACGCCTCCAAGCGGTGATACTCCGCGTGTGGATTTTGGGGGTGTGACATTGTGGCTGCTGCTACTGGGGCTCTTGCTTCACCACTCTGTTGGGGCACATGTTTGCAAAGTGGTTGGGATCTCCATATGCAAAGCAAACTCTTGCATGAGCTATGGGGGCATGAGCTGCTTGTTTGCCCTGGTAAGCAGGAAGGAGAGCGGGTGGTGCAGGAGCTTGACCTTGAGCTTGAGCTGGGGCATGGCGTGGACCAGTACGGCAATTGGCAGTAAAGTGACCGTACATGTTGCAGTTAACACAGAATCTGCAAGCAATCCCCACGGGATGATGATTGGTATAGGTAGGGCAAGCCGGGCAAGATCCAGTATATGCACGCTTGGCTAGCGGTGCATTAGTCACCGATGCTGCTACTTGGTGGTTTTGAGGTTGTGGTTGAGCAGGTACAGCTTGGAGCGGAGCGGCGGCTGTGATAGTGCAATTATTGCTACTGTTGTTGTTGTTGTTGTTGCTCTTTCTCTTGCGGCGGGAGGACTTTGAAGATTGTGGAGCGGTGGTTTCAGTGATGGGAGCGGCGGTTGCTTGATGAAGGTTGTTCGGAGTGTTCTTGAAGTACCCAACGAGAACTCACTTGTTGTTTATCTCAGCAGCGAGTAGGTGGGTTTCTTCAATTGTTGTCGTCTTCGCAGCTTACACGAAGTCAGCAACACAATCCGGTAAAGCACGGATATACTTCTTGATCGTCATATCAGGTTTTGCCACCTGGCTTGGACAAATGATATTCAGCTGTTTGAAGCGGGGGCAGTTAGACCGACGTTATCGCCACCATCTTGCTTGATGTGCTAGAACTAATCCTCCAACTTCGGGTGCTCGTGGGGTGGGCAGAATTCCTTCATCATGAGTTCATTCAACTCATCCCAAGTGAGCCCAAAGGCTGCATCATTCCCACAGCTGTTCCTTTCAGCTGTCCATCATTCTAGAGCCCTGGACTGGAAAACATCGGTCGCGTTGACAATTCGTAGGTGTTTGGGACATCCGCTCTAACGGAGCGTGACTTCGATTGAGTCGAACCACTGAAACATCATGGTAGGTCCATCTTCGCCCGTGAAGTCTTAATTAAAGATTAATTACTATTTGATTACTGTGCTTGTTTGAACTAGCTGATAAACTGCTACCTGCATACTGATACATGCACTTACTTGCATCATACTTTATTTGCTGTCACTACATTAATTACATACTGAACCCTAGTGACAAACATGATGCACAAAAAGCACAGTAGCACTAAACGGATACCCGGCAAACATGCTGATATGACCAGCATCAGGCAGACACTGCCTCTAAGGCCTGTTAAGAGCCTCAAATATTTTGGCTACACTGGTAGTGAGTGTAGGAATATAAGGGTTATGGTACCGCGTCTCTAGGGATAAGATACACTGATTCGGATGTGCCAAAAACGTACTTTAAGTACCAAACACCGCACTTTAATAAATAAACCAGCTTCTAGCTGACTAATAAAGTGCCAGAACATGAGAAAATATTACTAGACACTTTCTAAAGTGTCGGGAAAACAAATTGTGTCACTAAAAATGTTAATAACGACACTTTAAAGCTTTTGTAACACTTTAACGGATTTCTATCCAACCGAACACCCGGACTTTACCCGGAACATGAAAATATTAATATTTTCACTATTTTTATTTTTCTGAGCCAGTTAGGGTCCCTGATTACCCTAACACCCGCCATAACATGTAACATACAACTAACAAGGTTAGACACTTAACTTAACCTATTTAACATAACCATCACCTAACTAACCTACTTAAAATCGGACCAAGGACCCCCCCCCCCCTAACCGAATCGGTTACCTAGGGGGCACCACACTTGTACTTGTGATCTTGCTTAATCTCAATTGTCTAGTATCTTGAAGACACATTAACCATTGGACAATAACACTAAATCTTGCCTATAAATAACACTTGATCACTAGAGATAATCACCACTTAACACAACACACTCCAACTCTCTCCCTCTTGCTCTCTACCTCTCGGCCGAACACCCCACCCCCCTTACCCACCATTTTCGATCTTGATCACTACATTCCAAGCTCATACAAACTTCAAGGGTCTCATATTAGGAGCTTTGGTGCAAGCGGAACACGAAGGACCTCTACCGTTAGCTTTTATCCACGCGTTTTTCATCACGATTCTTCCCTAGCCCCGAGCTAGAGGTATATTGTTTAAAACTTGTTTTTACGCTCATCTAAAGTGGTTAAAAGGAAGTTTGTCGGTTAAATATCGAAAACATACATTTTGATGCATTAAAGTCTAGTAAAATCACAAAAGTGGTGGTTAATAGCATATAACTTGTGTAAAAGTCGTAGGACTTGAAATATGTGTTTATCTAGACCCGATCTATGATGTGGTAACTCGGATCTCCGTTTAACCCGACTTTGTAAGATCAAGTATCTTCACATAAGCTCGTTTTTGACTAAATACAAGGGTTAAAGGCGAAACTCTACCACACAAGATACATGAACTTGTGTGAAAATATTTTATTTGGGTAAAAGTGATTTAACCGGTAAAATGGTGTTTAAAACTAGCGGATCTACGCATCCGCAAGTGGTATCTTCAAAGAACCACACAATAAAGAAATCATGTACTTTAAAAAGTGGATCTTACACTAGTAAACATGATTTTATGAACCACAAGTACGTAGACACTTGTGAAATGAAAAGATCCGACAAATAACTATTTTTGGGAAAAATGACTAGAAGTTGTAAAGACGGATTTCGCTAGTCACAAGGTTTTTACAAGATTAAAGATACTTTATATAAAAATCTACATATATAAAGGGGATTTACACTATAGATGCGGGAAAAACTACAAGTTCATGCGATTATGCAAATTTACATACTTGTCGACTAGTTTGATGTGTCGGAAATTGTTTGGTTGAATAAAGAAGTTGTTGAATTGATTTGTTAAAAGAAAATGATATGCTTGAAAGCGTGGCAACCTCCAGTTACAGAGGAAACTCTGGCGAAATTTTCTAAAAACCTAACACTTAGAATTTTACACAACAAGTGTTAGAACTATTTTTGGACATATTTTCGAAACATAAATTTCGCCAGCACTATATTTTACTAAATATTCGGAGGTGGGATTTTCACAAAGATTAACGTGATAAATATATTTGTCACAACACTGTTTATGATTATTTTGTGAAATACATAAATATTATTTTAGAGTGAAAATAATATTTACAAGCGTTAATGATTCCAAAACTTTGCGAACGCTTCCACAAACATATAAGTTACACCGGTAATTACATTACCACAAGATTGATAAAACGTAACTTACGCACATGTATTGTATCCCCCATCCTTGGGAAGAAGAATAACTACCAAGTGTATACGGAACATAAACACGAAATAGTTGTCTAACTATTTCCCAAAGACATAAACTGTAAAGCTAAAGCACGGCCGTCCGTCTAATAGAATTAGCACTTGTAGGTCGTTGCACAGCTTACTGTATTGGAGACACTTGGTAGAGACGTGCATTCACTGTGAGTTCATGTCCCCCTTTTCTCTAACTGTTTTCAGTTTACTTAACTGCGGGGGTGCAATACATGTTACTATGATTTACGAGTACTTTACAACGGTATGTTTAACGTAAGGAGGTGTTATACGATCATGTGAGTGGATAGGAACAAACATGGGGCCATTAGTCCTCATGGAGGGACCGAGGGACAGGAGCGGTAGATCTATCTGGGTGTAGCGAGCCCAGCCCCCGGCCAAACTAGAAACGGACCGTGGGGTGACTTTGTCCACATACTTTGCCGTGGCGAAATCTGCTAGGTTTGAGTCTCCCTATTTGCACTTCACATATGTCAGTGGCCTTGCAAACCATTGGCGATCACAAGTCCTCTTACAACTGCTACATACCACAACTATTTTATACTCACAAGTGTTTTACATACTCACTTACACATGAACTCGCTCAACATTATTGTTGATTTTTCAACTCACATGTATTTCAGGAAATTAAACGGATCTGGCACGGTATGGAACGTTTTCCGCTGCATATTGTCATGAAGTCATCAGGGTTTAGGGGATGTGTCTCTTACCTGGACAAGACACAGTCCCTAAATCACGTTTATGTTTATGTTACAAGTTGTTATGTCTTTTGAACAAGGTTATTGTTGTTGGAGTATGTTCTCGTCAAACAATGGTATTGTATGTTATTTTCAAACTTAATGGATGACTTGCATGGTTTTTAAATTCATATAGCTTGTTATGATTAAGCTATGGTATTAAGAAGTCACACCAAAATTAACCACGCTTCCGCAAAGCCAGGGTGTGACAGCTTGGTATCAGAGCTCTGATCATAGCGAACTAGGATTCTTTCTTGAGTCTAGACTATGATCACTAGGGCTCTCACGAAAACATTTTATTGCATACCACTTAAGTCCAGATCCACAACTTTTTACAAACAAATGTTGAGCACATTTTATTCATTATTCTAGGCTCAGTCTGGGAGGCTGAGGTTCGGTCTAGTGGGACTAGGAGTGTTGACTAGTGGGACTAGGAGTGTTGACTAGTGGGACTAGGAGTGTTGACTAGTGGGACTAGGAGTGTTGACTAGTGGGACTAGGAGTGTTGGCTAGTGGGACTAGGAGTGTTGGCTAGTGGGACTAGGAGTGTTGGCTAGTGGGACTAGAAGTGTTGGTTTGAATGCTTGCTTGATGACTTATGTGACTATTTGATTATATGATTGACAATTTGTACATGTTTGTTACAGACACATGGATTCTACAGGCACTGGTGGTTCAGGCACCACAGGCCCTAGGCCTATCGTTTCAGACGACATTGAGTCATCGGAGCACGAGGTTTATACGTCAGACTTCACCAGCACGGATGATGATGACTTTCAGCCATTCGCCTTACCCGACGGCGTTGATGAGCTCCCAGTTGATCTTCCAGCCGGGGATCTACCACTCGTTGTGATCCCTGCTCCAGTACCCCTTGCTTCATACCCTGTTTTACCCATCGACGACGAGGAGGACGACGTCGATATGTTTGAGGAGGAGCCTTTGGAGGATGCTCAGGGCGAGGCCCTACCTGCTGTTGCTCCCTTACTGATCGCAGATGCTCCGGCTGCGGAGTCACCTGCACTTTCCCCAGTCGCGGACTCCTTTGAGTCTGTGGCTTCTGTACCCACACATGCTCATAGTGCGCAGCACTTTTCCCATGGGTCCGATTCTGACCAGGCTTTTTCTGTTGCTTCCATACCTGGACTTATTTTTGACCATGACGACGAGGGGGATTCAGATCCTATGTTTCCACCAGGATTTGATCCTGACCGTGATTTAGAGTTTGTCCCGATGGACGAGTTGATGGAGGATCCAGCAGATCCTATTGACCCTTTTGATCCGATTGATCCCGATTTTGATTTTGACATGGCGTTTGATGACTTGGAGCCTGCCATTGCTCCTGAGCAGGCAGCTGCCCTTGACCCTTTACCAGAGCATGACCCTGTGCATGCTGATGTACCTTTTGAGCCCATTGCTGATGATCACCACATAGATGTTCCTGTTGATCCCATTGGTCCTTTACCCATTGTTGCTGTACCTGCTGACCACCCTATAGAGCACTTGGCACCCGTTCACCCTGTTGTTGCTCCCTTATTTGATCCCGTTCCCCTAGAGCCCGGACATGCACTGTTCGCGGCACGTATGGATCCACCGGATGAGTCTGCACAGCATGGCTGGATACCGGCAGACGAGGACGTTCCCCCATTCCCTCCACAGATTCCTGTTGCACCACATACTGACTTTTCGTTTCAGGTTCCCATGTATATACCTCCAGCAGGGCCTGGAGAGGGCTCTTCAGCCCACCCATCAGGGCATGTACCGATGCCCATGCCTTTCACGCCTCAGATTCCTTTTACTACAGCTCCTTTTGGGGTGGCACCCTTTGACCCCACACGTGAGCCACTGCTGTGGTCACCATTTTCCCCTATGCCACCCACTGATCCATACCACAGGTCCTATGTGGGACATACCATTGAGGATGTATTGATGTCATTTGTACACCAGCATGAGTCGCATGAGCAGCGACTACAGGAGTTGGAGAGAGCCCGTCTGCAGCCATGTCAGTGCCATGGCTGGGTACCCTCTCCGTTACAGCCGTTTCGACCATTACCCCCTGACTATGCTGCTCGTCTTACTACTTTGGAGCAGCAGATTGCTTCCATTATTCGCACACAGCAGGCGATGGAGGCGGACTGGTTACAGTTGCGCCGTTTGTTTTATACCCATTTTCCTCCTCCACCACCATCTGCTTAGAGCTCATCGGTGCCACTTGGGTAGGCGAGGTGATAAGGCGGCGATTGCTTTTTGACTGCACAGCTTTTTGGGGAGACTACGTTATGACTTGACTTTTGTTATGTACTTGATGTTGTATTGATACTGATGTAGCTTTTGACAGGGGTTATGTAGCCCCTAGTGATTGATGATTGTATGTATACACTTACGATGTGGTCTCATTTATATGGCAATCGCATGTTTTCTCACCATATTTGGATTCGCTTGATTACTTGTTTATATTTTATGGCATGGGATGTTGTGTGATTGATAATTGTGATGTGTGATAACATGGGATGTTATGTGATTATACTATTACTACCGTTATATACGTACACTATATTACGAACTGATTTACGTATTATAACAACGGAGCCTTACTATGGCCTAACCAACTTAAACCATCTTTGAGAAGATGCCGCCAAGACGCGAACCAAACATGCCTACTAACGAGGCAGAACTGCAACAAATCATTGCCGCTGCCATAGCACAGTACGCAGCATCTCAGCCAGGAGCAAGCGGAAGTGTTAACCAAGGCAATAACAATCCACCTCACGGTAATACCACGCCATTCGAACCTACCATGAACTAGTTGGAGGTTTTAGCGGTGATGCTAATGCCAAACACATGTTTTAACATACGTGCAGGATGCACCTACAAGCAGTTCTTAGACTGCAAACCAGTTAACTTCGATGGCACAGGAGGTGCAGTTGCCTTTACCCGCTGGGCTGAGAAAACCGATTCTGTTATACGCATGAGCAAGTGTGCAGAGGATCAACAAGTCACATACATTTCAGGGCTGTTTCTCGACGGAGCCCTATCTTGGTGGAACTTACAAGTCCAGACCTTAGGCGAAGCTGCCGCCTACGCCCTGACTTGGGCCGAATTGAAAGAACTAATGCGCAAAAAGTACTGTTCACGCGCAGAAATTCAAAGGTTGGAGACTGAATTTTGGCACCTAAAGATGGACGGTCCGAAGGTAGCAGAGTACGTTCAGAGGTTTCATGACCTATCTCAAGTGGTTCCTTATATGGTCACGCCAGAATACAAGCGAATCGAGCGGTTCATTTGGGGTTTGGCTCCCCAAATAATAAGCATGGTAACCTCCTCCAAACCAGCAACTATCACTGAAGCCATCGATTTGAGCGTGGCTCTCACCGAGGAGGGGATTCGTTTAAACAAGTTTGATGAAGTCAAGGCAAAGAAGACAGAGACTCACGTTGAGTCCTCAGGAGACAACAAAAGGAAGTTTTCAAACTTCAAACAAGGCGTCAGTATGGCAGTAAAGAAAGGAAAATCAGCTGGCAGTACCAAGAGAGGAAAAGGGTACCAGGGCACCCAGCCCAAATGCAACAACTGCCAACGCCACCATACTGGCCATTGTAACGTGAGAGTTTGTGAATCTTGTGGAAAACCAGGCCACTCAAAGGAATCATGTTGGGCTAGTGCAGGCCGGGGAGGCCAGGGAGGATAAATGAATAGAAACGAAAATCGTGGTGGTTTGGGAAATCGCCCACAAGGGAATAATCGAGGCTACAATGCAAATCAAGCCGGAACTGCCAATCAAAACAACCCGCCAGTTGGGGATGGTGCGGGAAGTGGAAAAAGATTAGGATGTTTTAATTGCGGTGATGTTGGGCACTTCAAGAAGGATTGCCCAGGATTGAACCAAGCCCGTGGAAGGGTGTTCCAGATCGGTGCACGAGAAGCACGCCAGGATCCCAACATTGTTACGGGTACGTTCCCTATCAATCAACGCTATGCATCTGTTCTGTTTGATACTGGTGCCGACTATAGCTTCGTATCACTAGAATTTAAGAATATACTTGGGCTAGCCGCTAATAAGTTAGATATCCCCTACGCAATCGAATTGGCTAATGGAAAGTTGGTAGAAGCCAATGATGTTATCAGAGGCTGTGTGATTGAACTAGGAGAACGCGAGTTTGCTTTGGATCTACTACCAGTCCAATTGGGAAGTTTCGACGTGGTAGTAGGAATGGATTGGTTATCGGGCAATAAAGCTGAGATAGTTTGCCACGAAAAGGTTGTTCGTATTCCAACCGAGGATGGTGAGACCATTGTTGTTCATGGAGAGAAGCGTGAGACGCCGTTGCGGATTATCAGCTGTTTGAAAGCAAGGAAGTGTTTGCAGAAGGGATGCGTTGCTTTTCTGGCGCACATCGTGGACAAGAAGGTTGCCGAGCCAAGGATCGAAGACATCCCTGTCGTAAGGGAGTATCCCGAAGTCTTCCCAGAAGACTTACCCGGACTGCCACCTCAGAGGCAAGTGGAGTTTCACATTGACTTAGTTCCAGGCGCCGCGCCTGTGGCTAAGGCACCATACAGACTTGCTCCGTCTGAGATGCAGGAATTGTCGACACAACTTCAAGAGTTGTTAGACAAGGGTTTTATCCGACCAAGCTTCTCGCCTTGGGGAGCTCCGGTCTTGTTTGTCAAGAAGAAGGACGGAAGTTTCCGCATGTGTATTGACTACAGAGAATTGAACAAGCTGACGATCAAGAACAGGTATCCTCTGCCGAGAATCGATGATCTGTTCGACCAACTTCAAGGTTCAAGCTGTTACTCTAAGATCGATCTTCGATCTGGATACCATCAACTAAGGATACAGGAGGAAAGTATCCCGAAAACAGCCTTCCGAACTCGCTATGGACACTACGAGTTCCTCGTTATGCCATTTGGTTTGACGAACGCGCCTGCGGTATTCATGGATCTAATGAATAGGGTTTGCAAGCCATACCTGGACAAGTTCGTGATTGTATTCATCGACGACATCTTGAATTACTCAAAGACGAAGGCTGAACACGAACAGCACCTTAGAACCATACTGGAGCTACTAAAGAAGGAACAGCTGTACGCCAAATTCTCTAAGTGCGAGTTTTGGCTACGCGAAGTCCAGTTTCTTGGACATGTGGTTAATGGGGATGGAATTCATGTTGATCCCACAAAGATCGAGGCAATCAAGAATTGGGAAACGCCTACAACGCCAACCGAGATTCGACAATTCTTGGGTTTGGCTGGCTACTATCGAAGGTTCATCGAGGATTTCTCGAAAATCGCTCAACCTTTGACGTTCCTCACGCAGAAGGACAAGACGTTTGATTGGGGAATCAAACAGGATGAAGCGTTTCAGATATTGAAGGATAAGCTTTGTAACGCGCCAATCTTAGCTCTACCAGAAGGCACTGATGACTTTGTGGTATACTGCGACGCATCGCGTCAAGGATTGGGTTGTGTGTTGATGCAACGCCAAAAGGTCATTGCTTACGCATCACGCCAACTGAAAGTGCACGAAAAGAACTATACCACACACGATTTAGAGCTTGGCGCAGTGGTTTTTGCTTTAAAGATCTGGAGACACTACCTGTATGGTACGAAGTGCACAATCTTCACAGATCACAAAAGCCTACAGCACATATTCAACCAGAAGGAGTTGAATATGAGGCAAAGACGATGGGTTGAATTATTGAACGATTACGACTGCGAGATAAAATATCACCCAGGGAAGGCGAATGTAGTTGCCGATGCCCTAAGTCGTAAAGAAAGAATCAAGCCCATAAGGGTTAGAGCTTTGGAAATGATTATGAGAACCGACCTTTCTTTGCGCATTCGTGCTGCACAAAAGGAAGCTCTCAAGGAGGGAAATCTTGAGGAAGAATATCTCCGTGGGATGGAGAAGCTTTTGGTACCAAACGAGGAAGGGACGTTATGTTTTGAGAAAAGGATTTGGGTTCCTCTGTTTGGTGGATTAAGGGAAGCTATTTTCGACGAAGCGCACAAGTCACGGTACTCTATCCACCCTGGATCGGATAAGATGTATCAAGATCTCAAGGATTACTATTGGTGGCCTAGGATGAAAGGCGACGTTGCTGTTTACGTGAGCAAATGTTTAACGTGCGCTAAGGTCAAGGCGGAATACCAGAAGCCTTCGGGACTTCTGCAACAACCTGAGATTCCCAAGTGGAAATGGGAACAAATCTCAATGGATTTTGTTACAAAACTGCCAAGAACGCCAAGAGGCCATGACATGATTTGGGTGATTGTAGACCGCCTAACAAAGTCCGCACACTTTCTGCCAATTAAAGAGAAAGATAGCACGAGCAAACTTGCGGAAATTTACATGAGAGAGATCGTCGCACGTCATGGAGTACCTCTCTCGATCATCTCTGATAGAGACGGAAGGTTTGTGTCAAGAATATGGCAATCCTTCCAAGAATCTTTTGGCTCACAATTGAATCTGAGCACTGCGTTCCATCCGCAAACTGACGGCCAGAGCGAGCGAACGATACAGACTTTGGAAGACATGCTGAGAGCATGTGTTATGGATTTAGGCGGTAGCTGGGATAAACACTTACCTTTGGTCGAATTTTCATACAACAACAGCTACCACACCAGTATTGGTGTCGCGCCATTTGAGGCCCTATACGGACGCAAGTGCCGATCACCACTATGTTGGTCTGACGCAGGTGATAGGCAGCTTGCTGGTCCCGAAATCGTCCAAGAGACGACAGACAAGATCGCGCAAATACTTAAACGCATCGAAGCAGCTCGCCACAGACAAAAGGCCTATGCGGATCCAAACCGAAAACATGTGGATTTTCAAGTTGGAGAAATGGTTTTACTGAAGGTATCACCCTGGAAAGGGGTGGCGCGCTTTGGAAAGCGTGGAAAGTTAAATCCACGCTACATTGGTCCCTTTAGAATTCTAGAAAGAATTGGGACGGTAGCATACAAGTTGGACCTACCCGCTGAACTAAATGGTGTTCACGATACATTTCATGTATCCAATTTAAAGAAAAGTCCAACTCAAGTTGACGTTGCCATTCCTACCGACGAGATTCATATTGACGACACGCTCCACTTCGTAGAAGAACCTGTCGAGGTCACAGATTGGAAAGTTAACAAGACCCGCCGGAGCAGTGTCAAACTCGTCAAAGTACGTTGGAATGCCAGACATGGTCCTGAATTTACCTGGGAACGTGAGGACCGGATGAAAGAGAAATACCCCCACTTATTTCCTAAGAACCCTGCTTCTACAAGCAGAACTTAAATTTCGGGACGAAATTTATTTAACGGGGGGAGAATGTGACAACCCGCACTAAACCAGGTATCCGTACAACTTAATTAAAGATTAATTACTATTTGATTACTGTGCTTGTTTGAACTAGCTGATAAACTGCTACCTGCATACTGATACATGCACTTACTTGCATCATACTTTATTTGCTGTCACTACATTAATTACATACTGAACCCTAGTGACAAACATGATGCACAAAAAGCACAGTAGCACTAAACGGATACACGGCAAACATGCTGATATGACCAGCATCAGGCAGACACTGCCTCTAAGGCCTGTTAAGAGCCTCAAATATTTTGGCTACACTGGTAGTGAGTGTAGGAATATAAGGGTTATGGTACCGCGTCTCTAGGGATAAGATACACTGATTCGGATGTGCCAAAAACGTACTTTAAGTACCAAACACCGCACTTTAATAAATAAACCAGCTTCTAGCTGACTAATAAAGTGCCAGAACATGAGAAAATATTACTAGACACTTTCTAAAGTGTCGGGAAAACAAATTGTGTCACTAAAAATGTTAATAACGACACTTTAAAGCTTTTGTAACACTTTAACGGATTTCTATCCAACCGAACACCCGGACTTTACCCGGAACATGAAAATATTAATATTTTCACTATTTTTATTTTTCTGAGCCAGTTAGGGTCCCTGATTACCCTAACACCCGCCATAACATGTAACATACAACTAACAAGGTTAGACACTTAACTTAACCTATTTAACATAACCATCACCTAACTAACCTACTTAAAATCGGACCAAGGACCCCCCCCCCCTAACCGAATCGGTTACCTAGGGGGCACCACACTTGTACTTGTGATCTTGCTTAATCTCAATTGTCTAGTATCTTGAAGACACATTAACCATTGGACAATAACACTAAATCTTGCCTATAAATAACACTTGATCACTAGAGATAATCACCACTTAACACAACACACTCCAACTCTCTCCCTCTTGCTCTCTACCTCTCGGCCGAACACCCCACCCCCCTTACCCACCATTTTCGATCTTGATCACTACATTCCAAGCTCATACAAACTTCAAGGGTCTCATATTAGGAGCTTTGGTGCAAGCGGAACACGAAGGACCTCTACCGTTAGCTTTTATCCACGCGTTTTTCATCACGATTCTTCCCTAGCCCCGAGCTAGAGGTATATTGTTTAAAACTTGTTTTTACGCTCATCTAAAGTGGTTAAAAGGAAGTTTGTCGGTTAAATATCGAAAACATACATTTTGATGCATTAAAGTCTAGTAAAATCACAAAAGTGGTGGTTAATAGCATATAACTTGTGTAAAAGTCGTAGGACTTGAAATATGTGTTTATCTAGACCCGATCTATGATGTGGTAGCTCGGATCTCCGTTTAACCCGAATTTGTAAGATCAAGTATCTTCACATAAGCTCGTTTTTGACTAAATACAAGGGTTAAAGGCGAAACTCTACCACACAAGATACATGAACTTGTGTGAAAATATTTTATTTGGGTAAAAGTGATTTAACCGGTAAAATGGTGTTTAAAACTAGCGGATCTACGCATCCGCAAGTGGTATCTTCAAAGAACCACACAATAAAGAAATCATGTACTTTAAAAAGTGGATCTTACACTAGTAAACATGATTTTATGAACCACAAGTACGTAGACACTTGTGAAATGAAAAGATCCGACAAATAACTATTTTTGGGAAAAATGACTAGAAGTTGTAAAGACGGATTTCGCTAGTCACAAGGTTTTTACAAGATTAAAGATACTTTATATAAAAATCTACATATATAAAGGGGATTTACACTATAGATGCGGAAAAAACTACAAGTTCATGCGATTATGCAAATTTACATACTTGTCGACTAGTTTGATGTGTCGGAAATTGTTTGGTTGAATAAAGAAGTTGTTGAATTGATTTGTTAAAAGAAAATGATATGCTTGAAAGCGTGGCCACCTCCAGTTACAAAGGAAACTCTGGCGAAATTTTCTAAAAACCTAACACTTAGAATTTTACACAACAAGTGTTAGAACTATTTTTGGACATATTTTCGAAACATAAATTTCGCCAGCACTATATTTTACTAAATATTCGGAGGTGGGATTTTCACAAAGATTAACGTGATAAATATATTTGTCACAACACTGTTTATGATTATTTTGTGAAATACATAAATATTATTTTAGAGTGAAAATAATATTTACAAGCGTTAATGATTCCAAAACTTTGCGAACGCTTCCACAAACATATAAGTTACACCGGTAATTACATTACCACAAGATTGATAAAACGTAACTTACGCACATGTATTGTATCCCCCATCCTTGGGAAGAAGAATAACTACCAAGTGTATACGGAACATAAACACGAAATAGTTGTCTAACTATTTCCCAAAGACATAAACTGTAAAGCTAAAGCACGGCCGTCCGTCTAATAGAATTAGCACTTGTAGGTCGTTGCACAGCTTACTGTATTGGAGACACTTGGTAGAGACGCGCATTCACTGTGAGTTCATGTCCCCCTTTTCTCTAACTGTTTTCAGTTTACTTAACTGCGGGGGTGAAATACATGTTACTATGATTTACGAGTACTTTACAACGGTATGTTTAACGTAAGGAGGTGTTATACGATCATGTGAGTGGATAGGAACAAACATGGGGCCATTAGTCCTCATGGAGGGACCGAGGGACAGGAGCGGTAGATCTATCTGGGTGTAGCGAGCCCAGCCCCCGGCCAAACTAGAAACGGACCGTGGGGTGACTTTGTCCACATACTTTGCCGTGGCGAAATCTGCTAGGTTTGAGTCTCCCTATTTGCACTTCACATATGTCAGTGGCCTTGCAAACCATTGGCGATCACAAGTCCTCTTACAACTGCTACATACCACAACTATTTTATACTCACAAGTGTTTTACATACTCACTTACACATGAACTCGCTCAACATTATTGTTGATTTTTCAACTCACATGTATTTCAGGAAATTAAACGGATCTGGCACGGTATGGAACGTTTTCCGCTGCATATTGTCATGAAGTCATCAGGGTTTAGGGGATGTGTCTCTTACCTGGACAAGACACAGTCCCTAAATCACGTTTATGTTTATGTTACAAGTTGTTATGTCTTTTGAACAAGGTTATTGTTGTTGGAGTATGTTCTCGTCAAACAATGGTATTGTATGTTATTTTCAAACTTAATGGATGACTTGCATGGTTTTTAAATTCATATAGCTTGTTATGATTAAGCTATGGTATTAAGAAGTCACACCAAAATTAACCACGCTTCCGCAAAGCCAAGGTGTGACAAAACTAAGCTTTGACTTGAAAATAGCATATCAACTATGCTTTGGTAGTATATCAAAATATACTTTAATTTGTGAAATAACAGAGTCGGTAGTATATCAAAACTATACTTTGGTAAAACAGTATCACGTTGGTAGTTTATCGAAATATACCTAAACCGTGATTTGGTTGTATATCAAACTATACTTTAGTAAACAATAGCATATCAAACTATGTTTTAGCAAAACAGTATCACGTTGGTAGCATATCAAAATAAGCCTTGATAGTATACCGAAATATACTATATATCGCAATTTGGTAATACATTCAAACCTTAGTGCATCAAACTACACTTTTGAGACTACAGAAATACCACAAAGGTAATTCTTTTTGGTTAAAACTTTGGTTTCTGACATTCTATACAACAGGAATGGGGTGTCTAGTCCTATAGCGCTATATCGTACTATCAATCGGTTTGATCACTGTTAATGAATGTATAAGTAAGAATATGAACCAACAATTAGTCTAACAAACTTTGAAAATCAGTGATTAAGCCAATGATAATAGTTCAATTCGTCAATTGATAAGTACTATGCATATGTAATCATATAGTTGAAATCATGAAAATAGTGTATTGTCACATATGAATCACCCCAAAACATGTACTCACTTGAGATGGCAAGTTTCCTTTATTAAGTGTCCTAACAAAGCTCAAGAAATCAAGGAATCAAGTGGTACCTAGTATGGAATCACTATGTTAAATAATCGGTACCTAAATCGGGAGATCGGGTAGAATGAGGTCTTGTAAACCAAATGAGTGTTGGAACTCATATAATATGTTTTAACAAAGCCTACATTCTGATTTGGAACCTATCCTAAGTGCTTATGACCCGTTATGGCTCGTTTAGGTAGCCTACGCTACTTTAACACATCATTTGCGCAAAAGCACAAACGAGTAGCCTAACTAGTCCTATGACAAGTATTATATGCCCTAACATGTTTAAATATGTTGCATAATCAGTTTAAGTGTCAAAAATTTAGTTACATATGCTTAAATTCAAATTGTGCATGAAAAGGGCATTTTGGTCATTTTCCTAAGGCATATAAACTACCTAACATACAACTAAACGAGTAGCCTATGCGATCATTTTCCTAAGGAATATAACGTTGCAAAGTTCACTTGAACTTTGATTTTACCAATTGATGATCAAAACCAAAAGTCAAACTGTTAGTCAAACTGGTTGACTTTCAGCTTTAAATGGCTGAAAATAAAGACTAAGTCATGAAAGAACACTTACCAGGCTCTATGGCTGAAAGATTGAACTATGAGAACTCAGGTAGGTGGCTCCCAATGATGGAATCCTCCACTTATAGTTCAAGAATGAATGTTAGCAATGAAGGAGGTGAAATGGATGGGTATTTATAGTTGTGGAGGTGTTACAAGATCATTACATGTGTTTATATAGTCCCCAAGCAATGAATCTTGGCCATACAAGTGTTAAGAACAACTAATATTACTTGGAGAGGTGTTAACTTCTTGCCCAAAATAATAAATATTGCATAAAAGTCCCTAAATTTCAAGCTGCAGCTCAAAAATGAAGTTTATGTCCAGACCATGCCGTCGCGTCGGACCATATCAGAGGCCTTCTGCTGTCGCCGGACGCGAGGGCATAGGCTGAAGTTTCAGAATTGGCAGAACATGCCCCTTCACACTTCTAAGTGCATTTTTGATGCTTTTAGTCCCTGTGATCAAATAAGCGCATTTTCGCATATCAAACCACTGAAAGCTTATTTCTAAGCTATGTTAAGGTTATTTATGGTATGTTTAGCTTATGATCATGTTCCGGAATGTACATTGCCATATAAAACGGCAGACTTTTGCAGTTTGACGCAAATAGTCCCTGTGATCGAATAAACTTGTTTTTGCCATACCAAACCCTTTAAAACTCATTTCTAAGTTATGTAGAGGTTATTTAAGGTATGTTAAGCTTATTTCACTATTCCGGAGTGTTTGTCGTGTTAAACTGATTACGTTTGCATAACAGTTTGCGTATAACTTTCTAGAAAGGGATTTAGAGCTTGAAATCAAATAAGAATTGATATGTATAAATGTCATATGTAATTGTACAAATCCCAAGAATGAAACATAGGATTTCATTGGATTTTTATTTGTATGATGGTTGTAGAGGCACAGGTGTCACAGTCTCCCCTACTTTAGGAAATTTCATCCCGAAATTTAATTTTAGAGGAAACTTTTGAAAGAAGATGTGATTATTTCGCTTTCGGAAGAATCCTCCATTCCCTAAGTAAAACTCTGGGCTATGTTTGGATTTCCAGCGAATTTGTTAATTGTACTCATCTGTTGTTTATAAGGATGAGCTTAGATCCGAAGATTTAAACTTCACTCCAAATAATAGATGTATGATTATTCAGAATCTCAAGAGCGCCTTGTACATGTCAAAGTGATGTCCTTGTTGCAACGAAATATGTATGAAGACTATTATATGAAACTTGTGTGTGCTCGAAATTGGAGTCAGAGAGTGTAAGATAAAATAACATTGGTCAAGGTCCAGGACTTCTAGTAACTTAAAAAACGCTACGCTCGCAATGTAATAAGGAACACTTATATATAGGAAGTACCAGCGGCGTACCCACCATGCCCTTTTTACATTGTTCCCATTTCGTTATTCTTATCACTATAGGTCTTAACACATGACAAAACTTGCAGTGGTTTCTGTACACTGAATTTCATAATTATGTATGCATCCATAATTACGTAATTCCTTGCACAGTCCGCACAGTTCATTTTATAATGTGTAGGGGAAAAATCAATCGAACAAACATGTAATGACTTGAATAGACCACCAAAGGATCTCTTTAACTAGATCAACGAATGATCTTTTTAACTAGACCGACATACGATCTCTTTAACTAGACCGACATACGATCTCTTTAACTAGACCGACATACGATCTCTTTAACTAGACCGACATACGATCTCTTTAAATAGACCACCAAAGGGTCTTTTTTAACTTTTAACCAAACAATCATTTTGAGATAACACTTTGGAATCCAAGGGTCTGACTATTTGCATAGAAAACTCCTTAAGGATTTAAGATAGCACTTTGGGTATCCTTTTGAGAATCTAACATATGAAAATACGGAAGATTCTACAAGGATTTAGATAGCGAGCATTAGAATTACACAAAAACACACAGTCACATAATCGTTAACTTGGTTATCAGCTCGTTAATTAACTTGTATATATGCATTTAAAGCACATCAGGAATCCAATCAAGGACTTCATCCCCAATAATCTAACTATGAAGATAGGAAGATCTTAGTAGGGTTTAGAATTTGTGTGGTGAAAATGTTTTGAAATCCATGTACTAGGGATGTTAGGTCAACATACGAAGTGAAGTGTTCATGAAATCAAGGTGCTAGATATGCTAAGTCAGCATTTGACGCAAAAGGGTCCTTGAAATAAATGTGCTAGGCATGTTAAGTCAACACACGAAGCAAAATGATCTTTGATAATCGTGTACATAGTCATATAACATGGGTCCAATTAAGGACTTATGAAAGTACCTTTAGATATCAAATCAAGGATTTGAAATGGTACTTCAAATATCTGTTTAAGAATTTGTAACTTGTACATTGTACTTTGTTTCTTTAAAAGAAACGAGTACTTAAGATTTTCAGGGAGATCGCGAGTGATTATAAAAATGAAAGAACCACATGAGTAGTTTGTCTTGCAAGGAACATAGTTCCTTGGTGTCGGTATCGTAGGGGTATGTCACACATACACGCAATCGCATTAGTTTCTTGAAACAACAAATTTATTTATATGCCAACTGAATTGTTTCAAATGTCATAGATAAGGAAAATACAAAAGTCTAATTGCTCACTGCTGCATTGTCATTTGCATTTGCCTCGTTTATGTTAAATTCTCGTCCACGAGCTGGATTTGCTTTAACAAGTCTTGGGCAATTGTTCCGATAGTGAGTAAGATCACCAAAGTTGTAGCACGATCCAGGTGGATATGGTGCTTGAGCAGCAGCAGGATTTGCAACATTTTGGTTTTGGATAGCATGACGGCATGTATTGACCAAATGTCCCAATCGCCCACAGTGGGTACATTTGTGACACGATGTTTGATTCAGATGATGACAGTTGCATTTGTTGCACAAAGGTGCAGTACCAATATAGTTTTTCCTAGCACGAGGCTGTACTGGCTGGTTTGGTGCAACCTGATTATTCAAGCAACTACTGTGAAGTTTTGTGAAGCCTTACACTTCTTTGACTTCTTGGAGGACTCAGTATGCTTATCCTTTGGTTTTTTTTTTGTGCAGACTTGTCAGATGGTTTCTGGTCACCTTTTCGGAAAACTTTACCCTTCCTGATCTGAGATTCAGTCAGGGTAGCGAATAATTCAATAGCCTGCCTTGTGACACCTGTGTCACTTCAACCATCAAACAAATACCAAGCCAATGAAATATTGTATTTCATACTTGGGATCTGTATAAATATGTGTATCTTTTGCACATATCAAATTTTGTCCAATTCTAAACTCTAAATCACTTTCTGGAAGGTTATACGCGCACCGATGCGTAAATATAACCAGTTTAATGCAACGAACACACCGGAATAGTGAAATAGGCTTAACATACCTTAAATAACCTTTACATAACTTAGAAATAAGTTTTGGAAGGTTTGGTATGGCAAAATCCAGTTTATTCACTTACAGGGACTAAACTTGACAAACTGCGAAAGTATGCCAATTTGAACTGTAACAGACATTCCGGAACATGACCATAAGTTAAATATACCATAAATATCCTTCACATAGCTTAGAAATAGGCTTTGAGGGGTTCGGTGTGCAAAAATAAACTTTTGGGTCATTCAGGGACTAAAAGTGTCAAAAAGTGCACAAGTTTGCATTTTCGCGTATAACTTACGTTCTGAATACATCTGGACATCCAAAAATTTATGTAAGCACTAAAATATTTTATTTTAGTGTTTGGCATAAGAAAAATCCATTCGTCGCGTCATTTGGATCGTTTTTCGCGCTTGTGCGCATTCCGTCGTAATTAAGCGAACATCGCGTTCGTACCACCAAACGAACCAACATCCGACATATTTTTGAGCATGTTTCATGTCCACAATGTTTAGGCATCATTTTAGGGCCTTAAAGTTGGCTTTACGGGCCTTAGAAGTGCCGGAAATGGGCTTAAACACGTGAAGGGACTGAAACTGTCATTTCTGAAACTTTGTTCTGATCTGACATGGCCAGGCGGCCCGCCTGAGTTTATGTTCATCCTGAAGCGGGCCGCGTCCACCTTCTAGACCAGATTAACTGCATTTAACAGCAGATCCAGCTGTTTAATCCACAACCACACACTCACATATGCTTAGTCAGATGATAAGGACCATTTTTAGGCACCATAACTTTCCGACACTTGTACGGATACGATTAAGGCACGATATTCGACAAACGATCTTAACGGTTACCCGAATACTATAAATACCCCACCCCACAACTTCAAAACCCACTAGAATTTTGATCTTAGAAACTCTAAGTTGAAACCATTGTTTCATACCTAAGATTCTCGGATCGAGATTAGCATTCGGGGACCCTTCGTAAGTATTCTTTCATTCTTTTATTGCTTTTCGAGTCTTTCGAGTCTGAAAGTCAAACTTTGTTTGCCTTTCTGCGTTGACCAGTAATGGTCAATGCGAAGTTCGTTTGAACTTCGCAACGTGAGTGTAATCACGTTGGTTATAGTCCCATGGGACTATGCCTACTGATTACCACGTTGTCTAGGGTCGTAGGGTAAGCGATCTGATAAATCGCTTATACCTTCGAACCCGACCCAGTTTGGTCGATCATTAGGATCCGACCAAATACATTAGGTGACCATAGTATATAGGGAATAACCTTCCGAGGTTATACCTTATGGTCGCTTCGTTTAAGTAGTTGTATGATAGGTAGTTTATATGCCTTAGGTAAATTACCAGAATACCCTTTTCATGTATAATTGGTAATTAAGCATATGTAACCTAAACCTTTGTCACATAACTGATTATGTAACATGTATAGGCATATAACACTTGTCATAGGACTAGTTAAGCGGTCCGAACGCGTTTCACGCGAACGACGCGTTAAAGTAACATAAGCTACCTAAACGGGTCGTAATGGGTCGTAAGCTATTATGTTAGGTTTCATTTAGCATGAAGGCTTTGTTAAACCATATGACACGAGTCTCTATACTCGTTTGGTTTACGAACCCTCATTCTATCCAATCATCCGATTTAGGTCCGGTTATTAACATAGTTACCTATATTAGGTGCCGTTTGATATCCGCGATCTCTAGCATTGTTTGGTTGTTACTCAAGAACTACTAAGCAATCTCAAGTGAGTACATAGAACCCCCTCTTTTAAATGTTTTCAAGGTGTTTATGTGAGTACATAGAACCCCTCTTTTACTGTTTTCCAAACTGTTTTGGGGTGGAACACATGTGCCTACTTGTTACATTCATGCTTTCCTGTTTTCACATCATATACCTGTTATGTTCGTTAGTACATTATAGTACATGATTTCATTACATTTCATACAAGGTGTGCCCATTGTGTGCATTACTTAGTACATCGTTTTTCATTACATTTCATACTAGGTGTGCCCATTGTGTGCATTACTTAGTACATCGATTTACATTACATTTCATGCTAGGTGTGCCCATTGTGTGCATTACTTAGTACATCGTTTTACATTACATTTCACGCTACGTATGTTCATTGGATTACATACTTAGTGCATCGTTTTCACATGCTTACATTCTTGGTATGACATTTGGTTTGTTTAACATGGAACAATACATTCATTAACATTGATCATGCCATTCGTTAGTAGGTAGTGGTACCATAGGAATTGACAACTCCCGTTCCGGACATCCTGGGTATGGGGATGAAAGGAATGACCGAATTCGATATACATAATTTAGATAAACCTTTAATTTGTTTAAGGGTTTATCGCCACAGTCTCAAGGCTTGGATGTATGCATTATAACAATACCGCATAAATGTTTGTATCAGTATAGCATGCATTTGTTACACAAAACATAACTTTGATTTAAACTATGTTTTACTTCAATACCTTGTTTTTGTGCATTTTACATATGGTTTAGTTGATATATTTCACTACCATACATGACATTTTTGGTTACACATTACATGATCTACCTTGAACATAAACATTTTGACATTTATATACACATTTGGTTGTTTACATTGGACATAGATATTTTGATATGGTTTACACAATAACACTTGACAATTGGTTTGTACATGAACAAGTTACATTGGTGGTTGTTTGGGTAAGTGATTTGAGTAACGAGGTGTGTGTAATATGATACAAACATGGTGGATACGCCGCTGGTACTTCCTATATATAAGTGTTTGTATAATATTATATAGCGCAACGTTATTTAATTCATTTCAGTATAGACATATTACATTTTATACACATAACATACTTTTCACAAGACATTGTTTTACAAAACAGTTTATCATATACAACTCATTTTACATGGTTATTCATTTAACCTTACATTTATTTATACATATCATCTGATCTTATCGTTTTTCAAATGATTTACAAGACAAAGCAAATTACAAGGTTCATGACTAAACAATTTCTCAAACATAAGTCATGAAACCTATTTTCACAAAACCTATGTATCTCACAGGCATTTTTATGCTGACGTACCTATTTTCACATGTGTTTTTTCAGGAGCTGTTGCATAAGATGATCAAGATACACATAGGCAGACTTGGGCTTTAGTGACAATAAAAGATGCAAGACTAGTTAATTATGTTGTATTTCTTTGTTTGTTTAGACATTGTAACACTTTTAATCAATAAATCGAAACTTCAATTGCCATGGATTTGAAACAATTAATTATGTTATAACACTCCCCGACATTTCCGCCACGTTTTGTATGTTCTACGTGGTCGGGGTGTGACAGAAAATATGGTATCAGAGCCGATGGTTATAGGGAATTAGGTTATTAGTAATGCTTTGACCTAGTCTATAACCTTTCTAGGACCCTAACGCGAGTTCACTTGCGTTTAGTCATAAAACAATACCGTCACCTATCCTTAGGCGACGACCGCAACAAGAACATAATTTTCAAAACCGCTTTGAAAGCTAATCATCTGTTCTAGGATGATTTATTACTAGCTTTTGATCCCTCTATTATAAGGTTTTGAACCCTCTGTTATAAGGTTTTGGACCCCTTTGAATTTTCAAAAATCTCGTAAAAGTTTTGGGTTTTAAATAATGTGAACACGTGCAAACTGGAAGGGTGAATGCCTGTATTCTGGGTTTTCTGTCTAGGCAAGCACTTCGTATATATCTCATCAGACGCGAGACCAGTTGTGCTTACCTGGGAATTCTTGGGATGAGTGTTCACTTATAGGCGAGCATGTCTTCGCGATACATTATTTTTGACCTATTTACTTTGATTAATCACCGGGGTCGCTTGTTGCTTTGTAGTAACAAACAAATGACCACTATCCTTGCTTTCATCAGATTTGTTCATCTCATTCTTTTCGTCTAATTCTCTCACTCGTTTCATTTCATGTTTCCTCTTTTAGAATGCCTCCTCGACGCGAAAGCCAGATAGCGACTGCCGAATTGGCAGAAATCATTGCGCAGCAAATGGCTGCTCCATTCCCAAACCTCTTTGCTCAATGGAATCAAGCCAACAACAACAACAATGGTCCATGCAATTTCAAGAGTTTTAACTCGGCGAAACCACTCAAGTTTAGTGGTTCTGAGGGAGCGACTGGGCTTCTTCAATGGTTCGAGAGCATTGAGAATACTTTCCGCCACGTGCAGTGTCCTGACAATCGCAAGGTCGAGTTTGCTTCGAGTGTGTTCCAGAAGAGAGCCCTTACGTGGTGGAATGGGGTTATGAGAGATCGTGGTGCAGAAATTGCTCTAGCACAGACATGGGCTGAACTTAGGGCTCTTATGATGAGGGAGTTTTGTCCTCGTCATGAACTGCGAGCATTGGAAAGAGAGTTTGATGGTTTGAAGCAAGATAGCGGTGAGCATCGAGCCTACACGGACCGTTATGAGGAGTTAAGTCTGTTATGCCCAAACATGGTCACGCCGTTGGATAAGGCAATCGAAAAGTACATTGATGGCCTCCCTGACTCAATACAAGACATAGTGAGTGGTAGCAACCCTACTACAGTTAGACAGGCCATTGAGCTATCTGCAACCTTGACGGAATCAAAGATCAGAAAGCATAAGCTTTTTCGAAAGGGTGACAAGAAGCCAATCGAGGAATCAAAGACCATGGATGAACATACTGTATCCCCTGAGCAGTCAAAGAAGCGAAAGGCTTCTCAGAACTTCGCCATGGTTACTCACAATGATCAAGCCGTCCCCAACCAACCAGCTCAACCCCCTGCTAGGAAGCCATACAATGGAACTGCACCCTTGTGCAACCAATGTAGCCTCCATCATCAGGCCAATGTAAAGTGCCGCAAATGCCAAACTTATGGACTTATAGGCCATACAGCAAGAGTTTGCCCAGCTGCAGCTGCACCAAACCAAGCTGGCAACAATACCGCTCAAGGTCGTTTTCTACCAGGTTCTTGTTTCAACTGTGGCGAGATGGGTCATTTCCGAAGAAATTTCCCAAAGCTTGCTAATGCAAATCCAGCACAGGGATGAGCATCAGACCTACAACATCGTTAGAAATAATCACGTCTTAAGTATTATTTTCTTTTGTTGTCTTGGTCCATGAAACAGTTGTTATCATTGTTTATAAATAAATCTTTTATTTACATCGCAATGTATTTATGTGGTTACATGTATAAACAACATATCTCTTACAATACCGACAATCAAGGAACCGTATTCCTTGAAGAGCAAACTACCCCCAAAATTTTTCCCATTCTATGATCTCTTGCGTTTCCACGAAATTCCTAAGTACCCGTTTATTCTAAGGAAAACGAAGTACAAGGCGCAAGTTACAACATTGGACGAATACCCAAAGTACCACTATAAATCCTTAATAGGGTACCTAAGGGTATTTCCGTAAATCCTAAAATTTGTTGTGTTCCTTAATTCGACTATTAAGTTTCTTTGAAAACAAAATCGAATTTTTGGGAGATCTTCCTATCTCTTCAGATAGATCCCAGAGGACATTGAAGTCCATTAACTGGTTTCCATATCCGTTCTCAATCGCTAACAATTAATATCAAATTAATAACCAAGTAAAACAACTATGTGATTATGTGCTTATGAACATTACAAGACAAACTGTGCGGACTATGCAAGGAATTACGTAATTATGGATGCATACATAATTATGGAATTTAGTGCACAGAAACCACAGCGAGCCTTGTCATGTGCCTAGAAGTTAACTCTATTCATTTCCAATTCTGATGAAGCACCCGTTGAAAATGACTCCGTTTGTTCATTTTCGTTTCTGAAGATTTATCCGTTAAGGAAATGAATATCCGTTTGTTTCTCCTTTTCATTTCCATTTCTAAGGAAGCACCCGTTGAAAATGACTCCATTCGTTCATTTTGTTTCTGAAGATTTATCCGTTAAGGAAATGAATACCCGTTTGTCTCTCCTTTTCATTTCTATTTCTGATGAAGCACCCGTTGAAAATGACTCCGTTTGTTCATTTTCGTTTCTGAAGATTTATCCGTTAAGGAAATGAATATCCGTTTGTCTCTCCTTTTTATTTCTATTTCTGATGAAGCACCCGTTGAAAATGACTCCGTTTGTTCATTTTCGTTTCTGAAGATTTATCCGTTAAGGAAATGAATATCCGTTTGTTTCTCCTTTTCATTTCCATTTCTGAGGAAGCACCCGTTGAAAATGACTCCGTTCGTTCATTTTGTTTCTGAAGATTTGTCCGTTAAAGAAATGAATATCCGTTTGTTTCTCCTCTTCATTTCCATTTCTGATGAAGCACCCGTTGAAAATGACTCTGTAAGTTCATTTTACGTTTCTGAAGATTTCCCGTTGAGGAAATGAATCCCCGTTTGTTTATTCCTTCATTTCCGCTTCTGAAGAATACTCGTTGAGGAAAATGACTCTGTCTGTTCATTTTCGTTCTGAAGAATGTCCGTTAAGGAAATGACAGGATTTTGCCTTACATATCTCTGGTAGTTATTTGACACAAAGTCACAAATAGACTCCTACGAATAAATTTCGGGACGAAATTTCCTAAAGTAGGGGAGACTGTGACACCTGTGTCACTTCAACCATCAAACAAATACCAAGCCAATGAAATATTGTATTTCATACTTGGGATCTGTATAAATATGTGTATCTTTTGCACATATCAAATTTTGTCCAATTCTAAACTCTAAATCACTTTCTGGAAGGTTATACGCGCACCGATGCGTAAATATAACCAGTTTAATGCAACAAACACTCCGGAATAGTGACATAGGCTTAACATACCTTAAATAACCTTTACATAACTTAGAAATAAGTTTTGGAAGGTTTGGTATGGCAAAATCTAGTTTATTCACTTACAGGGACTAAACTTGACAAACTGCGAAAGTATGCCAATTTGAACTGTAACAGACATTCCGGAACATGACCATAAGTTAAACATACCATAAATATCCTTCACATAGCTTAGAAATAGGCTTTGAGGGGTTCGGTGTGCAAAAATAAACTTTTGGGTCATTCAGGGACTAAAAGTGTCAAAAAGTGCACAAGTTTGCATTTTCGCGCATAACTTACGTTCTGAATACATCTGGACATCCAAAAATTTATGTAAGCACTAAAATATTTTATTTTAGTGTTTGGCATAAGAAAAATCCATTCGTCGCGTCATTTGGATCGTTTTTCGCGCTTGTGCGCATTCCGTCGTAATTAAGCGAACATCGCGTTCGTACGACCAAACGAACCAACATCCGACATATTTTTGAGCATGTTTCATGTCCACAATGTTTAGGCATCATTTTAGGGCCTTAAAGTTGGCTTTACGGGCCTTAGAAGTGCCGGAAATGGGCTTAAACACGTGCAGGGACTGAAACTGTCATTTCTGAAACTTTGTTCTGATCTGACATGGCCAGGCGGCCCGCCTGAGTTTATGTTCATCCTGAAGCGGGCCGCGTCCGCCTTCTGGACCAGATTAACTGCATTTAACAGCAGATCCAGCTGTTTAATCCACAACCACACACTCACACATGCTTAGTCAGATGATAAGGACCATTTTTAGGCACCATAACTTTCCGACACTTGTACGGATACGATTAAGGCACGATATTCGACAAACGATCTTAAAGGTTACCCGAATACTATAAATACCCCACCCCACAACTTCAAAACCCACTAGAATTTTGATCTTAGAAACTCTAAGTTGAAACCATTGTTTCATACCTGAGATTCTCGGATCGAGATTAGCATTCGGGGACCCTTCGTAAGTATTCTTTCATTCTTTTATTGCTTTTCGAGTCTTTCGAGTCTGAAAGTCAAACTTTGTTTGACTTTCTGCGTTGACCAGTAATGGTCAATGCGAAGTTCGTTTGAACTTCGCAACGTGAGTGTAATCACGTTGGTTATAGTCCCTTGGGACTATGCCTACTGATTACCACGTTGTCTAGGGTCGTAGGGTAAGCGATCTGATAAATCGCTTATACCTTCGAACGCGACCCAGTTTGGTCGATCATTAGGATCCGACCAAATACATTAGGTGACCATAGTATATAGGGAATAACCTTCCGAGGTTATACCTTATGGTCGCATCGTTTAAGTAGTTGTATGATAGGTAGTTTATATGCCTTAGGTAAATTACCAGAATACCCTTTTCATGTATAATTGGTAATTAAGCATATGTAACCTAAACCTTTGTCACATAACTGATTATGTAACATGTATAGGCATATAACACTTGTCATAGGACTAGTTAAGCGGTCCGAACGCGTTTCACGCGAACGACGCGTTAAAGTAACATAAGCTACCTAAACGGGTCGTAAGCTATTATGTTAGGTTTCATTTAGCATGAAGGCTTTGTTAAACCATATGACACGAGTCTCTATACTCGTTTGGTTTACGAACCCTCATTCTATCCAATCATCCGATTTAGGTCCGGTTATTAACATAGTTACCTATATTAGGTGCCGTTTGATATCCGCGATCTCTAGCATTGTTTGGTTGTTACTCAAGAACTACTGAGCAATCTCAAGTGAGTACATAGAACCCCCTCTTTTAAATGTTTTCAAGGTGTTTATGTGAGTACATAGAACCCCTCTTTTACTGTTTTCCAAACTGTTTTGGGGTGGAACACATGTGCCTACTTGTTACATTCATGCTTTCCTGTTTTCACATCATATACCTGTTATGTTCGTTAGTACATTATAGTACATAATTTCATTACATTTCATACTAGGTGTGCCCATTGTGTGCATTACTTAGTACATCGTTTTTCATTACATTTCATACTAGGTGTGCCCATTATGTGCATTACTTAGTACATCGATTTACATTACATTTCATGCTAGGTGTGCCCATTGTGTGCATTACTTAGTACATCGTTTTACATTACATTTCACGCTACGTATGTTCATTGGATTACATACTTAGTGCATCGTTTTCACATGCTTACATTTTTGGTATGACATTTGGTTTATTTAACATGGAACAATACATTCATTAACATTGATCATGCCATTCGTTAGTAGGTAGTGGTACCATAGGAATTGACAACTCCCGTTCCGGACATCCTGGGTATGGGGATGAAAGGAATGACCGAATTCGATATACATAATTTAGATAAACCTTTAATTTGTTTTAGGGTTTATCGCCACAGTCTCAAGGCTTGGATGTATGCATTATAACAATTCCGTATAAATGTTTGTATCAGTATAGCATGCATTTGTTACAGAAAACATAACTTTGATTTAAACTATGTTTTACTTCAATACCTTGTTTTTGTGCATTTTACATATGGTTTAGTTGATATATTTCACTACCATACATGACATTTTTGGTTACACATTACATGATCTACCTTGAACATAAACATTTTGACATTTATATACACATTTGGTGGTTTACATTGGACATAGATATTTTGATATGGTTTACACAATAACACTTGACAATTGGTTTGTACATGAACAAGTTACATTGGTGGTTGTTTGGGTAAGTGATTTGAGTAACGAGGTGTGTGTAATATGATACAAACATGGTGGATACGCCGCTGGTACTTCCTATATATAAGTGTTTGTATAATATTACATAGCGCAACGTTATTTAAATCATTTCAGTATAGACATATTACATTTTATACACATAACATACTTTTCACAAGACATTGTTTTACAAAATAGTTTATCATATACAACTCATTTTACATGGTTATTCATTTAACCTTACATTTATTTATACATATCATCTGATCTTATCGTTTTTCAAATGATTTACAAGACAAAGCAAATTACAAGGTTCATGACTAAACAATTTCTCAAACATAAGTCATGAAACCTATTTTCACAAAACCTATGTATCTCACAGGCATTTTTATGCTGATGTACCTATTTTCACATGTGTTTTTTCAGGAGCTGTTGCATAAGATGATCAAGATACACATAGGCAGACTTGGGCTTTAGTGACAATAAAAGATGCAAGACTAGTTAATTATGTTGTATTTCTTTGTTTGTTTAGACATTGTAACACTTTTAATCAATAAATCGAAACTTCAATTGCCATGGATTTGAAACAATTAATTCTGTTACAACACTCCCCGACATTTCCGCCACGTTTTGTATGTTCTACGTGGTCGGGGTGTGACATGCCTCACTGTGGTAGGGTTACTACCGGTAACAATGTCCTGAACTGGGTTAGGGAGGCCATCTATGTACTTTTCAATCGCCTTATCCAAAGGCGTAACCATGGTAGGACATAACAGACTTAACTCCTCATAACGATCAGTGCTTGATGTTCAGCGCTGTCTTGTTTAAGATCATCAAATTCCCTTTCCAAAGCCCTGAGTTCATGACAAGGACAAAATTCCTTCATCATTAGATCTCGAAGCTATTCCTAGGTTTGTGCCATTGCCACATCGGCACCCCCATCCCTCATTACACCGTTCCACCATGTGAGTGCTCTTTTCTAGAATACACTTGATGCAAACTTAACCTTTCGCTCGTTTGGGCATTGTACATGATGAAACGTGCTTTCGAGACTCTTAAACCACTGTAGGAGCCTAGTAGCTCCTTCAGACCCAATAAATGTAAATGGCTTAGCTGAGTTGAATGTCTTATAGTTGCACGGAGCGGGTGCATTGTTATTATTGTTGTTGTTTGCTTGGTTTATCTGGGTTATCAGGTTTGGGAGTACAGCAGCGATTTGCTGAGTGATTAAGGCTGCCATGGTGGCATCCTGAGTTTGATCACGTAGAGGAGGCATTCTAAAAGAGTAAGGAAACATGAGAGGAAACGAGTGAGATAATATTGGATAGTAGAAATTGAATGCTTAAAAGAATATCGATTAGGCATAAGGATTGTGATCATTTGTTCGTTACTTAAAACAAACAAACGACACGATGACTAATCAAAGTAAATGGGTCATATGAATGTATCGTGAAGACATGCTTTAGCCTATAAGTGGACACTCACCCCAGGAGTTCCCAGGTAAGAGTGACTGGTCCGATACTGCGGATTTGTACAAACACTCTAGCCTTAGACAGGAAACTCGAGGTACAGGCACCCACCCTTCCGGATTGCACATGTTCAAATTTAAAGCCCAAACTTTGATGAGATTTTGAAAACACCAAAGGCTTAAAAGCCTAAAACAAACCCTCTAAGCATAGATGATTTCTTGTGGAGTTTTGGAAAAAAATTTACTCAAGAGAATGAATTGTGTTTTGTTTTTGTTATTTACCTAAGGATAAGTGATTGGTATTGTATTAAGAATCTAAACGCAAGTAAACTCGCTTTAGGGTCCTAGAAAGGTTATAGACTAGGTCAAAAGCATTACTAATAACCTAATTCCCTATAACCATGAGCTCTGATATCAACTTTTCTGACACACCCGACCGCGTAAAAAACAAACCGCAGCGGAAACGTCAGGGAGTGTCGTAACAGAATCATTGTTTCATAACACATGGTGATTAAAGATTCGTTTTATTCCATTAATGAACTCATTATCTTAATACAAACCAGATAAATACAAATAATTTTCTTTCAAGTTTCAAAGTCACTAAGGCACGGGTCCATCCTATGTGTAGAATGCATCGACAATCATCAAATAGTAGTACCTGAAGCAAATGTGAAAATAAAATGTCAGCATAAAAATTCCTGTGAGTAACATAGGTTTTGTGAATTAGATTCATGGCTTTGGATAGTACAAGAAAAGGTTTTGCGTTTACAAAAAAATAGCCATGAATCCTTGTAAAAAGTTTGGTTTCTAAAGGTTTGTAGTGTATGCAAAATATACTTTGGTTTTGAAATGATCGGATAAGTAGTATATCAAAATATACTTTAGTTTTGAAGTAGTTAAATAGATAGTATATCAAAATATACTTTGGTTAATGAAATAATAGATTTGATAGTATATCTCATGTATACTTTGGTTTAAGAATGAAAGCACCGGTAGTATATCAAATTATACTTTGGTTTGAAAATAGCATATTAAACTATGCTTTGGTTTGAAAATAGCATATCAACTATGCTTTGGTAGTATATCAAAATATACTTTAGTTTGTGAAATAACAGAGTCGGTAGTATATCAAAACTATACTTTGGTAAAACAGTATCACGTTGGTAGTTTATCGAAATATACCTAAATCGTGATTTTGTAGTATATCAAACTATACTTTAGTAAACAATAGCATATCAAACTATGCTTTAGCAAAACAGTATCACATTGGTAGCATATCAAAATATGCCTTAATAGTATACTGAAATATACTATATATCACGATTTGGTAATACATTCAAACCTTAGTGCATCAAACTACAAATTGGAGAGTATAGAAATGCCACAAAGGCAATTCTATTTGGTTAAAACTTTGGTTTTTGATATTCGATACAATAGGAATGGGGTGTCTAGTCCTATTGCGCTATATCGTACTACCAATCGGCTTGATCATTATTAATGAATGTATAAGTAAAAATATGAACCAACAATTAGTCTAACAAACTTTGAAAATCAGTGTTTAAGCCATTGATAATAGTTAAATTCGTCAATAGATAAGTACTATGAATATGTAATCATTTAGTTGAAATCATGAAAATAATGTATCGGTACATATGAATCACCCCAAAACATTTGAAAATGGAAAAAGAGGGGACTATGTACTCACTTGAGATGGCAAGTATCCTTGATTAAGTGTCTTAACAAAGCTCGAGAAATCATAGAATCAAGTGGTACCTAGTATGGAATCACTATGTTAAATAATCGGTACCTAAATCGGGAGATCAGGTAGAATGAGGTATTGTAAACCAAATGAGTGTTGGAACTCATATAATATCGTTTAACAAAGCCTACATTCTGATTTGGAACCTATCCTAAGTGCTTATGACCCATTATGGCCCGTTAAGGTAGTCTACGCTACTTTAACGCGTCATTTGCGCAAAAGTGAAAACGAGTTGCCTAACTAATCCTATGACAAGTATTATATGCCCAAATATGTTTTAATATGTTGCATAAGCAGTTTAAGTGTCTAAAATTTTGTTACATATGCTTAAATTTAAATTGTGCATGAAAAGGGCATTTTGGTTATTTTCCTAAGGCATATAAACTACCTATCATACAACTAATTAATCTAAGTGACCATAAGGTATAACCTCGAAAGTTTATTCCCTATACAACTAGGGTCACAGAATATGTTTGGTCGGATCCTAATGATCGACCAAAAGGGTAGGGTTCGAAAGTCTAAGCGGTTGTTTAGACCAGTTGACTTACGACCCTAAACAAGCACTATACTAGTAGTGACGAGTTAAACATGTTAAAACATGTTTAACTAAGTTAGAAAACTGATTTGGTATCAAAACAAAGTGTTTTGATACCCGAAAATAGTTCCGTCGTAACATGCGCATAAATACGCATTTTGACCGAAACTTTGACTCGTCACTTCGACTAGTCAACGTGGTAATCAGTAGGTATAATCGCTAAGGATTATAACCATCGTGAAGTTCACTTGAACTTTGACTTGACCAATTGATGGTCAAAACCGAAAGTCAAACTGTTAGTCAAATTGTTTGACTTTCAGCTTTAAATGGCTGAAAATAAAGACTAAGCCATGAATGAACACTTACAAGGCTCTATGGCTGAAAGATTGAACTATGAGAACTTAGGTAGGTGGCTCCCATTGTTGGAATCATCCACTTAGAGTTCAAGAAAGAATGTGAGCAATGAAGGAGGTGAAATGGATGGGTATTTATATTTGTGGAGGTGTTACAAGATCATTACATGTGTTTATGTAGTCCCCAAGCAATGAATCTTGGCCATACAAGTGTTAAGGACAGCTAATATTACTTGGAGAGGTGTTAACTTGTTGCCCAAAACAAGAAATATTGCATAAAAGTCCCTGAATTTCAAGCTGCAGCTCAAAAATGAAGTTTCCGTCCAGACCATGCCATCGCGTCGCACCACAGCAGAGGCGTTCTGCTGTCGCCGGACGCGAGGGCATAGGCTGAAGTTTCAGAATTGGCAGAACAGGCCCATGCACACTTCTAAGTGCATTTTTGACGCGTTTAACCCCCGTTAACTCATTTTCAAGGCTCTACAAGGATGTTAAAGCATAGCGGACTTGAAATATGCTTGAAAATATCATGGATGTCGGCTCGTTTGGTCGTACGGTCGTGTTATTCGGTTAATTACGACAAAACTCGAATGGACGCGAAAACGATCCAAATTAAGTGACGGATGGTATTTTTGCATTCCTTTCACTAAAATAAAATATTTTAGTGACTAAAAATTTTTTTGGATGTCCAGATGTGTGACACCCATGACGAAACCAGGTACACCCTACACGATCCAAAACTGTAAAGCACACTTAACACTTTAAATTGCGCGAAGACCCTAAAAACATGTGTGACTTATATGCTTGATTAAATGATATCTGTTATGTCTCGGAGGAATCCGAGAACACGTTATGACTAACATGACACTAATAAGGGCCAACAGTGCGAAATTGGTGTCCTTACCCTTGAAACACGTGTTAAACGGGAGTGTTGCGTTTAACAGCGCTTTAAACCTTTGACATTGATTATTAGGTTATCGGTAGCATCATTTAAGATTTCGAGTTCCAGGAACAACTTAGTTTTGTGCCATAGACTGTGACATAAGGTTTGAAGCCAATCAGAGATCGGGCACGCAAAACGAAGCAGCTTCCCGGTTAGGGAAACGCTTTCGTTTCAGGAAGAACATAAGGCAATCAAAAGTGCAAGGAACGATCGATCAAGCTTAAAAACACTTAAACGACTCTAATACGAGTCTTTTATGATTAAAACGTAACTGGGTTCGGATTTCAAGACGGTTATGCATGATTTTTAAAACCGAGTCTTTTGACACTAATTACGCGCGAAACGGAGTCCGTCAAGCAAATCGAGAACGCGTCCGGGACCCTTAAACGAACCTAAACACTCAACGGAAGATAAACATCATCTTTTAGCGCACTTTACGAAGCACGAGGTGGCCCTAGGGGGGCCCACCCAAACCGCCACCCCCCCTTTATATATATATATATATTTTTTTTTTCATTTTTTCCTTTTAATTTCACACAAAAATCCTCCCAAAATACTGCTTCTTTCTCATAAAACCCAGCTGATCTAACAAGAACAAGCCTCAAATTAAAGGTATCAACCTTAATTTTTATGGTTTTAAACTTGGTTTCTTGATTAAACATGGTTTAGGCCATGAAAACCCTTTTAATCCATGATTTTTGGAAGTTTAAACTTGTTTATGGGCTGAATATGAACACCACATGGATTCCCTGGTGTTATATGGCAGCCATGGTTACAAATCTTTGGGGTTTTCGACATAAATTTCTCTTAACTAGTTGATTAACCGAAAAACAATGAAATAAAACTTGATTGATCTAAGTTCTAGCATATTTGGATTGTACTTGATGTGTAGGTACTGAAAATAGCCAACACATACTTCTGGACTCACAAGGAACGCTCGGAATCGAAGGAATCGCTAGGTATATGACCCGAAACTTGAATCTAGACTAGGCAGAATATAGTTCGGACTATAACTTGGACTGTGATACTTGGCTTGAGCTGAAATTTGGTTTGGTGATGAAGGGGAGTGTTAGGAAGGTCCACGTAAAAGTTTCGAATTTTTTAAATTTTCTACGATTTTTGGAGAAATTTGGACTGTTTAACAAAAAGAATTCTGGAAAAAATACCAAAAGGAGTCAATAAATCACCAAATTTTACACAAACACTAAGGAACATATGTGGAATGTTCTGGAAAAATTCGGAGTCCAGTGGTTGAGGTTTGTTTTGGGTTAAAAATCCGTGTTTTTGTGAAATTTCTGTAGCCTGAAACGCACCGAAACCAAATAGAAAAAATCTTAAAATTTTTGGAAATTTTTCTGGAAACATAAGGAAGGTCCAGGAATTTTTTGGGAATTTTTGGATCAATTATGGTAATTAATGTTAATTATGTGGTTAAATATTGTTTTATAAATAATTTATTTAGACAAGTAAAATGGCAAAATAAATTCCCAGAATTTTTTTTCATATTCAATAGATTTTTCAGAGTTATATAAAAATTTTCAGAATTTTATTCAAATTATAGATAAAATGAGAATTTTTGGGATTAAAATGGGTTATTTTAAATCAATTTCGGCAGTTTACTGTGTAACGAACCTGCCGGAACTGGGAACTCACCGAACCTGACAAATACTATAATTGGAACACGGGGAATATTTTGGGAGATTCAAGGGCGGAGTGGACACTTGGGGTGTGTCCAATACCAATTTGGGAACATTCCAGACGGTGGAAACGGAAACTCAAAATTGGGCAACCTGAACTCCCCAAACACCCAAACTCCCTTAATGAAAAATTAATCATTCATAAATAACAACGTGTTGGCATTATTGGTATTCCCGTACCATTATCCGAACACATTAAACTACTGACATTGACTGGCACACGAACCGGTGCCCGGAAGCCAAACTGAAAACTAATACTACCCTGACCTCCATCACCATACTCGTGTCCTATAGACTCAATCCGGGGTGAAAACTACTGACGAAATCCAAGTTATAACCATTACCGACTTAGATACTGATTTGAGTCCTTACTTGCATGTGTTCTATTAAAGCTGATTTCGTTGATTAAACACTATTTAGCCGAGACTACTATTTGCACTGTGAGTTTCACTCCCCCACTTTTAATCTGTTTTACTGTTTTCTAGGGTGATTTGCATGTTACGAACTGTGTTAATTGCTCAAACTGTATGATGTGAATTATCTAACACACGATATTAGCCCCGATACAAGTGATTAACGTAAGCCGTGGGCAGTGGATAGTACTATTGGTCTGACAAACCCAGTTGCCGCCGGACAGGTGTGGCCGGCAGCCAGGCAACTGCACGCGTCCTAACCAGGTTATGTTGTTAGACATAACTACCCGAGGGCATTGAACTTCATGAGATGCAAGTGGTGCGAGTATGTGTTTGTGTGACACGGTATGATTAAAACAGTCTAGGTTTCACTTGTGACACTCGTGTACTTCCATCTACGAACCGTAATATGTGCAATTAAACATGTTGATACATTTTGAAACGAAACAACCAAACCAGTGGAACTCACCAGCAGCGTTTAGCTGACCCCTTTTAAAACTAACATGCATTTCAGGTAACTTAAGACTGATGTGATCCGTGTATGTTGTTCAAGACGTGTTTATTGGCAAATATTGAGATAGACGCATGCGACTTAGAAGACTTATGTGGTTCATGGGAACACGCAGTTGTAACATACATGTAGTATGTAATCAACATTTTGTAATTAATAAAATGTAATGTCTTTATAAACAATGTGCATGTACCAGAGGTGTCTGTTGCATCCCACGTTTTTTCTTCCGCTGCAAATCGGGGTGTGACAGAAGATGGTATCAGAGCCATTGGTTATAGAGAATTAGGTGCCTTTAAGGAAACCTAGACTATAACTCCAGGCTCGGGCCTTAGTGGACATCACTAGAAAATTAACCACTACTAAAAGTAGTTAATAAACACTGTAAAGTATCCTATTGGCGAGTACCAGGATGGCCTTTTGGGGCAAGTGGGTTACTATGGCCTCGAACGTAATAACAGACTTGCTCATACGAGGCGGTGTTGGGAAAGTCGTGGTAATAAACACGCTTAAATATGTGGAGTGATACATGCGCGTACCAAGGTGAAAGTGTGTGGATGTTTGTGTGTGGATTGATACACGCTTAAATTGGTGGATTATACGTTACTGCATGTGCCTTAGTGATAGGCAGAAAACTAGTATGACAGTCCATTCCACATTCCTACTGATCACATATTTAATATACACTAGAGTTTGATTCCTATCACTCACACAGTTGTTACTTATACTTTATGATGTGAGAACTCAAGACTTTATTATGATACGATCTCACCAACTCTACTCTTATAGCTACTATAACGATGGTTATATACTAGAGTGATACTTCAAAAAGAATATAGATACCCAAAGAACGCTCAGGTCGTTCTGATAGACTGGGAGGACGTGTACGGATCCTTACTCCACTTCTCATTGCTTCACATTCGGTTGTTATACAGTCATAGAGTTTAAACATCTTACGAAACTTTTTCGTCCGTGAATCCACGATCCATTTGATTGTCGCTTAGATTCCTCTTCTGTTTACAATATTGGCTTTAGCCTTCACATCGTGTGATAATAGAATGCTTCGTGGTATTCCTTAGCACATGTTTCGATATATGTTATATCTGAATATGACGATCTCCAGGGTATGGAGATGGCATGGAGCGCGTGAATAAGTTACCCTTCCCGTTGTCATTCGGTTCCCTGAGGTATAAATTTTGTGATGATACAGATTCCTCGGAACGCTTTGCATTGTGAAATCTCGTTTCGTGTGTGTAATACCCCGAAAACGGGTTTGGTAATTAAACCCCGTTAATACTAAAGAGCAGGTAGAATACCGTTAGTAGAAAAGATTAACCCGAAAATTATTAGGATTCAAATAAATAAGCCTAATAATAAATTGAAAAAAGAGAGAGCAAACAACTTGAGAAGACAAAAGTTCATAAGGAGCCCGAGTTAACGGGATTTAAAACAAAACGGGTTTTTAACTTACCGAACCTACTAAGTTGACTAGGAATAATTCTAACCTAGTTAGATAGTGCCTTATGAGTGGGTTAAAACACTTAAATTATGAACTAAGGAATATAGAGGGGCCAAACTTGTTAAACTTGAAACTTGATTTAATTAAAACAAATAAAAATCCACCAAACACACACAAGAGTGTGTGTGTCTGGTTGATTGAAGCAGAGGGCGACCAAATGGAAACCCCCAACCCTAGTTCATGCTAAATCTCTCAAATTGAAGGTCCAAATCAAGTCTAAATCGAAATCCAAGTACGAATTAGTGATCTCCACTGAGAAAGGAGTCACGAGGTATGTAAATTTCATGAGAAATCTCTAGTTAAATTTCTGAGCAAACTTAGAGAATTCGAATTAGATGGTTGCGTGTTCGTTATAAGATGAAATAGGAACATTGTAGTGTCTAGGAGTAAACCCTAGACAAGCATATGATGAAATTAGGTCTAATTCTTGTGAATTCATGATCACCATTGAAGGTGATAAGTGGGTTTTGAATAAACTCATGTAGGTGATGTTTTTAGGGTTTTTTATTGCTAAAAATAGTGTTATAATGTCATAAACATGTTTTAATTGAAAGTTGAATTCAAACAGCTTCTGATCAGAATTTACAGCCGACTTGTATTGGCTGTAACGTGGACAAAACGTGACAAAAACATGTGTTTCTTGAGTCTAAAATGTAATTCCAGGAAATATCTTTAAAACCCCAATGGAATTGCATTTTTTCGACGAAAATTAAAAGGTTTATGAATTTTTCGGTATCGAAGGTTCAGGCTGTGTTTTCTGGTAGAATTTGCAGCCCAGTACGAATGTCATAACTCAATTTAAAAATTGATTTATGATCTCAAATTTTTACTGTAGGTAACTTCAGGTAATTCCAAAAACCTCCAATTGGAATTTCGTCAATCGGATAAACGAAGAATTCTAAATGAATTTTTTCGTAAGCGGCAGTCAGAAGTGACGAATCTGATTGCAGCTTAGTAAGTGAATTTTTACGAATTTTTGGTAAAGAGTTAGATCTTGAAATTTTAACACAAGGCCTAACCCTCCGAGAGGTACGTCACATAAAAAAAGCATAATTTTTGAAGACTTGTAAACAGGTTAAACAGGTCACCAAAAACAGCCTATTTTCAGTGATATAAAATGTCTACTTGGTTGTGTGTAAAACGTGATTATATTAGGTGTTCGGATGAATGCTAATGATAAGAAATGTGTAAGGTGGAAAATCGTATTAAATTATGGTTAATCTAACCACCTTGTGAACATTGGATAATAGTTTGGCGCTTAACAAGCTAGGTGGAATCTTGTGGATGAAGCGGGTCAAACGGAGCGAGTATGGAAAGAAAAGCGTGGCATGGATGCAAGGTAAGTAAATCTTACACCCTTTTATTTTAGAATGCGTAACGATTATAAAGGTTATGAAAATGATAAGCTAATATTTGAAACGTGATGTTCTGACGTAAATTGAAACAGGTCGGAATAAGCGAAAGTGATGAAAACCATAATGAATGGTAAAAAGGGGTAAAACGGTAAATAAGTCAAGAGATGACGAACAAACAACAAGTTTTTGAAATGTTACCTCATGGGATAACTTATAATGAGAAAAAGGGATAAAATGGTAAATTAGTCATGTGTTGACAAACATAAGTTTAAGTTCAAAAGATACCCTATGGCATAAGCCAAGATGGGTTAAACATGTAAGAAAAAGATTTAAAGAAATATGACATTATGATGAGAATCCGAGGAGGGCCAATTGAGCGAAATGGTAAATAAATACCATCTTCCTACAATTATGTTATGTTTGGTCATTTAGGCTAAATGGGTCAAATGGTGAAGTTAACACCATTTGATAATAACGACTAACAAACGCTTGTCAAGTTTTATGCTCACAGGGATGAATTGTGTATGGAAATTTGTGTCGCTATCAAGAAGCGATTTATTAAAGAAAGGTATTTTTTTAAACGGGTCAATACTTGACCCGAGCCAGGTACGCATAAATAAGAATGTAAATAGACGAGCGATTTTGGTCAAATACCTATTGAAAGTCCTTTGTCGTTAAACGAGGGACTAAAATTGACCAAAACGCGGTCGATGGGTAAATCGGGCAAACGACCCATATGGGTTGTTTAGGAACTTGCATTTTGATTTGGAAATCATTATACATGAATACAAGTTATAGGCATAAACATTCGTGGATTAAATGCCTAAAATGGGTCGGTTGTGTAAAATGACTAACCGAAGGGTAAATTTGGGTTAATAAGTTAGGTATGCTAAAAATACCACAAAAGTATTCGTGGTAGAATATAAGCATATATTTTAGGTGTGGAATAACGAAGTGTGAAAAGAAAAGAGTCAGTTTAGACTAGATAGCTTAAATCCCCTAAACGGGTCAAAAGAAGGCGTCGCGCCGCGCGATTGGTTGGGCCTTAGGCCGTCGCGCGACGCGATGGGGTGCCAGTTGCGCGAAAATCGTTTGTTTAAGCTGTTATGCATTGCGAACCCATTTAAATACGTTTTAATCTACGTATGACTAATCTAACTCATGTTTTATGAGTTGCAGGTAAAATCCTAGTACCGGAGGACGATCAAGTTCAACAAAGAACCTAACACGTTCAAGATACAAGCTTCCTCATGGCATTTCGTTGTCATTTAAACGACGAACTTATTTATATTATGTTGTAAACCTTTAAGTTGTTTAAGTTTTAAATTACTGGTATTTTCTAGGGATCCTTAATCGTAATTACATGTTTATTTTCGTTATGTATACGAAAACCTTTAAAATAATAACAAGGGTGTTACAGTGTGACCGTCGGTTACATTGTGTTTTTTTCCAATTAATGAGTGTTTTGGATTTCAGTTGGTTATTCACGAAAAGTAATATTAGGCCTGCATGTTTTGGTGAACGGAACATTGATCATGTATATGGGTGTGGTGGATATGCTGCGGTACTTCCTATATATAAACACCCGGCTACATTATCAAGGTACCGTTACTCAGGGCAGACGGGCTTCATTTTGCGATCCGTTCGGTTATGTTTTGGGCAATGCAGTGTTGAGACTTCGACCCTGGTTGATGTGAAAGATGAGGCCACAGTTGTTGTAACCACGATATCTATACACGTTTGCGGTAATTCTAAATGAAAGGTAGTTGGGTCGACATATAATGACCTTTGGGTTAATCCTGGGGTTATGTCCATGTCGAGGTAGTGTTGCAGTCGTAGTACTTCCGTATTTCCGTAGTTTGTGCTGTCGTGGGATGATGCACATAAGTCACTATGGTGACCAATTTTGATAACGCATTTAGGCACTAGCCCTTATGGGTTAAGTCTGTGTGCAAAATTTGATAGATGTTATTATATAGGTGTTGTGTAATGGAATTGTGTGGTATGTGATAACTGAAATTGTGATAAGTGATGATTAACTATGTGACATTGATACATACATATCTATTATTTATAATGGAATGGCCCCGAAACGTGTACCTCGAATGACAGAGGCAGAAATTTCCCAACTGATAGCACAACAACTCCAAATGGTTATTCCAACAATCGTGGCGCAGGTTAGCACCGGTATTAACGCTAACCCCCAACCGAACCCACATCCGGGACCGTTAGGTCAAAACAATAACCAAAACAATGTTAGGCCAGTTTGCACGTATAAACACTTTATGGAGTGCAAACCTATGGAGTCTAATGGAACTGAAGGATCGAACGGCTTTGTGAAATGGACCGAGAAGTCGGAATCGGTCCCTAACATAAGTAATGGTCCGAGTAACTGTGCGGTAAAGTATACAGCTTGCACTTTTACCGACCACGCTTTGAACTGGTGGAATGCTATTGCGCAAACTCGCGGGCAGGATGCGATTAATGCTATGACTTGGGATGATCTTAAGATATTAATGAAAGAAAGGTTCTGCCCAATCCACAAAATTCAGAAACTCGAGCAGGAGTTTTGGAACCTGCAGATGCAAGGTGCGGATCATGCAGGTTACACAAATCGCTTCAATGAACTGGCACGCATCTTGCCAGATATGGTTCGACCGGAGTCCAAGAGGATCGAGAGTTATATCTGGGGACTGGCCCCAGAAGTAAGGAGTATAATTAATTCGGTGGAGCACCTGACCATGCACGGAGTGGTAGCTAGGTCAGGCACGGTTACGTACGACATGGTTAGACGCAAGATTTTGACAATGCCGGGAGAGACGACAGGAAATAAGCGAGAGGCCCCGGAAAGTAGTCGAGCGGGGGCAGCCATACCGAAGAGGGGGAGAGCCACTAGTCAAAGCTACGCCCTAACTACCCCAACGGGAAACTCTGGTGGCTATAAAGGAACAGCCCCAAAATGCAACAAGTGCACTTTGCATCACTATGGTGCATGTCGAGCAGGGATCTGCTCGAGGTGCCATAAAAGTGGACATTATACCCGAAACTGTAAGACACCAGTGGAAACCAAATGTTTCCAAACCCCAAGGCCTCAGTCTCTTCAGCAACGACCCCAACCACCAACACAACATATTACCTACCCTCGTACTTGCTACGGATGTGGCATTACGGAGCACTTCCGAAGAAGCTGCCCAAAGTTTGCTAAACAGCCAGCAGGAAGGGATACGCAAGGCCAAGCTTCTACCTCAAATGCAGCTCGAGGTCGTGCCTTTATACTTGGGTCTGATGACGCACGGCAGGATCCAAATGTGGTCTCAAGTACGTTCCTCGTTTCCGATCAGTATGCTTCAGTATTGTTTGATACGGGCGCAGATACGAGCTACGTTTCCATTAATTTCTTACCCCTATTAAATATGCCGGCTATTGAATTAACAAGTCCATATTCCATAGAACTTGCTAACAGTAAACCTATAACTAATCACCAAATCATTCGTGATTGTCCTTTAATTCTTAACGACCACCAATTCCTTATTGACCTACTACCGGTAGAGCTCCGAAGTTTCGATATAATAGTGGGAATGGACGGGTTGTCCAAGTTCAAGGCAGAGATTATATGTGAGCAAAAGATTGTTAGGATCCCTTTTCCTAATGATGAAGTTATTATGGTACAGGGAGAGAAGTCTGGTACCATATTAAACCTTATATCCCACCTTAAAGTGTTGAAATGTATACGTCAAGGATATAATGTGTTCTTAGCAAGTGTAATGACGACCGCACCAGAAGAACAACGTATTAAGGATATCCCAGTAGTGTGTGATTACCCAGACGTGTTTCCCGATGAATTGCCTGGATTGCCACCCAATCGGCAAGTCGAGTTCCATATCGACTTAATAGCGGGAACAACTCCAATTGCAAAAGCACCTTACCGTTTAGCACCTTCAGAGATGCAAGAACTATCATCTCAGTTACAAGAACTGCTAGACCGAGGTTTTATCCATTCTAGTTATTCACCTTGGGAAGCACCAGTGTTATTTGTGAAGAAAAAGGATGGAAGCTTTCGGATGTGTATTGACTACCGGGAGCTGAACAAGGTTACCATAAAGAATCGATATCCTCTTCCACGAATCGATGATTTCTTTGATAAGTTGCAAAGAGCCTGTTACTTTTCCAAAATCGATCTTAGATCCGGTTATCATCAAGTGAAAGTTCAAGAGGAAGATATCCCTAAAACAGCTTTTCGAACTCGGTACAGTCACTATGAGTTCCTGGTTATACCCTTTGGGTTAACCAACGCACCCGCGGTATTTATGGACCTCATGAACCGAGTTTGTAAACCATATCTAGATAAATTCGTCATAGTCTTTATTGACGATATTTTAATCTATTCCCAGAGTAAAAAGGAAAACGAGCACCATCTACGAGCCATACTAGAGATATTGAGGAAAGAGAAGTTGTACGCCAAGCTTTCAAAGTGTAACTTCTGGTTACAGGCGATGCAATTTTTGGGACATGTGGTAGATCAACAAGGGATTCATGTTGACCCTAGTAAGATTGAAGCTATTAAGAATTGGTGAGCGCCTAAATCTCCAAAAGAGATACGCCAATTCTTGGGATTGGCTGGATATTACCGTCGCTTTATTGAAAAATTTTCCTGCATTGCTCAATCCTTAACTGCCCTGACACAGAAAGATCGAAAGTACGAATGGGGTGAAGAACAAGAAACAGCTTTTCAGCTGTTAAAACAAAAGTTATGTGAAACTCCAATCCTGTCGTTACCTGAAGGAAACGATGATTTCGTCGTATATTGTGACGCATCTCGGCAAGGGCTCGGATGTGTCCTAATGCAAAGAAACAAGGTCATTGCTTACGCGTCTAGACAGCTAAAGGTACATAAAAAGAATCACACGACGCATGATTTAGAGCTGGGCGCAGTGATTTTTGCTCTTAAGATCTGGAGGCATTACTTGTACGGCATGAAATGTACAATTTATACAGATCACAAGAGCCTCCAACATATATTCGATCAAAAGGAGCTAAATATGAGACAACGCAGATGGGTGGAGCTATTGAACGATTACGACTGTGAAATAAAATACCATCCAGGTAAGGCTAACATAGTAGCTCATGCCTTGAGTAGAAAAGACCGAGTAAAGCCACTCAGAGTGCGAGCTCTTGGGATGATTGTTCAAACCAGTCTTAAAGAGTAGATTCGTAATGCTCAAATGGGAGCGTTGGAGGAAGGCCAACTTAATAGCGAAAACTTACATGGAAATGAAGGGAATTTTGTAAGGAAACCGGATGAAGTGTTGTATTTCAAAAATAGGGTATGGATTCCTACTCTCCATGACCTATGTCAACTGGTTATGGATGAGGCTCATAAATCTAAGTACTCTATTCACCCCTCTACAGACAAGATGTACCACGACCTTAAGGAATTTTATTGGTGGCCATGTATGAAAAAGGATGTAGCAGAGTACATGAGCAAATGCTTGACTTATGCCCAGGTTAAGGCGGAATACCAGAAACCCTCGGGAATGTTACAGCAACCCGAAATACCTCAATGGAAATGGGAGCAAATCATGATGGATTTCGTGACCCACCTTCCAAAAACACCCCAAGGTCATGATGCGATTTGGCTAGTAGTAGATAGACTAACTAAATCGGCGAACTTTATTACGATTCGTACTACCTACAACACCGACAAATTGCCCGAGATCTACACGAATGAAATTCTGGCTAGACACGGGGTACCAGTTGCAATCATTTCAGACCGTGATAGTCATTTCACTTCACACTATTGGCAACAGTTACAAGAAGCTTTGGGGTCTAGAATAGACCTGAGTACGACTTACCATCCCCAAACTGACGGCTAATCAGAACGTACTATCCAGACATTAGAGGATCTGCTTCGTGCTTGCACCCTAGACTTTGGAGGAAGTTGGTATAAGCACTTTCCCATCATTGAATTCTCTTACAACAACAGCTATCATAGTAGCATACAAGCTGCACCGTACGAAGCACTATATGGCCGGAAGTGCAGATCGCCACTTTGTTGGGTTGAAGTGGGCGATACTCAACTCACGAGGTCTGAACTAACTCAAGAGATGACAGAAAAAGTGCATAAGATCCAAAGTAGACTGAAAGCGGCCCGAGATCGACAGAAAAGTTACGCCAATGTTCGCAGGAAACCGTTGTCGTTTGAAGTAGGTGACAAGGTACTGTTAAAAGTGTCACCGTGGAAAGGAGTGATCAGGTTTGGCAAGACAGGAAAGTTGGCTCCGAGATACATTGGGCCGTATGAAATTATTGCTAAGGTTGAATCTGTAGCGTACCGACTAAAACTACCAGATGAACTAAGCATAATTCACGATGTCTTCCACGTATCCAACTTAAAGAAATGTCTCACGGATGAAGCAACTATTATACCGTTAGAAGATGTGCACATTGATGACAAACTCCACTTTGTGGAGGAACCAGTAGAAATAGTAGATGGGAAAACCAAACAACTACGTTATAACAAAATCTCGCTGGTGAAAGTCCGGTGGAACTAGAAGCAAAGAACTGAGTATACCTGGGAACGGAAGGATGAGTTCCGTAGAAAATACCCACATCTCTTCCCTAACTAGACGAATAGAATTTCGGTGACAAAATTTCTAAACCAGGGGAGACTATGACACCCATGACGAAACCAGGTTCACCCTAAACGGTCCAAAACTGTAACGCACACTTAACACTTTAAATTGCGTGAAAACCCTAAAAACATGTGTGACTTATATGCTTGATTAAATGATATCTGTTATGTCTCGGAGGAATCCGAGAACACGTTATGACTAACATGACACTAATAAGGGCCAACAATGCGAAATTGGTGTCCTTAGCCTTGAAACACGTGTTAAACAGGAGTGTTCCGTTTAACAACGCTTTAAACCTTTGACATTGATTATTAGGTTATCGGTAGCATCATTTAAGATTTCGAGTTCCAAGAACAACTTAGTTTTGTGCCATAGACTGTGACAAAAGGTTTGAAGCCAATCAGAGATCGGGCACGCAAAAGGAAGCAGCTTCCCGGTTAGGGAAACACTTTCGTTTCAGGAAAAACATAAGGCAATCAAAAGTGCAAGGAACGATCGATCAAGCTTAAAAACACTTAAACCACTCTAATACGAGTCTTTTATGATTAAAACGTAACTGGGTTCGGATTTCAAAACGGTTATTCATGACTTTAAAACCGAGTCTTTTGACACTAATTACACGCGAAACGGAGTCTGTCACGCAAATCGAGAATGCGTCCGGGACCCGGAAACGAACCTAAACACTCAACAGAAGATAAACATCATCTTTTAGCACACTTTATAAAGCACGAGGTGGCCCTAGGGGGGCCCACCTAAACCGCCACCACCCCCCCCCTTATATATATATTTTTTTTTCATTTTTTCCTTTTAATTTCACACAAAAATCCTCCCAAAATCCTGCTTCTTTCTCATAAAACCCAGCTGATCTAACAAGAACAAGCCTCAAATTAAAGGTATCAACCTTAATTTTTATGGTTTTAAACTTGGTTTCTTGATTAAACATGGTTTAGGCCATGAAAACCCTTTTTAATCCATGATTTTTGGAAGTTTAAACATGTTTATGGGCTGAATATGAACACCATATGGATTCCCTGGTATTATATGGCAGCCATGGTTACAAATCTTTGGGGTTTGATACCCTAATCAACACCTATTCGACAGAAATCGCTTAAGTAGTCGATTAACCGAAAAACAATGAAATAAAGCTTGATTGATCTAAGTTCTAGCATGTGTGGATTTTAATTGATGTGTAGGTTCTGAATATAGCCCACACATACTTCTGCACTCACAAGGAACGCTCGGAATCGAAGGAATCGCTAGGTATATGACCCGAAACTTGAATCTAGACTAGGTAGAATATTGTTCGGACCATAACTTGGTCCTGATACTTTGATTGAGCTGAAATTTGGTGTGGTGATGAAGGGTCGTGTCAGGAAGGTCCATGTAAAATTTCAGAATTTTTGGAATTTTCTACGATTTTTGGTGAAATTTTGAGTGTTAAAAAAACATTCTTGAAAAATTTACCAAACGGAGTCAATAAATCACAAAATTTTACAAAGACACTAAGAAACATATGAGGAATGTTCTGGGAAAATTCAGAGTCCAGTGGTTGAGTTTTGATATGGGTTAAAAATCCGCGTTTTTGTGAAATTTCGGTAACCGGAAACGCACCGAAACCAAATCCGAAAAATCTTAAAATTTTTGGAGATATTTTTGGAAATATAAGGAAGGTCCAAGAATTTTTTGGGAATTTTTAGATCAATGGTGGTAATTAATGTTAATTTTGTGGTTAAATACGGTTTTATAAATAATATATTTGATAAGTAAAATGCAAAAATAAATTCCCAAAATTTTTTTCCATATTCTACAGATATTTACTGAGTTATATAAAAATTTTCAGAATTTTATTTAAATTGTAGATAAAATGAAAATTTTTGGGATTAAAAATGGGTTATTTTAAATCAATTTCGGCAGTTTACCGTGTAACGAACCTGCCGGAACTGGGAACTGACCCAACCCGAAAAATACAATAATTGGAACACGGGGAATATTCTGGGAGATTCAATGGTGCATTGGACAATTGGGGTGTGTCCAATACCAGTTCGGGAACATTCCCGACGGTGGAAACGGAAACTCAAAACTGGGCAACCTGGACTCCCCAAACACCCAAACTCCCTTAATGAAAAATTAATCATTCTTAAATAACAACGTGTTGGCACTATTGGTATTCCCGTACCATTATCCAAACACATTAAACTACTGACATTGACTGGCACGCGAACCGGTGCCCGGAAGCCAAACTGAAAACTAATACTACCCTGACCTCCATCACCATACTCGTGTCCTATAGACTCAATCCGGGGTGAAAACCCCTGACCAAATCCAAGTTATAACCATTACCGACTTAGATACTGATTTGAGTCCTTACTTGCATGTGTGCTATTAAAGCTGATTTCGTTGATTAAACACTCTTTAGCCGAGACTACTATTTGCACTGTGAGTTTCACTCCACCACTTTTAATCTGTTTTACTGTTTTCTGGGGTGATTTGCATGTTACAAACTGTGTTAATTGCTCAAACTATATGATGTGAATTATCTAACACACGATATTAGCCCCGATAGAAGTGATTAACGTAAGCCGTGGGCAGTGGATAGTACTATTGGTCTGACAAACCCAGTTGCCGCCGGACAGGTGTGGCAGGCAGCCAGGCAACTGCACGCGTCCTAACCAGGTTATGTTGTTAGACATAACTACCCGAGGGCATTGAACTTCATAAGATGCAGGTGGTGCGAGTACGTGTCTGTGTGACACGGTATGATTAAAACAATCTAGGTTTCACTTGTGACACTCGTGTAATTCCATCTATGAACCTTAATATGTGCAATTAAACATGTTGATACATTTTGAAACGAAACAACCAAACCAGTGGAACTCACCAGCAGCGTTTAGCTGACCCTTTTTAAAACTAACATGCATTTCAGGTAACTTGAGACTGATGTGATCCGTGTGTGTTGCTCAAGACGTGTTTATAGGCAAATATTGAGATAGACGCATGCGACTTAGAAGACTTATGTGGTTCATGGGAACACGCAGTTGTAACATACATGTAGTATGTAATCAACATTTTGTAATTAATAAAATGTAATGTCTTTATAAACTATGTGCATGTACCAGAGGTGTCTGCTGCATCCCACGTTTTTTTTTTCGCTGCAAATCGGGGTGAGACAGGATGTGGTCTGAACATAAGATATGTGTGTAAATTCAAACATACGCCGTTTTTGACGCTTTTAGTCCCTCTGATCAAATAAGCGCATTTTCGCATACCGAACCACTGAAGGCTTTTTTCCAAGTTATGTAAGGTTATTTATGGTATGTTTAGCTTATGATCATGTTCCGGAATGTACGTTGCTATACGAAACGGCAGACTTTTGCAGTTAGACGCAAATAGTCCCTTTGATCGAATAAACTTGTTTTTGCCATACCAAACCTTCAAAATTTATTTCTAAGTTATGTAGAGGTTATTTAAGGTATGTTAAGTTTATTTCACTATTCCGGAGTGTTTTTCGCATTAAACTGATTACGTTTGCGTAACAGTTTGCGTATAACTTTCTAGAAAGCAATTTAGAGCTCGAAATCGAATAAGAGTTGATATGTATAAATGTCACATGTAATTGTACAAATCCCGAGAATGAAACACAGGATTTCATTAGATTTGTATTTGTATGATGGTTGTAGAGGCACAGGTGTCACAAGTATAGCATAAGCGAGTAACACAACATGCGATTTGTTAACGTTTTGAGATAGATGTGCAGTGCGAATCGTGTATGTCGATCAAAGTGAAAAGAGAAAAGCGTATAAATAACCAAAATTAAAACACATAAACATGTAAAACCACATAAATCACATAAAAGTTCACATAAAAGCGATAAATTACGGAGTCAGCGGTTGCGGGCTCAAAATCAAAACACATAAAATCAGCGATTGCAAGCTTGAAATCGATAATAGAGTGTCTCAGGGATTCGACTATTCTCAAGGATTTCGGGTACACGTTTTGGGTACACGTTTTGGCCTAATAGACTGTGCTCTATGACCGGAATATGGTGAATGGCACGCATCCTTTTGGTCTAATAGACTGTGCTCTACCAAAAGTGATTCGACTATTCTCAAGGATTTCGGGTACACGTTTTGGCCTAATAGATTGTGCTCTATCACCGGAATATGGTGAATGGCACACATCCTTTTGGTTACTTACGCAACTCGAGTCGTTGGGATTCATCGAAACTTTGGTGAAAGCTTTATAAAACCAAAATAGAGAACGGAACGAGTCATTAAGGTTCGGGTTTCATCCCTAACTTAGCGACTACGTTCCTATTTGTGTGATAGAATCACGAGATTAGCGAGAGAGAATTGCATCCAAGTACGGATTTCACTCCTGGTTCAACGCAAATTCTCATGTTTATAGTAAAAATGCACGGCGAACAAGCGATTCAATCGAGAGTTTGCGGTTTTCACACCTAGTCTCGATCTAATCAATCGTTCATTTTAGAAAATAGTGCAGTGTGCCAGCCTTAGGAAAGGCAGAGTGATAGAGTATAGTATGGCTGTGAGGCGATTGAGTAACAGTAATAGGCTCGCGCGGAACCCCTACCGGGTTCGCACGAGGCGGTCTTGTTACACCCTAACTTTTGCAGAAGCGTGATTATGTGTGACTTGCTTAATATCATTGAATTCAACCATAACAAACAACTATATGATAGAAACCACGATGTTCATCCATTTAGAAGTTTCAAAATAATACAACCATCATTGTTTTAAATCCAAACACAGACTTGATGTTTAAAATACACAACAACCCATGTTTATGTTCCGTACTGGACTTAACAAAAGACATTATTAAAAGCTAGGCTTTGAACCATGTATCGTATCCAAGATAAAATACACAATTCGAACCTTCAATGTTGGATGACATCTTTTATTGAAGACACAACTTGGAAAACCTTGGACGTCCGCCAGATCCATAATCAATTCCCTGAAATACATGTAGTTTGAAAACATCAACAAAAGTTGAGAGAGTTCATGTGTTTTGTATATGAGCTCGTAATAAACTTTGTAATCACTATAAGTATGTAATTGTATACCCCGTTATGAAAGTGTATATGAACAGATCAATTACTGATTTGCAAGGTCATTAATATGTGTGCAACGGTGTAGGAAGGCTCACACCTAGCAGATTTTGTACCGAGCTTCCGACTGGAAGACATAGTCACCACCTTCGGCCACTTCTGGCCCAGGGGTGGGGCTCGCAACACCCAAATAGATCTATCACTCATGTCCCTCGGTCCTTATACGAGGATTAATGGTCTTAAGTGTGCGCCTACCCATTCACGTGATCTAACAGTTCATACCTTAGCTAACCATACCATTTATAAACGTTTGTACACATTTTGTAACATGCATTTCACCGCCAAAGTTATAAAACTGAAAACGGTTAAAAGAAAAAGGGGGACATGAACTCACTGTCTTGCGTCTCGTAACTCGGTAACTCCAAGCTTTCCTTCGGTCGCACGACTACCTACACACGTGCTATGGTTAATTAGACGGATGGGTCGTACCTTGACTTTAGTCTTATTTGTTATGACTTATATCGTTGAGTTACAATTCTTGGTGTCATAGTATTATTCCAAAGTATATAATTATTTGTTAAAATAATAAATATTTTAACTTATATTATATTTATTAATTTTTGGAATATTTGTTAAAATAATATATTTTAACTTGACACATTATGTATTTATACACGTATATCTTTCCCCAAGGGTGGGTTTACTTACACTTGTATTCTTAGACTTGTGTATTTATTAAGTATTCTTATACTTAATTTTTATATTTATACTTTCTGGAATATTATTTTTAATTAATAAAAATTCAACAATATATATTCTTAACATATACAAATATTTTAAGAAAACTTGTATAGAAAATTATTTATAATTCTCCCTTGGCAAAAACATTTGTATTCTCATATAATCCTCAAAAATATTGTATTTTCAAGATTAACTTATAAAATATTTATAAATCAAATTTTCACCCCCAAAATAATATATTCTAAATTTGTTAAGATATATATTTTCTCCAAAAATATTATATTTTCTAATTTTTCAAGAAAACATATATTTCTTCTTGAATTTTTTTTGTTAATAATATGTTTCTACACTTGATTAATCACTAAAAATGTGACTAGTTTCTTTAAAAACCAAGGTTATGTAAATCTTGTAATTTAACATGGTTTCTTGAGAAAACTAGTTTGGAAATCATGCATGTTCATGACTTGTAACATATTGCATACTTCATCATTCAAGAAAAATACTTAGTCTTTCAAGTTCATGTTTACATATAAGGATGATCATCTTGATTTATCACAAAATCATCCTCTCACTTGCTAGATCATGTGTTTAATCACAATCTAGAAAGTTTCTCATGATGTTTAATATCATAAACACAAATAATCAACAATCAATAAGTATACAAACACTTAAACAACATAGATCATGATGATTTAGAGCTTTATGTTAGTGATTATGTTCTTGATTCTTTATGTTTTTCATGATTAGTCTTTTACATACACTTTTAACCAACATAACAAGAAGTAAAATGAGATTAGGAGGGTCTTACTACTAGCACAAGGCTAGGGATGAGATTCAAGATGAAGATGATGATGAACTTGGTGGTTAATAGCACTAGAGGGAGGTCCTTCAAGCTTCAAGGTCACCAAGCTCCTTAGACAAGCTTCTTACACCTTAAGATCACTTGAAATTGGATGAAGATGAGATGAAAGTGAGGGTGGTAGTGGTGCTTGGCTTCGGCCGTGAGGGAGGAGGAAGATAGGGAGAGAGTTAAGTGTTGGTTTGTTGTGTTAGAAATGAAAAAATGATCTTATGGTTACTTTTATAAACTTCCAACAATGCTTAATCTAATGGATAATATGCTTACTAAAATATGGAACATGATCACTTAAAATATTAAAACAAATCAAGGGTGGGGGCCACCCTTGAAACCGTATACATGAAGGGGGGGGGGGTTTGGTTAGCAGGTAATGGCTAGTTAGTTCATTTGGTTAGATTTTAAGTGCTAAGTTAGTGTTATTAGTTGTTATGTAATTATAAGAGGTGTTATGATGTTCGGGGACCATAACTAGCTCGAAAATGATAAACAATGCTTCTATTGAAAATTTGGTGTTTTGGGTAGTGTCCGGTTGGTTACTGGTTCATTAAGGTGTTAAACTATGCAGTTTAGTGTGCTTTATGTTACCTTTTGTGATAGTTTTGATTCCCGACACTTAGGAAAGCATTCTGGACCATTTAACCATAATTCTGCATGATATTAATTTGTTTAAATGCTGATTTTTGCTGAATTCTGTAGTTTATGTGAGTTTTAGGCACTTTCCGGCTTTTAAACTATCACTAGTGTGATAGCTGTTGTTATAGGAAAACTCAACCAGAGGTAGGTGAGTATCCCAACTGCCACCTAAATCCATTACACAAGGGCAGAGCATATCTTCCAACGTCCGAATAGTTCTTTCGCTCTGTCCGTCAGTCTGCGGGTGAGAGGCTGTACTCAGATTCAACTGAGAACCAAAAGCTTCTTGAAAGGATTTCCAAATCCTTGACATAAACCGTCCATCTCTATCAGAAATTATCGAGATAGGCACTCCCTGACGTGCTACCATCTCCCTAAGGTAAAGCTCAGCTAGCTTACCAGTGCTATCCTTCTCTCGAATCGGTAAGAAGTGCGTAGACTTTGTCAAACAATCTAGTATTACCCAAATCGTATCACATCCTCTAGGGGTTCTGGGTAACTCTGTTATGAAGTCCATAGAGATCTGCTCCCACTTCCACATGGGTACTTCTAGCTGTTGCAAGAGACCTGAAGGCTTCTGATACTCGGCCTTTACCTTTGCACAAGTTAAGCACTTCCCAATGTAAATGGCAACATCACTCTTAAGTCTTGGCCACCAATAGTAATACTTCAGATCTTGGTACCTCTTGTCTGATCCTGGATGGGTCGAGTGCCTCGATTTTTGAGCTTCATCGAAAATAACCTCTCTAATACCACCATAAAGCGGAACCCATATACATCCCACGAAATACAAGGTTCCTTCCTCGCTAGGCTTCAACTTCTTCTCCATTACTCGGAGATATTCAACCTTAATGTTCTCTTTCTTAAGAGCTTCTTTTTGCGCAGCACGAATACGCAACGTGAGATCCGTCTAAATAATCATTTCTAAAGCCCAAACCCTTATGGGCTTAATCCTTTCTTTTCGGCTTAAGGCATCTGCTACCACATTCGCCTTTCCAGGATGATACTTGATTTCACTGTCATAAACATTCAGCAACTCAACCCAACGTTGCTGTCGCATATTAAGCTCATTCTGATCAAATATGTGCTGAAGGCTCTTGTGATCTGTGAAAATAGTACATCGGGTACCATACAGATAGTGTCGCCAGATCTTTAATGCAAATACCACTGCGCCTAGTTCCAAATCATGCGTGGTATAGTTCTTCTCATGGACCTTCAATTGGCGAGAAGCGTATGCGATAACCTTTTGGCGTTGCATGAGCACACAACCCAATCCCTGACACGAGGCGTCGCAATAGACCATGAAGTCATCGGTACCTTCAGGTAGGGATAATATAGGTGCATTGCATAGCTTATTCTTGAGCAGCTGAAAAGCTTCTTCTTGCTTATCTCCCCATTCGTACTTCTTATCCTTCTGAGTAAGGGAGGTCAGTGGTTGAGCTATCTTGGAGAAATTCTCAATGAACCTGCGATAATATCCTGCTAAACCCAAAAACTGTTGGATCTTGGTCGGTGTCTTCGGAGTTTCCCAGTTCTTGATTGCCTCGATCTTTATGAGATCCACATGAATACCATTCTCTTTTACAACGTGACCGAGGAACTGTACGTCGCTTATCCAAAAATCGCACTTTGAAAACTTAGCGTAGAGCCTTTCCTTCTTTAGTAGCTCTAGGATGGCTCTGAGGTGGTGTTCATGATCTTCCTTCGTCCGCGAATAAATCAAAATATCATCGATAAATACGATCACAAATTTATCGAGATATGGCTTGCAAACCCGATTCATCAAATCCATAAACACTGCCGGTGCATTAGTCAACCCAAACGGCATCACTAGAAACTCGTAATGTCCATAACGAGTTCTGAAGGAAGTCTTCGGTATAATTTCCTCTTGAATCCGCAGCTGGTGATAACCCGATCGAATATCAATCTTGGAATAGTAGCTTGATCCTTGAACTTGGTCGAATAAATCATCAATCCTCGGCAAGGGATACCGATTCTTGATGGTTAGCTTGTTCAGCTCCCGGTAGTCGATGCACATTCGAAAGCTACCATTCTTCTTCTTGATGAACAATACTGGACCTCCCCAAGGCGAGAAGCTCGGCCTTATGAATCCCTTGTCTAGTCACTCCTGAAGCTGCGTGGATAACTCTTGCATCTCTGAAGGTGCAAGTCGATAAGGTGCCTTGGATACAGGCGTGTCGCCTGGAACCAAGTCAATGTGAAATTCGACTTGTCGCTGAGGAGATAATCCTGGCAAGTCTTCGGGGAAGACTTCAGGATATTCCCTTACCACAGGGATATCTTCCAGCTTCGGCTCTTCGACTTCCTTATCCACAACATTAGCTAATGTAACACCTCGCAAAATCACGACCAATATATTAAAGCCACGTGTCATGAAGGTTAAATGTGTAATGAATTAATCTGGAGGGACTAAGTAAGTAAAAGGATCAAACGTGTCATCATGACAAGCTCGTGCCTCTGAATAACCTCATAAGATGTCCGTATTCTTTGATGAATAAAAAAATTGTCGGACATAGAAAGCCGTTAGTGCTTAAATTGAGAATTTTACGAAGCATGGGGGTTAAAAGTGTCAACATGTTAAAAGTTACATCTGAGTGACCTTTTAACAATCCCGAAAGTATTGTAATAATTGTATATTTGCTCTCAAGAATATTTGATAGTAATTTTATGGAGATTCGATGAAAACAAGACTTTTCGGGTGATCTGACATCCAACCGGGAGCTTAACGGAGTTAATATGTGACCCAAGGCCCTTAATAGCTAACTATGGCGGTCATAAGTGCAATAAATGGAAATTATTTATACTTAAAATGGACCAGGGACTGAAAATGTTAAAGCTGAAACATTTTTCACCTGAGCAGACGGTTGTCGCGGCCCGCGTAGACTCCCTCTGATTCTTACGCCGTCCGCGTAAAAGGTGCCAACGACTGAAAAGTGGACAGTTGCATGTTGCAGCCTGTCCACCGACTTTGCATGGCTGATTTCGATACCAGGGACTGAGCAAATGGTTTTTCATGCACTAGGGACACTTGGGAACATCTGAAAACATCATAGGTACAACTGCATTGATCGTAAAGACTCCAAATTCTTATATAAGGCCGTGCATTGTTTCATTTGATCTTGCATACTTTCAAATTTCACTCAAAGCTCACTCTTTGAAGCCTCCTGGAGATAAAGGAAGCTTTCATAAGTTCAATATTCGTGCTAAGGACTATAGTAAGTGTTCTTAGCTTCCTTTGTTTATGTTTTATTAGCTTAATGGCCGAAAATCAAAGTTATCGTAATTAAGCTTTGACTTTGTGATTAATCACAAACGGTCCAGCCATTATTCAAATTAAAAGTGGCTATGTGTTGGTAATTATGTAGGTGTTAAACCCTTAAAACGGCACCTTAAAATTATCACGTTACCTCAGTCAATTGTCTGGTCAAACTTATTAATAAAAAGTCAAACGGGTCAGTTTTTGTAAATTAATTCATAACTGATAATGCTGAAGTTATGGAACATGTTTAAAAACTAAAATAACTTGGTAAATAATATAAGAACATGTTTAGGCATGTTTAACCCGACAATTCTGAGTTTAGGCTCGGTTCGCAACCGAAAGTCACAAATGTAGACTTTTGCTTTGACTTTCAGTTCTGACTCTATTTAGCTTAGTTTAGATATGCCTTAGGGTTCCTTTAGGACCATATTACATGTTAGTATAACCTTCTGAGATTGTACTATATGGTTCCTTTGAAATCTGAATTATTTGCATGTTTCCATTAAATGCTTAAAAGTTGACCATTATGCCCTTTTATGATTACAACAAGATTTTTGAAAATGTGAGAGGACAAAAACTTTTATTACGGATTTATAAGCATGACCTAAAAATTTGACATCAGTTCATGGTCTAAAATAGAAGTTATGCGCGATATCGTAAAATGAAAACTTTTTATTAATTTAATGGCATTTTTGGCATAAATCATATTTAAACTCAATTTTTGACACCAAACTTGCCACCTACTATTAAGATATAATATTTAAGGATTTTTGGAAATTTTTGTCAAATTTTAAACTGATCATAACATAGAGTTCTTGCATAGGCTCGGTAATTGACGATAATGCCCTTTTCGCTAACAAAATGTGTTTTACACATCCTTTACATGTAAAACCTTTTTCCACTGATTTTATACATTAAATAAATTATTTTAAATAGTAGAGGCTGATCAAAATATCAGATTCCCTTAAACAACCCGAATATCGTCAAATACCGACTTTTATGCGATTTTAGCGCATAGTATGGTTTAAAACTATATTTAACACCTAAGACTTATTACTTAATGATATTATAAGAAAATTTTTTATACTTTAACAGTAAGTAAATGTTTTGAACTCAGATTTCCAAATTTGACCCTTATAGCATATGTGAAATGACTAAAATGCCCCTATAGTGCATAGTTTGGCCATAAGTGATAACATTCACATATGTGTGATATCTTACTGATATAGCTTGTTAAATTAAATATTTTTACTGATTGTTTTAGACCAGAACCTCAAATTACTGTTTCACCTCTTTTATGAACTTTAAAATGACCAAAATACCCCTACGGGGCATAAATTGTTTTTAAATTCGTTTTGGGCATAATGGAAGATATCCTACTAATATCATAACTTATTTAAAGCATATTAACTTGTGGAACATGTACATGATTCATTTGGTTACCCGTTATGCATATTCGCGTTCGGTTCAGTTTATGTAACTAGTTTGCATAAATTAACCGAAACGGGTCAAACCTTATCATTTTTACTTCAAAATCCAGAATATGTTTAGTTTACCCATTTTATACAAGTCTTCATACTTGTCGGGTCTAAATCACATTCTAATCCGGTCTTCACTTAATCTTGCGTTTTGAACTGTAAACCTTTCATTAAAATTAACCGGTCTAAGTTAAGACTTAAATAAGACCCGTTAGGAACCTAATAGGTTATTAAAACCTTCGTTCCAGATTAGGAGCCCAGTAAAAGCTATTTGTGCTTGCTGATTGATATACGACTGAGAATAACATTATATTTTAAGCTTAGGTAAATACTTTTAACTTATTTTCCCTTATACGGGCTTGGGATACAGTATTTAATAATACCGCTTGGTCGAGTATTGAATCTTTAATCGATTAGTGGTTAAATCATTGAGATAACCCGTTTTAATCTGTTTTGTTTGATGCAATGCCTTTGGGGGGTTAATGACCGTGTCCTGGATATCCTCAGCTCATTCACTGAATGGCCACGACTTAACCACGGGGTGTAGGCATACACCTGACAGTTGCGTATGTAAAAGATATAACCACTCGTTGAGGATAACTCGTCGTGGGATTATATTAGTGGTGTGTCTATTAATCTTAAACCCGGTACTTCTAACCCGGGCTACTGAATGGACAACAAACATATAAATCTGTATACTCGATTATTTTAAAAAATTTCCCCAAGTTATAAAAGATTTTATGCCTTATGCATCCAAACCAATTTTATAAATACTTTTCAAAGAGAGTCAGTTAGTTGTATTTACCAGTGTAAAATGACATATTTTTCAAAAAGATTAAGTGCAGGCACTACGCGTAATGGGCTGGCTACTCCTAGTATCAAATAAAGAGTCTTGCAAACTTTTGATGCTTAAATCTGTTGAACAATATTTCTTTTTATTTTAGATCCGCCTGTGGATCCTCTTACAATCCGTTGTGTAATATTTTATTATAGTTTCAAATCGGTTTGTATAATTTACTTTTAGAATTTCGTTGTGCATTAAACTGTGATTAATTGACTATGATAATTTTAACTACGTCACGATACTCCCCACCGGGCCCACCGGTGATACGTGGAAATATCAGGGTGTGACAGGTTGGTATCAGAGCCAACATTGAGTGAACTAAACACTAGCCTTTTGTTTTTAATCTCAATGACATAGTTGAACATTCCTTGACTTCCTAGTCTAGGCAAATGACTTAGGACTAATCCTAATCTTATTATTTTCTTTTATTGGTTTCTTTTGTTTGTTTTGGCAGGAATAAGACAATGCCTCCACGTATTAGGGGCAGAGGTGGTAGAGGAAAAGCCCCAGTAATGATGAGGAATGACCACGAAGTCGGGCCATCTCACCGGCGTACTCCTTCGATACTCCTTCGACGACCTTTAGCTCTAGTCCCCAGGAGGATTGGAGAACTTATCTGGAGCCAGCAAGATGCTCAGTCTCCCTCAGTTCCTCACCATCATATCACGACTCATTCAGGCTCCATCAGAACAATGAGTCCGACCACTCTTACCACTCCTTCATCCCATTACATCGGTCGAGTTCACATCGGGCTTTCCAGGACCCCACCTCATACTTCCAAAGCAGGTTCAATCCAATGAACCAAGTTCAAGAACCAAAGGGTCCAAACCCTTTGGGGCCAAATGACCACTATCCTGAGAGGCAGGATATGGAGATGGACGAAGATCCAGATCCCGAGATGCCACCAAGTAGGATGCCGACGCATCCCATTGAGATTTCTAGCGGATCAACATTTCATGGTTGGCCTTATAGGGGCCCAGACAGATTTGCTGAAAGATGGGCCATATACCACTAGGAGTTTACTCCCCCATTCGACCCACCTCCACAACAGCAGGATCCCTCTGAGGATTCACGTTTTCAGGCTGTCACGCCACCACCACCACCGCTAGAGCAGCAACTGCCTCCAGAACCACCGAGGCAAAGAAGATCAGGTGCACGGATATCCGTGCGAGGGGGTTTCCATTTCAGCACCCCCAACACTCTAGTGGCAGCCACTACCCGCCACTGTATGAAGACCCGCAAATGGGTGGGCCTTCAAACCCTGTTTCCAAAGTCGACTCAGCTCCAGTCGCACCACTACCACCACCACCAATGGGTTATGATAACCCAATCCCTTCCTACCCCTGTGCAGCGGCGTATAACCCATTTGAGCATCCAACATATTCAGGTTACAATTTCTACAATGCCCTTGCCGTTGATCTGTACCTTGAAGCGGCCAACTACAATGCTCTCCACCCTGAAGGACCATTCACAGCGTACCAAACTGGGTACCCAACTTATGGGTATCAATATCCACCACCTCCTCAACCTCCGCAGCAGCAGCCGCCGCAGCCGCCACAGATCCAGCCACCGTAGCAGCAGGAGATCCTCCAACGGTTGTTCGAGGTGGAGCAACAGGTACAGGAGGAGCGTAGGAGCCACCAGGGTCAACTTAAGGGTTTGGAAAACCTGATAAAGGGGAAAAAGAAAAGTGATTATTGAAATTCCTTATTTATTTGATTTGTAATTTTTATTTTTCAATTAAGTCCCTATGTGGACATTTTATTTATGTACTTGGTCCCTGCGTGGACCTGTCTTTTATTTTTGTCCCTGCGTGGACAATGTTATTTCTTAAAAGTCCCGTTTAGGGCAATTATGTACTTCTTTTAAATTTATTGGAATGTTTATTTAAATTTCATTCGTCATTATATATATGAATATATTGTATGAAATAAATCAAATATCATTCCTTTTTATAATTAATCTGCCAATATATATTGAAAGAAAATCTTGAAGGTATAACCTAGCCTATATGTCATTTTAGACATGGCCCTGATGGTGAAACCTTTTTAAGATTCAAATCCCTGTTAACATCTGAAAACATGTTAGCACTCCTGGCAAAATGTGGTTCGATAAAATCACACTAGTCATCCTTGTATTGGATTTTTCCAATTTCTTTTTCTTACCTAAATTTAATTATCCATTAGAGATAAAGTGCCTGCGGGCCATGTTCATTGTCCAATGAGACAAAAAGACAGTTGTAGTCTACGACTCACTGTCAAGAAAAGGTAATTAACAATGTTCAAACCTTAATGCCTCGATCTTATAAGATCATGGCTATTAATTTTAAAATTTGTCCTTGTGACTAGGCCTTTTATGCCACTTTAATATCTTTAGTGATTTATAACTAGGGATAAATTATAATGAAAATAACTAACAAAATAACCAATATGGTTTGTATTTACCATGCTTAATGAATTGTCTAAATGACAATTCCATAATAAGATTTTTGAAGGAATTATTGTCATCATTTTATTGTAGCAATCAAGCTACATGGCTGAATCAGATGAGGTTAACAGTCATCCAAGGGAGAGAAATGATAACACCAGAGTTAATGTAGCTGGTGCAGACCTACAAGCATTAATAGATAATGTTGTTACTCGAGTCCTTGACAGACAGTTTAAAGAATCAAGCGGTTCTCATCACTCATCAAACCAAAGGAGTGTCCCGTCTAAGAAGATTGTGCTCAATCAAGAGCCACGTGTTAAGACCTGTTCTTATAAATATTTTATCTCCTGTAAGCCTAGGGACTTCATAAGGAAGAAAGAAGCCATTGATTGTATGACTTAGCTCGATGAGATGGATACAGTGGTTGATATTAGTGGTTGTGCAGAACAGGATATTGTTAAGTTTGTTTCACAATCTTTTAAAGGTGAAGCTTTGGCTTGGTGGAGGTCCTTAATCCAAGCCACAGGGAAGATCCCATTGTATAATTTGAATTGGGATCAGTTTGTTGCATTGATCAGGGAGAATTTCTATCCTCAGCATGAGGTGGAAAGGATTGAAACTGACTTCTTGACCTTGGTCATGAAGAACTTGGACGGTCAGGAATACCTTACAAGTTTCAACACCATGTCCCGATTGGTTCCTTTTGGTTACACCGGAACCAAAGCGCATAGCTCGTTTATAGGAGATCTAGCTCCAGAAATCTAGGCAAATGTGAAAGCATCTAGACCTACCACCTTCAGGTCAGTGGTTGATCTGTCTTTATCTCTTACTCTCGATGCAGTTAGGCAGAGATCGCTTAAAAATTCTGATGAAGGAAAGAGGAAACATGAGGAGGAGAACTCACGTCGATCTGATAAGAAACGAAAGGGGAACTATGAGCATATGAAGAGTTCCGGGTTTAAAAAGGACAACCAACAGACGGGTGAGAAACCCAAATGCAAGACCTGCCAAAAGCACCATTTTGGGAAGTGCAGGTTCGAAACAAAATCTCAGTCACAGTCGCAGTCGCAGCCTAGAGTTTGTGGAATCTGCAAGTCCAAGGAGCATAAGACCCTAGATTTCAAGAAAATGAAGGATGCAACTTGTTACAACTGTAACGAGAAGGGGCATATTAAGACCAATTACCCCAAATATGCAAAGAAACCTGAAGAGGTTAAGAAGACCAATGCTCGGGTCTTTCAAATGAATGCTCGGGAGGCCATTCAGAACGATAATGTGATAATAGGTACCTTTCTTATCAATGATGTTTATGCTAGAGTGTTGTTTGATTCGGGTGAAGACAAGTCTTTTGTAGACAATAAATTTTGTAAATTGTTAAATTTGTCTGTTAAGACTCTAAGCATAAACTGTGAAGTAGAATTGGCTGATGGTACTAAAGAGACAACTTCAACCATCCTAGATGGATGTTTTATATCCATTAGGAATCACTCTTTTCCGCTTTCTTTGCTGCTGTTGAAATTAGCAGGATTTGACATAGTGATAGGCATGGATTGGTTATCAAGACTCCTTATGGTGAGCCATTAACAATTCAAGGAGATACTCAGTACGGGTTACCTAAGCTAGAGTCCATGCTTAGGGCGTCACAGTGTTTGAAGAAAGGTTGTGTCATTTATATGGCATAGGTAACCATTGATGGACCAAAGCCCAAGATCGAAGACATCCATGTTATTTCTGAATATCCAGATGTATTCCCTGAAAAACTACCTGGTTTACCTCCAGATAGGCAAGTAGAGTTCAGAATCGATATCATTCCTAGAGCAGCACCAATTGAAAGAGCACCGACTGAGATGAAGGAGTTAAGGACTCAGTTGGATGATTTATTGGCAAAGAGTATTATTCGACCTAGCTCGTCCCCTTGGGGAGCACCGTTTCTTTTTTTGAAAAATAAGGATGGCTCGATGCGTCTATGCATCGATTATCGCGTGTTAAACAAGGTTACAATCAAGAACAGGTATCCGTTACCCAGGATCTATGATCTATCCGATCAGCTTCAAGGAGCAAGTTACTTTTCAAAGATCGATCTAAGGTCAGGATATCACCAGTTGAAGGTCAGAGACGAAGATGTGCACAAGACTGCCTTCAGAACACGTTATGGCCACTATGAGTTTTTAGTGATATCTTTTAGGCTCACTAATGCACCTGCAAGATTCATGGATCTCATGAATCGCGTTTGCAAGTCATACTTAGACAAGTTTTTCATTGTCTATATTGATGACATTCTTATTTACTCGAAGAATTAAGCAGATCATGAAAGACATCTCTGGTGCATCCTTAAACTTCTGCAGCAAGAGAAACTCTACGTCAAGTTTTCAAAATGTGAGTTTTGGCTTCGTGAAGTCCAATTTCTTGGATATGTAGTAAGCGAACGTGGTATCCAGGTGGATCCCGCTAAGATCGAAGCGATTATGAATTGGCAAGAGCCTAAGACTCCTACAGAGATTCGCAACTTTTTGGGACTAGCAGGTTACTATAGACGTTTCATTGAAAACTTTTCAAGGATTTCTGCACCTTTAACTTCGCTAACTCGCAAGAATGTCAAGTTTGACTGGGGTCCAAGCAGCAAGAATCCTTTGATATTCTTAAGCAGAAATTAAGCAATGCTCCCGTGTTGACATTGCCAGAAGGAATTGAAGAATTTGTGATTTATTGCGACGCATCGCACACCAGCATGTGTTGTGTGCTTATGCAGAAGGGCAAAGTTATTGCATATGCTTCACGTCAATTAAAAGTGCACGAGAAGAATTACACCACCCACGATTTGGAATTGGGTGCCGTTGTATTTGCACTGAAGCTATGGAGGCATTATCTTTATGGAAATAAGTGCGTGATTTATTCTAATCATATGATCCTTCAGCATCCGTTTAATCCGAAAGATCTTAACTCTAGACAACGCAGATGGATGGAAACATTAAACGACTATGATTGTGAAATCTGATATCATCCAGGCAAAGCGAATGTAGTCGCTGATGCTTTGAGCAGGAAGGAAAGGGTTAAGCCCATTAGGATCAACGCCAAGAGCATTGAATTGAAGAACCGCTTGAATGAAAGGTTGTTAGCTGCTCAAAAGGAAGCTATATTAGAAGCTAACTATCCGAATGAGAAGTTAGGAGTGACTGTCGAGCAATTTTCATATGGCAAGGATGGAATCCTAAGATTGAATGGTCGAATATGGGTTCCAATTCATGGAGGACTTCGAGATGTGATTCTTCAAGAAGCTCATAACTACAAATATTCAGTTCATCCTGGCAGTGATAAGATGTACCAGGATTTAAAGGCAAATTATTGGTGGATAGGTTTGAAGAAATATATAGCCACTTATATGGCTAAATGTCTGACTTGCGCACAAGTTAAAACATATAATCAAAAGCCATCTGGTTTGCTACAACAGCCTGAACTTCCCACTTGGAAATGGGAAATGGTAACCATGGATTTTATTGCTAAGTTACCAAAGACGAAACGTGGGAATGATACTATTTGGGTTATAGTTGACAGATTGACCAAGTCAGCTCACTTCTTGCCGATTAAAGAAACTCACAGCTCCAACAAGCTAGCTCAGCTGTACGTGGATGAGATTGTATCTCTTCATGGAGTGCCAGTGTCTAATATATCTGATAGGGATACAAGATACACGTTCCATTTTTGGAAGAGCTTTCAGCAATCTTTAGGCACTCGATTAAACTTCAGCACTGCTTATCATCCTCAGACGGATGGCCAAAGCGAGCGTACGATACAAACACTCGAGGATATGCTTAGGGCTTGTGTTATTGACTTAGGAGGAAGTTGGGATGACCATCTTCCTTTGATTGAATTTTTGTATAATAATAGTTTTCATTCGATCATTCAAGCAGCACCTTTTGAAGCGTTGTACGGAAGGAAGTGCAGAACGCCAGTTTGTTGGGCGGAAGTTGGAGATGTCCGACTGTCAGGACCTGATATAGTCCTGGAGACCACATACAAGATTGTTTGGATCCAAGATCGTCTCAAAGCTGCCAGGGATAGGCAGAAAAGCTACGCGGATAAAAGGCGTAAACCTCTGAAATTCGAGGTAGGTGATAAAGTGTTACTCAAAGTGTCACCCAGGAAAGGGGTGATGCGTTTTGGTAAAAAGGGAAAGCTTAGCCCAAGATACATAGGACCATTCGAGATCATCGAATGTGTCGGATCTATAGCTTACAAGCTTAATCTACCCGAAGAACTTAGTGGAATACATAATGTGTTCCACAGCTGTAATCTAAAGAAATGTCTAGCCGATGAATCGCTAGTAATGTCGCATAAGGACGTGCAGATAGATGAGAGCTTGAAATTCGTTGAAAAACCTTTGTCGATCGAGGATCGACAAGTTAAGAAGCTCCGAAGAAAGCATGTGCCGATTGTAAAGGTAAAATGGGATGCCCGTTGAGGCCCAGAATACACATGGGAGGTTGAATCCACAATGGAACAGAAGTACCCTCATTTATTTTAGAAAATCTTGAGGTCGAGATTTCTTTTAAGGGGGTGAGGATGTAACACCTCGCAAAATCACGACCAATATATTAAAGACACGTGTCATGAAGGTTAAATGTGTAATGAATTAATCCGGAGGGACTAAAATTGTCAAACAATGTAAATATGTAAGTAAAAGGATCAAACGTGTCACCCTGACAAGCTCGTGCCTCGGAATGACCTTATAAGATGTTCGTATTCTTTAATGAATAAAAAAATTGTCAGACATAGAAAGCCGTTCGTGCTTAAATTGAGAATTTTACGAAGCATAGGGGTTAAAAGTGTCAACATGTTAAAAGTTACCTCTGAGTGACCTTTTAACGATCCTGAAAGCATTGTAATAATTGTATATTTTGCTCTCAAGAATATTTGATAGTAATTTTATGGAGTTTCGATGAAAACAAGACTTTTCAGGTGATCTTACATCCAACCAGGAGCTTAACGGAGTTAATATGTGACCCAAGGTCTTTAATAAGTGCAATATGGGGGTCATAAGTGCAATAAATGGAAATTATTTAAACTTAAAATGGACCAGGGACTGAAAATGTCAAAGCTGAAACATTTTTCACCTGAGCAGACGGTTGTCGCGGCCCGCGTAGGCTCCCTTTGAGTCATAGGCGGCCGCGTAAAAGGTGCCAGCGACTGAAAAGTGGACAGTTGCATGCTGCAGCCTGTCCACCGCCTTTGCGTGGCTGATTTCGATACCAGGGATTGAGCAAATGGTTTTTTGTGCACTAGGGATAGTTAGGAACATCTGAAAACATCATAGGTACAACTGCATTTATCCTAAAGACTCCAAATTCTTATATAAGGCCATGCATTGTTTCATTTGATCTTGCATACTTTCAAATTTCGCTCAAAGCTCACTCTTTGAAGCCTCCTGGAGCTAAAGAAAGCTTTCATAAGTTCAATATTCGTGCTAAGGACTATTGTAGGATCGTTTTGTGACCCAAACGAGTCGTTCAGAAGAGATTAAATTCGTTTCAGAGGCGGAAACAAAGAAACGAACTTCGAAACAGCTTGCGTATCACTTTAAACACTGATTATATTGATATTATAGCGTTTACAATCAGTCTTCACACCGGCAGCACCTCGGTATGGAATACAAGGACCTATTCTGTTCTAACCGCTTGAAATGACAAATGACACCTTTATATAGGGCTAGTCTGATCGCTTGAAATGATACAATTTCTTTCAAGCAGTCAACTCATTCAAGCGGTCAAACAACAATAAACTATTCAAGCGAACAAACAAATATAATATGACTTTTCAAGCGAACAAGCGAGCTTTGTCTTCATGTAAATCCATGCAGACTGATTTGTATGAAATGATGATGTCATTGTTGTGATGTCATCCTTGATGTCACACATGTGATGTCATCATCCTTAAAGATGAATTCATGCTCGTTCAGATCTGCAACGCAACTAAGACTCGACATAAGGCGAAGACGACAGATGAATGCACCAACAGACTCCCCCTCAGATGTTGACGAGTCTTAAGTGTCGAGTCTTCGCATCTTCAGTCTTTATCAGTCTCTTTTCTTTCTTAGCATATACCAGGATCTTCTCTTTGGCTCTAACCTCGTCAGACTCCCCCTCTCATTATGATGGGATCGCTGTCTGGAATTAGCTATCACCTTGAGATCAATCCCTGGCTTTATCTCTGTTTAAGCTCATTTCCTGCATAAAATTCTCTCAAACACATAAGTTTTTACTTAAATCAACAAGAAAAACTTACTAGTAATAGTTACATCAAGTTCAAATTAATGACCCTGATTAACTAATCTAACTTTCTTTCTCAAAATAAATTTCTCAATTCAATACACACACTCCCAAACCAGTTCATCATGTTCAGCACTCGAAATTTTGAATATCAGCTCTCCAACATCAGTTGTCGAAAATCTTTTTGGATTTTTCAAAATTTATGCTAAAACACACTGAAAATCTTTTTGGACTTTTTAATAAAATGAAATGTAAAAAAAAAAAATTTACAGACAATATTTTTGTGAGTTCGTGCAAGAGGATCATATCAGTTTTTGAGACAAATCACCAACACCGTTAAGCTTGATTTCATTTTAAGCTCTAAATGATTCACATTGATTGACGATATTGTTGTCCACTTAAACTCAATCTAAAAACTTTCGAAATGCTTACCGATACGTTAAGGTATATTAATTTGCACTAAATTCTTATGGACCCCACGATCTCAGCATATCCCCTCATCATGCAATACACTGACTCAAGTAATGCCTTTAAACTATTATCAACTGTGATTTGTGCGAAAATATAGCAGAATGTTTAAACATTAACAATCAAGTCGATACTTTCGTATACACAGAGAAAGTCCAATGTTTAAACAAAATAAGAAAAATAAAACAAGTTGAAGTTGTTTAGGCTTTAACCACCAGGTCGATACTTCCGTATACGCAGAGGTGATCCAAGGCTTAAACGAAACACCAAAGAAAATAAAGCAGAACGTTTAGGCAACAACATCCAGGTCGATACTCACGTATACGCAGAGGATGTCCGATGCTTAAACAAAATAAAGAAATAAGACAAGTTTAAATCTTTGCAAAATAAAATGCACAATCACAATGACTTTTTAGCAAAGTTGTGAAAGTTCACAAACTTAACCAGTTTTATGTCTTTCGACAATCAGCGATAACTGAGTAGGCACACAATCAAGAAGGACAAAACTAAGTACTATGCTTTTGATCATGTTTCCCACTAGAACTAGGCTTTTTCATTTAGGTTTGTATCGTTATCGCAAATCTACTAGTCTAACTGAGCCTATCGTCACATCTTTAGTGAAATCGTTTATCACATTTGACTTTACATATCTTTAGCTTGCTGTGATAGTCCACTGATTTTCTATCATTTCCTCTTGTTTCAGCAAAACTCATTTTTAAGTTTTTCAATGTTTTTGACATTTTCAAATTTTCAAATGTTTTTGGATTTTCTAAAAATTTCTTACTCCCCCTAAAATGCAAACACATTTTAGGAAATTTGAAAACAAACTGTACAAAAATTTCTTCTCCATTCACTTGGCATGAACAATCAGAACTCCCCCTGACAACAAAACATTTTCCCATAATGATTTCATAACACTTAAGTTTGTTTTAATCAAAATGGTTTTTCCGGAAAATAAGTTTTGTGAGTCAATTCACAAATATGGGGATCTTCATCACCTTGTTCTCTTCAACCACTTGTAAAGATTTAACATTTCCGATTTAAACAATAATACCACTTGTAGAAAATCAAGTACAACTTAATGTCCCTGATTTACCACATGTACGTCGAAATATCACTTTCGTGAATTTCTCAAGAAATGTGCCGATTCATGTTCCACGCTTACCAACCTGGGAACTCCGGCAAGTCAGGTTTTTCATTTAAACAGATTCACCCAAGCCTGACTGTCCTTGGGTGATTTTGAATTCTTGTTCAACAATGGTGGAAAGTTTGCCTCATCCATTGTTAGACTAGAACTCTCAGTTTTTACCTCAACAACTGGCTCTTCTGGCTTTACCGTACCAGAATCATTGCCTGCACATGGCTTGTCTGACTTTGATCTGTCAGATTCATCGCCTGAAGGTGGCTTGTCTGACTTCGACACGTCAGATTCATCGCCGACCATTTTCTTCTTCTTCTTTTCTTCTTTCGTCCTCAGATTTGTATCTGATGAATACGTCTTGCTTGACTTTGCAATCGAGGGAGTCGATTCATCAGAACTCTTATTTTTAACAGATGAACCCGAGGACAAAATCTTCTCGAGATACTCTCTGGCCTTCTTCCTCTTCTTTCTCAGTCTGTCTTTTTACCCTTGAGAAAGCTTCACTTTCATTTCCTGAACTTTAGGTTCTTGAACCTTTTGTTCTTTGGACTTGACATGGACTGATTTCTTTGCCATCTTCTGAGAATTAACCCTCAATCTTTCGTTTGATCTCCTTGGGCAATCTCTGGCAATGTGACCTCTGATGTTGCAGTTAAAGCATCTCCTCGTCTCATAACTCCAACCTTGGCAGTTAACAGCAATGTGTCCTTGATAACCACATCGGTAACACACTCTGTTATCGTACCAATCACCATTTTCAGCCCAAATGCTCAAATCAAAGCACTGTTTGGCTTGGTGATATTCCTTTTTCCTTTTGATTGCTGGATTTGACTTTTGAGCATTGTGGTCCAACCTGCACCACTTATTGCCAACAATTTTAGAGTTTTCATTTTTCAATTTTTGTAATTTTTCATTGCGATTGGATGATTGATCTGATGAGCTGTTATTTTCTTTTTGAACAATTTTCTCCTTTTTAATCTTTTGTTTTTGTTCCACTTTCTTCTTCAAAGGTTTTTGCTTAGAGCATTCTCCCTTTTCAGTTGATTGCGGAACAGTTTCTTGAAACTTTTCTTTTAACTTCAAAAATAAATTCTTTTTCTTCATTTTTTGGAACATAATTTAAAGGTTTTGGGCAAGGAATAGTTGAAGTATTCACAAACACCTTCAACTTTTCTTCCCATTCATTGATTTTCTTTTGAGCACATTCTGCCTCTTTTTCAAGTCGAATGATCTTTTCAAGATGAGAATTGATTGCAATTTGTTTTTCAAGATTGTTTTTACTAAACATATCTCTCTCATCTTCTAAAATTTTTATTTGACTTTGAAAAACTTTTTCAATCTTTGATTTTTCATATTCAAAACTTTTAATTTTTTCTTCAAAAGTTTTGTTTTCTGATGTTAAACTATTCAAGTCATTTAACAGTTTAACATTATCAAATTTAAGCTTTTGACAATTTCCCTGCAACAGAAGAATCTGGTTAATATCAGCTTGCTTCTCATCCCTCAACTTTTTAACTTCCAATGTCAAACTTTCTGCATCTTTCAAGAGTTTGTCATTATCAGCCTTAAAGTTGTCACATTTAGAGCACACTGATTCTGAACTTGAAGATCCAAGCTTCACAGATTTTTCATTCTTTGTAACTTGCTCTGTCTCTGTTTTGTATGTTCCTGCACAAAAGATTTTAACGAAGTCAAGAGGATTCATATTCTCATCAATATAACAACCCCTCTTCATATCGTATTTCATAACATCTTTTGCACTAAGACACACACAGACTCTTTTGTTCAGTTCTACAACCACATCCAAACTTAATTTTTTCAAATTATTTTCTATCCTATTCAACAACCCTTTCTTTTTTTCTTCATTATCATTCATATGTGTTGTAAGTTTACTGATGAATTTACTTAAAGATAATTTTGAAAAACTAGAATTCTTTCTTAGATTTTCCAAAAAATCATCCCATTCAGCTGGTAATCCATTAGCAAACTTTGATATTATTTCAGCTTCTGATATCATTATCTTGTTTTCTTTCAAATGGTCAATCAAACAATCAAATCGCTTCTCCAGATAATCTAATTTTTCATCTTTCTTACACAGAAAACAATCAAACCGGTTAACCCAAACATTCATGGACAAACCTTGATAATGACTACTGAAATACCCTCGATACCAGTTATTTATCCTTTCAAGATCATGGTTTTCTTTTTCATCAAAGACCACTTCCATTTTTCAAACAGTCCCGACAAATATGGATTCACATACAACACTTTAAAAACCTGACATACTGAATATCAACTAAATTTCAATTGAACATCAATATCTACTAAATTCGACATATCACAAAACAATTTCAAATTTTTAATCTTTTTTTATCACATGCACTGACAACAGTTTTAATATCTCATTAACTATTCAATGACAAACAACATTGATTAGGCCTCACAACTATAATGGCCGACTCATTTACTTGGATTCAATTGAATTATTATAACTATCACATGAATCGATGATAATTGTGTATATGGAAAATGTATAAATATTCAATTGAAATCTATTGAATCAACTACACCCATTAAGCCGACAAACTAATGTTTCATGAAAAACTGATTGGACCGTCCTTCTGTATTCATGTGAACCACTGACCAACTTCTTTTAATGTTTCACACAAATCAATAAACTTTTCACGTGAAAGATAGTTCAAGTAGTCATCGTTTTCAAGCAGGCAACTATTTCAAGCGAGCAGATAATTTCAAGCGGTCAAGATGTTTACAAGCGAGCAACTATTTCAAGCGAGCAAAACAAAATATTTCAAGCGACCAAGCAATGTAATTTCAAGCGAGCAGCAGTTTCAAGCTAACACACAATGTTATGTTCGCTTGAAATGTTGATGACGTCAGCAATTTCGAAACAATTTCAAGCTAGCAGACCGATTTGAACCAGATTTAAGTCGATTTTAAAGCTGAAACTTTTCAGGATTCATTAATACATGCTTACGAACAAGATATGTGAATTTGAGCCGTTTTTAACCGTAAAAAAAAATAATTTTGAAAAGAAATGGCGTAGAAATCAGAAAAAGTGATGAACACGAGCTGTTTTGACAAGATCTCTTCCTCATGAGCTCTGATACCACTTGTAGGATCGTTTTGTGACCCAAACGAGTCGTTCAGAAGAGATTAAATTCTTTTCAGAGGCGGAAACAAAGAAACGAACTTCGAAACAGCTTGCGTATCACTTTAAACACTGATTATATTGATATTATAGCGTTTACAATCAGTCTTCACACCGGCAGCACCTCGGTATGGAATACAAGGACCTATTCTGTTCTAACCGCTTGAAATGACAAATGACACCTTTATATAGGGCTAGTCTGATCGCTTGAAATGATACAATTTCTTTCAAGCGGTCAAACAACAATAAACTATTCAAGCGAACAAACAAATATAATATGACTTTTCAAGCGAACAAGCCAGCTTTGTCTTCATGTAAATCCATGCAGAATGATTTGTATGAAATGATGATGTCATTGTTGTGATGTCATCCTTGATGTCACACATGTGATGTCATCATCCTTAAAGATGACTTCATGCTCGTTCAGATCTGCAACGCCACTGAGACTCGACATAAGACGAAGACGACAGATGAATGCACCAACAACTATAATAAGTGTTCTTAGCTTCCTAAGTTTAAGTTTTATTAGCTTAATGACCGAAAGTCAGAGTTATCGTAATTAGGCTTTGACTTTGTGATTAATCACAAACGGTCCAGCCATTATTCGAATTGAAAATGGCTATGTATTGGTAATTATGTAGGTGATAAACCCTTAAAAGGGCACCTTCAAATTATCATGTTAACTCAGTCAATTGTCGGGTCAAACTTATTAATAAAAAGTCAAACGGGTCAGTTTTTGCAAATTAATTCATAACTGATAATGCTGAAGTTATGGAACATGTTTAAACAATAAAATAACTTGGTAAATAATATAAGAACATGTTTAGGCATGTTCAACCCGACAATTATGAGTTTAGGCTCGGTTCGCAACCAAAAGTCACAAAAGTAGACTTTTGCTTTGACTTTCAGTTATGACCAGATTTAGCTTAGTTTAGATATGCCTTAGGGTTCCTTTAGGACCATATTACATGTTAGTATTACCCTGTGAGATTATACTATATGGTTCCTTTGAAATCCGAATTATGTGCATGTTTCCGTTAAAAACTTAAAAGTTGACCATTATGCCCTTTTATCATTAAAACGCGATTTTTGAAAATGTGAGAAGACAAAAACCTTTATTACTAATTTATAAGCATGTCCTAAAAATTTAACATCAATTCATGGTCAAAAATAGAAGTTATGCGCGATATTGTAAAATGGAAGCTTTTTATTAATTTAATTGCATTTTTGGCATAAATCATATTTAAACTCAATTTTTGACACCAAACTTTCCACCTACTATTAAGATATAATATTTAAGGATTTTTGTAAATTTTTGTCAAATTTTAAAATGATCATAACATAGAGTTCTTGCATAGGCTCGGTAATTGACGATAATGCCCTTTTCGCAAATAAAATGAGTTTTACACATCCTTTACATGTCAAACTTTTTTCTACTAATTTTGTACATTAAATAAATTATTTTAAACAGTAGAGGCTGATCAAAATCTCATATTCCCTTAAACAACCCGAATATCGTCAAATACCGACTTCTCTGTGATTTTAGCGCATAGTATGGTTTAAAACTATATTTAACACCTAAGACCTATTACCTACTGATATTATAAGCAAATTTTTATACTTTAATAGTAAGTAAAAGTTTTGAACTCAGATTTCCAAATTTGACCCTTATAGCATATGTGAAATGACCAAAATGCCCCTACGGTGCATAGTTTGGCCATAAATGATAAAATTCACATATGTGTGATATCTTACTGATATAGCTTGTTAAAATAAATATTTTTACTGATTGTTTTAGAACAGAACCTCAAATTACTATTTCACCTCTTTTATGAACTTTAAAATGACCAAAATACCCCTACGGGGCATAAATTGTTTTTAAATTCGTTTTGGGCATAATGGAAGATATCCTACTGATATCATAACTTATTTAAAGCATATTAACTTGTGGAACCTATACATGATTCATTTGGTTACCCGTTATACGTATTCGCGTTCGGTACGGTTTATGTAACTAGTTTGCATAAATTAACCGAAACGGGTCAAACCTTATCATTTTTACTTCAAAATCCAGAATGTGTTTAGTTTACCCATTTTATACATGTCTTCATACTTGTCGGGTCTATATCACATTCTAATCCGGTCTTCGCTTAATCTTGCGTTTTGAACTGTAAACCTTTCATTAAAACTAACCGGTCTAAGTTAAGACTTAAATAAGTACCGTTAGGAACCTAATAGGTTATTAAAACCTTCATTCCAAATTAGGAGCCCAGTAAAAGCTATTTGTGCTTGCTGATTGATATACGACTGAGAATAAAATTATATTTTAAGCTCAGTTAAATACTTTTAACTTATTTTCCCTTATACGGGCTTGGGATACGGTATTTAATAATACCGCTTGGTTGGGTATTGAATCTTTAATCGATTAGTGGTTAAATCATTGAGATAACCCGTTTTAATCTGTTTTGTTTGATGCAATGCCTTTGGGGGGTTAATGACTGTGTCCTGGATATCCTCAGTTCATTAACTGAATGGCCACGACTTAAGCATGGGGTGTAGGCATACACCTGACAGTTGCGTATGTAAAAGATATAACCACTCCTTGAGGATAACTCGTCGTGGGATTATATTAGTGGTGTGTCTATTAATCTTAAACTCGGTACTTTTAACCCGGGCTACTGAATGGACGACAAACATATAAATTTGTATACAAGATTATTTTAAATAATTGTCCCACGTTATTAAATATTTTATGCCTTGTGCATCCAAACCATTTTTATAAATACTTTTCAAAAAGAGTTAGTTAATTGTATTTACCAGTGTAAACTGACGTATTTTTGAAAAAGATTAAGTGCAGGTACTACGCGTAATGGGTTGGCTACTCCTAGTATCAAACAAAGAGTCTTGCAAACTTTTGATGCTTAAATCTGTTGAACAATATTTCTTTTTATTTTAGATCCGCCTATGGATCGTCTTATAATCCGTTGTGTAATATTTTATTATACTTTCGAATCGGTTTGTATAATTTACTTTTAGACAATGTTGGTGCATCTAGTGTCTGTTAACTTCGTCTTAATCGAGTCTTATGTCTAGATAGGATAAACGAGCACACAACAGGGTCGAAATTAGGGGTTTACATGTTAAAGTGGGTGATTCCGCTTGAAAGTGTCATTGTGCAGTTCAAGCGAAATCAACACATGTGATTTCGCTTGAAACAACCTGTTGCATGTTCAAGCGGAATCAGCAACATTATATATAGGTGTGTGCCGGTGTTCATTTGGAGCGGAATCTGGTCATATGCTCTGAGTCGAGGTGCTGTCCGTTTGTCATTTGAACGTGTAAAAAGCTTAGGATTGATCACTAAAAGGATAATTAGAAAGGAACAAGCTGTGTTGACATCTTTTACATTGATTCCGCCTTTGTACTTGATGATGAACTACTCATACTGACTGTTTAGGGTCACTGAATGATCCAACAAGTGGTATCAGAGCTCAGGACGAGGAGTTCATACCAATTCAGCTTGATTTTACCGGATTCTAACACTTCTACTCATTCTTTTCTGATTTGAACGAAATTTCATGGTTGAAATGGCTTAAAACTCACACATATCAAGCGAAACATAGTTCTAACTAATCCTTGAAAGTATTGGACCTTAATTCGAACGAATTTTGATAAAAACTTGTAATTTCGCTTGAAAAACTGATCGAATTGCTGATGTCATCTTGATTCCGTTTGAAAGATATTGTCTGATTTCGCTTGAAAATCAGATTTCGCTTGAAAGTTCAAGCGAAATAAGTGATTTCGCTTCAAGTGACCTGATTTCGCTTGAACTTGAATTGTTATTTCGCTTGAAAAGCATATTTCTCTTGTAAAGCTGATTTCGCTTGAGAGCTTATTCCGCTTGAAGCTGATTTCGCTTCAACTGTTTCCGCTTGAAATTGTTGTTTTTCAAAATAAAAATTTTCTAAGTGTTTGTTGATTATTTCAGGTACGTGAAGATGGATGATTTCAATCCATTCTGTGACATTTTTGCGTTTGCTGGAAATGGTGGAGATGATATTTAAAATGACACATCAAACAACACAAATGAGAAAGCTCCGAGTGCGAAAAAGACTCTTTCGGATACATTAAGTGTTGAAAGTGCCTATGGAACATACAACAAACCTCCAAAACTGTTGGCTATTGAAGATTACAATAGGTGGGCTACAAGATTTGACGAGTGGCTTCAAGCTTTTGCATATCAAAGCTGGAAAAGTTTAAAGAATGGTTACATTAGAGGAGAAAGGTTTGGTGAAAGTTTGACAGATCCTGATGATATTGAAAGATATATTTCTGAACAAAAGTCCATTGCGTTGATTCATCAGTCTGTGAGAGATGATATAATTTCGTTGATAGAATATGAAAATTCAATAGATCTTTGGGAGAAACTGAGGGTAAAATGTGTAGGTAGTGATGAGATAGTCAAAAACAAAAAGAAACTGTTAAGAAAAGAGTTTGATTTGTTTGGTTGTTTAAAGAACGAGTCTGTTTCGAAGAAGATTGAGAGGTTTGGGCATCTGAAATTGGAGCTGGCAAGACACAAAATTGTATATACTCAAGAAGAGTTGGTTGACAAATTGTTCGACTCACTACCGAATGAACAAGATTGGCAGTACTTTGCATTAATGCTGAAGAATACAATCAAGTCTGACGAGTTCACAGTGGATCTGCTTATCGAAAGACTGGAGAGTCACGAGTTGGAGATTAAGAAATCTAGTAAAGTCAATAACACATCTTATCAGCAGAATGTGGAGTTGTACTACAGAGGAAATCTACCAAAGACTGGTTCTCCAAGAACAACATTTTCTACAGAAAGTTCAAATTATGTGAATCAAGAAACTCTTCACAGTGGTTTTCACAGTGGATCTTCTTCAACAACTTCAAGCCAATTTGCATCAAAGAATGTATTTCAATGCAATATTGCAGTGGATTTGACGAATGGTCAAAATTTCAGTGAAGAGTCCGCAAAACAACAGATGGTGTTCTTAGCATCGGTATTAGAATCGTATGAGAGCCTCGTGGCGGGCAAGATTGGAAACACCAACCTGACTAAGGAGGACTATGATCAAATAGATCCTGAAGAGATGGAACTGATAGATATCAGGTGGTGTATGGCCAGTGCAGTCTGAAGAGCACAAAGGTTTATGGATATTACTGGAAGACACTCTATCGAAGGGCCGTCCACAAAACTTGGCTTTGACAAATCAAAAGTCACGTGTTTCAGGTGTAAACAAAAAGGACATTTTAAACGTGAATGTCGTAACACTCCTGCTGATGATACTGCAAATCCATTCCGCGAGGATTACTACAAAAGAGCGATATATCATCAGAATAAATCAGAACCACCCAGAATGAAGCAGCTTGAGGATGCCCCCAAAGAAAAATCAAGAGCTCTTGCTGTTATTCATGATGATGAAGGTTTTGATTGGAGTGAACTAATACCAGAGGAAGATGCAGTAGCATATGCTTTCGCAGCAGAAAAGATTATTCCTGTCAAAGACACCCGAACTGAAGAACAAAAATACCTCGCAAGAAAGCAGAAAGCAGAATTCAAGATGATGAGATTATCTAGGGTGTTCAGTGAAGCCAGGAAAGCAAAGAGATGGGATGCTGATAGAGAATGTTACCTTGATCCTCAAGGAAACATTGCTATTGATACAAAAACTCTTAGTATAGAAGCTTTCATTGAGGAATTCAAAGCAGAAGAAGATGCCAGACAGAGAGAATGGTGGGGAGGAGGAGAATCTGATGAGAAAGAGAAAGAGACAGCAAAAGAACCGCAGTCAAAGAAAGTGGATGACGGAATTATTGATACATCACAGGATTTCATCGCTGAAAATCTGACGAAGATGGCTGACAAAGTGCTTGCTGCAAATGAACTTGAGGTAGACTCTAAGTCTGAAACTGAGTCTAAAAGCAAGGTCAGTTCAAACGTTTCAACAAGTGAGACAGGTAAGAAAGTCAAAGGTGATAGTGAATGAAAAAGTTGCATGAAAAACTGCAAGTTTTGTAGTACACTCACTTATCTTAGTGATTCAAAGGTTGTAGAACTGACAACAAGAGTCAGAAAGGTTGAAGATCAGATTCTAGATCGTGATAAAATGCTAAGAGCTTCAAATGATCGAGCTAAAAAGTTAACTGAGAAAATTGAAAATGATAAAATTGAAGCAGAAAGAATTAAGAAAGAAAATGAAAAATTGGTTCTTGAAAATCGTAAAATTTCAGAAAGTTTTGACAAACTAAAACGAACGGTAAAAGATTCTGATGAAAGAAACGGTAAAACCAATAAAGAAAATAAGCATTTAACTATAGTTCTTAGACATAAAGAAGAGCAAATCAACCAACAACTGGATGAGATTGCTAAATTGAAGCTTCAGTTTGAAGAAGCTAAGATTGAGAATGAGCGCATCAATCTGAAATTAACCAGTTACAACTCCGCAAGCTTTGTTTTACAACACATTGTTCCTAAACCCATCAGGAAAAACAAAGCAGGAGAAGATGTTTACACGGATGGAACTGGGGTTGGGTTTCATCAGGTTCCACCGCCAGTGTTAAACAATTATTCAAAGAAAAAGTCCGGGTTGGCTAATGATGAAGATGAAAATGAGGTTAAACTTCCAGACACAATTGATGTTACATTCACTTCATCATCTGATGAAGGAAGTGTCCAATCTGAAGTTGTTAAAAGTGTGGTTGAAAGTGTTTTGAAATCTGAAAGTGACACTACTGAGGATGATGAATGCTTTCTGGATAAATACATTTCAAAATCAAAATCCAAAAACAACTTAGGTGATGAACCGGGTCTTGTGATGTACAAGATGGCTGGATCTGATAAGTTGTATTCGGATCATGATTTTCCACTGGAGAATGTCAATGTTGCTAAATTGACAAATGTTTTCAAATTGGTTGAAATGGATCTGTCTGAGATTGAAGGTCTAAAACAGAAGAAGAGGCAAATGAATTTTGAAAAAGATAAAGCTTATTACAAGAAACCTGTTGTTCCACCGCGTTTTTATAACAACAATCGAAACAAATGGTCGAGTGGATATCAGGGTGGTAAAAACTATCAACAAAGGAATTTTCAAAACAAGAAGTTTGCTGAGAAAAAGGTGTTTGTGAACGGTTCAAGTTCGCTTTCTGAAGAAGAGTCTGAGATTTTTTCAAAATCAAACAAAGAGTTCTTTGAGAAGAAAGCATCGCAGCCTCAGTCTGAAGGCACAAGTCGGGTAGTTGACACCCGAACATGCTTCAAATGCAATCAAGTTGGACATATTGCACGAAAGTGTACCAATTTGAAGCCTAAGACTGAAGTTGTGATGAATTCAAGAAAGAAAGATGATGTGAAGGGAAAAGCTCCATTGGTTGTTGAGAAAAAGGTTTTGAAAAATGATAACACCAAGATCAAAATTGAACCTGTTAAAAATGTGGTAATTAAAAATGACAAGTTTTACAAATGTGTTGCTTCGTCTCAACAAACATGGAATCCAAAAATGGTTAAAAACAAATCAAATGTTCCAAAACCAAAGGTTTCAGAGTCGGAAAAACAATCGTCTTCTACCACTCCGGTAAAGATGGATGTTCCTTTGGATTACTATGAGAAACTTGTACCACTAGAGGATACTACTTCTGAAAAGAAGAATGTACCAAAGAAAGACCAATCAAATGATCAACCGTCTCAAAATGATTTCTTTTTATATAAAAAAGTTAAGATTGGGTCTGAAGAGAGCTTAAAGATGAATGATAAAAATTTTCCGCCACTTTATACTACAAAAACCCGCATTAATGTCAAGCTACCTGAGTCAAAAGAGGCTTGGGTGGCATCAACTTCTAACTAAGTGATTGTGATATGTGCAGGAGCTTCCAAGATCCGTTTCACGATGGATTATGGATAGTGGAGCATCTCGGCACATGACAGGGAAAACAGCCCTGTTGTTCGATGTTAGAAATTTTAATGGAGGTTACGTGGGATTCGCAGGAAAATCAAGGTGGTAGAATAATTGGAGAAGGAACTTTATCGAATGGAATTGTCACGTTTGAGAGAGTTAATTACATCGCCGAGCTTGAGAATAATCTTCTAAGTATCTCTCATATTTGTGACCATATGTATTCAACACACTTTACAGACAAAGAATGTTTGATATTGAAACCAGGATTTGTTGTTCCCTATGAGTGGGTAATCATGAGAATGCCCAGAGTGAATGATCTGTACGTTTTGGACATGAGTGTAGCAACTACTACCATGGTTCAGGCACACTGTTTTGTGTCAAGAGCAACGGAAAAAGAGTCAAAGTTATGGCATCGAAAGATGGTGCATATTCACTTGCGAAAAATGAATCACCTAGTGCATAACGACTTAGTAACTAGTGTTCATGTGAAAGGTTTTCCTCTTGAGGGAGAATGTATCAGCTGCATCAAAGGCAAGCAAAAGAAGAATTCACATCCTAAAAAGATTGTCAATTCAGTCTCAAGACCGTTAGAGAGACTTCATATGAATCTTTTTGGTCCAGTGAATGTCAAAAGTATAACCGGTGATCTCTACTGTCTAGTAGTAACAGATGATTACTCGAGGTTTTCATGGGTTTCATTTCTGAAGACAAAAGATGAGACGTTTGATAGTTTGATGGCGTTGTTCAGAAAAATTGAAAACTTGTACCAAAGGCGTATCAAAAGAATCAGAAGTGATAATGGTACTGAGTTCAAGAACAACAAGATGGAAGAGTATTGTGATAAGAGAGGTATATTGCATGAATTTAGTGCTCCTTATACTCCGCAGCAGAATGGTGTAGCTGAAAGAAAGAACAGGACGCTAATTGAAACGGATAGGACGATGCTTGCTGATTCCAAACTACCTGTAAATTTTTGGGCAGAAGCAGTATCCGCCGCATGCTATACGCTTAACCGGGTTCTCACTGTCAAGAAATTCAACAAGACGTGCTTTGAGTTGATCAATAACCGCAAACCGAACCTGAAGTATTTAGAACCGTTTGGGTCTCCCTGTACTATTCTAGAGCCTTTTGGAAAATTTGGTGCAAAGAGCATTGAAGGAATTTTTGTGGGATACTCAAGTCCTCAGAAACGAGTTTTTGTTCCGACCTTAAAGCAGATTATTGAGGCATAACATGTTGAGTGTCAGGGATATACTATGTCGCCTCAGAATCCCGGTGACTCATGGCGTTTTCATTATGACACGTTGTGGGATTCGTTTGACATGGAAGAAGAAAAGGAAGAAGAAGAAGATTTCTTTGACGAGTTGGATATTCTAAGAGAGTATGAAGAATCACAGGAAAGATTCCCAGCAGAAACTTTCAGTCGTCAACGACAAGCTTCGAAAGATGATGAAGCAGGTCCAAGTAATGCTGGAGAACATAATGATATTCAACAAAATGAAATTGCTCCTGATAATCAGACAGCAGACAATGATAATCAAGAATCTGATAATATGCCTGTATTTGATCATGGTGATTCAGATAGTGAGGGGGAGCAAATATAAAGTTCAAGTCAAACAAACCCAGTTAGTGAACAAGGTGCAAATCAAAATATCACAAGTTTGGAAGGCGAGGTAAATGTTCCAGGCGAGGTGATGCCGAGAACTCTTTCGTATCATCCAGAAGAATTGATTATTGGAGAATTGCAATTAGGCGTTCGCACTAGACGTCAAATTGACCAAGGACATACTTGTTTTTATTCTACAGCAGCTCCTTTACAAACTGAGTTTTCACTTAGTTATTTTATTTCCCAGATCGAACCACGAACATATAAGGAGGCGCTTACTGAAGATTCTTGTGTCAATGCCATGCAAGAAGAGTTGAGTCAGTTTGAGAAGTTAGGTGTGTGGAAATTTGTAGACTTGCCTGATGTTCAGAGGAAGATAAACACTAAGTGGGTGTTCAAGTGCAAGAGGGATGATCGTGGGGTTGTTGTTCGTAATAAAGCTCGACTCGTAGTCCAGAGGAGGGTATAGATTTCACTGAAGTGTATGCTCCGGTTGCTAGACATGAAGCGATCAGAATCTTCCTAGCATTTGCATCTTGGAAAAATTTCAAAGTTTATCAGCTAGATGTTAAATTGGCATTTGTATATGGGAAGGTAAAAGAGGAGGTATATGTCGGACATCCACTGGGCTTCGCCGATCCAATCCACAAAGACAAGGTCTACTTGCTAGACAAAGCGCTGTATGGTTTACACCAGGCCCCGAGAGCTTGGTACGAGACATTGTCTCAACACCTACTAGCCAACAGCTTTATTCGTGGAAAAGTGGATGCCACTCTCTTCACCAAAGAGGTCGACAGTCATCTTCTGATTGTTCAAATATACGTGGATGACATCATATTTGGGTCTACAAATGAAAATTTGTGCAAAGATTTCGAAAGAGTTATGAAGCAAAAATTCAAAATGTCATCAATGGGTGAGATGAAATTCTTCTTGGGATTACAGGTAGATCAACTGCCTAAGGGAATATTCATACATCAAACGAAGTATGTTCATGATATCTTGGATAAATTCGGGATGTCAGGTTCTACTCCAGCTTCTACCCCATTAGCGACTAACCATGGGATAAACCCTGATCTCACCGGAGAAAAGGTAGATGAAACGTTGTATCGTTCCATGATCGGATCGCTGATGTATTTGACTGCTTCAACACCCGATATTATGTATCCAACCTGCCTCGCAGCAAGATTTCAATCTAATCCGAGAGCTTCGCATATGGTGATTGTGAAAAGGATATTACACTACCTGAAAGGAACTCCATCATTGGGGTTGTGGTATCCAAGAGAAGGCGATTTTATGCTCGAAGGGTATTCCGATTCCGATTTCGGATACTGCAAAGTAAACGCTAAATCAACAACAGCGGGGTGCCAGTTCTTTGGATCAAGATTGGTTACCTGGCAATGCAAAAAGCAGACCTCTGTGGCTTTATCCACATGTGAAGCGGAGTACGTATCTGCTAGTAGTTGCTGTTCTCAGATCTTGTGGATCCAGGAACAGATGCGTGACTACGGTTTGCAATTTCTAAACACTCCTATCTTTGTTGTTGATGCACAAGAATGTCTGTTGACTTCATCTTCATCAAGTCTTAGTTCATGAAAGTCATAATTGGATCTTAAATGTCAAATTAGGATTTAGTTTTGAGTTTAGAAAGTGTTTCAAAGGGTTCCGTTTGAAAATAGTCTTTTATAGAGGGTTCCGTTTGAAACAGTAGGGTTCCGTTTGAACTCATTGTTTGAATAGGGGTTCCGTTTGAGATCTATCGTTTGAAACATTATGTTAAGTTTCAAACGGAAGGGTCAAGTCTATAAATAGGAGTGTGTGTGTCACATTTCAAACGGAACGGTTGGAACAGTAGGGAGGTGCTGCCGGATTTGTATCAGAAAACATTGTACAAGCACGTAAATCAATCAGAAAAGAAAGATTAAAAGGATTTGAGCTGTTTTTGACGTTATGTGCATTGATTCCGCCTTTACACATGATGTTGAACTACCTTAACTGACTTTCAGGGTCACGTACACAATCCAACAAGTGGTATCAGAGCTCAGGACGAGGAGTTCATACCGAATACAGCTTGAAATCATCGGATTATCTCACTTCTACCTTTCTTTTCTGATTTTAACGAGTTCTCATGGTTAAAATGACTTGAAACGATCACATAACAAACGAAATTCACTATTAAATAATCCTTGAAAGTTTGGAATCAAAAATCGACCTAAAACTAACTGAAATCGTTCATACCGTTTGAAAAGTTTCGCGATTTGCTGACGTCATCGTTTGAAAACTGATCTATCGTTTGAAAACTGCCCAATCGTTTGAAAATACAAGCTGTCGTTTGAAAATAAGATCTGTCATTTGAACATTTATCGTTTGAAACTATAGATTCAAACGGAACAGTCATCGTTTGAATCTTTGTCGTTTGAAAACAGTTTATCGTTTGAAGTTAACGTTTGAAGGTGACTGACAGTTTGAATCTGTGACCGTTTGTGATATATCTGATTTTGCATGAAAGATTGTCGAATTGTGTGAGACATATGAATAACAAATAACAGATATAAAGTGATGTTCTAGAATTGATGAAAGGGATTTAATTTTGTCGACTGAGTGGTTTAGTTGGTCCAATCAGATACATTTACGAATATCGGACCAATACATTTGAAATTGAATATTGTTTGCATCAATTAAGTGAACATAAAGTTGTCAGTCCACCATACTTGTCTCGATTATATCATGTGAAAGAATTAATATTACCGACCCATGTGACATATTAATTTGAAGTTGTTGGATATTAGTTGTTATCGAGAAGTGTCAGTCTACAATATACGTTAACGGTCAAATAGAATTCTATATACATTTAATGTTGTCGGCAGTTTATGAATTTCAATATGTGCATGCGACATAAAGTCAAGGATAGCATGTAATCTGTTCCAAGTGTCGGCTAAGTGATTTTGTGAGGCCCAATCATCATTGAGTATTAATAAGCCCAAATTTGTCCATTGATCAATCGGCTTATTCGTTTAGTGATTTCACTTGAACAATTTTGGATTGAATCCGCGAATCTTTGACAACGAGTCTTAGATTGATTTCTTCATTAAACACACTGTACATATTCAGTTTGTTTAAGTTGATAGCTTGTTTGTTTTGTTTGCAGGTGATTTCGAGGTAATTCAAGAACATAAAATCATGGGGAAAAACGACGAACCTATTCCGTGGAAAGACGATCGAACTGAAGAGCAGAAATATAAATACAGAAAAATGATTTCGGAAAACAAAATTACTAGAATTTCTAGAATCTATTTGGATGCAAAGAGAGCCAACAGATGGGATCCAGACAGAGAATGTTATCTTGATGAGTATGGAAATATTGCAATCGATCACAAAACTCTTGATCTGGAAGTCTTAATCATGGAAATGAAAGAGAGAGATGATTATTGGCAAAAGAAATGGTGGGGAGATGAAGAAGAGAAAAAGAAAAAGAAAGAGTTAATAGATGAAATTGAAAGAAACTCAGAAAATATGAGTTTGGTTGAGTTTAGTGAATTAATCAAAAGGATTAAAGAAGGAATGACAAAGAATGAAGAATCAAAGAAGGATGAAACTTCGAAAAATGAAGTTGTGTGCTCAAAATGCGAAAAATCAGAAGCAGAAAATTTCAATCTCTTGAAAGATGTGGAGAATTTGACGTTGGAAAACAAAGCTTTGAAAGACGAGAAGAAAGCTGATGATGAACAGATTTTGGATTTGCGCTTGAATTGCGAAAAACTAAAATCTGAAAATGACAAACTTTTGAAGAATATTGAGAGTTTGTCATTAGAAAACAAAAATTTTAAAGAAAAAGAAAAGGATTTAAAAAATGAAAAATTAAAGATTGAAAAAGATTTTCAAAGTCAAATAAAGATTCTTGAAGATGGGAGATCTGTTTTTAGCAGGAATAATATTGAAAAGCAAAAGGTAATAAATTCCCATCGTCAGACTATTATTCGACTTGAAAAAGAAGCTGAATGTGATAGAAAGAAAATCAAAGAGTTAGAGAATAAATTGAAAAGTTTTGTGACTTCTGCATCATATGTTTGTCCAAAACCGATCAATTCTGTTCCAATAAGTGACAATGTCACAAATTTTGACAAAGTCAAAATTGAAGATTGTGATGAAATATCTGATGATGAAAAAGAAAAGAAAAGAAAAATATTTTTAGATTTACAAGAAAAATTTAAAAATACTGTTTTGCAATCTACTGAAACAGGTGAATGTTCTAAACAAAAACCTGTTAAGAAGAGTGTAGAACAGAAACAAAAAGATAAAAATTTGAAAAATCCTAAAATTGAAAATAAAAGCTCATCAGTTAAGTCATCCAATCATTTTGAAAAATCACAAAAATCTGAAAATAAAAACTCACAAAATGTTGGTAATAAGTGGTGCAGGTTTGACCACAGTGCTTCAAAGCCAAAACAAGTTTTCAAGAAGAGTGATGATTACCACAAAGCCAGACAATGTTATGATCTAAACATATGGTGTGAAAGTGGTGAATGGTACGATAACAGGGTATGCTACACTTGTGGTGTGAGAGGACACATTGCTGTTAACTGCCAGAATTGGAGTTATGAGTCAAGAAGATGCTATAACTGCCAAATCAAAGGACATATTGCCAGAGATTGCCCAAGGAGATCAATGGGAAGATCGAGGGTTGAATCTCAAAGAATGGCAAAGAAGCCAGTCAATGTCAAGCCCCATGAACAGAAGGTTCTAAAACCTAAAGTTCAGGATCAGACAATTCAAGAAAAGAAAGTTAAACTTTCACAGGGGCAGAAAGACAGACTGCGAAAGAAAAGGAAGAAGGCGAGAGAGTATCTCGAGAAAATTTTGTCTTCGGGTTCACCGGACAGATTGAATAAAAGTTCTGATAAATCAACTTACACGACTGCAAAGCCAAGTAATTTGAATTCTTCAGACGCAAATCTGAGGACAAAAGAGAAAAAGGAGAAGAAGAAAATGGTTGGCGATGAATCTGACGTCTCAAAGTCAGACAAGCCACCATCAGGCAATGAATCTGACAGGTCAAAGTCAGATAAGCCATGTTCAGGCAATGATTCTGGTTTGTCAAAACCAGAAGAGCCATCTGTTGAGGTAAAAACTGTCAAACCCAAGGCTGGTCAGGCTTGGGTGACTCTTTTCAAATAGAAAAACCTGACCTGCCGGAGCTTCCAGGTTGGTAAGTGTGAAGCAGGTATCGGCATCATTCTTGAGAAATTCACAGGATGGTAACTGTGATATTTCGATTTACAAGTGGTAAATCAGGGACATTAAGTTTTACTTGATTTTCTACTAGTGTTTGTTGTTGACAAGGGTCTTAATTGTTAATTTTTTTTAAATAGTTGAAAAAGAACAATGTGATGAAACCCCAAGTTTGTGAAAAGACAAACAAAACTAATTTTCCGGAAAAACCATTTGATTAAAACAAACTTAAGTGTTTTGAAATCTAAATGGGAAAATAGTTTGTTGTCAGGGGGAGTTCTGATTGTTAAGCCAAGAGAATGGCGAATTGAAGCGATTCGATATCAGTTTGTCACGTTTCTTGTATAGTTTGTTTTCAAATTTTCCCAGAAAATCAAAATTGAAACATATTTTGATTTTAGGGGGAGAAAAATTTTAAAAAAATAGAAAATTTCAAAAACATTGAAAATTGAAAATGAGTTTTGTTGTGAAAAAGAGGAAATGATAGTAAATCAGTGAACTATCACAGCATGCTAAAGATATGAAATGTCAAATGTGATAAACGGTCTCACTGATGATGTGTCGATAGGTTTTCGCACATTTAGTAGATTTATTCGGGATATAAACCTAAATTCAAACTTGTGAATTCGTGGGGAACACTACTTGGATATATAGGTAACCCCTGAAATCTCGTTTGAAAGGTCTCTTAATCTGATATACTAGGTCTTTATACTCAATGATGTCTGGGGTATTATTCCGGGACTTATGCTGAACGGTAGTTCTGACCTAGTCCCTGGCTAATACTTGCTGCAATGCTTGAAACACAGCATTAAACCCCCAGCATGCTGAAACAATAAAATTGATATATGCTGCTGTTGTAAGCAAAAAGATCCTCTAAAGGGGACACACCGAAAAGTCGAAGCTGATATCTCTCTGCGTATACGGAAGTATCGATCTGAGATCCCTCGGCCATCACATACCTAAATTATATACAGATATCATTGTAGTATTCTCACCTGTAAGACTGATTATTGGGATTCTGGATACGGGAGTATATTCAAGAGGTGGGACACATGAATGAGCTAAGTTCTTAATTCATCTAAATCGTATCCTGAGTAAATTGAAATTTGTGTGGAAATTTAAGATGGATCAGTATATCGACAATCGAGGTGAATTGTTTAAATCTGAGTATGTAATGTAGCTTAACGGTACTTGTGATTTGTCTAAAAAGCTGATATGATTCCCTGACACGCTCACCAAAAATATGTTTGTAAATAGTTTACTTTGTTTAATTTCTGCAATTTAAGTTTTCTGTATTTCATTTCTTAGTTTAGAACACTTTGATAAAATCCAAAAAGATTTTATTTCTGCTTTATTTTCCGACAAACCAAAGTGGAGAGTTGATTGTTGGATTCTCAGATGTTTGAAGCAGATGCAGGAGATTCTGGACTGAAGAATGAGTAGAGCTTACTTTGAAGAAGTTTGAATTGTTTGAAATGATAAAAACAAGTTCATTAACTTGATACTTGTTATTTTCAGAAAATGTTTGAAATTGTTGTTCTAAAATCAGTTTGTTTCGTTAAAAGATCAACCAAGGTCATTAATTTGGACTTGGTAGATTAATCAAGTAATCAGAGTCATTAACTTGGACCTGAATACTTGAGTGGGTTTCTAAAACTGATTGAGTGTGTGATTTATGTTTAAAAAATTAGAATTGTAATGTTTGTTGGTTGAGTAACAGGTTTGATCTTCATTATTCCCAACGGAAGCTATTTGTCAAAGCTTGAACCAGATATCTCAAATTCAGCATATCGAGAGGGGGAGTCTGTGAAAGGGGGAGTCTGGATCAACAGTATATGGGAATGTGAAGATAGAGTGCTTATGATGAAAAGACAGAGTTGAAGAAAAGACTAAGACTGAAGACTCAGGAGCTGAAGACTACGTCAACATCCAACGGGGAGTCTGTTGATGCACAAGAATGTCTGTTGACTTCATCTTCATCAAGTCTTAGTTCATGAAAGTCATAATTGGATCTTAAATGTCAAATTAGGATTTAGTTTTGAGTTTAGAAAGTGTTTCAAAGGGTTCCGTTTGAAAATAGTCTTTTATAGAGGGTTCCGTTTGAAACAGTAGGGTTCCGTTTGAACTCATTGTTTGAATAGGGGTTCCGTTTGAGATCTATCGTTTGAACATTATGTTAAGTTTCAAACGGAAGGGTCAAGTCTATAAATAGGAGTGTGTGTGTCACATTTCAAACGGAACGGTTGGAACAGTAGGGAGGTGCTGCCGGATTTGTATCAGAAAACATTGTACAAGCACGTAAATCAATCAGAAAAGAAAGATTAAAAGGATTTGAGCTGTTTTTGACGTTATGTGCATTGATTCCGCCTTTACACATGATGTTGAACTACCTTAACTGACTTTTAGGGTCACGTACACAATCCAACATTTGTTGATAATGAGGCAGCGATAAACATTACTAAAAATCCTGTTCATCACGCTAAAACGAAACACATTGAAATTCGACATCACTTCATTTGCGACTATTTCGAGAAGAAGTTGATACGAGTTGAGAAAATCCACACTGACGAACAAAAAGCTGATTTACATACCAAAGCGTTTGATAAAACTCGTTTTCAATACTTGTTAAAATTGAACGGTATGAAGCTTTTATCGGTGTTAGATGAGATTCTTGGTGTTGATGAAGGAGACATTGTAGATGATGATGTTGAGAAGCAATCTGCAATGGTTTGTCGATTTTTTACTTGTTTTGGTATTTAGGGGGAGAGTATAGGGTAATATTTTCAGAAAATACAAAAACAGTAAAAATTTCAAAAATCCAAAAACATGAGATATTTTCAAAATTCAAAAACAATAGAAAATTCAGAAAAGAGTTTGTGTAAAAAGGGAAAATGATAGTACATCGGCTTGACAGTTACGGTATGCTAAAGAAATGTAAAGTTTAAAAGGTTAAACAGTCTTGCTGATGATGTGCCAATAGGTTTTTACACATTTAGTAGGTTTGTTCGGGATATAAACCTAAAATTCTTACTTGCTTATTTCGTGGGGAACACTACTTGGATATATAGGTAACCCCTGAAATCTTGTTTGAAAGATCCCTTTTTCTGAGATACTAGGTCTTTATACTCAGTGATATCTGGGGTATTATCCTGGGACTTCTGATTTTGCGGAAGCATTGGCCTAGTCCCCGGAGAATACTTTAACGCTTGCTTGAAACATAGCGCCGCCCTCTGCTAAAAAAATGATGAAACATTGAAAAATGCTAATCATGGCTGTTGTAAAAAAGATCCTCTAAAGGGGACACACCTTAAGTCGAAGCCGTTATCTCTCTGCTGAACGGAGGTTTTGACCTGAGCTCTCACGGTTCTTCGCAATTTAACTCCTTACAGATATCATCTGTGGTATACTCACCTGTAAGACTGAATATTGGGATTTGGATACGGGAGTATATTCAAGAGGTGGGACACATGAATGAGTTTAAGTTCTTAATTCACCTAATTCGTATCCTGGACAAATTGAAAATTGTGTGAGAATTTAAGTGGATCAGTATATCGACAATCTAAGTGAATTGTTTAATTCTGAGTATGTAATCAAAGCTTAACGGTACTTGTGACTTGTCGAATAGCTGATATGATTCCCTAACACGCTCAACAAAAATATGTTTGTATATAGTTTACTTTCATTGTATTCTTTTATTGCATTTTATTTTCTGTATTTCATTTCTAGTTTAGAAGCTTTATTAAAAATCCAAAAAGATTTATCATTTCTGCTTTATTTTCCGACAAACCAAAGTGGAGAGTTGATCTTCAGATTCGATTTGAAGCAGATGCAGGAAGTTTCTGGACTGGAGGATGAGTTGTGAGCTTAACATGATCAGTTTGTGAAAGTTGAAAAGTTAAAGCAAGTTCATTAATTTGAAACTTGTAAATTTTCAGAAATTGTTTGAAAAAGTTGAAAAAAATGTCAGTGTGAATTATCTCTTATCAACCAAGGTCATTAAGTTGGACTTGGTAGACTAATTGTGTAATCAGGGTCATTAACTTGGACCTGAATACTTAAGTGGATTTATAATTCTGACAAATTCATTAGATGAATATAAATGGTAAGTTTGAATTGAAACTGTTATCGTCATATATCTTATATTTAGGTAGAGATTGTGCAGGTAACAGGTGTGATATTGAGAAAGCAACTAAGCAAAATCCCAGCTTACTTATAGGGGGAGTTTGAAGACTTAAAGTCTGATACAGTTCCTAGATCTACATTCAAGGGGGAGCTTGAAGATATTAAAGATTCAGATTCTGTGATTCATGCTAGCTGTTGATTGAAGAAGATAAAGATTGAAAGAAGCTTTTACAATGTCAAGACAATTTGGATAGACAAAGACTAAAGACTCGACGCCGAAGACTTTGTCAACATCCAAGGGGGAGTCTGTTGGTGCATCTAGTGTCAGTTAACTTCGTCTTAATCGAGTCTTATGTCTAGATAGGATAAATGAGCACACAACAGGGTCGAAATTAGGGTTTTACATGTTAAAGTGGGTGATTCCGCTTGAAAGTGACATTGTGCAGTTCAAGCGAAATCAACACATGTGATTTCGCTTGAAACAACCTGTTGCATGTTCAAGCGTAATCAGCAACATTATATATAGGTGTGTGTCGGTGTTCATTTGGAGCGGAATCTGGTCATATGCTCTGAGTCGAGGTGTTGTCCGTTTGTCATTTGAACGTGTAAAAAGCTCAAGATTGATCAATAAAAGGATAATTAGAAAGGAATAAGCTGTGTTGACATCTTTTACATTGACTCCGCCTTTGTACTTGATAATGAACTACTCATACTGACTGTTTAGGGTCATACGACGATCCAACAGACATCCGCTATGCATTAAACTTTGATTAATTGACTATGATGATATCAACTACATCACGATACTCCCCACCGGGCCCACCGGTAATACGTGGAAATATCAGGGTGTGACAGCTAAAAGGCAATGTACCCTTTATGCAAAAACTTCCGTGCCTTCAAACAACTAATAATCCGCAAGGGCGTATCATGCTTCTCCCCATGAATCATGATCGTCTCTTCATTTGCTATCGGAATGCGAATAATCTGCTCATGGCATACTATCTCTGGACGGTTGCTAGACAACCAATCCATCCCAGCTACGACATCAAAGCTTCCCAAATCAACAGGCAGAAGGTCTATCGGAAACTCACGCTCTCCAAGCTCTATAACACAACCTCTAATCACTTCATTAGCTTCTACTAGCTTTCCATTGGCCAGTTCTATCGAGTACCAGACATCTAACTTACTTGCAACTAAACCAAGTATATTCTAAAATTCTAGAGATACGAAGCTATAATCGGCACCAGTATGGATCCTGACGTGCTTCCCTAACTCCGATTGTGAACACCCTTCCACGTGCCTGATTGTTCTTGGGGAAATCCCGCTTAAAGTGCCCTACATCACCGCAACCATAACATCCTTGGCCGCGTCTATTCCCATTACCACCTTGGTTGTTGTTATTATTTCCTCTATGGTTTCCATTTCCCGCTTGATTTCCATTTCCATTCCTGTTTCCATTAACTCCCTGATTGTTGTTTCCTCCATGATTTCTGTTCCTATAACCATTTCCACCACGATCGCCATTACCGTTACCGCCTTGTCCTCCATTTCCATGCCCAGCACCATACCAACATGTCTCCTTAGAATGACCAACTTTTCCACAAGTTTCACATTTTCCATATCTGCATCGACCAGCATGATGAAATTGACAAATGTCGCACTTTGGTAGGGTACCCATGTACCCTCTTCCCCTATTTTCAGCATTCCCAGCACTAGTCTGTTCCTCAGCTGGCTGGTTAGTGTCTCTGCGCTTGTTGGCATTGTTGTTATTCGCTCGAGTACCCTTCTTGAAATTGGTGAACTTTCTTTTGTTTTCCCCAGATGACTCCACATAAGTCTCTTTCTTCTTTGTTTCAGAAATTGAAAACTTTCCCAACCTAACGGCTTCCTCAGTAAGAGCTACACTTAAGTCGATTACCTCAGTAGTAGTTGGTGGCTTGGAAGCTGTCACCATGCTCAGAATCTGAGGTGCCAATCCCCAGATGAAACATTCTATCCTCTAAAATTCGGGTCCCACCAAATAAGGAACAACTCTAGACAAATCATGAAATCTCTGCATATACTCAGCGACCTTTGGACCTTCCATTTTCAAGTTTCAGAATTAAGTTTCCAATTTCTGGATCTCCGCTCGAGAACTATACTTTTTACGCATCAAATCTTTCAGTTCATTCCACGTCAAAGCATACGCAGCAGCCTCACCCAACGTCTGGACCTGAAGATTTCACCACGACAATGCTCCATATAGAAACAGTCCAGAAATGTACGTGACTTGTTGCTCTGGAGCACATTTGCTCATTCTCAAAACAAAATCCGTCTTCTCAACCCAGCGCTCAAAGGCTACGGCACCCCTAGTGCCGTCAAAATTCAGGGGCTTGCAGTCCAAAAACTGCTTATAGGAACAACCTGCAACACAAGCAACATCATTCACAGAAAGCATTAGCAAAGCACACTCGGAAATATCCAAACGTATTGTAATGTGTCTTAGATGACTAAACATTACCGTTGGGTGGGTTATTCCCTGAGGTACCTCCGTTGTGTTTGGAGTGAAGGGCCTCGTGCTGTGCGATGCCCTGTGAGATGCGCTCTTGAAATTCTGCCTCTGTCGTCGACACAGGATTGTTGGTATCGATATTCCTTCACGACGACATCTTTCTTCTAAGAAGAAGGTCGGATAGGTCAGGTCTTATTCGTTAAATAGATAAATAATTGTCTAGAGGTCATATGTACATATATATAAGCAATCATCATATCAGACAATCATGCAACAACACAATCATAACATAAACATGTAATCCAACAACGTGTTTAGTGAGAACATGACGATTGAGCTTTCATTAATTATCAACTGTAATTCACATTGTTTCCACATTGTATCGTATACAAAGAGACATAGGGTCTCACCACCCTTGTTAAATAAGTCTATCAATGTACAAAAATCACATAGTCAAAAAGTGGTCTTCAAAAGTCTTCGCAATCTCGGCTCAATAGTAGTGCTCTCACCAAAAGTAATGCATCTGCATAAAACCAAAAACCTACTGTGCTGATGGTGGAAGAGGAGGAAGGAAGAAAAGCAAACTGCGAAAGTGTGCGAGCTCCTCCTCGAGCTTATACACATGGCGAAGCAATAACCTAATCTGCTGCTCGACGATAAGGGAGCAGGTGGATGTGCAAAAGGAGATGACGATGAATGTGGAGGGACAAAAGTAGACTGACAAGGACAAGGTGGAGGACATGGAGGAGTCAGCTCAAGCTCCAGAACTCTGCGACTCAAAACCTCAAACTGTAACTGTTGTGACATAAGAAAATCATCCCGAGTGTATCCAACAAAATGGGAGGGATGGTAGCGGTCGGAAATGGGCATAGTATATGGTGGGAACCATCGGAATGGCTCATCAAGTGGTCTAGATGCAAAGGGAGTAAATGGTGCAGTCTGTGGAATCGGAGAAAAAGTTGTTGAAGCAAAAGGGTCATAACTCGGGGGTTGGCCTGAAGTACCTTCCCCTGGACGGGGTGTAGGGATGTCCTGGAGGAAAACAATCGGTAAATCAGTGCGGTGAACATCAGACTCTACAGGAGGGAGGGAAGCGACATCAGCGGGTGGGGGTGGAGGAATGAATGGCTCAGCAAGAGGAAGATCAACAGGTGCAGGTACCGGGTCTGGAATAAGAGGTTCAATATCTGGTAATCCAAATGGGACATGGTCAGGATCAGGAATCGGCTCAGGGTCAATAGGTGCAACATCTGGCTGACCAAAAGGAACAGGAGCTAACTCAGGGGCAGGCTCTGGATCGTGTGGAGGTGTGGGGACATGAGCAGGGGATGTTGCAGCAGACATAGCGGTGTCGTCATCAGAATTGGTATCATAGAGCTGTAGTCCTGCCGCCCATAAGGCTGAAGAAGTCACAGACTCAAAGGAGTCTGAAACCGAATGCAAATTGGAGTCAGAAGATAAATCAATGACAGGAATCGCAGGAGGAGGTACACCAACAACATCCTCATCAATCTCCCAGTCACCCTAGGTGTCAGCTAGGGGACCGTCCACAAATAAATCAACATCATCATCAAACAAGTCATCCAATGGCTAATCCTCAGGAGGAATGACCGCAAGGGGAACGACATCGAGGATCGGGGCAACGATGTGCTCACCATCGGGGTGACCAATGATGAGGTGATCATGAACTGGAGAAGGAATATCAAAAGGATCCTCGATGGGAACACCATCAGCTATAGGTAAATCATCGCCATAATCTGGTAGTGTGAATGGCTGGAAGTTGTCCTCGTCCTCGGACAGCATATCGGGATCACTCACGGTGTCCGACGTAAATATCTCTGGCTCGAGCATAACCTCGTCGTCCGAAACGACAGCCATCGGGTCGTGGGCATCAGATAACCCACTCTCAGAAGATGACATGATGCCAGTAACATAACAATCATAACATGTACACATATATTAACCACTATCACACAGTGCATGCAAACAAAACAATCATCACTTAAACATGTATTCACCTTATCCTACATGAAACTCTTCTATCTTTCCTAGTCTACCCCATGCAGACTAAACCACCATTGTGACCTTGCAATCGTGTTTCTTGTCTTTCTTTTTGTAAAACGTTTGTTCCATGGATCTTGGCGTTTTGTGTATGCAATGAAAAATATGGTGTAAAAATATTTTCGTGAGAGAGCCCTAATGATTGTAGTCTAGACTCGAGAAGGAATCCTAGTTCGGTACAATCGAGGCTCTGATACCAAACTGTTATACCCTGACTTTTACGGGAGCATGATTATGTGTGACTTGCTTAATATCATTGCATTCGACCATAACAAACAACTATATGATAGAAACCACGATGTTCGTCCATTTAGAAGTTTTAAAATAATACAACAATCATTGTTTTAAATCCAAACACAGACTTCATGTTTAAAATACACAGCAAAACAAGTTTAAGTTCCGTACTGGACTTAACAAAAGACACTATTAAAATCTAGGCTTTGAACCATGTATCTTATCCAACATAAAATACACAATTCAAACCCTTCAACACTGGATGACATCTTTTATCGAAGACAAAACTTGGAAATCCTTGGAGGCCCGCCAGATCCATAATCAATTCCCTGAAATACATGTAGTTTGAAAACTTCAACAAAAGTTGAGCGAGTTCATGTGTTTTGTATGTGAGCTCATAATAAACTTTGTAATCACTGTAAGTATGTATTTGTAAACCCTGATATGAAAACGTCTATGAACAGATCAATTATTGATTTGCAAGGTCATTAATATGTGTGCAACGGCGTAGGAAGGCTCAAACCTAGCAGATTTTGTACCGGGCTTCTGACTGGAAGACATAATCACCACCTTCGGCCACTTCTGGCCTAGGGGTGGGGCTCGCAACACCCAAATAGATCTATCACTCATGTCCCTCGGTCCTTATACGAGGATTAATGGTCTTAAGTGTGCGCCTACCCATCCACATGATTCAACAGTTCATTCCTTAGCTAACCATACCATTTATAAACGTTTGTAAACATTTTATAACATGCATTTTACCCCCGAAGTTATAAACCTGAAAACAGTTAAAAGTAAAGGGGGACATGAACTCACTGTCTTCCGTCTCGTAACTCGGTAACTCAAAGCTTTCATTCGGTCGCACGACTACCTACACACGTGCTATGGTTAGTTAGACGGATGGGTCATGCCTTGACTTTAGTCTTATTTGTTATGACTTAGTATCTTTGAGTTACAATTCTTGGTGTCATATTATTATTCCAAAGTATATAATTATTTGTTAAAATAATAAATATTTTAACTTAAATTATATTTATTAATTTTTGGAATATTTGTTAAAATAATATATTTTAACTTGACACATTATGTATTTATACACGTATATCATTTCCCAAGGATGAGTATACTTGCACTTGTATTCTTAGACTTGTGTATTTTGTCAAGTATTGGTGGCGTATTCCGGTGTGTATTTATACGTACGAGAATACGTATTCATGTATTTATTATGTATTCTTAAACTTAATTTTTATATTTATACTTTTCCGAATATTATTTTTAATTAATAAAAATTCACCAATATATATTCTTAAATATATAAATATTTTAAGAAAACTTGTATAGCAAATTATTTATAATTCTCCCTTGGAAAAAATATTTGTATTCTCATATAATCCTCAAAAATAATATATTTTCATTATTAACTTAGAAAATATTTATAAATCTATTTTCACCCCAAAAATAATATATTCTAAATTTGTTAAGAAAATATATATTTTCTCCAAAAATATTATATTTTTTAATTGTTCAAGAAAACATATATATTTTTTTACCCAAAAATAATATATTTTCTTCTTGACAAAAATATAATATATTTTTGTAATATTTATAAAATTATATTTTCGTTTTCTTGGTTTCCAAAATACCGTTTACCAAAATATACTTATGAATTTAATTCCGGAATATTTCTGTAGTTTATATTCCTTGTTCGGTTTGTCCAAAATTTGGGTATAAATTATATATTTATTTCCTTGGAATTTTGGTAGTATTTTATATTGTATTCTTGGTATTTTGGTGAGGTATATTATTTCAAGTCCTAAAATAATATAACTAATACACATAATATACAAGTAATCACACAAATTATGACATCTAAATATATATTTTCCTAAATACATATTTAGTCACTTTTATTTATTAAAAACCAACCTCCAATATTTGTAATTCTTGTAACAAAAATTATGGAAAATTTATATGAAGAATCATGGTTAAAATACACTTGTAAACACTTGTTTAAAAATAATTTTCTAAGTGTTTAATTTCTAGAATTTTTTTGCCATAGTTTCCCCTTAAAATGGAGGTTTCCATGCTTTCAAAGTATATCATTTTCTTTTAAAATCATCACAATTTAACAACAAATCCAACAACACTTACCATAAGCCAAAATCATGCCATTTACACTACTTCATGAACTTGAAATTTTTGTAAAAATTTGTAGTAACTTAGTAAGATGTTGAGTAAGCTTAGTTACCCTTTAAAGTGTGGTTATTTGTTTAAAAAAACATCATTCTTGAGAAAGTTAGTCTTTCACAACTTATAAATTGATTTTCTAAAAATATTTCTTCTTGAATTTTTCTTGTTAATAATATGTTTCTACACTTTATTAATCACTAAAAATGTGATTAGTTTCATAAAAAACCAAGGTTATGTAAATCTTGTAATTTAACTTGGTTTCTTGAGAAAACTAGTTTGGAAATCATCCAAGTTCATGACTAATAACATATTTCATACTTCATCATTCAAGAAAAATACTTAATCTTTCAAGTTCATGTTTACATATAAGGATGATAATCTTGATTTATCACAAAATCATCCTCTCACTTGCTAGATCATGTGTTTAATCACAATCTAGCAAGTTTCACATGATGTTTAACATCATAAACACAAATAATCAATAATTAAGAAGCATACAAATACTTAAACAACATAGATCATGATGATTTACAGCTTTATGTTAGTGATTATGTTCTTAATTATTTATGTTCTTCATGATTAGTCTTTTACATACACTTTTAACCAACATAACAAGAAATAAAATGACATTAGGAGGGTCTTACTACTAGCACAAGGCTAGGGATGAGATTCAAGATGAAGATGATGATGAACTTGGTGGTTAATAGCACTAGTGGGAGGTCCTTCAAGCTTCAAGGTCACCAAGCTCCTTAGACAAGCTTCTTACACCTTAAGATCACTTGAAATTGGATGAAGATGTGATGAAAGTGAGGGTGGTGGTGGTGCTTGGCTTCGGCCATGAGGGAGGAGGAAGAGAGGGAGAGAGTTAAGTGTTGGTTTGTTGTGTTAGAAATGAAAGAATGATCTTATGGTTACTTTTATAAACTTCTAACAATACTTAATCTAATGGATAATATGCTTACTAAAGTATGGAACATGATCACTTAAAATATTAAAACAAATCAAGGGTGGGGGCCATCCTTGAATCCGTATTCATGAGGGGGGGGGGTTTGGTTAGCATGTAATGGCTAGTAAGTTCACTTGGTTAGATTTTAACTGCTAAGTTAGTGTTATTAGTTGTTATGTAATTATAAGAGGTGTTATGATGTTCGGGGACCATAACTAGCTCGGAAATGATAAAACAATGCTTCTAGTGAAAATTTGGTGTTTCGGGTAGTGTCTGGTTGTTCGGTTGGTTACTGGTTCGTTAAGGTGCTAAACTTTGCAGTTTAGTGTGCTTTATGTTACCTTTTATGACAGTTTTGATTCCTGACACTTAGGAAAGCATTCTGGACCAATTAACCATAATTCTGCATGATATTAAGTTGTTTAAATGCTGATTTTTGCTGAATTTTGCTGAATTCTACAGTTTATGTGAGTTTTAGGCACTTTCCAACACTTAAACTATCACTAGGAAGGCAATTTTATGATCCTTAATTTCCTACACACTATACTAGTGTAACTCTTGGTTTCTGACTCATTCTGTGTCTCAATACCATGTATGTCTTAGTACTGAACTCCCGTCAGCACTTCTAATTTTTCGGATAACTTTGCTAACTTTGTTTCGTGCATCATTTAAATCATAAAGTGTTGCATGCAATAATGATATGACATCATGCAGTATGTGATGCACATGTATGTATTATGACAATAATCAGAAAGCATTATGTCATTAATTTAAATCATCACAGTCATTAAGGTACTAATTACTGTTTAATCAATGTATGGATACATGAAATTTTGACAGTTGTCACAGATCTGTTGGTACTTAGTCTATATAAGACATCGACCCGGGCTAGGTCGAGTCTTGCCTAATTCCCTATAGTTATGGCTCTGATACCAATCTGTCGCACCCCAACTGATGGTGGAAAGATCGGGGTGAGCCACTGAGCGAAACAGATTGTCCAGGAGAAATCCATAACAACTAATATTACCAAATATTTTTAAGTCATGTCCCATACCACAACATATTCAGCAAGATAATTATTACAGGCCAAATATCTCAAAGACAAATAAAAGCTGTTCCGACAACTCGTAAATTAAATTGTTTCTAGCATCTCAAACACCTGTCACATACGTTAAAATAGAGGTCAATACACATAGTGTAAAGGTGAGCATACAAGTTTAATAGTATAGTAGATAGTGAAAACATTTTACGCATAACCAGTAGGTTATTGACAATGAAGTATGCACACACGTGACTGCGAGTTGTAGAATGCGCAACACATATCACCACTGTGACAAGTGAAGTAAAGCCCTTAACAAACCTTGTCCACGACAGGTGCTGAGTCCAAACTATAGTACTATCGTTGCTAAGGTGTCAGGCAACAATCGCTGTGTAAACATAACATACAAGTATTCATCGAGTAACACGTATAACATGCAATAACGGTCGTTGTGTGTCGATTGTAATTTGAATAACTAACGTATGCAACACCAAAAAGTGCATAAAGCAAAAAGGGTTCGAGTATACTCACAGATAGTGTTTAATAAATAAACACCGTCTTGGATTGAAGGGAGCGCTGGAAGGTTAGCCTGATTACAGAACGATAGCATAAGCGATGAACAGTGCATTGAAAGGTGACGAGTGGGCTGGATGACGAATGGTCATCCGATCGGATGACAATCCGGACGGATGGTCATTCGATCGGATGACTATCCGGACGGACAGTCATCCGGTCGGATGGCCATTCGGTCTGATTGACATTCGTTTGGGATGGATGTGTTTGTGTACGATGGCTTTAAAGTTTTCATTGTAGCATTTTAAAATCAGAGAAGTATCTCTACCTTTCAGGTCGTTCGATCGAACGATCGTCCGATCGGAGGGTCGTTCACTCGGATCGCGATCCATTCCAGTGAGACATTTCTCAGAGAACAAGTTCACAGCAGAATGGTCATTCAATCGGATGGTCATCCGATCGGATGGCCATTCGCTGGATACTGATATGTATTGAAATTGTTAAAATGTTCAAGTGTTTGTGGCCATGAGTCTTCCGATCGAATTGTCGTTCGATCGGATGGCAATCCAATCGGACGGCAGTCCATTTGGTGACTTGCTCGTTTTGAAATTTGTTAAGTTTGAAAGTTTGCGGTTTGACCGAGACGGTATGAAAACGTGATAAACAACGGGAACCCATCAAGTCTGAGTCATCCGATCAAAGTGGGAATCACCCCAGTCTGATCAGTTAACGGTTCTTTACGGTTGTTCATGTTTAACCCGTGAATCAGTTGTCTCTTTGATAGGAAATCAGTTCTTAGACCGACACTTCACTTAAGAATGAGTGAAAGGCCTGAATGAGCTCCGATTCTATCGGTTTTTGAGTACATGAGTGTAAAAGAGTTGAAAGAAAAGTTGTGAAAACATCTTTCAATCCTTTTAATTTTGAAAATGTTTAGATTTAGGTGAAATCAGTGTTTAAGCATGTCGAAATCTATTAGATCTGAGTTGTTCTTGGTGGAATGAGGTCAAATCTTGAAGTTCATAAGAACCCCATGATGAAATCATCCTAAAACACCTCAAATCAGCCGATTTCATGGTGAAAGATGAAGATTTGATGGTGTAAAAGATGAAGAAGTGTGTGTAGATGATAGATGTACAAGATTTGAGGTAGAAACTTACAAGAATTACGAGAAATCGAAAGAAAATGAACTGAGAAGTCGAAGGGTCACGAGAGAGAGCTGTCACATCACTGTTAATGATGTGACATGTGGTATTTATAGGTGAAGGAGAGTAAAGGCGTTGTAGGTGTGCGATTGGAGGGCAGTCCGATCGGATGGCCGTCCGATCAGATGGTCATCCGTTCCGATGACCATTCGATCGAACGGTCATTCGATCGAATGTCTCCGGCGAGTTGAGTTTTGTTGGTGCACGAATGTCTAAAGCCTACGTCTTAGTCTTAGTTGTTGAATGTATAGGGTCTAGATGTGTTAATTATGAATATATAGGGGTTGAATATGTAAAAGTTAGGATTTCATGTCATGATTTCGCTTATATGTCAATGTGCCATATGAGCGAAATCCCAAGAAGCTGATTTCGCTCATATGAACATGGTCATATAAGCGAAACCTTCCCCCCTATATATAGTTCAGTTGTTTTCCCATTTCGTACGTTCATGTCTCCCGTGTAGCTGAACTGCTGCTCGTGTATTTTGTGAAAGATTAATGAGAAAACTGTCTTAAAGTGATCTACTTCTGTTTCTACTCCATTTCTGCTTTGATTCATGCCGATTTTGTATTTTCGCTGCATTTTCGGTAGTATCTAGCTCTGATTGACTCAAACGACTGTCAATAACGGTCCTACAATTGGTATCAGAACCAGTTGTGAGCTAGTTTACCCGAATCAAAGCCTTTTTCTATCACATTTTGAGTTTCTGGACTTTCTGACGGACAAAATGGACTGAAATTTGAACACATAGTGTAAAACTGTCTAATAACAAACCCTTGAGAAATTCAGACCTAAAAATAGCTTAAAAGTGACCTAAAATGGCTCGTGAACAGGTTTCGCTCATATGGTACTTGAGTGATTTCGCTCATACGGCATAAGCGAAATCAGGGGTTTCGCTCTTGTGGTTTTGCTCATAGTGCCATATTTGGGTTTCGCTCTTGTGGTTTTGCTTATTATTACCCTTTGATTTAGCTCATATGGTCATTACTTGATTTCGCTCATATGGTCTTTGTCTGATTTCGCTTTTGTGAGCACTAGGTGATTTCTCTCATAACAACACTTAAAATCTGATTTCACTTATAAGACCTATTTTAGTGTAAAAGTCATGGTTTGAGCGTTTAGTCCATTTCGTACGTGATCGAGTGTTGGAAACTCAGTCTGTGTTAAAAGTTTTTCGATAAAAACAACCTGTTTGTGAAAAAGTTAAACATTTTTCGAAATTTGTTACTAAAATGGAAAATCAAGATTTTTACAACTTCTTCGCGGGCAGTGGTATGGCAGCAGGACAAACCTCGGGTAGTGTTATGCAAAACGTCAACATGGAGAACGAATTGGGAACAATACAAAAGCCTCCCAAGCTGATGAACATAGATGAATATGCGGGATGGTCAAGCAGATTTAAGAACTAGGTTCAGGCTAACCATTTTGAATGCTGGATGAAGATAGAGAGAAAGTATGTTCCACCAGTTGATGGTTTAAATAATAAGAAGAATATTGTAAGCCTGACAGAATCAGAACAGAATGATTTCAAAGCCGAGAAAAAGATGATTAGTATTCTCCAGCAGGCTATCAAAGAAGATATTTTAGTATTGTTGCAATATGAAGAATTATGCTCAATCTATGTGGAATGCATTAAAAACGAAGTTTAAAGGTAGTGATTCCATGATCAAGAACAAGAAGGCTCTGCTCAAGAAGGAGTTTGATATTTTTACCGGTATGAAGGGTGAAACTACAAGGCAACTAATTGAAAGATATTGCCATTTGGTACTTGAGATGAATAGATTAAAAATTGAAAAGACCGATGAAGAATGGATTGACAAATTGTCTGATGCGTTACCTTATGACGAGTGGGGTACATACCTGATGATGCTGAAGAACAATTCAGACTTTGCCAATTACAATCTTAGTTTGTTCATAGAAAAGATTAAAGCTCATGAGTTAGAATTGTTGAAGATCAAAAAGATGAACTCAGCAAATGTTCAACAAGATGTATCTTTGTACTACAGAGGCAATATTCCAGTTATAACAAATCAGAGTCCAAAGATACAAACTGGTTTCAGTGCTGACACAAGTTCAAGTGCTTCGTTAAATACTTCACAAACAAACAAACCGTCACCATTTTCGAGTGTTAATCCAAATTTCAAAGCTAGTGGACAACCATCACCTCAAAGTTCGTCCACTTCAAATAATCAGGCATATGTTTCTGGGATCCAATGCAACGTCGCAGTTAATATCAAGAATGGGAATGAATTCACTGAATCAGCTGCAAAACAACACATTGCATTGTTGGCTTCCGTGTTAGAATCGTATGAGTCTTTGGTAGCGGGTAAGGTCGGAAATCCGGACATGACCAAAGAGGATTACGATCAGATCGATCCGGAGGAACTTGAGCTGATAGATATTAAATGGGGCATGGCTAGTTTGGTGATGAGAGCACAACGCTTTATGGAAATTACAGGCAGAAACAGTCTTTTTGGACCTGATCAGAAGTTAGGATTTGACAAGTCCAAGGTAACCTGTTTCAAGTGCAAAGAAAGAGGCCTTTTCAAAAGAGAGTGTCCAAACCGAGAAGTGAATAATCATCAGAATCCGTTCACGAATGATTATTACAAACATGCAATCTATCACCGACCAAATCAGCAACCTGGAGTTCAAAGACCACAAATCGAGAACAAACCAGAGAAAGCTCTCATTGTGCACCAGGATGACGAGAAAGTTGCTGAGGGGTTCAGTTGGGATAAATACATCCCAGGAAGTGATGGTCAGGCTATGATGGTTGAGATAGTTGAAGTGACCGAAAGTGTTGTTGAATCTGAAGTGGTTGTTGAAGATGTTTATGTGGATAATGTGGTTAACATTGAGGATTTAGATGCAGAAGTTCATTACTCTCAATCTGAGCAGGAGGTATTAGCCAGTTCTTTGAGATCTATCATGCCTCCTAAAATTTTTGAATCTTTTGTAGGTTTCTTTGAAGAACCGACGACTGGATTGTATCCAAGATATGAGGAGAAGAAAGAATTTGTTGAAGAAATGATCGATGTGACAAAGGAAATGACCGAAGACACTTTGAAAGAAATTGCTGACAAGGCTCTCATGGCGAAACTGAGAGAGGTAGACACAGAACTTGTGAGACCCGAGTCTGTCGGTACCGAGTCAGTTCAAAAGGAGTCGGATAAGGAGTCGGGAATTGAGGAGATCAAAACTAAGAAAGTGTCTGAGTCAGAGTCCAAAGATGTCGGTAAACAGGAAGTGAAAAATGCTCATGAAGCAGAAATTGTTGAGAAAGTGGATTCAATGTCTGAAACTCCATGCCAAAAGTGTTTACGATCGTGCATGGAGTGTCTTGAAAAAGACACTAAGTTTTAGGAATTGAAACAACAAGCTAATATGTTAAAATTTGATCTAGGACAAGTCAAAGAAGCATATGATACATTAGCCAGATCAGTTAAAATGATTAAAAAAGAAAGTGTCAAAAATGATAAAGCCACAAAACTAGCAAAAGCAACACTTTTTGATAAACAAGTGGAAGTTAATTTTCATATTGACACAATCGCATCATTAAAGAAAGAATTGGAATTGACTAAAATTGAAAATGAGCGAATTGATAAGAAATTGATGAGCTATGTTGCATCATCCTATGTTCTTGAACAAATTTTTCCACAACAGCCCAATGCTGCACCGGTCTTTAACACTGTTCCACCCCCAATGTTGAATCATTATACTCAAAAGTATCCAGATGGGGTGGAATCTGCATTGAATCTTAAGTTGAAAACAATTGAGGATGAATTGCCTGAGAGCATTGATGTTACATTCTCTGCATCCGACACAGACAACGAGTCACATGTCATCAAGACTGTTGTCGATTAGGTGTTAGATGAAGAGAGTGATAACTCTGAGGTTGAAGTTATGAAATCTTATTCTGAGAAGTCTGTTACTGATCCTGAAGACGAGGATAATTTTTTAGAACGTTTCATACCGAAATCAGACAAGAGTACGAATGATGATCCGATTATGGTGGTTTACAGTATGATTAGAACTGACAAGCTTTATTCTGATTTTGAGTATCCGCTTCAGAATGCAAAAATTGAAAATGTTGAAAAGGTTTTCAAATTGGTTGAAATTGACATTGATGTGATAAACAACAAAGAATTCTTTTCGAAACCTAAAAAGTCATTTGTTACGTCATGTTCCAACAACTTGGGCAAAAAAAAGTGGGAAGGGAATGGTAACAAGGAAAATGGTAACAACTTTAAAAACAAAGGAATTGGTTTTGAGAAAAAGATGGCTAAGAAAGTTGTTAAGCCAAAGGATAAAATGAATGATGTTTTTGTTGTTGGACCAAATGTGGATGATGAGAAGGAATACATTTTTAGTCAAAAAGCAGTTGACGATTTCAATGCGGCTAAGAAACTGAAAGTAGAGTCATTCAAGTCAACTTTTGTCGAGTATGACAAAAGAGTTTGTTATCGCTGCAATGAAATCAGGCACATGGCAAAACAATGCAAGAAAGTTTTTGAAATACCTGTTGTAAAATCTATTGTTCAAAAACCTCGACCTAAGTCACCAGTTGATAAAACGGGTAAAAAACAAATGGTTTCACCAATCCGCATCTTGAAAAGAGGTGAATCATTGAAGTTGGAAGATAATCCGAAATCGACATTCGAAATTGGCGAATCTTTAAAATCACAAAAGACTTCAAAGATTTATCCGAAAACAAAAATTTTTGAAACTCAATCATGGGTGGTTAAACCAAAACAATCAGTTGAGGTGAAGAAAATGGAGAATGAGTTAAAGTTTGATTCAAAAGTCTTTAATCCCAATGTTCTAAATATTTTTGGAAAAATGGTTGACAGAAAAGTCAAAGGGGTAAAGGAATTTTATGAATCAAAAGTGGTTGCTAATGATAATCATGAATTTGAATTTGAGCTTGATAAGTTTCTTGCAGAATTTCCCCCAATCACAAATGAAGTATGATGTAGTGTTTGGGAGTGTTTCAGCAGTTAAGAAGTCATGGAGTTCATTGTTTGAATGAATTCGCTATGATGTTTGTAGGGGCTGCCCAGGTCGATTATTTCAAAGTGGATCATGGACAGCGGGGCCTCAAGACACATGACGGGGATGTTGGCACTGCTTTACGACGTTAAATCAATCAACGGAGGTTACGTGGGTTTTGTTGGAAACCAAGGAGGAAGGATTGTCGGTCAAGGAACATTGACGAATGGAGTAATTTCGTTCGAGAAAGTGAATTACATAATTGAATTGGAAAACATTTTACTCAGTATTTCACAAATTTGTGATAATTCTTTTACTGTACATTTCACTAAAAATGAATGTCTTGTCTTAAAACCTGGTTTCAAAATTCCGGAAGAAATGGTGTTGTTGCGAGCTCCACGTGTAAATGATTTGTACATTCTTGATATGAGTGTCGCAACAACAACAGATTATCAAAAAAAAATTCATATTAGAAAAATGAATTTTCTTGTATCAATTGATTTTGTTGATGGTGTAAATTTGAGAAACTTTCATTTGAATGATGACTGTGTAGCTTGCAAGAAAGGAAAGCAGACCAGGAAGTCACACCCACAAAAGTTGCTGAATTCAATCAGAGTACCGCTTGAAAGACTCCACATGGATCTCTTTGGGCCAGTGAATGTGCAAAGTATCAGTGGAGACTTATATTGCCTGGTGGTAACTAATGATTACACGAGATTTTCGTGGGTAGTGTGCATGGAAAGAAAGGATCAGACGTTTGAGTCACTGATGATTCTGTTAAAAAAGATGGAGACATTGTACAAGGTACCAATCCGAAGAATCCGAAGTGATAATGGGACGGAGTTCAAGAATAACCACATGCTCGAGTTCTGTAACGAAAAGGGAATTCTTCATGAATTCAGTGCACCATACACTCCACAGCAGAATGGTGAAGCTGAAAGAAAGAACCGTACTCTTATTGAAACTGCTCGAACCATGTTGGCCGATTCAAAACTACCAATCTATTTCTGGAGTGAAGCTGTGGCAGCGGCATGCTATACTTTGAATCGAGTGCTTACTGTAAAGAAATACAAAAAGACGTGCTTTGAACTTCTTCACAGATATAAGCCTAATCTAAAGTTTCTAGAGCCGTTCGGATCACTGTGTACCTTCATAGATCAAGATGGAAAGTTTGGTGCGAAGAGTAATGAAGGTTTCTTTGTGGGATACGCAAGTCCCTTAAAAAGAGTGTTCGTTCCATGTTTGAAGAAGGTAATTGAAGTTCATCATGTGGATTGTCAGAAACACACGGCGTCACCTCAACTTCCCGGAAACAGATTGTTGTTCGATTACGATAAACTCTGGGAGTCGTTCCAACTACCTACGGAGCTGAGTGAAGAGGAACTTGCTTACTTGTACCAACAACAGCAATCATCTTTTCAAGATCAGGTGCCTAGACCGTTGGTGGTTTCTCAACCAGATGAGGATACAAACGCTCCTACAACTGGTGCAAACGATCACGAGGCAGGTCCGAGTGGAACAGCTCATGACGATCCAGTAGAACCAGCTCCATCATTTGACCAGTTCGATGACTCAGATTCAGAAAACGCACCGATATTTGATGAGGATCCAAATGTTGCATCAACTGAAGCTGAGGATCACACCAGTGATCTAGATATCTCGTTTCAGCAATCGGAAGTTGTTGTGCCTGAGACCATCATGCCACGAACATTATCTTACCATCCTTCAGATCAGATTATAGGAGATCTTCAAAGTGGTGTTAAAACAAGAGATCAAATCAACCGAGCACTTACATGTTTTTATTCATCTGTTGCTCCTTTAGAAGAGGAATTCTCACTGAAATGTTTTATTTCGCAGATCGAGCCCAGAACGTATAAAGAAGCGTTGACTGAAGATAGCTGGGTAAATGCAATGTAGGAGGAGTTGCAACAATTCGAGAAGTTGGGAGTGTGGAGACTAGTAGACCTCCCTGAGAATCAAAAGTTGATTAAAACGAAGTGGGTTTTCAAATATAAGAGAGACGATAGAGGAGTCGTGGTTCGGAACAAAGCACGATTAGTGGTACAAGGCTTTAGTCAGCAAGAAGGCATAGATTATGATGAGGTTTACGCGCCTGTTGCTCGCCTTGAAGCTATTCGTATCTTCCTGGCATTTGCTTCATGGAAAGACTTCAAAGTGTACCAGTTGGATGTTAAATCTGCCTTCTTGTACGGAAAGATTAAAGAAGAGGTGTATGTGGGACAACCGCCGGGGTTTGCTGATCCGCAACACAAGAACAAGGTCTATTTGCTGGATAAGGCACTCTACGGTTTACACCAGGCCCCGAGAGCCTGGTTTGAGACGCTTTCCCTGCATCTTTTAAGCAACGGGTTCATCAGAGGAACAGTAGATAGCACTTTGTTCACAAAGGAAGTTGCAGGCCATCTCCTAATTGTGCAGATATACGTTGATGATATCATTTTTGGTTCGACCAACGACGACTTGTGTAAAGAATTTGAGTTGGTGATGAAAAAGAAATTCGAAATGAGTTCGATGGGGGAGATGAAGTTCTTCCTCGGGCTGCAGGTGGAGCAAATGCCCGATGGAATCTTCATTCACCAAACGAAGTATGTGAATGACGTGCTTGACAAGTTCGACATGACAGATTGCAGTCCTGCGTCAACCCCCCTTGCACAGAATCACGGGATTTGTCCAGATGAAAATGGAGTGAAAATGGAAGAGACACTGTATCGTTCAATCATTGGATCTCTGATGTATCTCACAGCTTCCCGTCAAGACATCATGTACCCGACGTGCCTTTGTGCCAGATATCAGTCGAATCCAAAGCAGTCACACCTGACCATTGTGAAACGTATCTTACGGTATTTGAAAGGCTGCCCAAGCATCGGCTTGTGGTATCCTCGATCGGGTGACTTTACTTTATCTGGTTTCGCTGATTCTGACTTTGGAAGCTGCAAGCAAAACGCAAAGTCCACCACTGCTGTGTGTCAGTTCTTCAGAACTCGACTCGTTACCTGGCAGTGTAAGAAACAAACCGCAGTAGCGCTCTCTACATGCGAGGCTGAATACGTTTCAGCCTCCAGCTGTTGCTCGCAGATCCTTTGGATCCAACAGCAGATGCACGACTACGGGTTGCAGTTCTTAGACACTCCAATGTATGTGGACAATGAAGCAGCTATTAATATCACTAAAAATCCGGTTCACCATTCAAAAACGAAACATATTGAGATCCGTCACCATTTTATCCGTGATTGTCACGAGAAAAAGTTAATTTGGATTGAACATTTGCACACCGATGATCAGAAAGCGGATTTTTATACTAAACCTTTTGACAAAAAGAGATTTTATTATCTTTTGAAATTGAACGGGATGAAAAATCTGAAATCTGGGAGGGTTATTGAATGTGAAGCCGAGTAGGGCGGCGATCTGACGTGAACTGTTGTCGTGTTGTCAATTTTGTTTGTACAGTTTATTTTCTGCTTTTCGTTAAAAACAAAAACACAAAAATATGTTTTAGTTTTAGGGGGAGAAATTCGCAGAAAAATACAAAAACATGATAAAATTCAAAATTCCAAAAACATTAGAAAATTTCAAAAAAAAAGAGTTTGTGTAGAATAGGGGAAATGATAGTACATCAGCTAGACGGACACAGTACGCTAAAGAATTGTAATGTATAAAATGCAATTAAGCAGTCTCGCTAAAGATGTGCCGATAGGTTTTCACAAAATTAGTAAATCAGTTTGGGATATAAACATAAAATTTACTTGCGTCTACGTGGGGAACACCTCCAGGATATATAGGTAACCCCTGAAATCCTGTTTGAAGGGTCCCGTATTCTGAGATACTAGGTCTTTATGCTTAGTGATATCTGGGGTATTATCCCGGGACTTCTGATTTTGCGGAAGCAATGGCCTAGTCCTCGGAGAATACTTTACGCTGCTTTGAAATATAAGCCTCCCCTCAGCAAAAATGATTAAACAATAAAATTGATAATCATGCTGTTGAAGAAAAGATCCTCTAAAGGGGACCCACCAAAAGTCGAAGCCGTCATCTCTCTGCGTATCGAAAGATCGACCTGAGCTCTCACGGCCCTCGCAATTAACCCCTTACAGATATCATCTAGGTATACTCACCTGTAAGACTGAATATTGGGATCTGGATACGGGAGTATATACAGAGGTGGGACACATGTAGAAGTTTAAGTTCTAAAACACTAAATCAGTATCCTAGACAGATTGAAAGTTCTGTGAGAATTTAAGAGGATCAGTATATCGGCAATCTACGCGAATTGTTTAATGCTTGATATGAAATTATAGCTTAACGATGCTTGTGTCTAGTCGACGGTTGATATAATTCCCTAACATACTCACAAAAAGATTGTGTGTACAGTTTTCAGTTTATCCAGTTAAAAATTCAAAAAGATTTTAGTTTTTTTTTTATTTTCGACAACTGACATTGGGAATCGGACAATCAAAGCTTAGTGCAGATCATGTCAGTGTTTGATGAGGGCTGGGTAAGTTGGAGATGCTAAACAATGTTTGGTACAGTGTTTGACAATTGAAAAGTGTATGAAAGTTCAAAATGTTCAAAAGTTCATTCATTTGAACTATTTTCAGAATGAAATATCTGCGTACTTCATAATTCGGTCAACCAAGGTCATTAACTTGGACTTGGTTGACTGGGTGTGTTGGTGTTTAATCAGAAAAGTGTTAAAATGTTAATTTTTTGAAAATCGTGATCTGATTTCGCTCATATGTCACTTAAAAGGGTATTTCGCTCATAGATGCTTCAATGTGATTTCGCTTGTATTTCCACATGTGATTTCGCTCATGAGGACCATTGGTCTTTGGAGCGAAATCAGGCCAACTATATAAGTAGGCTGATTCCGCTCATGTGTCATTTTCACCTTTCGCTCCTAAGAACATTCTCTCTCTGGCGATCATAAGCAAAACCCTAAAATCATCAGTTTACAGGCGAAGTGCTGCCCGAATTTCATCAGTTTTTGTTATCATCTTAGAATACAATCATGAGCAAGGTTATTTGAACTTTATTTTAACAGATATCATGCTTTCTTGAACTGTCGGCATCTGTTGTTGATTGATACATAGATCTAGGACTTAACATGTTAAATCAGAACTTGAATACGATCATATGCTGTCGATTCTAGGTATTAATCATGTTGATGTGTATTAATTGTAACAAATCTGATATTTGATGATGTTTGACGAGTCACAGGTTATTCAATTTTAGATCTAGGGTATTTGTTAAATCAAAAACGAAATCAAAACAAACCCCATGTGTCGGAATTAACATGTTAACAGATTAGTGGGTTTAATTTTGAGATTTGATGGGTTTGATAGTGATTTTGCCCAAATTGTCATGTTCAATGATTGCGCTTTTAGGGTTGTTTGTGATTCCGCTTATTGTGCACACATCAGTGATTCCGCTCATTGGTGTTATCTTGTGATTTCGCCCTTAGTGCACCTGTAATTTCGCTCATGATACACTTAGAGTTTTCAAGTGAAACTGTTGTGATGAATTTTTTTCTAAGTGTCTAATTCTCAGTGTATGTTATATTGATGTGCAGGGATCTAGTGTTATCTTTGATCCTCTTCACAACAGTTGTTGTGATTTGGATATGCAGAAAAACCCAGAGTTGGCAAAGTTTAGTGGTATATTAGAGTTCATGGGTCGTATCCCCATTCAGAAGGCATTGACTGATCAGCGACCACTGTACAGATCTCACATAGAACGTTTCTGGAAGAATGCAAGCTACGATGATCAGAATAAAGTAATTTCGTCAATTGTTGAGGTGCATGGCAAGAATGAAAAGATACTAGTTACCGAAGCACTCATTCGTGAAGTTGTTAACTTTCCAAACGAAGCAGATTCACCAATCAGATTTCCAGAACGAATGGTGAAAGGTTGCATTCTAAGAATGGGTTATCAGGGAGCTTTGAATGCTGGGAATTATTTGAAATCGAAATTTCAGAAACCATACAAGTTCCTGATTCACTGTGTATTGATGTCATTAAGCCACACAAAAGGAAGTTATGATTCGATGCGTGATTATCAAATGAATATGATTACTGCTCTAGTGCTGAACAAGAAGTATAATTTCTCACACATTGTATTTCACTATATGGCTGAGAATATTAAGATAGACAGCAAGAGTTGGATGTATCCGAGGTTCGTGCAGATTTTGATTGATCATGCTTATCCAGAAATTGATAGAAACGTAAAGAATGATCCCTAGCAAGGACCCTTTGTAAGCTTCCTTCGTTCTTTTATCGCTTTCCTAGCTTAAAAGTCAAACAGTGTTTGACTTTCAGCTTTGACCAGTCAATGGTCAACACAAATTTCTTTTAAACTTCGCAACGTTAGCGTAATCATGATGGTTATAGTCCTTAGTGACTATACCTACTGATTACCACGTTGACTATGCGTAGTGACGAGTCGTAGTTTCATTCAAAATGCGCATTTAAGCGTATTTTGCAACCAAACTACTCTTGGGTATCAAAACACTTTGTTTTGATATCAAAACCAGTTTTCTAACTTAGGTAAGCATGTTTTAACATGCTTAGCTCGTCACTTTTAGTTTAGTGCTTGTTTAGAGTCGTAAGTCAAGCGATCTTAACCACCGCTTAGACTTTCGAACTCGACCCGTTTGGTCGATCTTTAGGATCCGACCAAGCATGTTTAGTGACCATAGTTGCATAGGGAATAACCTTCCGAGGTTATACGTTATGGTCACGTGGTTTAAATAGTTGTATGATAGGTAATTTATATGCCTTAGGTAAATGACCAAAATGCCCTTTTCATGCATAATTGGATTTTAAGCATATGTTACCTAAACATTTGTCACTTAACTGATTATGCAACATAATTAAACATGTTTAGGCATATAATACTTGTCATAGGACAATTTGATGTCTCGAACGCGCTTTTGCGCAAACGACGCGTTAAAGTGACGTAAGTCACCTTAATGGGTCGTAACGGGTCGAAAGCACTTAGGTTAGGTTCCGATTTAGAATGAAGGCTTTGCTAAACCACATCACATGAGTTCCAACACTCATTTGGTTTACAAGACCTCATTCTATCCGATCTTCTGATTTAGGTGTCGATTTATTTACTAGTGATCCGATTACTAGGTACTACTTGAATTTACTTGGTTTGCCTGAGCTTCGCTAAGTTCTTTAGATCAAGGATACCCTTCTATTCAATGTGAGTACATAGTTCCCCTATTTTACTGTTTTCGATTGTTTTGGGGTGATTCATATGTATTAAACGATTTCGATATTTAAACGATGGTTTCAAAAACGATTAAGATGGTTTATATTAAACTAATAACGATTTCGATAATGTGAAAAAACTTGTTGGACGTTCCATTAATGAACTCATTGTTTTATTAAAAAAAAGATAAATACAAATAATTGTCTTTCAAGTTTTAAAGTCGCTAAGGCACGAGTCTATCCTATGTGTAACATGCATTAACAATCATCACATAGTAGTACCTGAAACATATGTGAAAATAAAACGTCAGCATAAAAATGCCTTTGAGTAACATAGGATTTGTGAATTAGATTCATGGCTTTGGATAACACAAGAAAATGTTTTATGTTTTCAAAAATAGCCATGAATCCTTGTAAAAGTTTTATTTCTAAAATGCGTCGGTTTGGTAAAAGGTTTATAGTATATACAAAAAATATACTTTGGTTTTGAGATAAGATGATAAGTAGTATATCTAAATATACTTTAGTTATGACTAGTTAAACAAATAGTATATCAAAATATACTTTGGTTTCTGAAATAATAGATTTGGTAGTATATCACAAGTATATTTTGGTTTATGAATGAAACGTCGGTAGCATATCAAATTATACTTTGGTTTTGAAAGTAGCATGTTAAACTATGCTTTGGTAGTATATCAACTTATAATTTAGTTTGTGAAATAGCAAGGTCGGTAGTATATCAAACTATACCTTAGTAAACCATAGCATATCAAACTATGCTTTAGCAATACAGTATCACGTTGGTAGTATATCGAAATATACCATATATCGCGATTTGGTAACACATTCAAATCTAATGCATCAAACTACACTTTGGAGACTATAGAAATACCATAAAGGCAATTCTATTTGGTTAAAACTTTGGTTTCTAACATTCCATACAACACGAATGGGGTGTTTAGTCCTATAGAGCTATATCGTACTACCAATCGGCTTGATCATTGTTAACGAATGTATAAATAACAACATGAACTAACAAATAGTCTAACAACTTTGAAAAATCAGTGTTTAAGCCATGGACAATAGTTCAATTCGTCAAAAGAAAAATACTATGCATGTGAAATCATATAGTTGATGTGACACCCGGCTTTTCAGGCCGTACCGTACAATTGTAACACGTGTTGTTAATAGATAAAAGGCTGTATTTGACTGGTTATGATGTTTATATGTGGAATTTAATGAGTTGGTAAATTTAAACCATGGTAAAAATTATGTTGGCAACGATAAGATAAACGCTTATCGCGTAACGGTTAAAAGCGAAACGAACGTCGGTGACCACCCGATCAGTGTTAAAATTCTAAAAATAGTCTATTATGATTAGAATAATAATTTTAATCATATTCGTGAGGAAAAATAAGAAACTCTATTTTTCGAGTTTGAGCGCGTACCGTGCGATACTACGCGCATCTGACAAAATACTATCAACGCAGCCAGTCCAGGCAACTGATAATTATTTCAGTAATAATTTTGAGTGATTATTTTTATGGAATGATAAAAATAATTTAAAACGTCATAAAACGGGATTAAAACAATAGATAAAATGCCCAGTATCTAGTAAAATACCAGTTTTGATCTACATATATACGTATATATATGTGTGTATACGTATAATATATATATGTATACATATGATGAGAGAGTGTAGACATGTGGAGGCCATGCAAAGACATCTCTCTCCTCTCTCCTCCACTTATTGGTAAAAAAAGGAGGTTGGTGATGATTATGTTTCACCTAAATCCTCAAAAATCTCCTAAATCATTACAAGAAACCATTTTACAAATCACATTCTCTCTCTCTTTCTTGAACTCGGCCGAACCCCCTCTCACAAACAACCATTTTCAAATTTCAATTATGATCTTGAAAATTCATGTTCATGCAATCTTGTTTCAAATCCAATTGAAGATTTAAGAGTGTTTCCAAGGAGTTTCAAGTTATAATCAAGCTCCATATCATCATTTTTGTCAAAACCCACTAAAAATCATGAAGGTATAAAACTCAGTTTAAAAATCTTATTCTTTGATTCTTGGTGATAAAGGTGATAGTGGAAGGTTTCTCTTGATTCTTGGAATATTTCACAAACTTGAAACTAATAATAAATGGGTTTTAAACAAAATAAAAAAATGGAAGTGTATATATATATATATATGTGTGTGGCCGTGAATGTATATATATACATGTTAGAGGTTTTGTTTTGATTTTTGTTAAATCTTGAATTGATGTGATTATTGGAAGATTAATGCATGCATGATCAAGGAATGACGTTTATAAAAGTTCTAAAAGGGTTTTAATCAAGTGAATGAACATGTAAAAGTAAAAGTCTGGATTCATATGAGTGTATATATATATGAGCCATGTATGTATGTATAAGTATGCATGCATGTAATATTTTGATGATTAAAATTCTTAGATATGTAAGAATGTGTATGTCTTGCATTTATGTTAAATGATTAGATGATGATATATGAAAAAGATGATGTTCGTGGATGTTTGAACATGAGTAAAATGCATGATAGATATGATTTAGTTCATGCATGTTGATGATGATATGATATGATATGGGTGCATTAGATGCACATATTTTGACATGCATGTTGAAAGATGATCAAGAAATAATGATTTGAACATGATTTAAAAAAGATGATATTTAATCAGTCCCTAAACACTAAAAATATGATTATTTTGAAGTGTTAGGTGATATAAAACCTTGTCATAAAGTTTGCTAGTCTTGCATGTTGTATTTAATTCTTTAGAAGTTGTAAAATACGTGAAATCGCATGATTTATGTGGCATACACCAAAAAGGCACTAATATGATTATAACCACTATTTTAATCAGTAAATAATATGTATTTTGTTAAAATATCAAGTCATTCCGAGTTGAGATGATTAAAGAAACGTTTAAATCAAAACTATGCGTTAAAACGGTCAAAAATCGGCTTTTCGAGTAATTTTTATAAAACTGATTTAGATCAGTAAGTAAACTGATATTTTTAGCTTAAAAATAAGTATTTTGACTAATTCTAAGTTTACTTGGTGTTTGGTTGGTCATACGTGACTTCCGACGCCCGAAAACGTTACCGAATCGCTAAAATACGCATTTTTCAATGTACACTAGTATGGTTAAAATTTTGGGTGAACCTTATGTGTTAAAATGTGTTATGTGATTTAAACATGAGAATGTGAAAATATGTTAAGTTTTAACATGATAATGAAAATTTGGATTATGCATGTATACTTGTGCGTTTTGTGCGGTAGAAACGGTAAAAAAATCGCGTTGAATGTGTAACTTGTTTATCGAGCATGAAATTTGATACATATGAGATATTTTATGTATATTTGCTTTAAAAATTACAAAATAGATAAGTTAACAAAATTTTGTGTGTTTTGATGATAATTTATGTGAACGTTTATGTATATATATATTACAACGCGCAAATCGTAGATATATTGCGTATAAACGAGGGTGTTAACGGATTTACATGATAACGGTCACCAATAAAATCGTTCAAGTTACAAAAACTTAAAAAAATATATATATAGACTCATATGAATATATATATATATATATATATATATATTAACAAGCCAACATAATCAAAAACGATGATCTTTCGAGAAAATCTCAAAGTTATGTGAAAGTTCTAAGAAAACAGAGAAACTTAGGATTTTGTGATATATTGATTTATAAATTGTTCCTACATATAATATGACGTGTAGAAATCAAACTATGGGATTGCGCTATTTAAAAATACGCACCTAAAGGTGAGTGTCACCAAACCCATCTTTTACTGCTTTGTATATATATTGGGGGTAGAACACGCCAATAAAAGGGTTTAATAATGTTTTTGGAATAAAACATACCTTTTTGATATAAATAATATATTTTCGTTAAAAATATATAGATTTGTGAAAATATATGTTTCAGGGATGAAACGGATTTTGTTGAATATGTGTTTCGGGGATGTAACGGTTTTTGTTGAATAACATTTGTTACGGGATGAAATGGGGATTGGTACGGTGTTTCCGAGGTGAAACAGAACGTAAAGTTGGGACGGATGCCGGCCAGGTCACAAGGGAAGGGGATTCAGGGGATTCGTACAACTTCATGTATTAAATTTGTCGTATTTGTAGGATATATATATTAAACTGAGGCAGACATCATATTGGTCTCGAGTGGACCCTGCGCCCATGATGTCGTTTAATCAGTTAAGTATTGCAAGCGAGGAATTGTTGGTAGATCTATCGGGTTGACAACCCCGTCGTGACCGGTCGCCTCGTGTCAAGTCAAACGACGAATTGATATTTTGATTATCCCTGCGTGGTAAATATATAGTTCGTATTCTCTAGCTAATATACGAGTCTGAAAATTAACGCAATGAATTTAATATACAAAACCTGGGTAAGAGTTTTATTGTCGGGTTGTTGAACCGCGGCGGAGGACCCATGGATTTTTATGAAAGAATTAAAATGTACTTTCTAAAAATTATATGGATGTTTTCAAATAAACAATTAATCAAAAAGTTTTCCTTTGAAATGAATTGTTTGAATGTGGATATGTGAACTCACCTTCCTTTGTGTTGACACCTGATTTTAACATGTTTTACAGGTACTTGAGTTCGGCTTCGGGAATTATGGCGTATCTTGTGGTTGTTAATGCATGTTTGGGTTGATAATGTTTTGAACAAACTTTTAAAACTATTTGGGACCAATGTAATAAGATCCATAAGGATCAAAACAATTTAACTATGGTGTGATTGTGACAGACTTTAAGACTTTGTGTTTTAAAATCTATGTTTTAATTAAGTTGAAATATCCATCATTACGATGCATCGTTCAGCAAGATACAAATGGGCACCAGCTTCCATCACCACTTCGTTTTATATTCCGCTGCGACGTTTTTGGGGTGTGACAGAAGTTGGTATCAGAGCCAATGGTTGTTAGCGAACTAGATGTTTTCGAAGGAAAACACTAGACTTCAACCGAAGAATCTCGAAGCCAAGATTTTTTTTAAATAAACATGGAAAATTTTATCATATATGAAAACCCTTATGTGTTTACGTGCCTACGTGATTTTCTGTTTATTTGGGCCTTATGTGTTACTATTCATATTGATCACACACTTACTTTGTACAGTAACAGTATGTCACGTCTTGGTCTATAGAGCCATTAGTAGACCTGCGCACTGATACTGTGGAGCCTACACTTGAGATTCCTTCGCCCATCGTTACAAAATCGTCTATTCCGTTACTCGAGTTACGTGTTTTGCTACACATCTTTTAAGTCTACACTCGTCATAGGAAGAGGACACGACTCGTTGGAGGGATCGCATCGACTTCGAGAGCTGAGACAGCATCCGCTTTAAAGAAGCATAAGGAGATTTGGGTCAATCGCTCTCACTGCAATCGTCAGTTTGCCACGTTACACGGAGGCATGGAGACGATGAAGGGCAAGATGAAGGAATTAGAGGGACAGATGGACTGTTATGATGAGCTTAAGGATTTGGATAACAATGCTAGGGATTAGATGCACTGGAGAATAGCTGAGTTAGAAGAGCTTGTTAGGAAGATGTTGGACTTCCTGGGATTGAAGCGTTAGTTGTCGGTTGTTTCTGTTGTTTGTTTTGTATGTCTAATATGATGAACCCTATATATGGCTTGCATGCCAAATTTTCAGATAGTTAGGAGGAAATTTAATATAGACTTGTTGCGGGTGTTGATGTAGACACGCCGAATTTTGAATTAGTCTTAGTACTAAAAACAAGCTTTGTAAATTTCTAGTATAAATGTCGAATGGGTATCTTTTGGTTTAAAAATTGTTCTCATTATTATGTGGATATTATACATGCACAATGTTCGGTCCACTAACATATATTATTTTGGTTATCGTCTTTTGTGATTATTATTGTGTAAATAATAGAAACGACGAAATGCCACCAAAAGCAAGACAGGGTACAAAACTTGGGTAAGAGTTTTATTGTCGGTTTGTTGAACCGCAACGGAGGACCCATGGATTTTTATGAAGGAAGTAAAATGGACTTTCTAAAAATTATATGAATGTTTTCAAATAAACACATAATCAGGAAGTTTTCCTTTGAAATGAATTGTTTGAATGTGGATATGTGAACTCACCTTCCTTTGTGTTGACACTTGATTTTAACGTGTTCTACAGGTACTTGAGTTCGGCTTCGGGAATTATGGCGTATCTTGTGGTTGTTGATGCATGTTTGGGTTGATAATGTTTTGGACAAACTTTTAAAACTATTTGGGACTAATGTAATAAAATCCATAAGGATCAAAACAATTTAACTACGGTGTGATTGTGACTTTGTGTTTTAAAATCTATGTTTTAATTAAGTTGAAATGTCCAACATTACAATGCATCGTTCAGCAAGATACAAATGGACACCAGCTTCCATCACCACTACGTTTTATATTCCGCTGCGACGTTTTTGGGGTGTGAAAGTTGAAATCATGAAAATAGTGTATCGGCACATATGAATCACCCCAAAAATTTTGAAACCGGTAAAAGAGGGGACGATGTACTCACTTGAGATTGCAAGTATCCTTGATTAAGTGTCCTAACAAAGCTCGAAAATCAAGGAATCAAGTGGCACCTAGTATGGAATGACTTATGTTAAATAAGCGTTACCTAAATTGGGAGATCGGGTAGAATGAGGTCTCGTAAACCAAATGAGTATTGAAACTCATGTGATATAGTTTAACAAAGTCTACATTCTGATTCGAAACCTTATCCTAAGTGCTTACGACCCATTATCACCCGTTAAGGTAGTCTACGCTACTTTAACGCGTCGTTCACGCAAATGCGCGTTGGAGACGCCTAACTAGTCCAATGACAATTATTGTATGCCTGAACATATTTAAATATGTTGCATAATCAGTTTAGGTGACAAAATTTACGTTACATATGCTTAAATTCAAATTATGCATGAAAAGGGCATTTTGGTCATTTACCTAAGGCATCTAAACTACCTATCATACAACTAATTAAACTAAGTGACCATAAGGTATAACCTCGGAAGGTTATTCCCTATATAACTATGGTCACAAAATATGCTTGGTCGGATCCTAATGATCGACCAAACGGGTCAGGTTCGAAAGTCTAAGCGGTCGTCAAGACCGCTTGACTTACGACCCTATACAAGCACTATACTAAAAGTGACGAGTTAAACATTTTAAAACATGTTTAACTAAGTTTGAAAATAGGTTTCATATTCAAAACAAATTGTTTTGATACCCGAAAATAGTTTCGTCGCAAAATGCGCATAATTGGCATTTTAACCAAAACTTTGACTCGTCACTTCGACTAACAAACGTGGTAATCAGTAGGTATAGTCAGTCATAAGGGACTATAACCATCGTGATTATGCTCACGTTGCAAAGTTCGAACAAACTTTGCTTTGACCAATTCATGGTCAAAGTAGAAAGTCAAACACTGTTTGACTTTCATGCTTGAAATGCATAACCAAGCATGAAGGAGACTTACAAAGGGTCCAAGCATGGAAAGAAACAAAGAAAACTGAAGATTTGAAGCCTCAACAAGTGTGAGAGCTTTAATGAGATCCAAGGTGAAACAAAAATGGAATGAGCAAGGAACATGGTTGAAAACCTATGGCTATTTATAGATTTCTTGAATCAATGGGATCATTCCATGTGTTTTGAAACATGATCTTGGCCTTACACTTGTAGTACATTGATTAGGCAACTTGGGGAACACTTAAACAAGCCCATAGTATGCAAAATATATGGTTAGAACCAATGGGAACAGGCTGTTTGGCTTAATTCATTGAATCTGCCAGCTCCAGCTCTCGCGGGCCGCGAAGGAAACAGCAAGAGTCTTCGCTGGCCGCCAGGAAGTCTGATCAAAAGTTTCGCATTTTGGTAAAACAGGCCCCTATATGCTTAAAATTTGGTTTTCGACGTATTTAACCCCCATTAACCCCATTTCAAGGCTTATAATGATGTTAAAGCATAGGGAACTAAAAATATGCTTGAAAACATCTCGGATGTTGGTTCGTTTGGCCGTACGATCGCGTTGTTCGGTTAATTTCGACGAAACTCAAACGGACGCGAAAAAACGATCCAAATTATGCGACGATTGGTATTTTTGCATTCCAATCACTAAAATAAAATATTTTAATGATTACAAAGAGTTTTGGATGTCCGGATATGTTCAGAACCTAAGATATGCGCGTAAATGCAAACTTATGCACTTTTTGACGTTTTTAGTTCTTATTGATCAAATAAGCGTATTTTCGCATACCAAACCCCTCAAAGCTTATTTCTAAGCTATGTATAGGATATTTAAGGCTTGTTTAGCTTATGATCTTAATCCAGAATTTGTGTTGCTATACGAATCGGCAGACTTTCGCAGTTTGTCGCAAATAGCCCTTGTGATTGAAAAAACTTGATTTTGGCACATCAAACCCTTCAAAACTTATTTCTAAGTTATGTAAAGGTTATTTAAGGTATGTTAAGCCTAAGTCACTGTTCTGGAGTGTTTGTCGCGTTAAACTGATTGCGTTTACGCATCAGTTTGTGTATAACTTCCTAGAAAGCGATTTAAAGCTTGAAATCGAAGTAGAATTGATATGTGTGAATGTCACATGAAATTGTACAAATCCCAAGAATGAAACACAAGATTTCATTGGATTTGTATTTGTATAATGGTCGTAGAGGCATAGATGTCACAGAACTTGTTTTGGGTGTTGACATAGACATGCCAAAGGTGGTTAGTATGTACTAAAAACAAGTTTATTAATTTCTATGATGAATATCGGTTGAATTACATTTGGTTTAAAAATTGTTCTCATTAATATGTGGATATTAAGCATGTGCAATGTTTGGTCCACTAGCATTTAATGATTGAATTATTTTTGGGATATCGTCTTATGTTGATTATTATTGTTGTAATAATAGAAACGATGAAATGCCGCCAAAAGCAAGACAGGGTTCTGGATTACCTAGAATGATGGCCAGGGACGTGGGCGTGGTGCTCATGGGCGTGGTTTTGGTGCGGCACAGATTGGAAACCCTCTAGGTAAAATAATGATCAGAAAGTTTTAGTAGTTCATGTGTTATGATATAATCGAAAGTATTCCTGATTTTCATTAACCTTATGAACAGTGCATGGATGTACTTATAAAACATTCCAGGGCTGTAACCCACGACCAGTTACCGGTGCTGAAGGACCCTTAGGTATCACCAGATGGATTGAGAAGATGGAATTCGTCATGGCAATCAGTGGTTGTGCTGCTGATCAACGGGTTAGGTATGCTTCTTGTTCTTTTCTTGATGAAGCACTATCTTGGTGGAACTCGCATATTCAAATTTTGGGTGGAGACGCTGCCTATGGTCTAACCTGAACGAACTTAAAGAGATGCTCCTAAAGGAATACTGCCCGCGTAGTGAGATACAAAAAATCGAGACCGACTTCTGGAACCTAAACATGGAAGGTCTGAATGCCAGAGCTTACACATCTTGTTTTAATGATTTGGCAAGGTTAGTTCCACGGATGGTTACTCCTGAGAATGTTAAGGTAGAGAGCTACATTTGGGGGCTATTGCCACGAATTCGCAACATGGTCACATCAGCGAAACCCACTACCTACCTAGAAGCTACTATATTGGCGAAATCATTAGCGGATGATGTTGCTCGCAAAGGTAGCTTTAACAAGAAGGAAGAAACCGGGAAGTCATCGGGTAAGGCCAATGCTGACGTGAAATCTGAACGGTCGGAGTGTTCTGAGTCTAAGTCAGGAGATTCGAACAAGCGCAAGTCCGAGAGCTCGAGGAAGGAAACCGATGAAAAGCGTGACAGGAAACGCAGTTCGAGGAAGGCGTATGTAGTAAGTTCTAGCAGTTCTAGAAGGGATAATGCCAGGGATGATAGGAGTGGTTCTGAGAGGAAGACTCACGAGGATGAGCAGAAAAAGTGCGCTAGGTGTGGTCAAACTGGGCATGTTACCCGCGAGTGCTATGCTAAAAGTACTTCGGAGGGAGCAAGCTAGAGGGATGCTTCCAGTGCGGTGAACAGGGACATTTCAAAAGATATTGTCCTAAAGCAAAGGGTCAGAATGCCAGGGGCAGAGCGTTCGAGCTAAACGCTGGAAAGGCACAATCCTGCTGTTGTTAGCGGTATGTTTTTAATCAATAACCATTCTGCGTTCGTATTCTTTGATACTGGAGCTGACTTGAGTTTTGTTTCGAAATACTTTGAACCATTTTTGTTTTCTCCAACAAGTAAGCTAAGTAAAAAGTACTCGATAGAACTAGCAAATGGTAAACAGATAGAGACTAGCAAGGTCGTTCGTGGTTGTAGTATTCTGTTTGATGATCATAGTTTTAGTATCGACTTATTGCCAGTGGAGCTGGGGAGTTTTGATGTAGTTGTGGGGATGGATTGGCTATCCAAGAACAAAGCTGAGATTATTTGCTCAGAGAAGCAAGTGAGGATACCTTGTCCTGATGGTGGTGAAGCAATAGTTGTTCACGGAGACCGATCGAGTTGAGTGTCGTCAATGTTATGAAGATGCTTAAGATGTTACGTAAGGGTTTTCCTGCGTTCTTAGTTAACATGGTGGATACGAAGGCTGAAGGTAGGAAGATCGAAGAAATTCATATAGTTCGTGACTATCCAGAAGTTTTTCTTGAAGACTTACCTGGATTGCCCCCTACGAGATAGATCGAGTTCAGAATTGATCTGGTACCTTGTGTTGCACTGATTGCAAAATCTCCTTATAGATTAGCACCATCAGAGATGAAAGAATTTTCGAATCAGCTTCAAGAGCTACTAGACAAAGGTTTCATTCGACCAAGTTTTTCGCCTTGGGGTGCGCCTGTTTTGTTTGTCAAGAAGGATGGGTCCTTCAGGATATGTATTGATTATAGAGAGCTGAACAAGTTGACTATCAAGAATCGGTACCCTTTACCGAGAATTGACAATTTGTTTGATCAGCTACAGGGATACAGCTACTATTTGAAGATTCACCTGCGTTCAGGATATCATCAGTTGAAAGTTGTTGACAAAGATGTTTCAAAGACTGCTTTTCGAACACGATATGGCCATTACGAGTTTTTAGTCATGCCTTTTAGCTTAACTAATGCGCCAGCTGTATTCATGAATCTCATGAACAGGGTATGCAAACCTTAGTTGGATAAATTCGTGATAGTATTCATCGACGATATACTTATCTACTCGTGAACCAATGAAGATCATGAGTATCATTTGAAGTTGATTTTGGAGCTGCTAAAGGAAGAGAAGTTGTATGCCAAGTTCTCTAGGTGTGAATTCTGGATTCGAGAAGTTCATTTTCTCGGACATGTCATAATCGAGAAAGGTATACACGTGGATCCGTCGAAGATTAAGGCGATCAAGAATTGGGAAGCACCAAAGACTCCGTCGGAGGTGAGACAATTCTTAGGACTAGCTGGGTATTATCAGAGATTCATATAGAATTTCTCCAGATTAGCGCAGCCTTTGACGCTATTGACCCTGAAGGAAAGGAAGTTTGATTGGACGGAAAAGCAGGAGGAAGCTTTTCGGATGTTGAAGGAGAAGTTGTGTAGTGCACCTATTCTTTCCCTTCCTGAGTGAAATGATGATTTCGTTGTATATTATGATGCGTCACGTTTGGGCCTTGGATGCGTGCTTATGCAGAGGGACAAAGTGATAGCCTATGCATCCAGATAATTGAAAGTGCATGAGAAGAATTACACGACACATAATTTGGAGTTAGGAGTTGTTGTGTTTGTGATGTGCACAAAATGCAACATATAAATTACATCAATTGTGGCATAAAACTAACCCTTTTTTAGTACTAATGTTGGAAAAAGTGTGCTTTTGTCTTCCTTTTGTATTTTCAGGATTAAATGAGCTCAAATGAACAAAAGAAGCAAAAAGGCAGCTAAATCTAACATAAACACAAGAAAAGGAACAAACGTGGCATGCCCGACTTCCCCAACAGCATCTTCCCAAGCAAATCAAGAGAACAGAAGGCTGAACACGCCTCGTGCTCAGTGAACACGGGGGCGTGCCCAAGTGCCAGCATAAAAGACAAAGCTATAGAAGCTTCTATCGGCCACCATGGGGCCATGCTCAGCGGACACGGGGCCGTGGTGACCTATAAGATTCGCAGAATCCAGGAAAATCTTGATAGTACAGATATGCTTTTGCACACAGGGGCGTGCCCAGCGGACACGGGGGCGTGGTCAACTAATGCAAACAAACTGCAATTAACGAAGGAAGAGAAGATAATGGATACGGGGCTGTGCCCAATGGACACGGGGCCGTGCCCGAGCTACTGTTCAGCCTATAAGTAGGGGTGCTTGGCTCATTTGCAAACCATCCCTTGGCATACCACCTCTCTCACACTTCACCCACCACGCACCACCATCACAACACCATCATCCACCACCATCATCCATTGTCCATCATAGAGTGCGTGAGTCATCTCGGGATCCAAGATTGATCATAAGAGTTCTTGACAATCAAAGGCCATGTTTGCCTAAGTCTCTTTCATCACTTGGTGAAGACAGGTGTCTAGTGTAATACTTTTTAATTTTAACTTTTTCGCACTTTTTACTTGGTTATGTATTAATGACTTTAATAACTAGTTTCTTATGTTGAAGGTGATTCTTCCTTATCATTTGTCCGTGGTGTCTTGGCATTATTTTACTGTCTATATAAAATAAAAGATTTTCACCATTCATATCTCCACGGTCTATATGGAGGTATGTTGGCTACCTGGTCGGGGGTTAAGGGAACGGTTTGGTAAGAGTCTTGCCTTGTTCAGTGTATAGATCGTGCAAGGACCTGGGACAAATTTAATAGGACCTCCTTCAATACCCACCGGTATTGGATGGCGGGGGTCCAAACTCTTTGATCCCCTCATATGTAAGCTTCTATTAATACTTTAACCCGGCTACTTAGGACTGTATCCCTGCTGACTCAGACTACTTAGCCGAGGGTAACGTCACCTTCAAAAGAGGGGCATACTACAATAATTAAGATAATCTCTTAAAAAATGCAAAAGTGCGGAAATAATCAAAGGTTACACTAAACACGAGTTGGAGCCAAGTGATTCATCTTGTCTATCTGTTTTTATTTTTATTTTATTTTTCAGCATTTTAGTTAGTTTTTATTTTTCTAGTTTAAAAACCTTTTTCTAAACTTTTGATTTGATTAGACGTTGAGGATAAATCGGTACTAAAAGCTCTTGTGTCCTTGGACGACCTCGGTGTCCTACCAACACTATACTATGCTCACGATGGGTGCACTTGCCCATATGCGTGTTTGGTGTTAGTAAAATATGGTGTTTTATAAATTTAAAACTTGACTAACGTGTAAAAAGGGCTTAAAATATAATTAAACTTATATAACACACCACACGCATCAAGTTTTTGGCGCCGTTGCCGGGGACACAAGGATTTTAAGAAAGTTAGGATTCAAAGGCCTAATCGTTTTTTCTACTTTTTCTACTTTTTTTAGGATTTCTCTTAAGTTTTCAGTTCTGCAGAACTCAGCACGGGCCGTTCCCGCTGAACACGCCCCGTGCCCAATCATTGGAACTGGCAATCCTGTTTTAAGTCAGACAGTAAGCTGAACACGGGGCCGTGCCCACTCAACACACCCCGTGCCCAAGTTTCAGTTACTGAAAACAGAACCGTAAGATCCTGACGGTTGGTAATTTCTGACACAAACATGAGTGATACTGATATTTTTTACTGTCGGCGCTCTTATGGTACGTGGTGTCAAATATGTGGTGGTTCCCATAAAGAATTAGAATGTTATTTTCTAAATTATAAGCCCCACTATATAGAGCCATCGTTTTCCCATAGCCTTAAGAGGGGCGAAAGTAAAAATAATCCCTATCTCTCCCTCGAATGCTCTCAACCGGATCTTCTAGGAGAAATGCTTCTTGATGAACTATTTCAATTGGAAGATCTAATTCTTAATTGGTTAAAAGAACTTAGGATGGATTTCAATAATCTATCTCAAGACAATAACCAAGAAGAATTGTAGGGATCACATTCGAACAACTTCATTGTTCCCGATGTTACCTCTAATTCTAGTGAGGACTTGAGAGATAGTCGTCCCTGTGTCGATTGTGCTGTGAAGGACTCCCCATCGACTTCGTTTGATGCATACATAGAACTGAGCGATTTGGCATACACATTCTTTAACGAGAGCCCGGGAAAGGGTAGGACTTGTCCACCTACATATAGCATAGGAATCACCCTCACCGACAACCTCTTGTGTTCCCGTCTTAATCTAGAGTAATTAAGGTATCTTAGGCACTTTGGGGTTGTTCCATCCAGTAAGGAACCACCTGATCTGGATAATTTCCTTAAAAATAGACAAAATTCATAAACAACCTTTCGACACGGGGCCGTGCCCAGGTCAACACGCCCCCGTGTCCACGAAAAGATTCCTTTCTGACTTTTTGTCAGAATACGGACAAAAAGTGTCAGGATCTCGTTGAGTACGGGGCCGTGTCCAACATGCTGTCGTTTTCTATAAATACAACCAAGAATCCTGCACATTTGGACCACCCAGGGACAGAGATTTGAAATGATCTTCTCACCTACCATCCTAGGTATTTTCTAAAAGAAGGTTCTAACAACCATCTTGTCCTTTCCTCTTTTATCCATTGCCTTCTTCTTCATCTTTCATGTCTCAACACCTCCACTGAAGCTTGTTCCCAAGCTTTATTGGGATGATTATTAGATTTTTGTCCAAGGAATCTTGTTAAAAATAAGTTGTGAACATTGTTTTAAGTTATTTCTGTTCAAAAAATGCTTCATAAGTTGGAAAAATAATTTGAAACTCCAAGATTCCTTGTTCTAAAAATCTGCAGAAAGGTGAACATGGGCCGTGCTCGTTGAGCACGGGGCCGTGTCCGATGTACTGTTTCATTAAAATGAACTATTTTTGGTTTGTTTTCGTAGAATGTCTAGTCAAAACAGTGGAACCTCTTCTGCGCACTCCAGAAATAGTTGAAGGGAGAGAAGGTCATCAATTGAAGCAACTCTCGTATGTTACGTAATGGCGTTATGTGAAGCTCTTGACGAGATGACTTCGGTAGAGGAGGTCCTAATAGACCGTATAAATTATCTTACGGTGGGGTTGGAAAACAGTTTTCCAGAAATAAACCTCTTGCACCAGAGGTTAAACATTCTTGTAACACCTCCCATGGAACTAATCCTCCCTCAAGAGGATTGGAACCTAGCACTTGGAATCAACAATCCTACTAGGTGGGATGACTTTCCAGCGGAGCCTCCTCTAGAAGATCTACAAGAAGTCCCGGTGGAGGTTGCACCTCCTCAAACCGATGCCAATGAGCCCTCCTTTCTTCTCCCACGTGAGATAGAGTAATGGCTCGCCGACGTGTGAGGAACCGATGCCCGAAAAAAAAGTTCTTCGAAGCCACAGCCAACCAAGAGAATTATCTCTTTGTAAATTTTACTAATAGAATAATTTTAGGCTAGAACTTCTTGATTTAGATTTCTTGTGCTTCTTTGACCTATTTATCTAGAGTTTTAACTTTTTAGGAATAATATGTAATTCTCTCTATGACTTAATGAATGATGGTTTTAGTTAATTTGGTGTTTGGATGATGTTGAAATGGATAAAACACACTTGGGATGATGAAGGATAACAAGGGAAACTTGAACCAGCACCCCATGCACGAAAACAGAGCCATCCGACAAAATTTTCTTCATTACAACAAGTTCTGCACGGGCCGTGCCCGCCTAACACGGCCCCGTGCTGCACAATCTGCAGAGAATGCCCAGTTCAGGTAACTGGACACGGGGCGTGCTCACTGAACACGCCCCCGTGCCCAGGCTTCTATTTCTTTTTACACATTTTGTTACTGGCGATCTGAACACGCGGCCAAGCCCGGACACCACGGGGCCGTGCCTAGACGCCTAGTAACATAAATTTTGCTTTTTCACACCATTTTACACATTCAATCAGCCTAAAAACTTATTTTTGGGACACATTGAGGACAATGTGCAATTTAATTGTGGGGGGATGCTAAAATCTTGAATCTTGCAAGTCCTAATTACAAGCCTTACACAAAAGTCTATTGGAACCGCTAATCACCCCAAATTTTTTTCAAAAATTTTTCATTTTTCTTACTTGTCTAGGTTTGGCTTGGGAATTTCAAATTCTATAAAGGTTATATTTTTACAAATTTACAACCGATAGCGTCGTGATAAAAAGAACCAACATAAGAAAATTATGAAACGGCATGACAAGTTTAGTTAAAATTTGATTATATATACTTGATCACATAAAAACCCATTGCCACAAAAGTGAGTGTTGAGTCTTTATTGAGCATACAAATACATTTCTTTAAACTAAATGCTCATTTTTCATTTCTTGTGTGAATAGCCGCTTGGTTCTTACGACTCTAGAACTTGCCACGACGATACATTCCCTGTCCTTACCAACTTAAACCCGAGTAAGTAAATGATGGAGGCATTAGGACTAACCCTTTTTCATTTCTACACCATTATTTTTTCCTTTTTTTTACCACCTACCCAAAATCCCCCTAGTTAACCCCTTTGAGCCTAAACCTTTTCATTTCTTAACCCAAAAACAAACACCCTTTCACCCACCAAAACCCTTTTTATTTTTAACCCCTTGTTTTAGTAACAAGCTCGGTTTTTTGAATGACTTTTAAAAAAAAAATAAAAAAAAATAAAAAATATGTTGATGATGAAGCAAAAGAAATAAACAAGCAAGTTCATCAAAAATAACTTTGTTTTAATAATGGCTTCATCAAAATAAAAATTGCAAAAATAAAAAGTCTTACGAAAACCGATGCTTTTTACGCTTTTCGCCCTTTTCTACTAACCATTAACCCAACCACCTACCTTTAACCCTAGCCTAACCCTTCACCCCAAAAGTCCTTTTGATATTTACAAAGGTATATAGTTAAAAAGGAGGAGGATTGATTGCTTGGCAAGCCTACGGTAGGGGTAAGTTCCATGCCGATCTTTCACAAAAATACATCTTCGGCCTAGTGTTGAGTGATCCCCGTGAGGCATGTGAACTTGTATATAAATGGAATTTTAAAAAGGCATGTTATCCCCTAATAGGTAATTTATCTTATGTAATGTTTTAAATAAATCATGACGAATATGATTGTAAATAAATAAAAATAAAACTTGATAAAGAATCTTGGAAATCCCGACACTCTATGACAAGCCCAAAAACCATCTCTTCTACCCATTCCATTTGGGAGTGTAAAGCCACATTTTAAAGAGTTTTGCTTGAGGACAAGCAAAGATTCAAGTGTGGGGGTATTTGATGTACACAAAATGCAACATATAAATTACATCAAATGTGGCATAAAACTAAACCTTTTTTAGTACTAATGTTGGAAAAAGTGTGCTTTTGTCTTCCTTTTGTATTTTCAGGATTAAATGAGCTCAAATGAATAAAAGAAGCAAAACGGCAGCTAAATCTAACATAAATACAAGAAAAGGAACAAACGTGGCATGCCCGACCTCCCCAACAGCATCTTCCCAAGCAAAACAAGAAAACAGAAGGCTGAACACGCCCCGTGCTTAGTGAACACGGGGGCGTGCCCAAGTGCCATTATAAAAGACAAAACTATAGAAGCTTCTATCGCCCACCACGGGGCCGTGCTCAGCAGACACGGGGCCGTGGTCAACTATAAGATTCGTAGAATCCAGGCAAATCTTGATAGTACAGATATGCTTCTGCACACGGGGGCGTTCCCAGCGGACATGGGGGCGTGGTCAACTAATGCAGACAAACTGCAATTAATGAAAGAAGAGAAGATGATGGACATGGGGCCGTGCCCGAGCTACTGTTCAGCCTATAAATAGGGGTGCTTGTCTCATTTGCAAACCATCCCTTGGCACACCACCTCTCTCACACTTCACCCACCACGCACCACCATCACAACACCATCATCCACCACCATCATCCATTGTCCATCATAGAGTGCGTGAGTCATCTCGGGATCCAAGATTGATCGTAAGAGTTCTTGACAATCAAAGGCCATGTTTGCCTGAGTCTCTTTCATCACTTGGTGAAGACAGGTGTCTAGTGTAATACTTTTTAATTTTAACCTTTTCGCACTTTTTACTTGGTTATGTATTAATGACTTTAATAACTAGTTTCTTATGTTGAAGGTGATTCTTCCTTATCGTTTGTCCGTGGTGTCTTGGCATTATTTTACTGTCTATATAAAATAAAAGATTTTCACCATTCATATCTCCACGGTCTATATGGAGGTATGTTGGCTACCTGGTCGGGGGTTAAGGGAACGGTTTGGTAAGAGTCTTGCCTTGTTCAGTGTATAGATCGTGCAAGGACCTGGGACAAATTTAATAGGACCTCCTTCAATACCCACCGGTATTGGATGGCGGGGGTCCAAACTCTTTGATCCCCTCATATGTAAGCTACTATTAATACTTTAACCCGGCTACTTAGGACTGTATCCCTGCTGACTCAGACTACTTAGCCGAGGGTAACGTCACCTTCAAAAGAGGGGCCTACCATTATATGCATTAATAACTTAATTAATTATCTTTCAATAATCCGACCCTTTAGGATTGTATCCTTGCTCACTCAAACTACTGGGTTGAGGGTAACGTCACCTTCAAAAGAGGGGCCTACTACAATAACTAAGATAACCTCTTAAAAAATGCAAAAAGTGCGGAAATAATCAAAGGTTACACTAAACACGAGTCGGAGCCAAGTGATTCATCTTTTCTATCTGTTTTTATTTTTATTTTATTTTTCAACATTTTAGTTAGTTTTTATTTTTCTAGTTTAAAAACCTTTTTCTAAACTTTTGATTTGATTAGACGTTGAGGATAAACCGGTACTAAAAGCTCTTGTGTCCTTGGACGACCTCGGTATCTTGCCAACACTATACTACGCTCACGATGGGTGCACTTGCCCATATTTGTGTTTGTTGTTAGTAAAATATCGTGTTTTATAAATTTAAAACTTGACTAACGTGTAAAAAGGACTTAAAATATAATTAAACTTATATAACACACCACACGCTTCAGTTTTCCCTAATGATCTAGAGACATTATTTGTATGGCACTAAGTGTACGATATACGCAAACCATAAGAGCCTCCTGCATATCTGAGATCAGAGGGAGCATAACATGCGACAACGGCGTTGGGTAGAGTTACTCAACGATTACGAGTGTGATATTCGTTATCACCCTGGAAAAGAAAATGTTGTTACGGATGCGCTCAGCAAGAAAGAGCGGGAGAAGCCTCTACGTGTGCGTGCTTTGGGCTTCACCATACAGAGGAGTTTGACTGATCAAATTCGTAATGCGCAACGAGAAGCTTTAAAGGATGAGAACCTGAGAAGAGAAGGCTTAAGAGGATTAGAATGCTAACTGATACCAAAAGCGGATGAAGTGATGTACTTCATGAACTAGATTTGGGTTCCGCTTAGAGGTAACCTACATGAACTGGTTATGAACGAAGCTCATAAGTCTAGATATTCCATTCACCCAGGTTCTACCCAGATGTATCAGGATATCAAGGAGTTATACTGGTGGCCGAATATGAAGAGAGATATTGCGGTCTATGTGGGTAAATGTCTGACGTGCTCAAAGGTTAAAGCTGAACATTAGAAGTCGTCTGGGCTTCTACAGCAACCAGAGATTCCTAAGTGGAAATGGGAACATCTTACGATGGGCTTTATCACCAAGTTTCCCCGTACGTCACGTGGACATGATACGATATGGGTAATTGTCGATTGATTAACAAAGTCTGCTCATTTCTTAGCGCTTAAGGAAACAGACAATACGCAGAAGATATCGCAGTTGTACCTTAACGAGATTGTAGCCCGTCATGGAGTACCGGTGTCAATTATCTCGGATAGAGACAGACGGTTTGACTCCAGGTTTTGGCGATCTCTTCAAGAGTCGTTGGGTTCTCGTTTGGACATGAGTATTGCGTATCATCCTCAAACGGATGGTCAGAGTGAGAGAACCATTCAGACATTGTAGGATATGTTGAGAGTGTGTGCGATTGATTTCAGTGGATGTTGGGATACTCACTTGCTGTTGGCTGATTTTTCTTACAACAATAGTTAACATCTAGTATCAAGGCCACTTCGTTTGAAGCCTTGTATGGAAGGAAGTGTCGATCGCCACTTTGTTGGGCTGAAGTCGGCGAGAAGCAATTGACCGGACCTGAGCTTATCCAGGAAACCACGGATAAGGTTGTCCAGATTAAGGGAAGGTTGAAAGCTGCCGCAGATCGACAGAAGAGTTATGCAGATAACCAAAGGAAACCATTGGAGTTTCAGGTCGGTGATCGGCTTATGTTGAAGGTATCGCCTTGGAAAGGCGTTGTACGGTTTGGAAAAGGGCGAAAGCTGAGACCGTGTTATATAGGTCCATCCGAAATCGCATCTCGAGTTGGATCAGTCGCGTATAGGCTTAATCTGACGCAAGATTTAAGTGGAGTTCATGACGTGTTCCATGTCTCCAATTTGAAAAAAGTGTCTGTCTGATGAGACTCTGATTATATCCCCTGGAGAGGTTCGAGTGGACGATAAACTGAGATTTGTTGAAGAACTAGTAGAGGTTCTGGATTGGAAAATTCAGAAACTCAGGAGGAGTAGGATTAAGTTGGTCAAGGTTCGCTGGGATTCTAAACATGGACCCGAGTTCACTTGGGAATGACAGGACCAGATGCAATGGAAATATCCTCACCTCTTCCCACCTAGTGCGAAAACGAAACCTATAGAGTAGAATTTCGGGGACGAAATTCCCTAATCAGGGGGAGACTGTGACACCCGGCTATTTAGGCTATACCGTACAAATGTAACATGTGTCATGAATAAATAAAAAGGTTGTAATTGATTGATATTGATGTTTATATATGATATTTGATGTGTTGGTGAATCCAAACATTGATAAAAATTATGTTGGCAATGATAAGATAAACGCTTATCGCGTAACGAATAAAATGCGAAACGAACGTCGGTGACCACCCGATCAATGTTAAAATCCTAAAAATCGTCTGTTATGATTAGAATGGTAATTTTAATAATGTCTGGGAGGAAAAATAAGTTAAAACGCTAAGAAACTCTATTTTTCGAGTTTGAGAGTACCGCGCGATACTGCGCGTATCTGACAAAATACTGTCAACGCAGCCAGTCAAAGCAACTGGTAATTATTTCAGTGATATTCTAGTGGGATTATTTTTATATAATGATAAAAAAAATTTAAAATGCACTAAAACTGTCACACCCCCAAATTCCACATGCGGAGTACCCCCGCTTGGAGGCGTGACTGACCAGGATCCAACCACCAATTATACTAAACATTGGTCAATAGTAAAGATGCCCACCAACCACAATAGTTAGTAAACATTATAGTTCGAAGTTTTAAAGGTTTTAAGTTCGAATAACATTTTAAGTAAACAGCGGAAGCATAAACCAAACAGTTTCAAAACAAAGTTCATGGTTCAAGATTATTTAGAACCAAACACGTGGGCTAGACGACCACTACACATTCCCAAGCTGCAAGCTCCTGAGTCACTGGGTACCTGCAAAGCATGCAGTAGGGTATCAACAAAAATGTTGGCGAGTCCACAAGTTGTCCAGTTTTAATTACCAAAAACTTGTTTCACCAGTTAATTTATCCGTTTATACATGCGATGGGGAGCTACCCCATAAGTAAGCGACTAAACTGTTTTTCCAATACCGAATACTTACTTAACCGTACGTTTCCGTAGTGCCCCATTGCCAATGTTCTATCATCATTGACGGTTTGCCAGAGTTCATTAGTTCACTCCCGTTCCCAGTAACAAGGGTCGGTGTGAGGCTGGTTACACCTAAATAGCGCTATTAACTAATAACCCGTTCGCCAGGCCCCGACGACTAATCGGTATTAAATGGTAGGGACTTAAGTGATAGAGTTTCGTTTAGTGTTGCTTGTTGCATTCCGTATAAACAATAATTAACCAAGAGTTCCCAGTAACCAGGGAAGTAAGTAAGTTTGTTCCCAGTAAGAAGGGAAGAAAAGTAAGTTTGTATCCCTTACGCGTGGACAGCGTTGATTAAGTTTCTGTTTCCCAAAACCACCGGGAACGCATGCTTTAATAGTTGTGAACTCACCTTGGGTTTCTCGACAGTTTAGTTTACTTGGTCAAGCAAGCTGGTCACCACGTCCTAACATGGTTACCAGTTTTTGGGTCAGGCTCGGATACAGAGAAGTCACGTTGTATATTCTACACGTATCTAACACATAGCATGCACAACATATAATTATCCATTAAGTCATTGGGCCCATCTAAATTCTTTGATCAGCAACAGTTAACAGTTAACACGTAGCCCACTAAACAGTAACAAGCATGTGCAGATAACACACTTGGGCCCAATAACGAAAACTAACAGCCCAGTCGAGACCAGGTGGTCTCGAGTCGCAACCAGGAGGTCTCGAGTCATAGACTTCTGGTCTCGAGTAGTGCAGGCATGAGTCGCAACCTCAGGGATCTCGAGTCCAGTCTCGAGTCGCAATCAGAAGATCTCGAGTCGAGACCTTGATGGTCTCGAGTCCCCAAGTCTGTTTTGAGTTGCTTGGACATGGTCTCGAGTCGTAACCACTACAGTCTCGAGTTGTCACGTGTTGGTCTCGAGTCGCAACCGGGGGTCTCGACTCGCAACCCCGGATACGTGCACATGAAGTTCTTCTAGAACCTCTGATGTACTAACCAATAGAATTGCAATTTCATGTAATTATGTACTTTCCAATAGAATTTTTAAACATGTTTCTTTGTCTAACAATCAACCAAAATGGATCAAACAGTAAGTTTTTCAAATATTCAAAGCACCTTCAACTCATGTTCATGTTGTTCATCATATATACAAACTACCCATCATGCATAATCCTTCAAAACCGACCCGAAACATGTCATCCTAGATCTTATACTTGCAATCCTAAAAGCATTTTCAGCCAAACAATTACCATCATTTATTCCACACGGTTCATTTTACACACATATTCATTTCATGGTCAAGAATCACATATACTAAATATCAAAAGCCATTTTTAATCAAGCAACCAATAGATCAACATGCACTTTACTTAAACAACAATCATAATATCAACTATACAAGAAAAGGCATATTCAACATGCATATAATTTAACAAGCAAACATATATAACATTTTCATCTCTACATTGCAAGGAACCACTAACCGGTTAGATTTCAAGGTGTGAGAATATGACGAATAAGCTTCCAAATAAGATCCTAAGCTTGAACCGAGAGTCCTTGTTATCACCAGTTTTGATCCGAGAGAGAAAGGAGAGTGGAGGTGATGCTTGATTGTTAGGGTTTAAAGTTTGCTAGAGAGAGAGAGTGAAGATGAAGTGAGAGAGAGTGTAGAGGAGAAAGTGTGAGGGTTTTAGGTTTAATATAGCAAAAGGTGCACCCTAAAGGTTTCCGAGTGGCTAAGGGGAGTTGCGGCCCAACCGACCCAGTCGTTCACTCGAGACCGAGTGGTCTCGAGTCGGGTTCATGGTCTCGGTTCACATATACGTACATATATATATATATATATATATATTACATACACATAGTTTAATACAAGCATCACATAATACTTCAAGGTAATTCGCAAATCTTCATTTAATAGTATATGTACACATAAGGCTAACAATGAGGTTGCTCGGGAAAACCCGAAGTGTCACATTATCCCCAAGTTTTAAGAACTTTCGTCCCAAAAGTTAAGGCAGTCACTGACAAGCTAGTGTAAGTGAGAACGTTTCAACGGGGTGTCACATCATCCCCCCGTTAGTTTGGAATTTCGTCCCGAAATTCGGTTGTAGCTTCAGTGCTGGGAGTTTCATTTGGGAACAACTGGGGATACTTGCGCTTCATCTGGTCTTCCCGCTCCCAGGTAAACTCTGGGCCACGGCGTGAGTTCCAACGAACTCGCACGAGAGGTATCTGGCTACGTTTGAGGGTTTTGATCTCACGATCCGTGATCTCAATCGGTTCCTCAGTAAAGTGTAGCTGTTCGTCAATAGTGAGTTCCTTGAAAGGAATGATGAGTGTTTCATCTGACAGACACTTCTTCAGATTAGACACGTGGAAGACGTTGTGTACAGCACTCAGTTCTTCAGGCACATTCAACCTATAAGCGACCTTACCGATCTTTTCGGTAATTTCAAAGGGTCCGACATATCTCGGATTTAGCTTGCCCCGTTTTCCAAAACGAACCACACCCTTCCAGGGTGAGACTTTAAGTAGAGCCCGGTCACCAACCTGGAACTCTAGCGGTTTCCTATCCTTATCAGCGTAGCTCTTCTGACGGTCACGAAATCTGGGCAATCTTTTCTGTAGTGTCCACTACATGTTCCGGGCCTGTGATCTGGCTGTCACCAACCTCCGCCCAGCAGAGAGGCGATCGCCATTTACGACCGTACAATGCCTCAAAGGGTGCTGCCTGAATGCTGGTGTGGTAGCTGTTGTTGTAGGAGAATTCCACTAGCGGTAAGTGCTTCTCCCAATTCTTGCCAAAATCGATCACACATGCCCTAAGCATGTCTTCGAGGGTTTGGATGGTGCGTTCAGATTGCCCATCCGTTTGCGGATGATAAGCGGTGCTCATGTCTAAACGTGAGCCAAAAGATTTGTGCATAGCTTGCCACAACTCAGAAGTAAAACGCGCGTCACGATCGGAAATAATAGAGGTTGGCACTCCGTGCTTCGAAACCACTTCCTTTAAGTATACCTCTGCTAAGGTAGAGAACTTGTCTGTTTCTTTAATAGCCAAAAAGTGTGCAGACTTAGTTAATCGATCCACTATCACCCAAATGGTGTCATTCCCGCGTTGAGACCTAGGCAAGCTGGTAACAAAATCCATGGAAATTTGCTCCCATTTCCACTGTGGGATCTCTAGTTGTTGGAGTAGGCCCGATGGTTTCTGATACTCAGCCTTGACTCTTGGACAAGTCAGACATTTTCTGACATAGGTTGCTATGTGGGCTTTCATGCCAGGCCACCAGTAGGTAGCCCTCAAGTCGTGGTACATCTTATCCGAACCAGGATGTACCGAGTAACGGGACTTATGGGCTTCATCCATTACAAGCTCGCGCAAATTCCCGTAAAGCGGGACCCATATACGCCCGTTTACGTAGTAAGCACCATCTTCTTTTTGTTCTAGCCGTTTCCTGGATCCTCGCAGGGACTCGGCCCTGACGTTCTCGGCTTTTAATGCTTCGACCTGAGCATTTCGGATTTGCTTAGGGAGGTTCGAGTGGATGGTGAGCTGTAAGGCACGAACACGCTTAGGCTTGGTTTCCTTCCTGCTGAGGGCGTCGGCTACCACATTAGCCTTGCCCGGATGGTATTTAATTGAACACTCGTAGTCGTTTAGAGGCTCGACCCATCGGCGTTGCCGCATATTCAACTCCTTTTGTTCCATTATGTGTTGGAGACTCTTGTGATCAGTGTAAATCGTGCACTTGGTACCGTATAAATAATGTCTCCAAATCTTGAGCGCAAAAACCACAGCTCCAAATTCTAAGTCGTGTGTTGTGTAGTTCCTTTCGTGGATCTTGAGTTGTCGCTAAGCGTAAGCAATAACCTTCTCGCGTTGCATCAACACGCAACCCAGCCCTTGAATAGAAGCGTCGCAGTAAACAACAAAGCCGTCGGTACCTTCAGGTAAGGAAAGAATAGGAGCACTACAAAGGTTCTTCTTTAGTTCCTGGAAGGCAGATTCCTGAGCATCACTCCATTTGTAAGCAACACCCTTCTGAGTGAGGGTCGTAAGTGGTTGAGTGATCTTAGAAAATCCCTTGATAAATCTTCGATAGTATCCTGCCAATCCCAAGAATTGGCGAACTTCGGTCGGAGTCTTAGGTATAGGCCAATTCTTAATGGACTCGATCTTAGTGGGGTCGACATGAATGGACTTCTCTAAGCCAGAAATCACATTTCGAGAATTTGGCGTACAGTTGCTCATTGCGAAGGAGTTCGAGAATAAGACGCAGGTGTTGTTCATGTTCCTCTTGACTCTTCGAGTTGATTAAGATATCGTCGATAAACACAATTACGAACTTGTCGAGGTAGGGTTTGCATACTCGGTTCCTGAGATCCATGAAGATCGCAGGTGCGTTGGTCATTCCGAAAGGCATGACAAGGAATTCGTAGTGACCATAGCGGGTTCTGAAAGCCGTCTTAGAGATGTCCTCATCGCGGACTCTCAGCTGGTGATAACCCGATCGTAGATCGATCTTGGAATAATAGCTCGACCCTTGCAGGTGGTTAAACAGATCGTCGATACGGGGAAGTGGATAGCGATTCTTGATGGTAACCTTGTTCAGTTCGCGGTAATCGATGCACATTCGGAATGTGCCATCCTTCTTTTTGACAAAGAGCACTGGGGCTCCCCAGGGTGATGAGCTAGGACGGATAAAACCTTTGTCCAAAAGTTCTTGTAATTGAGTAGAAAGTTCCTTGAGTTCTGCGGGGGCTAGTCGATAAGGTGCACGAGCTATAGGTGCTGCTCCGGGAGCTAGCTCGATTCGAAATTCGACCTGACGGTGAGGAGGGAGTCCAGGTAGTTCTTCAGGGAATACCTCAGGATAGTCGCGTACAACTGGAAAATCAATCCTATTTTCCTTTTTCTGCGTGTCGGCAACAAGCGCTAAGATAGCGGTGTGCCCCTTTCGTAAACACTTATGGGCTTTTAAGAATGAAATGATGCCTGTGACTTCTCCGCTTTTGTCGCCTTGAACTATAAGGGGTTTTCCAGGAGGACGGGGAATACGAATAGCTTTCTCTTGGCAGAGGATTTCGGCTAGATGCTTGGATAACCAATCCATACCAATGACGACGTCGAAGCTTCCGAGAATGATGGGGAAGAGATCGATACGGAAGGTCTGACCATACAATTCTAGTTTGCAGTTATGAATGACGTGTGAGGCCTCGAGGTTTCTACCATTAGCTATTTCAACGATGTGCTTAGAGCTTAACGGCGTAAGAGTGGACTTAAGCTTCTTACTAATACATAGGGATACATAACTAGCATCTGCTCCAGAATCAAATAATATGGAAACGTAACGATCATTAAGTAGGAACTTACCCGCCACCACGTTGGGGTCGTTCCTTGCTTCAGCAGCCCCAATCACGAATGCCCTTGCATTGTTTCCAGCTCCCTGGTTGTTGTCGTTATTTCCAGCACCTCGATTATTGTTCTTGCGATTCTGGTTCAGCTGAGGGCAATCCTTTCGCATGTGCCCTATTGCCCCGCATTTGTATCATTCACGATTGTTTCCTTGCTGCTGTTGTTGCTGTGGTTGATGCTGATTCTGCCTAGCTGGGAACTGGTTTCGGCAGTCTTTGGCTTCATGCCCCATCTTGTTGCATCGCTGACATTGACCTTTGCCACATGGCCCACTGTGGTGTCGGTTACATTTGTTACACTTGGGGTGGTTTCCTCGATAACCACCCTGTTGCTGAGGGCCTTTGTTATTTTCAGTCTTCCTTTGTTGAACTGAGGCCTGAGTGGGGTTAGCATCCTTTCCCTGACTTCCATCCCACTTTCGTTTGTTATCGCTAGAAGTTCCAGCAGTAGCACTGATCCTCTTGGGCAACTTGCCCTCCTCCACAGCCTGATTGGTGAGTTTGTGAGCAAGACGAACCACAGGCTGTATGGTATTGAGGTTGGCTGAGGTTACATGGCTCCGAATTTCTGGGACCAAGCCTTTGATGTACAATTCGATCCTTCGATACATAGGTCGGGACATGCTTGGGCAAAGTGCAGCATAGTCGTTGGACTGCTTGGTGTAGGTCTCAATCTCTGACCCAATCATCTTGAGCTCATAGTACTCGTTCTCGAGTTTATGGATGTCATCCCAGTGACAGTACTCTTCTTTGATCATGTCCTTGAAATCTTCCCACGCAGTAGCATTAGCAGTTTCCAGACCAAGCATCTGAATCTGTGCTTTCCACCATGAAAGCGCGTTTCCTTCAAGCGTACTAGTCGCGAACTTAACCCAATTAGCAGGGGGACACTCGCAGACAGCAAAGACAACTTCGGCCTTTTCAATCCAGTGCAGTAGGTGTCACACCCCCAAAATCCACATGCGGAGTATCATCGCTTGGAGGCGTGACTGACCAGGATCAAACCACTAATCATATTGAACAAGTAAGTAATTAATTATAAAAGTCCAACCAACACAATTAGTGTCCAAAACAAACATAGTTTAAGTTTTGAGCGGAAGCATAATGTTTAAAACCAAAACATAAGTTTAAATATCCAAAGGTTTAACATGGCACACAGCTGTCCATGTCCCATAACGACTCTTCCTTGTGCAAGCTCCAGCTAAGTACCTATTGACCTGCAAAGCATGTAGTAACGAGTCAACAATAATGTTGAGCGAGTTCACAGTTAGGTGTTTGTTTTAGTTGTTCCAAAAATAGTTCCTTTAACTAGCATCCTGCCGTGGGGGTTACCCCATAGTTGAAAACGATATTTGTTTATTCCCGGTTACTCTGGCAATCCAGCCGTGGGGGCTACCCCATGATAGTTATCTGGCATTTCGGCCGTGGGGGCTACCCCTTGTATACACTAGACTCGTTACCATATCGACTGCTGACAAAAGTCATGTTTAAGTGCCCTGAACTGTCAATGTCTATCATCATTGACGTGCCCAGATCCATTAGTTCACGCACGTCCTCTGCGGCACGGTGTGAGGCTTGTCAGACCTAAATAGGGCTATCTAACTAATGACCCGCTCGCCATTGGCCCGGCGATTAAGTCGATATAAAATAGGAGGGACTTCGTGATAGAGATTTGGTCTAGTAAAAGTTATCTGTCCGTAAGGACGAGGAATTACATTCCTGAACCAGTACTGTCCTACCCAAGAAAGGACGAGGAATCCATATTCCTTAACCCCATTCCCAACCCCTGGGAATCCCATGCTTTGTAGAGTGTGAACTCACCTTGATTTGCTCGGCAGATACACAGAAAGGTCAAGTCTAGCTGCTAGTGGTCAACCACGTCCTAACATGGTTACCATACAAGTCAGGTTTTTGGTTTCAAGTAGTGCACATAAGTATCACATAGAATAGCATATAAGAAACACATACGGATCATGGCAAACACGCAACATCACATTCAACAGTCATAACATAACCGACTTGTGCGATTCACAAAGTAAAGCCCAACATAATAACGGCCCAACCTATTGTGCGATTCACAAAACCCGGCCCAATTAACATAACAGTTCAGTAATTAATCAGCCCAAATAGTTTAAACATGGACCTCTTGTGCGATCCAATATCCCTTGTGCGATCCGAACTAGCCCGGCCCACTATACACAACCGGCCCAACTATTAAACAAAACAACATCTTGTGCGATTCACTCATTCTTGTGCGACACAAGTTATCTTGTGCGACTAGTTTAAATGTCCGGATTTCATGCAAAGCAGTTATATTATCTCCTTTTGTGAATATACCAATTAACAATTCCAACAGTGTTCTCATCAAATTATAATCGATCAAACAACATATTCCACCCAATAAATTCTATAATCCATTCAACCCATTAATAATTCAAGCAATATTCAAGACTTCACATGGCTGACAAATTCTGACACTATGATTACTTCATGTTTTACCATCATTCTCATACCTATATCATAACAACACATAATCAAAGCTAACATGTGCCGACAACAGTACATACTTACATGTTATTGGACCGATTTTTGTAGCGGGTTTGCAAGTTTATCCCATAATGTTGAACAACATAGTCATGCAATCATATCAATTATAAACACATACATAAGTAACCCTATTTGTCATCATATAAAACATACATACATCACCACATCATGCAACCTCATTATTATTGATTCCACAAGCAAGAACCCTAACCGGATTTGATTAATTCATATAACAATACACCTTCATCGATCGCATAAAATCAAATAACAATAAAACACTTAAAACACTAACCGGATTAGAGATGAATAAGGGTTAATCCGAATCACAAGCTTCGAGGGAGAAAGTGTTGTTGTCGTCGAGTTCTAGAGAGAAGAAAGAGAGGTTTAGGGTTTAGTGTGTTGTGAATTATGTGAAACTAATCCCTAAGATGGGATAATGTTTTCGTATAGCTAGGGGGTGGGCCGAACCCTTCCTTGGGCTGCCCTTGGGTTTCGAGTATGGCCCGAATGGGCTTGTGCGATCGGGTTGTGTCGTGTGTTAGAGCTCGTTTATATTCATACATACATTCGTTACACAATAAACACATAACAAACATCGAACATTCAATTAATCAACCAAGTTCATACAATCACATAGTGTTCAAACACGCTACTCTTAGCACAAAGATAGGTTCTGAAATACGAGTTGTCACATTATCCCCAAGTTGAAAGAAATTTCGTCCCGAAATTTAGCACGTACTCACTGAGGAAGCTAGTTAAGTTGCATGGTTTTCCCGGTTTTCCTGGGGTGTCACATCCTCCCCCCGTTGATCTGGAATTTCGTCCCGAAATTCCGTAGCTTCAGCCTCAGTAGTAGTTGTACCGTTTGCGAACAGTTGGGGATACTTTTGTTTCATCTGATCTTCGCGTTCCCAGGTGAACTCTGGGCCGCGACGTGAGTTCCAACGAACTCGAACGAGAGGTATCCTAGTACGCTTGAGGACCTTAACATCCCGTTCCGTGATTTCAACAGGTTCCTCGACGAATCGTAACTGCTCATCGATAGTGAGCTCCTTCAAAGGAACTATGTGGGTCTCATCTGACAGACATTTCTTCAGATTCGACACGTGGAAAACGTCGTGCACTGCACTGAGTTCTGCTGGTAAGTTCAGTCTGTAGGCCACCTTGCCTATTTTCTCAATAACTTTGAAAGGTCCAACGTATCGTGGGTTAAGTTTGCCCCGTTTACCAAAACGAACCACACCCTTCCAGGGTGAAACTTTGAGTAGTACACGCTCCCCAACCTGGAGCTCTAGTGGTTTTCTGCCCTTATCGGCGTAGACTTTCTGACGGTCACGAGCTGCCGCCATTCGTTGTCGTATCTGAGCAATTTTCTCTGTTGTGTCAACCACATGTTCTGGACCAGTAATCTGACTATCCCCCACCTCTGCCCAACAAAGAGGTGACCGGCATTTACGCCCGTACAATGCCTCAAACGGAGCAGCTTTAATGCTGGTGTGGTAGCTGTTATTGTATGAGAATTCCACCAGCGGCAGATGCTTTTCCCAGCCGTTGCCAAAGTCAATTACACATGCCCTAAGCATGTCTTCGAGGGTCTGGATGGTACGTTCCGACTGCCCATCCGTTTGCGGGTGATACACTGTGCTCATATCCAAACGTGTGCCAAAAGACTTGTGCATTGCTTGCCACAGTTCTGATGTAAAACGTGCATCTCGATCCGAGATAATAGAGGTGGGCACCCCGTGCCTCGAGACAACTTCCTTGAGATATACTTCTGCTAGGGTGGAGAACTTATCCGTTTCTTTGATAGCCAGGAAGTGAGCAGACTTTGTGAGTCGATCCACGATTACCCAATTAGTATCATTACCACGTTGAGATCTAGGCAGGCCAGTAACAAAATCCATGGAAATTTGCTCCCATTTCCATTGTGGTATCTCTGGTTGTTGAAGTGTGCCTGAAGGTTTCTGGTATTCCGCCTTGACTCTCGCACAAGTCAAGCACTTGCTAACGTAAGTTGCTATGTGGGCCTTCATGCTAGGCCACCAATATGTGGTTTTGATATCGTGGTACATTTTATCTGAACCAGGGTGCACTGAGTAGCGAGACTTGTGTGCCTCATCCATCACAAGCTCTCGTAGGTTGCCATAAAGTGGGACCCAAATGCGTACTGTTACGTAGTAAGCACCGTCCTCCTTCTGTTCTAAGCGTTGCCTTGAGCCGCGTAGGGCTTCAGCCCTGATGTTTTCTGGTTTTAATGCTTCTATCTGAGCATTTCGTATTTGAGAAGGAAGACTAGACTGTATAGTAAGTTGCAAAGCTCGCACGCGCTTGGGTGCAGTGTCCTTCCGACTGAGGGCGTCAGCCACAACATTGGCTTTGCCCGGGTGGTACCTGATCGAGCATTCGTAGTCATTCAGCAGTTCGACCCATCGTTGTTGTCGCATATTGAGTTCCTTCTGTTTGAAGATATGCTCGAGGCTCCTGTGATCAGTGTAGATAGCGCATTTGGTACCATACAGGTAATGTCTCCATATCTTAAGTGCAAAAACAACAGCTCCCAGCTCTAAATCGTGTGTGGTGTAGTTCTTTTCATGAACTTTGAGTTGGCGTGAGGCGTAGGCTATAACTTTATCCCGCTGCATCAATACACAACCAAGACCTTGAATAGATGCGTCGCAATAAACTACGAAGTCGTCTGTGCCCTCTGGCAATGAAAGGATAGGTGCACTGCACAGTCTATCCTTTAAGTGCTGAAACGCTAACTCCTGTGCGTTTCCCCAATGATAAACAACGCCCTTCTGCGTTAGTGAGGTGAGAGGCTGTGCAATCTTAGAAAAATCCTTAATAAACCTCCTATAGTAACCTGCCAATCCCAAGAATTGGTGAATTTCCGTTGGGGTACGAGGTGTAGGCCAGCTCTTGATCGAATCTACCTTGGATGGATCAACGTGAATCCCATCCTTGTTCACTACATGGCCTAAGAAATGGACTTCACGAAGCCAGAAGTCACATTTTGAAAACTTGGCGTACAGCTGTTCTGTTCGAAGGAGTTTCAAAATGAGTCATAGTTGCTGCTCGTGTTCCTCCTGACTCTTAGAATAGATCAGGATGTCATCGATGAAAACTATAACGAACTTGTCTAGGTACGGCTTGCACATGTGATTCATCAAGTCCATGAAGACCGCCGGTGCGTTTGTTAGCCCAAACGGCATGACCAAAAACTCATAATGTCCATAACGGGTTCTAAAGGCTGTTTTAGAGACGTCCTCTTCTTGGACTCTCAGCTGGTGATATCCCGATCTCAAATCAATCTTTGAATAGTAGCTCGACCCTTCCAGCTGGTCAAACAAGTCGTCAATGCATGGAAGAGGGTAGCGATTCTTCACAGTCACCTTGTTCAGTTCACGGTAGTCGATGCACATTCTGAACGTACCGTCTTTCTTCTTCACAAATAGCACTGGAGCTCCCCAGGGCGAAGAGCTAGGACGAATAAAACCCTTATCCAAGAGTTCTTGTAGTTGCGTAGAGAGTTCTTTCAATTCTGATGGAGCTAAACGATACGGTGCACGAGCTATGGGCGCTGCTCCAGGAGCTAGCTCGATTTGGAACTCGACCTGGCGATGAGCGGGAGACCAGGTAGTTCCTCAGGAAATACCTCAGGGAAGTCACGTACAATCGGAAAATCTTCTATCTTCTTCTCTTTCTTCGAGGTGTCAGTAATGAGAGCCAGAATAGCAATGTGGCCCTTCCTCAAGCACTTCTGAGCCTTAAGGAAAGAGATGATGCTCATAACAGCACCACTCTTGTCGCCGCGAATCATGAGAGGTTCCTCACCTGGGCGGGGAATACGGACAATCTTTTCGTTGAAAAGAATCTCTGCTTGGTGTTGGGATAACCAGTCCATCCCAATGACAACGTCGAAACTACCCAGAGTGATAGGAAGGAGGTCGATCGAGAAAGTGTGGTCAGCAAGAACAAGACTACAACCTTTGACTACGTGTGTGACCTCTATACTTTTACCATTAGCTAACTCTACAACGTGTTTGGGGTTTAAAGGTGTTGGGGTACGCTTAAGCAGTTGACTAACTTTTAGGGACACATAACTAGTATCAGCACCCGAATCAAATAAGACAGTAACGTAAAAGTCGTCGAGAAGGAACTTACCCGTCACGACATTGGGATCATTCCTAGCTTCTCCCTGGCCAATAACGAACACACGGCCCCTTGCACCATTGCCATTGTTACCCCCGTTGTTCCCATTCCCCTGATTGTTGTTGTTATTGTTGTTCTGGTTCCTGTTCAGTTGGGGACAATCTCTCTTGAAGTGGCCTTCAGCTCCACACTGAAAGCACCCTTTGTTATTACCCTGCGACTGCTGTTGCTGGTGTTGATTCTGTTGAGCTTGTTGTTGCTGACGATTCTGGTTTGCGGGGTAAAGACTTCTACAATCCTTCACTGCGTGGCCTGGCTTGTTGCACCGATGACAGTTACCCCTGGTGCATGGCCCGCTGTGATGTAGGTTACAGCGATTACATTTAGGGTGATTCCCCTTGTACACACCACGGCTTTGACTGCCAGATGATTGCTGACTAGGACTCCTATAGGCGTCAGTCCTTCTCTGCTGAGACTGAGATTGCACAGAAGTTGAACCTTTGCTTGAAGCCCCATCCCATTTTCTCTTGTTGTCACTAGGAGTATCCGAAGTAGCTGTAGCACTTATACGCTTTGGTAACCTGTTCTGCTCCACCGCCTGATCAGTGAGACGGTGAGCCAACTGAACAACCTGCTGGATGGTGGCGAGGTTCGCTGAAGTCACATGACTTTGGATTTCTGGCACTAAGCCCTTGAGAAAAAGTTCAATACGCTTAATTGGAGGGTCCACCATAGTAGGGCACAGTAATGCAAGCTCATTCAATCTCTTAGTATACGCCTCAATTTCTGACCCCGTCATCTTGAGGTTGTAGAACTCGACTTCCAACTTATGAATGTCATCATGACTGCAGTATTCCTCCTTGATCATTTCTTTAAAATTGTTCCATGGGGTGGCGTTAGCAGCAACCAACCCCAGCATTTGGACCTGAGCATTCCACCATGTGAGGGCTAAACCCTTGAGGGTACCGGTAGCATACTTCACCCTGCGCGCCTCAGGGCATTCACACATTTCGAACACAGATTCTAGTTTCTCAAACCAGTGGAGGAGACCTACTGCTCCTTCAGTGCTGCTAAAAGTAGTTGGTCGGCTATCCATAAAGGTTTTGAAAGTGCACACAGGTGGCTGAGCATGCTGACCTGTTGTTGTTGTAAGAAAGGACAAAGTTTAACACAAGGATAGTTTCACGAGAGTAGGATCTAAAGATCCTTGAATGAGTTTTAAACTGCAGGTTATACCTCCTGCCTGTGCGGCTGCAAGTGCCGCAACAACCTATTCGTTGATCAGAGCCGTCAACTGGGCTTGAGTCATGTTAATGCGTCCAGACATGATCTTCATATCAAGGGAAACATGAGTGAGAAGGGTTCGCGAGAGTGCGATGACAGAAGAGAGTAAGCACAAACGTGTTCAAGCAACAGTAGCTATACTAGCTAAGCATATCATGAGCAAAGTTCTACGTAATCTAGCAAGTAGGCAATGTAAGCATAAATTATATCACCTAGAATGTCGAGCCTTGCACGTGGAGTGAAGCGTCGTTGTGGATCGTAGAGCACTGTACAGGTTATAGTCTGGTTTAACAAAAACGTTTTCCCTTATTAAAACCAAGTTCTCTATAACCAATGGCTCTGATACCAATCTGTCACACCCCCAAAATCCACATGCGGTGTATCATCGCTTGGAGGCGTGACTGACCAGGATCAAACCACTAATCATATTGAACAAGTAAGTAATTAATTGTAAAAGTCCAACCAACACAATTAGTGTCCAAAACAAACATAGTTTAAGTTATGAGCGGAAGCATAATGTTTAAAACCAAAACATAAGTTTAAATATCCAAAGGTTTAACATGGCACACAGCTGTCCATGTCCCACAACGACTCTTCCTTGTGCAAGCTCCAGCTAAGTACCTATTGACCTGCAAAGCATGTAGTAACGAGTCAACAATAATGTTGAGCGAGTTAACAGTTGGGTGTTTGTTTTAGTTGTTCCAAAAATACTTCCTTTAACTGGCATCCTGCCGTGGGGGTTACCCCATAGTTGAAAACGTGATTTGTTTATTCCCGGTTACTCTGGCAATCCAGCCATGGGGGCTACCCCATGATAGTTATCTGGCATTTCAGCCGTGGGGGCTACCCCTTGTATACACTAGACTCATTACCATATCGACTGCTGACTAAAGTCATGTTTAAATGCCCTGAACTGTCAATGTCTATCATCATTGACGTGCCCAGATCCATTAGTTCACGCCCGTCCTCTGCGGCACGGTGTGAGGCTTGTCAGACCTAAATAGCGCTATCTAACTAATGACCCGCTCGCCATTGGCCCGGCGATTAAGTCGATATAAAATAGGAGGGACTTCGTGATAGAGATTTGGTCTAGTAAAAGTTATCTGTCCGTAAGGACGAGGAATTACATTCCTGAACCAGTACTGTCCTACCCAAGAAAGGACGAGGAATCCATATTCCTTAACCCCATTCCCAACCCCTGGGAATCCCATGCTTTGTAGAGTGTGAACTCACCTTGATTTGCTCGGCAGATACAAAGAAAGGTCAAGTCTAGCTGCTAGTGGTCAACCATGTCCTAACATGGTTACCATACAAGTCAGGTTTTTGGTTTCAAGTAGTGCACATAAGTATCACATAGAATAGCATATAAGAAACACATACGGATCATGGCAAACACGCAACATCACATTCCACAGTCATAACATAACCGACTTGTGCGATTCACAAAGTGAAGCCCAACATAATAACGGCCCAACCTATTGTGCGATTCACAAAACCCGCCCCAATTAACATAACAGTTCAGTAATTAATCAGCCCAAATAGTTTAAACATGGACCTCTTGTGCGATCCAATATCCCTTGTGCGATCCGAACTAGCCCGGCCCACTATACACAACCGGCCCAACTATTAAACAAAACAACATCTTGTGCGATTCACTCATTCTTGTGCGACACAGGTTATCTTGTGCGACTAGTTTAAATGTCCGGATTTCATGCAAAGCAGTTATATTATTTCCTTTTGTGAATATACCAATTAACAATTCCAACAGTTTTCTCATCAAATTATAATCGATCAAACAACATATTCCACCCAATAAATTCTATAATCCATTCAACCCATTAATAATTCAAACAATATTCAAGACTTCACATGGCTGACAAATTCTAACACTATGATTACTTCAAGTTTTACCATCATTCTCATACCTATATCATAACAACACATAATCAAAGCTAACATGTGCCGACGACAGTACATACTTACATGTTATTGGACCGATTTTTGTAGTGGGTTTGCAAGTTTATCCCATAATGTTGACCAACATAGTCATGCAATCATATCAATTATAAACACATGCATAAGTAATGTTGGTGCACACATCTGTCGTCTTCGTCTTGTATCGAGTCTCGGTTCGTTGCGAAGTTGATCAAGGATGATGTCATGATGACATCATGAGTATGACATCATCAATGACATCACTCACTAAAAGACAAAATGGAATTGATATTAAATGTGAGTTTCGCTTCAAACAGAATGATATTTCATTGTAAGATTTCGCTTCAAAGGAAAGATTGAGATTTCGCTTGTATCTTGAAGCGAAATCATGCATATTATATATAGGTGATGATAGGTTTCAGTTGTAATAGTTCAAACTTTTCTGAGATTCTTCCGGTGAGCCACGAAGTGCTGCCGAAGTGTTGTTAGGTCTGTAATCGCATTCGTTATCAATACAACAACAGTTTAAAGTGAAATCTCGCTGAATTGACCTCGGTTTGTTCGTTTCCGCCGCTCAAACTGAGATAAACTCTTCTGAACGACTCGTTCGGGTCCGCAAACGATCCTACAATTGGTATCAGAGCATAGGAGGAAGAGTTCATACCAATTCAGCCACGTTTTCTGATTTTCTACACCTTCTTTCAAAATTAATCAACTTTTTACGGTTCAAATCGGTTCAAACTTTCACATATTGTACGAAAATATGTTTTAACAAACCCTTGAAAGTTTCAGAATCTAATTCGATCATTTACACGTTCAATCAGATCAAAAACGGACCGAAAATGATGATGTCATGCTGGTTCGCTTGAGTTTACTTGATAATTTCATTTGAGTTTGAAGCGAAATAGAAGTTTTCGCTTGAAATATTCTGATTAAAATTGAAAAGCTGAAGCGAAATTGAAGGTGTCGCTTGAAATATTCTGATTTAGCTTGAATTGTTGTTGAAGCGAAATAGTGTTTTAGCCTGAAAAAGTTGAAGCGAAACTGATCTGTTTGCTTTTCGCTTGAAAATTCTTTGACATCTGATCGAAATCTGCAAGTGCTGTCTTAACTGAATTTTGTTGTTCGTCGAAACCTGCTGTTCATTGAAAACTGTTTGTCTGCTACGCTGAGAAACTGTTCTGAGTTGTGTGAATATATCAGTTTGTGTATGCATGTGAACTTTGTGTACGTGTGAACATTTCGATTTATGTACACATGTGATGATATCAGAATTGCATATTCGATAAATGTGTAAGTGGGTCAGGCTTTTGCATGTGATATAGTAAATGCTTTGTAAGTACAGATGAGAATTTTTTGAAGTTGTCGGTTTGCATGATTGAACTCATGTGATTTTCGTGAATCATCATGTGTTGAGTGTCAGTTAGCATGTGAAGATATGCATTGATTCATATGATATTATCATTTAGTATCTTGAAAATTGAATTGTTAAAAGTGTGTCAGTAGCATGTGAATCAAGTTTTGGCAGCATTATCTAGTTTAAATCGATAATTGAAATTGTTGGTTTATTAAACATATGAAATAGTGGGTAGTTTAATTGGTCAAATTGTTTTACATAGAATTTAAATCATTTTACATGATAACTTGAGGAGCAGCCTAATATCATTAGTTGTTATAAAAGGCCCAATCTTGTGAAGCCCATGTGTTTGGCTCAATAGTGGTTATAACATTCATTGTATCAGAACCGGTTCTCGATAATCTCTTTGCAAGTTGTTTGTCTTAAAGAATTTTGGTCATTGCTGAGTTTGTTACTGAGGTCGAGTAGTTTGAGTTTGGATTTTAGCCGGTTCGCACGGTTTGATCAGTACGTGTGTCAGTCAAGTCGTTTTGCGTGGTCGAGTCGCGTGATAAAGTCCAGTTCATACGATTTGGAGTTCAAAGAGTTCGAAGGGTCAGGTCAATTGAATTCGAACCGGGTCATTCTGTCCGCACAGTTGATCAACATTCAGTCAGTCCAGAAATTCACAAGTTCGAGTACCAGTTTTATTCAGTTAATTGATAAACGGTTAAACTGATTGTGGTTTGTTTGTTTATTTGTTAGGTAATCGACAGGTATTTTACAAGGCGATACAGCTCATTTGAAAATCCGAAACATGGAGAACGAGTTTTACAATGCTCTTGCTAGTCCAGTTACAATCACTCAGAATGCTTTGCATGAAAATGAAACCGGGACGTCTCAGAAACCACCCAAACTTATGGATATTGATGATTACAATGGATGGTCCGAAAGGTTTGGAAATTGGGTTAAGGCGTATCACTTGGATGCGTGGGAACACACTGAAGAGCCGTATGTTAAGCCCACAAAGAATGATGTTGTGAATGGTACTCCGTTGACACTTAGAGAAATGACTACTGTAGATAAAAAGAAATATCGAGATGAGAAATTGATGGTGAGTCTGCTTCAGCAAGCGATAAAAGAAGATATTTTGATACTGCTTCAACATGATGGAACTGCATATTCGATCTGGACAGAGTTGGAAGCAAAGTTTACTGGAAGTGATGATATGCTCAGGAATAAGATGTCTAAAGACACTTCAAATGTTAATGTTTTTTTTGCTAATGCTTATGATTTGAAATGTGCAGAAAGGTGCAGAAAAGTCATGGAAGCAGCTGAAGAAAGACGAAGAAAGAACGAAGAAGAGGAAGAAGAAGAAAAAAGATTAAAAGCTGAAGCTAAAGCTGAGAGAAAGAGAAGAGCTGAATTTTTACAATCAAACAGAACAGTCAAAGAAGTTCCTGAATTTGAGATCAAAGTTGATGCAGAACCTGTCAAAGATCCTGAAAAGTGCATGAATTGTGATTCTTTAATCAAGCAAAACAATGAATTGCTGCACAACATAAACAGATTGAAAGAATCATATGATACAATGAACAGAGAAATCAACAAGTATACTGATTCAAATGGTGAACAAGCTGAAGCTATGAATACTTTGAAGATAGCTTATCTGAGACAGCTTGATACGGCAAACTATAACATTAAGAAATGTGCAGATCTCGAGCTTGAGTTGGCAACACAAAAGATAGAGACTGAGAAAGTTAAAAAGTTATTAAACAGTTACTCATGTTCTTCTTTTGTTGTTGACAGGATTTATCCGGTTGTGGAAGAATTGAAGACGTTTGAAGATGTGAAGATGTTCGAAGAAAAGAAATCCGTGACAAAAGATAAAGTGACAAGTTCTGGTAAGAAACCAAGTGTGGTTTACAATAGATGTCCGCCCCCAGTTGAAAATGGATTTTTACCTCGAAATCCAAATTCCGAAAGAGTCGAAAAGGCAATGAACTTACAATGGGAGTCTGGGCCGTCGGATAACTTGCCAGAAAATATTGATGTCACGTACACGTCGTCCGATACTGATCATGAGTCAAAATTGATAAAAAGTGTGGTCTATCAGGTGTTAGACAAAGATGACATAGAGGAGTCAAAACCAGAGTCCAAATCCAAGTCAAAGTCTGAGTCCGATACATCAAAGTCAACATTCACAAAGGACAAACGGGTTTATGATAAAGAGTTTTTGATATCAAAATCTAATTTGAATGATGAATCATTTAAAGTGGCATATACTTTGAAAGATTCTGACAAATTATATTCTGATGAAGATTTTCCAATAAGAGGTGTTAAAACTGAAATGATTAAAAAGGTTTTCAAACTAACAGAAATCAATATTTCTGAAATAAAAGATGAAAATCTTCATGTAAAACCTAATCCTTACACCTCAAGAGTTCAACAACGTTTAAACAAGAAAATGGGTTACAATTGTGGTTATAGTTTCCAAAAGAATCCAAACCATAATCGTAATTTCAAAAAGAAAGGTCTTGGTTTTGTACCACCAAGAAATTATAAAAATGAAAAATTTTATAAACCAAAAACTGTGTTTGTTTCAGGAAATACTTTAGATGATGAGAAAGAGCAAGCATTCAGAAAGCAGACAAATCAGGAATTCCTTGCCAAGAAGCAAGAAGAGTTGAAGAAAAATGTTGTGCCAAAGAAGATAGAAACCAGAACCTGTTTTCAGTGCAAGATTACTGGTCATGTTGCTAGGAATTGTCCGAAAATATTCAAACCAAAACAGGAAGTATCTGGTAAATTGAAAGAGAAAGTTGTGGAGAAAACTAAACTTACAACCAAACCATTTACTGGCTTTGAAAATTCGACCTTTGAGATTGGTGAATGTTCAAAGAATGTGGTAAAAAGAAAAGAAAATGTAATAAATCAAAAATGGGTTGTGAAGGGTTCAGGTAATAGTTCTGGTGATGAATCTGATTCCACAACATCAGAGGAGCCAAAAGTTGTTAAAGAAAAGGTTGAAAAATCAGTTTCAAAAGTGGATGATGTGAATTTTCCACCTTTGAGTGCTGAAAATTTTAAAAAGAAAGTTGGGAAAGTTGAAATTTCAAATCAATTTTATTCTGACAAGAAGAAATTTGATGTTGATAAAGCTTTCAACGGAACTGTGAAACACATTTTTGGCAAAATGATCAATGGTAAGGTCAAAGGTGTTAAAGAATTTTACGCTGCCAAAAGAGGAGGTCACAGGTTAGTTGAAAGAAAAGATGATAAAGAGGTTGTTACACCCAAGGAAGGTCAGGCTTGGGTGGATATATTCTTCAAAGAATAAAAACCTGACTTGCCGGAGATCACAAGTTGGTAATCGTGGATCATGAATCGGCATCATTCTTATGTTGTTTGTTTGAAAATTGAAAATTTTTGAGAATTTTTGCAGGAATTGCCGGAACTCCCAGGTTTGTAAGCGAGGAGTAGGAATCAGCACCTTGAGAATTCAACTAACAGATGATGTTTGGTTGAAAATGCTAGATTGTATTGATCTTACAAGTAGTAAATCAGGGACATTAAGTTGTATCTGATTTTCTACAAATGGTTGATAGACAATGTGATGAACCAAACCCCTAACTTTACAAGTGGTAAAATCAAACTTATTTTCCGGAAAAACCATTTGATTAAAACAAACTTAAGTGTTTTGAAATCATAATGGGAAAATAGTTTGTTGTGAGGGGGAGTTCTGATTGTTTATGCCAAGTGGATGGCGAATTGAAGCAATTCGATATCAGTTGTCACGTTGTTGTACAGTTTGTTTTCAAATTTCCTAAAATGTTTTTGCATTTTAGGGGGAGTAAGAATTTTTAGAAAATCCAAAAACATTTGAAAATTTGAAAAAGCCAAAAACATGATAAAATGAAAAATGAGTTTTGTTGCATAAAAGAGGAAATGATAGTACATCAGTGGACAATCACAGCATGCTAAAGAATTGGTAAGATAAAAAGTGATAAACGGTCTCACTGATGATGTGTCAGTAGGTTTTTACACATTTAGTAGATTGTGACGAGATATAAACCTAAATTTCAAACTTGCTTGTTCTGTGGGTTAACACAAACTTGGATATATAGGTAACCCCTGAAATCTTGTTTGAAAGGTCCCTTATTCTGAGATACTAGGTCTTTATGCTCAGTGATATCTGGGGTATTATCCCGGGACTTCTGCTGAAAGAAATTTCTAACCTAGTCCCCGGATAATGCTTTCTGCAAATGCTTGAAACATAGCATCACCCTCAGCAAGCTGATGAAACAATAAAATTGATAGTCGCTGCTGTTGTAATGCAAAAGATCCTCTAAAGGGGACTCACCAAAAGTCGAAGCCGTCATCTCTCTGCGTATCGAAAGATCGACCTGAGCTCTCACGGCCCTCGTACTATAATTTATTCCCCTGACAGATATCATCTGTGGTATACTCACCTGTAAGACTGAATATTGGGATCTGGATACGGGAGTATATTCAAGTAGTGGGACACACGAATAAGTTCAAGAGCTTAAAACATTAATCTCATATCTCGGATCAATTGAACTTTGTGTGAAAATTTAAGTGGATCAATATACTGACAATCTAAGTGAATCGTTTAGAGCTTAAAATGAAATGAAGCTTAACGGTGTTGGTGATTTGTCTCAAAAACTGATATGATCCTCTTGCACAAACTCACAAAAATATTGTTTGTAAATATTTCATTTTCTGCATTTCTATTTCAGTCAAAAATCCAAAAAGATTTTAGTGTGTTTTAGCATAAAGTTTGAAAAATTTAAAAAGATTTTCGACAACTGGTGTTGAAGAGCTGATTTTCAAAATTCCAAGTGCTAAACATGATGAACAAATGGTTTGGGTGAAAGTGTTTGAAGAATGTTGAAATGAAATGAAAAAATGTTTTGAAATATAAATGTTATTCCTGCAAGTGGTAAATTAGATTTGAAAATCTTATCTACAAAATGGTTATCAGAAAATTTATTTTTGGGTAGAGTTTTTTGCAGGTTAGCCAGGTTCCAAAACCTGAGTTTGATAGAGTGCCAGATTACGATCTAAGAACCTATGGAAAGTGAATTCCAGACTACGATCCCAGCAGATTGAGAGGGGGAGTCTGAAGACATCATGATCGTCAACATTTGAGAGAGAGGAGTTTGTTGATGTTAAAGATAGAGAATGAGGATTCTTGTAATGACAAATACTTCAGAGAAAGATCAAAGACTGATAAAGACTGAAGATGTAAAGACTCGACACTTAAGACTCGTCAACATCTGAGGGGGAGTCAATTTTCAAAGCCTGTCAACATCTGTTGGTGCACACATCTGTCGTCTTCGTCTTGTATCGAGTCTCGGTTCGGTGCGGAGCTAATCAAGACATGATGTCATGATGACATCATCTAGATGACATCATTGATGACATCACATCACAAAAGGACAAAAGTGAAATGCTTAAAGATGAAATCAGATTATGTTTGCATGAGGTTCGCTTCAAGACAAAAAGTTCATATTGAAAGTTTCGCTTGAAAGAAGGTGTAGAAAATCAGAAAACGTGGCTGAATTGGTATGAACTCTTCCTCCTGTGCTCTGATACCAATTGTAGGATCGTTTGCAGACCCGAACGAGTCGTTCAGAAGAGTTTATCTCAGTTTGAGCGGCGGAAACGAACAAACCGAGGTCAATTCAGCGAGATTTCACTTTAAACTGTTGTTGTATTGATAACGAATGCGATTACAGACCTAACAACACTTCGGCAGCACTTCGTGGCTCACCGGAAGAATCTCAGAAAAGTTTGAACTATTACAACTGAAACCTATCATCACATATATATAATATGCATGATTTCGCTTCAAGATACAAGCGAAATCTCAATCTTTCCTTTGAAGCGAAATCTTACAATGAAATATCATTCTGTTTGAAGCGAAACTCACATTTAATATCAATTCCATTTTGTCTTTTAGTGAGTGATGTCATTGATGATGTCATACTCATGATGTCATCATGACATCATCCTTGATCAATTCAGCAACGAAACCCGAGACTCGATACAAGACGAAGACGACAGATGTGTGCACCAACAGACTCCCCCTCAGATGTTGACGAGTCTTAAGTGTCGAGTCTTTACATCTTCAGTCTTTATCAGTCTTTGATCTTTCTCTGAAGTATTTGTCATTACAAGAATCCTCATTCTCTATCTTTAACATCAACAAACTCCTCTCTCTCAAATGTTGACGATCATGATGTCTTCAGACTCCCCCTCTCAATCTGCTGGGATCGTAGTCTGGAATTCACTTTCCATAGGTTCTTAGATCGTAATCTGGCACTCTATCAAACTCAGGTTTTGGAACCTGGCTAACCTGCAAAAAACTCTACCCAAAAATAAATTTTCTGATAACCATTTTGTAGATAAGATTTTCAAATCTAATTTACCACTTGCAGGAATAACATTTATATTTCAAAACATTTTTTCATTTCATTTCAAGATTCTTCAAACACTTTCACCCAAACCATTTGTTCATCATGTTTAGCACTTGGAATTTTGAAAATCAGCTCTTCAACACCAGTTGTCGAAAATCTTTTTAAATTTTTCAAACTTTATGCTAAAACACACTAAAATCTTTTTGGATTTTTGACTGAAATAGAAATGCAGAAAATGAAATATTTACAAACAATATTTTTGTGAGTTTGTGCAAGAGGATCATATCAGTTTTTGAGACAAATCACCAACACCGTTAAGCTTCATTTCATTTTAAGCTCTAAACGATTCACTTAGATTGTCAGTATATTGATCCACTTAAATTTTCACACAAAGTTCAATTGATCCGAGATATGAGATTAATGTTTTAAGCTCTTGAACTTATTCGTGTGTCCCACTACTTGAATATACTCCCGTATCCAGATCCCAATATTCAGTCTTACAGGTGAGTATACCACAGATGATATCTGTCAGGGGAATAAATTATAGTACGAGGGCCGTGAGAGCTCAGGTCGATCTTTCGATACGCAGAGAGATGACGGCTTCGACTTTTGGTGAGTCCCCTTTAGAGGATCTTTTGCATTACAACAGCAGCGACTATCAATTTTATTGTTTCATCAGCTTGCTGAGGGCGATGCTATGTTTCAAGCATTTGAAGAAAGCATTATCCGGGGACTAGGTCAGAAATTTCTTTCAGCAGAAGTCCCGGGATAATACCCCAGATATCACTGAGCATAAAGACCTAGTATCTCAGAATAAGGGACCTTTCAAACAAGATTTCAGGGGTTACCTATATATCCAAGTTTGTGTTAACCCACAGAACAAGCAAGTTTGAAATTTAGGTTTATATCTCGTCACAATCTACTAAATGTGTAAAAACCTACTGACACATCATCAGTGAGACCGTTTATCACTTTTTATCTTACCAATTCTTTAGCATGCTGTGATTGTCCACGGATGTACTATCATTTCCTCTTTTATGCAACAAAACTCATTTTTCATTTTATCATGTTTTTGGCTTTTTCAAATTTTAAAATGTTTTGCACACATCTGTCGTCTTCGTCTTGTATCGAGTCTCGGGTTTCGTTGCTGAATTGATCAAGCATGATATCACTAATGACGTCACCATGTGACATCAGTAGTGACATCACACTCATGACATCACATTACATATTCACGTGGAATTGCATGCAATCTTGAAACAGATTATACTTTGAGGATTTCGCTTCAAGACAAAAGTCAATATTGTTTTATCAATTTCGCTTGAATGGTTTAGCATGTGGATTTCGCTTGAGGAACTTCCAAGCGAAATCATGATTAGTATATATAGGGGGAGTCTGTTGGTGCACACATCTGTCGTCTTCGTCTTGTATCGAGTCTCGGTTCAGTGCGGAGCTAATCAAGACATGATGTCATGATGACATCATCTAGATGACATCATCAATGACATCATATCATATGTTTACGTGAGATTGCATCACAAAAGACAAATCAGATTAGTCAACATGTGCATTTCGCTTCAAGACAAGAATGTTATATTTGAATGATTTCGCTTGAAGATTTCGCTTCAAGTGTTTCAAGCGAAATCTAGAAGGTTATATATAGGCATAGTGTGATTTCATTTGTAAAAACTTTTCAGAGATTCTTCCGGTGAGCCACGAAGTGCTGCCGAAGTGTTGTTAGGTCTGTAATCGCATTCATTATCTATACGACAACAGTTTAAAGTGAAATCTTGCTGAATTGAACTCGGTTTGTTCGTTTCCGCCGCTCAAACCGAGATAAACTCTTCTGAACGACTCGTTCGGGTCTGCAAACGATCCTACAAGTAACCCTATTTGTCATCATATAAAACATACATACATCACCACATCATGCAACCTCATTATTATTGATTCCATAAGCAAGAACCCTAACCGGATTTGATTAAATCATATAACAATACACCTTCATCGATCACATAAAATCAAATAACAATAAAACACTAACCGGATTAGAGATGAATAAGGGTTAATCCGAATCATAAGCTTCGAGGGAGAGAGTGTTGTTGCCGTCGAGTTCTAGAGAGAAGAAAGAGAGGTTTAGGGTTTAGTGTGTTGTGAATTATGTGAAACTAATCCCTAAGATGGGATAATGTTTTCGTATAACTAGGGGGTGGGCCGAGTATGGCCCGAATGGGCTTGTGCGATCGGGTTGTGTCGTGTGTTAGAGCTCGTTTATATTCATACATACATTCGTTACACAATAAACACATAACAAACATCGAACATTCAATTAATCAACCAAGTTCATACAATCACATAGTGTTCAAACACGCTACTCTTAGCACAAAGATAGGTTCTAAAATACGAGTTGTCACATTATCCCCAAGTTGAAAGAAATTCCGTCCCGAAATTTAGCACGTACTCACTGAGGAAGCTAGTTAAGTTGCATGGTTTTCCCGGTTTTCCTGGGGTGTCACAGTAGGCCTATGGCATCCTCAGTGCCGTTGAAAGGGAGAGGTTTGCCATCCATGAAGGTTTTGAAAGTACAAACACGTGGTTGCGCAGGCGCAGGCTGACCTGTTGTGAGAAGTGAAGCGAATAGGTTTAGAGGTGAAAGGACGATGTGGGGGGGGGGGGGGGTAGGATCTAAACATCCTAAAGTAACGAGTTTACCTCCAGGGTGAGCTGCGAAAGCTGCAGCCACCGTGTTGAGCAAGTTGGTGAACTGAGCCTGAGTCATGTTAACGTCTCCTCTTCCGCGTCCACTCATTGTCTTCATAACCAGAAAACACAGTATGAGTGTGATGTCGTAATGTAGCGAGAATGAGATGGAAGAGGGATGCGTATCTAACTAATTAGGCACACTAGTATGTATAGTAGAGCAGTCAACATAAGATAAACAAGCAAGTAAACACAAGTCCGAGCTATGAGATCTAATAAGCTGAGTATTGCCCTTGGAGTGTAGTGTCATCACGAGTCATGGGTAATAGTCTGGTTTTTCTCAAAAAGACTTTCTTCTTTTTAAAACCAAGTTCACTATAACCAATGGCTCGGATACCAATCTGTCACACCCCCAAATTCCACATGCGGAGTACCCCGGCTTGGAGGCGTGACTGACCAGGATCCAGCCACCAATTATACTAAACATTGGTCAATAGTAAAGATGCCCACCAACCACAATAGTTAGTAAACATTATAGTTCGAAGTTTTAAAGGTTTTAAGTTCGAATAACATGTTAAGTAAACAACGGAAGCATAAACCAAACAGTTTCAAAACAAAGTTCATGGTTCAAGATTATTTAGAACCAAACACGTGGGCTAGACGACCACTACACATTCCCAAGCTGCAAGCTCCTGAGTCACTGGGTACCTGCAAAGCATGCAGTAGGGTATCAACAAAAATGTTGGCGAGTCCACGAGTTGTCCAGTTTTAATTACCAAAAACTTGTTTCACCAGTTAATTTATCCGTTTATACATGCGATGGGGAGCTACCCCATAAGTAAGCGACTAAACTGTTTTTCCAATACCGAATACTTACTTAACCGTACGTTTCCGTAGTGCCCCGTTGCCAATGTTCTATCATCATTGACGGTTTGCCAGAGTTCATAAGTTCACTCCCGTTCCCAGTAACAAGTGTCGGTGTGAGGCTGGTTACACCTAAATAGCGCTATTAACTAATAACCCGTTCGCCAGGCCCCGGCGACTAATCGGTATTAAATGGTAGGGACTTAAGTGATAGAGTTTCGTTTAGTGTTGCTTGTTGCATTCCGTATAAACAATAATTAACCAAGAGTTCCCAGTAACCAGGGAAGTAAGTAAGTTTGTTCCCAGTAACAAGGGAAGAAAAGTAAGTTTGTATCCCTTACGCGGGGACAGCGTTGATTAAGTTTCCGTTTCCCAAAACCACCGGGAACGCATGCTTTAATAGTTGTGAACTCACCTTGGGTTGCTCGGCAGTTTAGTTTACTTGGTCAAGCAAGCTAGTCACCACGTCCTAACATGGTTACCAGTTTTTGGGTCAGGCTCGGATACAGAGAAGTCACGTTGTATATTCTACACGTATCTAACACATAGCATGCACAACATATAATTATCCATTAATTCATTGGGCCCGTCTAAACTCTTTGATCAGCAACAGTTAACAGTTAACACGTAGCCCACTAAACAGTAACAAGCATGTGCAGATAATACACTTGGGCCCAATAACAAAAACTAACAGCCCAGTCGAGGCCAGGTGGTCTCGACTCGAGAACAGGTGGTCTCGAGTCGCAACCAGGAGGTCTCGAGTCATAGACTTCTGGTCTTGAGTAGTGCAGGCATGAGTCGCAACCTCAGGGATCTCGAGTCCAGTCTCGAGTCGCAATCAGAAGATCTCGAGTCGAGACCTTGATGGTCTCGAGTCCCCAAGTCTGTTTTCAGTTGCTTGGACATGGTCTCGAGTCGTAACCACTACAGTCTCGAGTTGTCACATGTTGGTCTCGAGTCGCAACCGGGGGTCTCGACTCGCAACCCCGGATACGTGCACATGAAGTTCTTCTAGAACCTCTGATGTACTAACCAATAGAATTGCAATTTTATGTAATTATGTACTATCCAATAGAATTTCTTAAACATGTTTCTTTGTCTAACAATCAACCAAAATGGATCAAACAGTAAGTTTTTCAAATATTCAAAGCACCTTCAACTCATGTTCATGTTGTTCATCATATATACAAACAACCCATCATGCATAATCCTTCAAAACCGACCCGAAACATGTCATCCTAGATCTTATACTTGCAATCCTAAAAGCATTTTCAGCCAAAAAATTACCATCATTTATTCCACACGGTTCATTTTACACACATATTCATTTCATGGTCAAGAATCACATATACTAAATATCAAAAGCCATTTTTAATCAAGCAACCAATAGATCAACATGCACTTTACTTAAACAACAATCATAATATCAACTATACAAGAAAAGGCATATTCAACATGCATATAATTTAACAAGCAAACATATATAACATTTTCATCTCTACATTGCAAGGAACCACTAACCGGTTAGATTTCAAGGTGTGAGAATATGACGAATAAGCTTCCAAATAAGATCCTAAGCTTGAACCAAGAGTCCTTGTTATCACCGGTTTTGATCCGAGAGAGAAAGGAGAGTGGAGGTGATGCTTGATTGTTAGGGTTTAAGGTTTGCTAGAGAGAGAGAGTGAAGATGAAGTGTGAGAGAGTGTAGAGGAGAAAGTGTGAGGGTTTTAGGTTTAATATAGCAAAAGGTGCACCCTAAAGGTTTCCGAGTGGCTAAGGGGAGTTGCGGCCCAACCGACCCAGTCGTTCACTCGAGACCGAGTGGTCTCTAGTCGGGTTCATGGTCTCGGTTCACATATACGTACATATATATATTACATACACATAGTTTAATACAAGCATCACATAATCTTCATTTAATAGTATATGTACACATAAGGCTAACAATGAGGTTGCTCGGGAAAACCCGAAGTGTCACAAAAACGGGATTAAAACACTAGATAAAATACCCGGTATCCAGTAAAATACCAGTTTTTACTCAAATTTACATACATATATGTATGTATATGTGAAATATGTGAAGTGTATGTGGGAGAGGGCATGTGGCGGCTAGAGGGGACCCCCTCTCTTCTCTCTCCAACACTTGTTGGCCTAGGAGATCCCACGTGATGATTAACCTTTTCACAATCCTTCCATATCTTCCATATCTCAAGATTATAATCTAAACAACTCAAACTCTCTCTCTCTCTCCCTCTAATAATCTCGGTCGAAACACCCCTCTACCTCATCCATTTTGTTGGTGCATAATGTCTATAGCCTACGTCTATCAGTCTAGGTCATGTCTGTAGATTGTACAGGGTCAAAAATGTAATTTTATGTGTTTTTGATGTAATTCCGCTTGAAGTGACACATGGTCATTTCAAACGGAATTAGACTTGTTAATTCCGCTTGAAATGACATGTGTCATTTCAAACGGAATCAGTAGCCTATATATAGGCAAGTTATGTCTTCTCATTTCATACGGAATTAGCTAGTGTGTCACGAAGTGCTGCTGAAATTCCACCGTGTAATCAAGTCTATTTTGAAAATTTTTCAACTCAAACAAATATTCAAACGAAATCACTTCAACTGGAATCACATTTCATGCGGAATCACACTTTCAAGTGGAAACACAGTTCAAACGGAATCACATTTTGATTCAAAATGTCATCTCGTGTCTGTTGGTGCACTAATGTCTGTTAACTTCGTCTTTATCAAGTCTTATGTCTAGATAGTATAAACTAGCACACAACAGGATGAAAAATTAGGGTTTATATGTGTTGGTGAGTGTAATTTCGCTTGAAAGTGCCACTGGCAGTTTCAAACGAAATTAACTAGGTTAATTTCGCTTGAAATGACCTATGGCACTTTCAAGCGGAATCACCCACTCTATATATAGGTATGTTAGTGTGTCATTTGAAACGGATTTAGAGTGTGTTTTCAGAGCCGAGGTGCTGCCGGATTGTAATTTGAATTGTAAAAGCTCAGGAAATCAATAAGAGAAGATAATTAGAAAGTATCAAATTATGTTACATCAATTTCATTGATTCCGCCTTTGATTTTGATGTTGAACTCTTCAGATTGACTCGTTAGGGTCAAACGACGATCCAACAAGTGGTATCAGAGCTCAGGACAAGGAGTTCATACCAATTCAGCTTGATTTCATCGGTTTTTCTCACTTCTACTCTTTCTTTTCAAAATTAATCAGAATTTCACGGTCAAAATAGTCTGAATTTCACATATTATTAGCGAAAGAGTATTTTAATGAATCCTTGAGAATATTGGACCTTAATTTGATTTAAAACTGATAAAAATCATAATTTTGTTTGAAAATCAGATTGATTTTGATCATGTCATCCTAATTCTGCTTGAAATTGTCACTGTTGCTTCAAACGAAATCACTAATTTCGTTTGAAACTACTGTTGAGTTCACATGGAATCACTAATTCCGTTTGAAAGTCACTAATTCCATTTGAAAGTGACTAATTCCATTTGAACGTGACTAATTCCGTTTGAAAGTGACTAATTCCGTTTGAAGATTTCGTTTGATTTCGTTTGAAAAACCTATTCCGTGTGAAAAGGCTTATTTCGCTTGAAAACTGATTCCGTTTGAAACAGTGTCTGATAAAATTCAAAAAATTTTCTAAGTGTTTGTTGATTGTTTCAGATACGTGAAGATGGATGAGTTCATGAATCCGTTCTGTGATGTTTTTACTTTTGCTGGAAACAGTGGAGATGATACTTTAAACAACACAAATGAAAACGTTTCAACTCCGAGTGCGAAGAAAACTCTTTCTGATGCTTTAAGTGTGGAGAGTGCTTATGGGACGTACAACAAACCTCCCAAACTGATGGCGATGTAAGATTACAATAAATGGGCTAAAAAGTTTGAAGAATGGCTAAAAGCGTTTGCATATCCAAGTTGGAAGATGTTGAAGAATGGTTTCACTATGGGAAGATCGGATTTTGAAATTTTGACAGAAGCTGAGGAGATAGAGAGATATGTTGCTGAACAAAAGTGCCTTGCATTACTTCATCAGTCTGTGAGAGACGACATAATATCGTTGATTGAGTACATAAATGTGAAAGATCTATGGGAGAAACTGAGAGTGAAATGTGTGGGTAGTGCCGAAATAGTTAAAAACAAAAAAAAGTTGTTAAGAAAAGAATTTGATTTGTTTGGATGTTTAAGAAATGAATTTGTATCTAAGATGATTTAAAGATTTGGGCATTTGAGGATGGAGCTGGCACGACATGGAATCATTTATTCTCGAGAAGAATTGGTTGACAAACTGTTTGACTCACTGCCGGATGATAAAGACTGGTGATACTTTGCTTTGATGCTGAAGAATACAATCGAGTCGGAAAAACTGACGGTTGATCTGTTAATTGAAAGACTGGAGAGTCATGAGCTAGAGATCAAGAAATCAAACAAAGTCAACAATTCTTCATACCAGCAGAATGTAGAGTTGTATTATCGAGGAAGTATGATCCCGAAAACCATGTCACCAAAGACAGCTTTCTCTGCAGAAAATGCAAACATGACAAGTCATGAAAGTCCAAGCAGCGGCTATCATGGAGGGTCATCATTAACTGCTGCAAGTCAACAACAACAATCAGCTTCATAGAATCTGTTCCAATGTAATATTGTTGTGGATATGAAGAATGCACAAAATTTCAGTGAAGAATCCGCAAAGCAGCAAATGGTGTTTTTAGCATCTGTGCTTGAATCATACGAGAGCCTTGTTGCGGGAAAGATTGGAAACACTAATCTCACCAAGGAGGATTATGACCAGATCGATCCAGAAGAGATGGAATTGATCGATATCATGTGGTGTATGGCTAGTGCAGTTAGACGAGCTCAAAGGTTCATGGAGATTACAGGCAGACATTCAATTGGAGGACCGTCCACAAAACTTGGGTTTGATAAATCAAAGGTCACATGTTTCAGATGTAAGCAAAAGGGACATTTTAAACGTAAATGTCGAAACACACCTGCTGATGATACTGCCAATGCATTCAAAGAGGATTACTACAAAAGAGCAATTTATCAATAGAACAAATCTGAACCCCCCCCCCCCCCAGAGCACTTGCTGTTATCCATGATGATGAGGGATATGATTGGAGTCAAGTGTTACCGGAAGAGGATGCAGTGGGTTATGCATTTGTAACAAAACTTGTTCCTTTCAAAGACAGCAGAAATGAAGAAGAGAAATACATCAACAGAAAGATGAAAGCTCAAGACAGGATGATTAAAGCCGGTTATATATACAGAGAAGCAAAACAGGCGAAAAGATGGGATGCTGATAGAGAATGTTATCTTGATCCCAATGGAAACATTGCTATTGATCCAAAGTCTCTTGATGTTGAAGTTCTCGCCAAACAAATTGCTGAAGAAGAAGAAGCTAGACAAAGAGACTGGTGGGGAGGAGGAGAAGCTGAAGAAAAAGAAAAAGAGAAAGAGAAGCAATCAAAGAAAATTGATGACGGGATTACTGACACGTCACAAGAGTTTACTGCTGAAATTTTGAAGAAGATGGCTGACAAAGTTTTTGCTGCAAAAGAGCTAGAGGTAGTTTCTGATTCTAGCACTGAGTCTAAAAGCAAGGTCAGTCAGAATGATTCAGTCAATGAGTCAGGTAAAAAAGCTAAAACTGAGAGCGACTGCAAAAATTGCATGAAAGACTGCAAGGTTTGTAGTACAATTGCTTACCTCAATGGTAAAAAGATCGAAGATCTGACAGGAAGAGTCAGAGATGTTGAAAACCAGATCTTAAACCGTGACAAAATGTTAAAAGCTTCAAATGATCGAGTAAAAGAATTAACTGAGAAAATTGAAGATGATAAAATTGAAGTAGAAAGATTTAGGAAAGAAAACGAAAGGTTAATTCATGAAAAGCGTCAACTTTCAGAAAATTTTGAGAAGCTAAAATGAACGGTTAAAGATTCTGATGAAAGAAATGGTAAGACATACACAGAAAATGTGCAGTTGTCAGGTGTTCTTAGGGTTAAAGAAGAGCTAATCAACCAACAACTGGATGAGATTGCTAAGTTGAAGCTTTAGTTTCAAGAAGCTAAAATTGAAAATGAACGCATCCAATTAAAACTGAACAATTACAGCTCCGCAAGTTTTGTTCTTCAACATATAGTTCCTAAACCAATTGGGAAGAACAAAGCAGGTGAAGATGTATACTTTGATGGAACTGGGGTTGGGTTTCATCAGGTTCCACCACCAGTTTTAAATAATTTTTCAAAGAAAAAATCAGGGGTTGGTAAATGATGAAGAAGAAAATGAGGTTAAGCTTCCAGACACGATTGATGTCACATTTACCACATAATCTGATGAAGATAGTGTCCAATCTGAAATTGTTAAAAGCATGGCTGAAAATGTTTTGAAAACTGAAAGTGACACTACTGAGGATGATGAATGCTTTTTGGACAAATACATTCCAAAATCAAAATCAAAATCCAAAAACAACTTAAGTGAAGAAACACATCTTGTAATGTACAAGATGGCAGGATCAGATAAGTTGTATTCAGATCATGATTTTCCTATAGAGAATGTGAATGTTGGTAAATTGAGAAATGTGTTCAAGTTGATTGAGATTGATGTGTCTGAAATTGAAGGTTTAAAACATTCCAAGAGGCAATTTAATTTTGAAAAAAGATAAAACTTATTACAAGAAACCAGCTGTACTGCCGCGTTTTTATAACAATAATCAAAACAGATGGTCGGGTGGATATCAGGGTGGTAAGAAAAATCAAAGAAAGAATTTCCAAAACAAGAAGTTTATTGAGAAAAAGGTGTTTGTAAAAGCTCAAGTTCTCATTCCGAGCAAGAAACTGAATTTTTTTCAAAATCAAATGAAAAGTTTTTTTGAGGAAAAGGTCTCACAACCTCAGACCGAAGGTACAAATCAGGTTGTTGATACTCGTACATGCTTTAAATGCAACAAAGTTGGACACATTGCACGAAAGTGCACCAACTTAAAGCCTAAGTCTTAAGTTGTTGAGAATCAGAAAAAGAAAACTGATGCAAAAGGCAAAGCACCAATGATTGTTGAAAAGAAAGTTTTGAAAAATGAAAACAACAATATCAAAACTGAACCCGTAAAGAATGTGGTAACTAAAACTGACAAATTTTACAAACGGGTTGCTTCGCCTCAACAAGCTTGGAAACCAAAATCACTTGACAAGAAGTCAAGTTCTCCAAAACCAAAGGTGTCTGAGACTGCAAAATCATCATCTTCAACTAAGAAGATGTATGTACCATTGGATTACTATGAGAAACTTGTACCACAAGAGGCTACTACTTCTGAAAAGAAGGATGTACCAAAGAAAGATCTATCGTCTGGTCAACCTCTTAAAAATGATTTCTTTCTATATAAAGAGGTTGAGGTTGGATCTGAGGAGAGCTTAAAGATGAATGACAAAAATTTTCCGCCACTTTATACTACAAAAACTCACCAACACATATAAACCCTAATTTTTCATACTGTTGTGTGCTAGTTTATCATATCTAGACATAAGACTTGATAAAGACGAAGTTAACAGACATTAGTGCACCAACAGACTCCCCCTTGGATGTTGACGAAGTCTTTAGCATCCAGTCTTCAGTCTTTAGTCTTTGTCTATCGTTCTCTTATTCCAAATTGTCTTGACATTGTAAAGCATCCTTCAAAACTTTTATCTTCAAACTTTAACCTTCAATCTCCCCTTTTGAATGTTATCCAGAATGTAGACTCCCCCTCTCGATATGCTGGGACTTGAATTATGGGTCAAACTTTGACATTTTCTTTGCCATGGGGATCTTCCAAACCTATATCCTGTTTCTCAAACATATAACATTATAATCTATTATTATTTAAACATCTTTTATTATTCATCAGTTTTAGAAATCCACTTAAGTATTCAGATCCAAATTAATGACCCTGATTACTCAATTTGTCTAACAAGTCCAACTTAATGACCTTGATTGACCTGAGACAAATCACACTGACAATTTGTTCAACTTTGTTCAAACAATTTTCTAAAATTTACAAGTTTCAAATTAATGAACTTGTTTTAACTTTTTAATTTTCTCAAGTTTAACATTTTAAGCTCCAAACTCATCTTCCAGCTCAGAAACTTCCTGCATCTGCTTCAATTTAAATCTGAAGATCAGCTTTCCACTTTGGTTTGACGGAAAATAAAGCAGAAATGTAAAATCTTTTTGGAATAAGTTTCTAAACTAGAAATGAAATACAGAAATAAAATGTAGTAAATGTAAACTATTTACAAACATATTTTTGGTGAGCGTGTTAGGGAATCATATCAGCTAATTGACAAGTCACAAGTACCGTTAAGCTTTGTTTACATACCCAGAATTAAACAATTCACTTAGATTGTCGATATACTGATCCACTTAAATTCTCACACAAATTTCAATCTGTCCAGGATATGGATTAGATGTATTAAGAACTTAAACTCATTCATGTGTCCCACCTCTTGAATATACTCCCGTATCCAGAACCCAATATTCAGTCTTACAAGTGAGTATACCACAGATGATATCTGTAAGGGGTTAAGATGCGAGGGCCATGAGAGCTCAGGTCAGAACTTCCGTTCAGCAGAGAGATGACAGCTTCGACTTTTGGTGTGTCCCCTTTAGAGGATCTTTTTTACAACAACACATGATTAGCATTTTGCAATGTTTCATCATTTTTTTATGCTGAGGGCGATGCTATATTTCAAGCAAGCGGTAAAGTATTATACGAGGACTAGGCTATTGCTTCCGCAAAATCAAAAGTCCCGGGATAATACCCCAGATATCACTGAGTATAAAGACCTAGTATCTCAGAAAGAGGGATCCTTCAAACGAGATTTCAGTGGTTACCTATATATCCAAGTAGTGTTCCCCATGAAATAAGCAAGTTTGAATTTAGGTTTATATCCCGAACAAACCTACTAAATGTGTAAAAACCTATCGGTACATCATCAGCGAGACTGTTTAAGACTTTTTAAACTTTACATATCTTTAGCGTACTGTAACTGTCAAGCCGATGTACTATCATTTTCCCTTTTTTCACAAGCTCTTTTCTGGTTTTCTATTGTTTTTGTATTTTGAAAATATCTCATATTTTTGGATTTTTGAATTTTTTACTGTTTTTGTATTTTCTGAAAATATTTACTCCCCCTAAATACCAAAACAAGTAAAAAATCGACAAACCATTGCAGATTGCTTCTCGACATCATCTATAATGTCTCCTTCATCAACGCCAAGAATTTCCTCCAACACCGATAAAAGCTTCATTCCGTTCAATTTTAACAAATATTGAAAACGATTTTTATCAAACGCTTTGCTATGTAAATCAGCTTTTTGTTCGTCAGTGTGGATTTTCTCAATTCGTATCAACTTCTTCTCGAAACAGTCGCGAATAAAGTGATGACGAATTTCAATGTGTTTTGTTTTAGTGTAATGAACTGGATTTTTAGTAATGTTTATTGCTGCCTCATTATCAACAAAGATAGGTGTGTTAAGAAATTGCAAACCGTAGTCGCGCATCTGTTGATGGATCCACAAGATCTGAGAGCAGCAACTGCTAGCAGATACATACTCAGCTTCACATGTGGATAAAGCCACACAGGTCTGCTTCTTGCATTGCCAGGTGACCAATCGTGGTCCGAAAAACTGGCACCCCACTGTTGTTGATTTAGCGTTAACTGTGCAGCATCCGAAATCGGAATCGGAATACCCTTCAAGCATGAAATCGCCTTCTCTTGGATACCACAACCCGAATGATGGAGTTCCTTTCAGGTAGCGTAATATCCTTTTCACAATCACCATATGCGAAGCTCTCAGGTTAGACTAAAATCTTGCTGCGAGGCAGGTTGGATACATAATATCGGGTCTTGAAGGTGTCAAATACATCAGCGATCCGATCATGGAACTATACAATGTTTCATCTACCATATCTCCGGTGAGATCAGGGTTTATACCATGGTTCGTTGCTAATGGGGTGGAAGCTGGAGTAGAACCTGACATCCCAAATGTCTGATGTATGAAAATTCCCTTCGGCAGTTGATCAACCTGAAGTCCCAAGAAGAATTTCATCTCACCCATCGATGACATTTCAATTTTCTGCTTCATAACTCTTTCAAAATCTTTACACAGATTCTCATTTGTAGACCCAAATGTGATGTCGTCCACGTATATCTGAACAATCAGAAGATGTCCATCGACTTCTTTGGTGAATAGAGTGGCATCCACTTTTCCTCGGATGAAGCTGTTGGCTAGCAGGTGTTGAGACAATGTCTCGTACCAAGCTCTCGGGGCCTGGTGTAAACCATACAACGCTTTATCCAGAAAATAAACCTTGTCTTTGTGGATTGGATCGGTAAAGCCAGGTGGCTGTCCGACATATGCCTCCTCTTTTACCTTCCCATAGAGAAATGCCGATTTAACATCTAGCTGATAAACTTTAAAATATTTCCAAGATGCAAATGCTAGGAAGATTCTGATCGCTTCTAGTCTAGCAACCGGAGCATATACTTCAGTGAAATCTATACCCTCCTGCTGACTGAAACCCTGAACTACGAGTCGAGCTTTGTTACGAATAATAACCCCTCGATCGTCTCTCTTACACTTGAACACCCACTTGGTGTTTATCTTCCTGTGACCATCTGGAAAATCTACTAAATTCCACACTCCTAACTTCTCAAACTGACTCAGCTCCTCTTGCATCGTGTTGACCCAAGAATCTTCAGTTAGTGCTTCCTTATATGTTCGCGGTTCAATCTGTGAAATAAAACAACTAAGTGAAAACTCAGTTTGTAACGGAGCAACTGTAGAATAAAAACATGTAAGGCCTTGATCAATTTGTCGTCTAGTGCGAACGCCTGATTGTAACTCTCCAATGATCAGCTCTTCTGGATGGTATGAAAGAGTTCTCGGCATCACCTCGCCTGGAACATCTACCTCGCATTCTAAATTTGTAACATTCTGATTTGCACCTTGTTCACTGACTAGAATTGTTTGACTTGAAATCTGGATCTGCTCCCCTTCAGAATCTGAATCACCACGATCAAATACAGGTCTATCATCAGATTCTTGATTATCGTTGACTGCCGTCTGATTGTCAAGATTTTGCTGAATGTCATCATGTTCTCCAGCATTACTAGGGCCGGCTTCATTGTCGTTGGAAGCTTTTTGACGTGTAGAATACTCAGCTGGGAATCTTTCTTGTGATTCTTCTCGTGATTCTTCTTCATACTCTCTCAGAATATCTAACTCGTCAAAGAAATCTGTTTATTCTTCTATGTCAAACGAATCCCACAGTGTATCGTAATTAAAACGCCATGAGTCGCCTGGATTCTGCGGTGGCATTGTGTAACCTTGGCATTCAACATTGTGTGCTTCAATAATCCGCTTCAAGCTTGGAATAAAGACTCGTTTCAATGGACTTGAATAACCCACGAAAATTCCTTCAATGCTCTTTGCACCAAATTTACCAAAAGGTTCTAGAACGGTACAGGGAGACCCAAACGGTTCTAAATACTTCAGGTTCGGTTTGCGGTTATTGATCAGCTCAAAACATGTCTTGTTGAATTTCTTTACTGTTAGAACCCGGTTGAGTGTATAGCATGCGGCTGACACTGCTTCTGCCCAAAAGTTGACTGGTAGCTTTGAATCAGCAAGCATCGTCCTAGCCGTTTCAATTAGCGTCCTGTTCTTTCTTTCAGCTACTCCATTTTGCTGTGGAGTGTAAGGAGCACTAAATTCTTGCAGTATACCTCTCTTATCACAATATTCTTCCATCTTGTTGTTCTTGAACTCAGTACCGTTGTCACTCCTGATTCTTCTGATTCGAGTTTGGTACAAGTTTTCATTTTTTCTGAACAACGGCATCAAACTTTCAAACGTCTCATCTTTAGACATCAGAAATGATACCCATGAAAATCACGAGTAATCATCTGTTACTACTAGACAGTAGAGATCCCCAGTAATATTTTTGAAATTTACTGGACCAAACACATCCATATGGAGTCTCTCTAACGGTCTTGAGACTGAGTTAACTTTCTTTCTAGGGTGAGATTTCTTCTTTTGCTTGCCTTTGACACAACTAATACACTCCCCCTCAAGATGAAAACCTTTCACATGAACACCAGTAACTAAGTCGTTATGTACCAGGTGATTCATTTTTCGCAAGTGAATATGGCCCATCTTTCGATGCCACAATTGTGATTCTTTTTCCATTGCTCTTGATATAAAACAGTGAGCCTGACCCGTGGTAGTAGTTTCTACACTCATGTCTAATACGTACAGATCGTTGACTCTGGGCGCTCTCATGATCATCCATTCTTCGGGAACAACAAATCCTGGTTTCAAGATCAAACATTTTTTTTCTGTAAAGTACGTTGTATACATACGATCACAAATCTGAGAAATACTCAGAAGATTGTTTTCAAGCTCGGAGATTTAGTTTACTCTTACAAACGTGACGATTCCATTTGATAAAGTTCCTTCACCGATTATTCAACCACCGTGATTTCCTGCAAATCCCACATAACCTCCATTAAACCCTCGAACATCATACAATAGGGTCTTCTTCCCTGTCATGTGCCGAGAAGCTCCACTATCCATAATCCAGCGTGAAACGGATCTTGGAAGCTCCTGCACATATCAGAAACACTTTAGTTAGATTGTGATGCCACCCAAGCCTCTTTTGACTCAGGTAGCTTGATTTTAAGGTGAGTTTTTGGATTTTGGTAATTTCAAACGAAATTAGGTTGCCTATAAATAGGCTTGTGGTCTTCTCATTTGAAACGGAATTAGCTAGTGTGTCACGAAGTGCTACTGAAATTCCACCATGTAATCACGTATATTTTGAATGAGAAGCTTGTTTTAAAGTGAAATACTCTGTTTCTACTCAATTCTTCACTGATTCTAGACTGTTGGTTTGTTTCCGCCTCTCAAACAGTTGTTTATTGCCTCTGATTGACTCATTTGGTCGTCAAAATGATCCTACAATTGGTATCAGAGCCAGTTATGAGCCAATACACTTGAATCAATTCTTTTTTCTACACATTTTTGGACTTCTGGACATTTTAACAGACAAAATGGACTGATTTTCTGATATTGTGTGTAAAATACAGTTTTAACAAACCCTTGAGAGAATCAGATCAAAATTCGAACTAAAATTGACAAAAATAGACCAAAAACCTGATTCCGTTTGAACGAGCACACTGATTCCGTTTGAAAAAGTGTGGTTATTTCGCTTGAAATAACTAATTCCGTTTGAAAGGGTAATTCCGTTTGGCTAATTCCGCTTGAAAAAAGGTTTTTGGTTAATTTCGTTTGAAATGACATCTGATATCGTTTGAAAGTGGTAATTTCGTTTGAAAGATAATCTCGTTTGAAACTTAATTCCGCTTGAAGGTCAGATTCCGTTTGAAAGTCCATAGTGTTCGTAATTCCGTTTGAAAGTCCTGTTTGTGTAATTTCGCTTGAAGAGACTGTTTTCAAAACATGAAATTTTTTTTGGTAATCTGATTTCGTAAAATGGACAATCAAGAATTTTATAACTTCTTTGCCGGTGGGGGAATGACGGCAGCACAAAACCCGGCAAGTATTGTGCAAAACGTGAATATGGAGAATGAGCTCGGAACGATGCAGAAACCACCTAAATTGATGAATATCGATGAGTATTCTGGGTGGTTTGGAAGATTTAAAACATGGGCACAAGCCAACCATTTCGAGTGTTGGATGAAGATCGAATCGAAATATATTCCTCGTAAAGATGGTTTAGGTCTTGAGAAGGGGATTGGCAGTTTGACACAAACTGAACAAGAAGATTTTAAAGACGAAAAGAAGATGACGAGTATTCTTCAACAGGCGATTAAAGAGGATATCTTGACGTTGTTGCAACATGAGGATAATTCACAATCCATTTGGCAGTCGCTGAAAGTAAAGTTTCAAGGGAGTGTGTGCATGATCAAAAGCAAAAAGGATTTGATAAAGAAAGAGTTTGACATCTTCACTGGTATAAAAGGTAAAACTACAAAACAATTGATTGAAAGATACTGCAATCTAGTTGTGGAGATGAAGAGATTGGAGATAAACAAGACTAATGAGGAGTGGGTCGATAAATTGGCAGATGCATTGCCATACGATGAATGGGGTACTTATTTGCTGGTGTTGAAAAACAATTCAGAGTATGTTGGTATCAACCTTAGTTCGTTCATTGAGAAGATCGAAGTACATGAGTTAGAGTTAACAAAGATTGGAAAGATGAATTCTTCCAATGTTCAACAAGTTGTCTCTCTGTATTACAAAGGTGCAGATTCAACTTCCGGAGCATCATCTAGTACATCAAGCAACAACAAGTCTTCACCATTTGCAAGTTATGAGCCAAATCCCAAGACTTCAGAACAAATGACTCCACAAAGCTCATCAAACTCGAACAATCAGGGTTATGTTTCTGGGATTCAATGTAACATTGCTGTAAACATCAAAAATGGACAAGAGTTTACAAAAGAAGCTGCTAAGCAACACATTGCACTGTTAGCTTCCGTTCTTGAGTCATATGAGAGTTTGGTAGCTGGGAGGATCGGTAATCCAGACATGACAAAGGAGGATTACGATCAAATCAATCCAGAGGTGCTAGAGCTGATTGACATCAAGTGGGAAATGGCTAGTTTGGTAAGAAGAGCCCAAAGGTTTATGGAAATTATGGGCCGAAACAGTTTGTCAGGACCGGATCAAAAGCTTGGTTTTGATAAGTCTAAAGTGACTTGTTTCAGATGTAAAGAGAGAGGACATTTTAAGCGTGAGTGTCAGAATAGAGAGTTCAATAACCATCAGAATCCTTTTACCAACGATTACTACAGACAGGCGATCTACCACAAGAGAAATCAACAACCTGTCATTCAAAGACCTCAGATCGAAAACAAGCCGGAAAAAGCTCTCATAGTCAATCAAGATAATGAAAAGGTAGCTGAAGGTTTCAGTTGGTATAAATATATCCCGGGCAGTGAGGGTAGAGAAATGATGGCTGAGATTGTGGAAGTGTCAGAAAGTGTTGTTTAAACAGAGGTTGTTAGTGAAGATGTGTCTGAAGAAAGTGTGGCTGAGCTCGAAGAAATTGCTGCAGAAGTCTGCTATTATCAATCTGAACAGGAGGTTATAGCTAGTTCTTTAAAATCAATTATGCCTCCTAATGTGTTTGATTCTTTTGCAGGTTTCTTCAGTGAGCCAACAATAGGATTTTGCCCACAATATGATGTTAAAAAGGCTCCGGTTGAAGAAATAATTGATGTCTCCAAAGAAATGACTGATGAGACACTGAAAGAGATTGTTGACAAAGCCTTAATGGAAAAACTGAAAGAGGTAGACACAGAATCTGTAAAACCAGAGTCTGTTGATACTGAGTCAGTGGAAAACGAGTCGGTCAAAACAGAGTCAGGTCAAAAGGAATCTGACGGGAAATCCGAAAGTGAGGAGGTCAAAACGAAGGAGTGTCCGAGTCAGAGTCTGACGGTGTCGGTAAACAGGATGTTAAAATTGATCATGAGGAAAAGATTGTTGAAAAGATTGATTCAATTTCTGAAACTTCATGCAAAAATTGTTCAAAACCATGCATGGAGTGTCTTGAAAAAGACACAAAGTTTCAGGAATTGAAACAATACACTGATGAGATTAAATTTGATCTAAGTGAAGTAAAAGAAGCTTATGACAAGTTGGCTAAATCTATCAAAATGATTCAAAAAGAGAGTCTTGAAAATGATAAAGCCACAAGATTGTTAAAATCAACAGTTTTTGATAAACAAATAGAAATCAACGTTCATTTGGACACGATTGCTTCATTAAAAAAGGAATTAGAGTTAACAAAAATTGAGAATGAAAGAATTGATAAGAAGTTGATGAGTTATGTTGCATCTTCATATGTGATTGAACAAATTGTCCCGCAACAACCAAATGCAACACCTGTCTTTAACAGTGTTCCACCCCCAATGTGGAATCATTTCACTCAAAAGTATCCAGATGGGGTGGAAGCTGCTTTGAACCTCAAACTGAGAACCATTGAGAATGAGTTGCCTGAGAGTATTTGATGTTACATTCTCTACGTCCGACACTGACAATGAGTCACAGGTAATCAAAACCGTTGTTGACCAAGTGTTAGACGAAGAGAGTGATAACTCAGAGTTTGAGACTGTGAAAACTCATTTTGAGAACTCAATTTCTGATTCTGAAGAAGATGGTAACTTCTTAGACAGATTTATACCAAAATCAGACAAAGTCGCGAATGATGATTCGATCATTGTGGTTTACACAATGGTTGGAACTGACAAACTTTACTCTGATTTTGAGTATCCGCTCCAAAATGCAAGAATTGAGAATGTTGAAAAGGTGTTTAAATTTTTCGAGATTGACATTTCTGAGGTAAACAACAACGAGTTCTTTTCAAAAAACAAAAGAAATGGAAAAAATTTCAAAAAACAAAGGGGTTGGATTTGAAAAGAAAATGGATAAAAAGAATGTTAAGTCAAAGGATAAGATGAGTGATGTTTTTGTCATTGGTCCTAGTGTTGATGCTGAAAAGGAGTATATTTTCAGTCAAAAAGCCGTTGATGATTTCAATGCAGCGAAGAAGTTGAGAGAAGAGACCTACAAATCAACTTTTTTCGAATATGACAAAAGAGTTTGTTACCGCTGCAATGAAATTGGTCACATGGCCAAACAATGCATGAAAAAGTTTGAGAAACCTGTTTTGCAAAAAGCCAAATCTAAATCTCAAACTGTTGAAAAGGGTAAAAAACCAATGGCTTCACCTGTTCGTACCTTGAAAAGAGGTGAATCTCTGAAGTCCGAAGAAAAACCAAAATCAACCTTTTAGATTGGCGAATCTTCAAAAGCTCAGAAGATTTCAAAGATTTATCCAAAGATGAAAATTTTTAAAAATCAATCATGGGTTGCAAAACCAAAATCGTCAGTTGAAGAGAAAAAGATGGAAAATGTTTTGAAAACTGAACCAAAGTTTTTAAAGATGATGTTGAGCAACTTGAATTTGAACTTGATAAGCTGCTTGAAGAGTTTCCACCGATTAAAAAAGAAAATTTAAAACCAAAAGTCAAACCAGTGGTTCCAAATGTCATTTTTAACATTCCAAAAGTTGATGTGTCATGTGATCTTGTGTTTGGAAGTGTTCTGAATGTAAAGAAATCATGGGCGTCATTGTTTAAATGAATTGCTTGAATGTGTGAAGGGGCTTCCGAGGTCAATAATCTCAAAGTGGATAATGGACAGCGGAGCTTCAAGGCACATGACCGGAATGCTAGCATTGCTTTATGACGTCAAAGCTATCAACGAAGGATATGTGGGATTCGCTGGGAATCAGGGTGGCAGGATTGTTGGTCAAGGGACTCTAACTAATGGAGTCATTTCGTTTGATAAATTGAACTATATAATTGAACTTGAAAAAATCTACTGATTATTTCGCAGATCTGTGACAAATCATTTACAGTCCACTTTACTAAAAATGAATGTTTAGTCTTAAAACCTGGTTTCAAAATTCCTGAAGACATGGTGTTGTTGCGAGCTCCACGAGAAAATGATTTGTACATTCTTGATATGAGCGTCGCAACAACAACATATTATAAAAAACAATGTCTTGTGATAAAAACAAAGGCAACCGTAAAAGAGTCTATAATGTGGCATCGAAAGATGGGCCACATTCATGTTAGAAAAATGAACTTTCTTGTACACAATGATTTAGTTGAAGGTGTGAATCTTAAAAGTTTTCATTTAAATGATGATTGTGTAGAGTGCAAGAAAGGAAAGCAGACAAAGAAGTCACACCCGCAGAAGTTGCTGAATTTAATCAGAGTACCGCTCGAGAGACTACACATGGATCTCTTTGGGTCGGTTAATGTGAAAAGTATCAGTGGAGACTTATACTGTCTTGTGGTTACTGATGACTTCACAAGATTTTCGTGGGTGGTGTGCATGGAAAGGAAAGATCAAACATTCGAGTCACTGATGGTCCTATTCAAGAAGATGGAAACACTGTATAAGCTGCCGATCAGGAGAATACGAAGTGACAATGGAACGGAGTTCAAGAATAATCGAATGCTCGAGTTTTGTAATGAGAAAGGGATTCCTCATGAATTTAGCGCACCATACACTCCACAGCAGAACGGTGTAGCTGAAAGAAAGAAAAGCACCTTGATTAAAACAGCTCGAACAATGCTCGCCGATTCCAAGTTACCAATATTTTTCTGGAGTGAAGCAGTTGCAGCAGCGTGCTATATATTGAATCGAGTGCTCACTGTGAAGAAATTTAAGAAAACGTGTTTTGAACTTTTGCACCGTTATAAGCCAAACCTAATGTTTTTAGAACCGCTTAGATCTCCCTGTACCTTCATAGATCCAGATGGCAAATTTGGTGCTAAAAGTAATGATGGTTTCTTTCTAGGGTATGCAAGTCCGCTCAAGAGGGTTTTTGTACCGTGCCTGGGGAAGGTAATTCAGGTTCAGGATGTAGATTGTCAGAAGTATACTGTTGGATCGTTGTATGACCCTAACGAGTCAATATGAGTAGTTCATCATCAAGTACAAAGGCGGAATCAATGTAAAATATGTCAACACAGCTTGTTCCTTTCTAATCTTTCTCTATTATTGATTTCCTGAGCTTTTACAATCAATTCTGACAAAAATCCAGCAGCACCTCAGCTCTCACACACTTAATTCCGTATCAAATGAGCTTGCACAACATCTATATATAGGCATCATGATTTCGTTTGAAGATGACACAACCTTGTTCAAACGAAATTACATGTGATAATTTCTTTTGAACATGTCCATGTCTCCCTCAAACGAAATTACATGCTTTCAACTAAACAACCCTAATTTAATCCCTGTTGTGCACTCGTTTAACCTATCTAAACATAAGACTCGATTAAGACGAAGTTAACAGACACTAGATGCACCAACAGACTCCCCCTTGGATGTTGACGAAGTCTTTGGCGTCGAGTCTTTAGTCTTTGGTCTTGATTGATCGTTCTCTATCTTCGTGCCTTGAACCATGCAAGACTTGATACCAGACGAAGTTGACAGACAAACTGCACTAACAAACTCCCCCTTGGATGTCGACGATGTCTGTAGTGTCAAGTCTTTCAAAGTCTTCAGTCTTCATCAGTCTTTGCGTTCAACCAAAATATCTATCACTGTAAAACTCTTTTAATCTCTATCATTCTCATTCTTCTAACTTCAATTTGATTATTGATCCAGAATGTAAACTCCCCCTTTCAATAAGCTGGAATTTATTTTCTGGTTCAAACTTTACACAATCTGTGCCATGAAGTTCTAGATTGTCACCTGCACATCCTCTACCACAACATAGGTTTCACAAATTTATAACATTTAGATTTAAGAAACTTACTGGTAGAAATCATTCTTTCATCAATAAAAATAGTTACATCAAGTTCAAGTGAATGACCTTGATTAACTAAACCCACAATCTTTCAAAACATTTGTATATAACATTCAAAGTTTTTAACATATTCTCCCAACCCAATGTAGTTCATCATGTTCAGCACTTGGAATTTTGAAAATCTGCTTTCCAACATCAGTTGTCGAAAATCTTTTTGTATTTTTCAAAATTTAAAACTAAACACAATATTTTTGGATTTTTTATTTTATAGAAATGCAGTAAAGAAATATATACAAACAATATTTTTGTGAGTTTATGTAAGAGGATCATATCAGTTTATGAGACACATCACAAGCACCATTAAGCTTTAATCATTTTAACTTCTAAACGATTCACATAGATTGACGATATAATTGTCCTCTTAAACTCAATCTAAAAAATTTCGAAATGCTTACCGATACGTTAAGCTATATTAATTTTTCACTAAATTCTTATGGACCCCACGATCTCAGCATATCCCCTCATCATGCAATACACTAACTCAAGTAATGCCTTTAAACTTTTATCAACTGTGATATGTGCAAAAACAAAGCAAAATGTTTAAACATTAACAATCAGGTCGATCTTTCGATACGCAGAGAAAGTCCAATGTTTAAACAAACTAAGAAATAAAAACAAGTTGAAATTGTTTAGGCTTTAACCACCAGGTCGATACTTCCGTATACGCAGAGGTGATCCAAAACTTAAACGAAACACCAAAGAAAATAAAGCATAATGTTTAGGCACTAACATCCAGTTCGATACTCACGTATACGCAGAGGATGTCCAATGCTTAAGCAAAATAAAGAAATAAAACAAGTTTAAATCTTTGCAAAATGAAATGCACAATCACAGCGACTTTTCAGCAAAGTTGTGAAAGCTTACAAACTTAACTAGTTTTTATGCCCTTTTAGCATTCAGCGATTACTGAGTAGGTACACAATCACGAAGGACAAAACTAAGTACTATGCTTTCAACCATGTTTCCCACTAGAACTAGGCTTTTTCATTTAAGTTTGTATCGTTATCGCAAATCTAGTAGTCTAGCTGAGCCTATCGTCACATCCTTAGTGAAACCGTTTATCACATTTGACATTTCATTTCTTTAGCACGCTGTGATAGTCCACTGATTAGTATCATTTCCTCTTATTCACAACAAAACTCATTTTTGCTTTTTCAATGTTTTTGGCATTTTCAAATTTTCTAATTTTTTTAAAATTTTTCTCCCCCTAAAATCAAAATATGTCTCAATTTTGATTTTCTGGGAAAATTTTAAAACAAACTGTACAAGGAAAGTGACAAACTGATATCAAATCGCTTCAATTCGCCATTCTCTTGGCATAAACAATCAGAACTCCCCCTGACAACAAACTATTTTCCCATTATGATTTCAAAACACTTAAGTTTGTTTTAATCAAAAATGGTTTTTCCGGAAAATTAGTTTTGTTTGTCTTTTCACAAACTTAGGGTTCTTTTCATCACATTGTTTTTCTTCAATCACTTGTAAAGACATATATTTGACATTTTCAGAACTAAATCAACTTTATATGAAAGTTAAATCAAGTACAAATTAATGTCCTTGATTAAACCTTGTCAAGAATGATGCTGATTCCTGCTCCACACTTACCAACCTGGAAGCTCTAGCAAGTCAGAATTTTATTTGAACAGATTCACCCAAGCCTGAGCAGCCTTGGGTAATTTTGACAAGTTAGATTTGTGACAACTGGCCCAAACCGGTAACTTCCGTACACATTACTTATTGCTTAATGACTGCAATTATGAGTTTAATTGTCAGCAATGTCTGAACACATGATTAAACAAGTGAATTCATGCACGTTGTATACTACAAAATATTGCTTTAAGCATAAACGAGAGCGTTGCGTCAAAAATAATAGTAAACTCACCGGTAAGACACACTGTGTCGACTGAACTGCAGAAAGCAGTCAGACAATAAAATTGGAACCTAGGTGTAGGTCCGACGACAAAAGAGCATTAAAACCCAAGAGTACATACAAGGGTTTATGCATATACTCTCCGGAAGCAAAAATAAGCACTAAAAAGCACCCGAAACGCACTTTAAGTGCATAATTTATACAAACCAGCAATAATTCAGCATTTAGACATATAAATATTATGCAGAAATGTCGTTTTATTATCCAGAATATTTCCCTAAGCGTTGGGAATTGAAAGAGTACAAGAAAGGTACTTAAACGACACTAAAAAGTGTAATTTAGCACTTTAACGAATCGGTATGTAACCGAACAACCGGACTATACCCGGAACATGAAAATATTGTTAATAACATTATTTATCTTTTTTCTGAGCCAGTTAGGGTCCCCGTATACCCTAACACCCATTGTATCTCACTAAACATAACTAACCAAGTTAAACACCTAACTAACTTGGTTTAACATAACTAATGTCTAACTAATACTTGGAACCGAACTAGACCCCCCCCCCCCCTTCTCTAACCGGCCCCAAACCATGGGGAGACATTACTTGGTACTTGGAAGATTATTATAATCCCTTGCCTAATATCTAGGAGGCACAAGATCTTTTGGGTATTAGCACTTGAAGTTTGTCTATAAGTTAACACTAACACACATAACCTCCACACTTAACACAACACACCCCAAACTCTCTCTCTTGCCCTCTAGAGCTCACGGCCAAACATCCCTTGAGCATCCATCCATCTTTCAATTTTGATCTTGCCATTCCAACATCATACAAACATCAAGGGTCGCATATTAGGAGTCTTGGAGCAAACGGAACGTGAAGGACCTCATTTTCTAGCTTTTATCCACGCCATTTCCGTCAAGATCCTTCCCTAGCCTTGAGCTAGAGGTATAACACTTAGAACTCGTATTTAAACTATTCTAAAGTGGTTAAAAGGATTTTTGTCGGTTAAAACTCGTTAACATGCAAGATGATACTTTAAAGTCTACTAAAAGCATGAAAAATGGTGGTTAATAGCACATAAGTTGTGTAAAAGTTGTAGTATTTGAAATATATGGTTATCTAGACCCGATCTATGATGTGGTAGCTCGGATCATCGTTTAACCCGGTTTGGTAAGATCATGGATCTTAACATAAAGCTATTTTAGAAGTAACAAGGGTTAAAAGGTGAAACCCTACCACACATAAACCATGAACTTGTGTAAAAATGTTTTAACTTGTACAAAAGTGTTTAAAACTAGCAGATCTATGTATCTACAAGTGGTATTTTCAAAAGACCAAGCATCAAAAGAAATCACATGTTCTAAACCGGGTCTTACACAAACAAAAGTGGTTTTTGTGAACAAACAAGAGTGTGGATACTTGTGTAACAAAAGTTTTAACGAAGAAATAGTTTTCGTAAAATCCGACTAGAAGTTGTAAAACTTCATATTCTTTAAAAATAAAGTTTTTAAGAAACTAAAATTATTTTTAAAGATGGAAAGATTTACTAAATGTGCTAGTAAGATACTACACAATTTTGGTAAATATCCAAGTTCATGAAGTGGGGAAAAGTAGTGATTATTGTTGATAATTGTTGTTGATGATTATTGATGATTGATGATGATTTAAAAGAAAATAAACACACGTTTTGAAAACGTGGGAAACCTCCATTTTTAGGGGAAACTCTGTCAAAATTTTTATAACTTTTGACACTTAGAAAAATATAAGTTTTTGAGAAACTTATTCCCTAAAAAGTGTTTAAAAGTATTACTAAGGTTTCCCTAATTTTTGGTGATAAGAAATGAGGATTTCTTCAAGAATAAAAATGGATATAAGTATGTATATTTTTGAGAGGAAAATATATATTATTTGATCACCAACTTTTGTGCTAAGTGTATATAGTATGTGTTATACGTGCTAGTGTATTAAGACTTAAAAATACACTAAATACTTATGAGGAGTATAAACATAAAAATACACATACAACACACAAGATACATAATTCGGGTGCAAAGTGCAAAACACAAAAGACTTATAATTATTTTTGGAGAAAATAATATAAGTAAGATGCGTAGTTAAAAATATAAGAATATTTTTAACACAAGAAAATATACGCAAAAGAGAGTGACTGTACTTGTGCGACGCAAGTCTAGTGACTAACGTTAAGAAAACGCGTATAGGTTACGACGTTAATTAAGCAAATCCGGTGGAGTTTACGACGCTAGGAACGCAAAGTTGTGAGTT